>CAWUFW010004614.1:0-1200000 GCA_963921515.1 Calotriton arnoldi | reverse complement strand
GGGTGCTTCCCCGCTCCACGGAGCTGGGGAGGGTGCCGGGGCCCTGAGGGCAGGGGCACGGGGGGTATAGGGGAGATTTACTTACCTCTATCTTCATCTCCACTCACAGAGTCCAGTGCGGCACCCATCCGAGCGTCGCCACCAAAAGATTGATAGCCTACCGGGCTGAAGTAAGTACGATACTAAGGGGGGACGCAGCGGCTGCGCACCTGCACAGAGGCAGGACAGGCCTGGCAACCAGAGTTGGGCAGAGTGGCTTAAATGTTAATTTTCTTCCAGATTGAGCCGCCAGTCGCAGGAGGCAGGATGGATAGTCAGGGTTCCCCCCCTCTATTCTCGCAGATGTCCCAAGTCGATGAAACTCAGCCAGGCACCTCACAAGAAGCGCAGATCGCAGCCTTCCTCGCCATGGCCAAGACCAAGGGATTGGCTTGGGCCACAGAACTTCTGAAGGCCAATAATCCGGAAAACTCTGGATTCGTCAGTGCGTCCCCGACCACAGAGCAGGAGCACATTGAAGAGGCAGGCCCCACTAGGTCCAAGAGGACATGCAGGCCCACAGTAAAGGACTTCCCGGCAGACCCGCTGCCAACCAGGAGTCGGGCCATGACCACCCCTCGTATCCCTGCCATCCCGCTGCCCGTTCCTCCGCCCCCGGCACCTGGGCCAGTCATTCCCCCGGCCAGCAACCCGCTCCCTGCGAGCTACGCAACAACTGAGGACTTGGGTAAGCTCACAGACTCTTTGAGGAGCTTCATGGCCGAGGTCAGAGCAGGCCTTGCGGGGGCCAGCTCGAACAGTGGGGGTTGGAGGGGCGGTGCCGGCTCCTCCGGGGGGTGCGCTTGGGGTCCCGTCCATCACGCAGGTTTGGGGAGGGGGCACCAGCACGGCAAGCGCAGCTCTTCCCCGGGGCGACAAGGCGTCAACTAGCAGCCCAGCAGAACAAGTTGGGCAGCATCCGGTGGTGGGGGCCACTCCGTCTCCAGCAAGTGTCCCCGCCAGCTCGGTACCACTCCCGGTGGTGACCCCGCCCACCGCACCTCAGGTAGCCAGCGCTCCCACACGTTCCTCAGAACTGCCCAACGCAGCCGGGGTGTCCAAGCCACTAGTCACAATGGCGCCAATGGTCTCGGGCGGTGCTCATTGGGGTGGGAGGTTCCCACAGCGGCCAAAGAGGGGATTTGGAGGCGAGAGTTTATCGATATATTTACCCTGCTCATGCACGGTGCGGAGGGGGTTGACACAAGAAAGATGGGGGTAAGGAGGAGGACAAAAAGGTACGATTCCAAGCTTGGCCGGAGAAGAACATTGTAACATGGGGACAAGCTTTTGCCATCCTGGCTGCAGTGATAATGGAAAAATACCCAGAACAGGGGCCGGGGTTGTTTCAGTATGCCAGCATTATCACCAACGAGGCTGGGACAAGCGGGGGATGGGATGGTACCACTATGACTGCGAATTCAGAAAAAGATGGCCATGTGTCCCGAACTGGAGTGGGACCAAATGGAGGTGAGGCTCTGGGTTAAGCACATGGGAAAGCGCACAGTTGAAGGGAAAGACAAGATCACCACAAACAACAGTGGGGGTGACAAGCCCAAGGGTCAGAAGCAGGAGTCGAAGGGTCAGTCCAACAAGTCCTTTCGGGGTGGCCGAGGAGGTGGCCGAAAGAATGGAGGTAAAACAGTGTACAATGGAACCTGCAGGTTATACAACGCAGGGTCCTGCTCCTGGGGCAAAGCATGCAGGTTCTCCCATACCTGTAGCAAATGCGGGGCCACCCATCCTGCCTCTTCCTGTAACAAGCGGGAGGGCCCCTCACCTCTGCCGGGAAGGCAAGATAAATAGACAATTTCCACTGTCCAGCCTCCCCTTTCCGCCCCTCTCACCCCCTCCCAGCAGTGACGTCCCCGGCTTGCTTCCTAGGGGCAGGTCTTTCAACCCACACATGGCCAAGGGTCCGTCCCCCATCATCATTCCAAACCTCCTCCCCCTCATCCGCGAGTATCCGAACACCAAGGATAGACTGCTCCTAGCGGAGGGGTTCATGGAAGGATTCAGAATACCTTACCGGGGCCCACTAGCGAGCAGGGACGCCGGTAACCTCAAATCGGCCAGGGAACAACCTGAAGTTGTGCAGGGGAAGATTAATAAGGAAGCGGCCCTGGGTAGGGTGGCGGGCCCCTTCAATCAGCCACCACTCACGAACTTTGTTGTCTCCCCTCTGGGGGTAGTACCCAAGAAAGAGCCAGGGGCCTTTAGGTTGATCCAGCACCTGTCTTACCCAGAAGGTGACTCAGTGAACTTCTGGTTAGAAGAGGGGACGTGCTCGGTGTCTTACTGCTCCCTGGACATGGCGGTGGACATGGTCAGGAGGGCGGGCAAGGGAGCTTGGTTGGCAAAGTCAGACATAGAGTCTGCTTTCCGCCTGCTGCCGGTCCACCCGGATAGCCAGCATCTCCTGGGGTTTAAGTGGCAGGGAGAATTCTTCTTTGATAAATGCATGCCCATGGGATGCTCCGTGTCCTGTGCTTACTTTGAGGCTTTTAGCTCTTTCCTGCAGTGGGTGCTCGCGTACATGTTCAAGGTTGAGGGGGTGACGCACTACCTGGATGACTTCTTGTTCATCGGGGGGGCAGGCACGCGGGAGTGCAGCAGAGGCTTGCAGTGCTTTCAGGACATGGCCAGGCACCTAGGGGTCCCGTTAGCACCTGGCAAGACTGAGGGTCCGGCGCAAGTCCTGACTTTTTTAGGCATCGAACTGGACACGATTAAGGGCGAGTCCAGGCTCCCTGCGGACAAGGTACAGGCGCTGCGTCAGGACATTCAAGCATTGCTGGGGAAAGACAAAGCCCCCCTGGGTGCCATACAATGCCTCCTGGGAAAGCTCAATTTCGCAGTTAAAGTGATCCCTGCGGGGAGAGTTTTCGCCAGGAGGTTAGCTAGGGCAACAGCTAACGTCAAAAAGAAACACCACCTGGTTAGGCTGGCAAAGGGCTTGAAGAAAGACCTTGCTATGTGGTGCGAGTTCCTCACGCAGTTCAATGGGACGGTGATTTGGAGGGCACCTTGGGCAGACAGTCCTGAGCTCTGCCTCTTCACGGACGCATCAGGTAGGGAGGGCTTTGGGGCAATCTTGGGGGCGGAATGGTGCGCCCAGGAGTGGCCCAACGCCTGGCGCAGGCGCAACATCACAGCCAACATCTCGGTCCTGGAGCTATTCCCAATCGTCATTGCACTACACCTGTGGCCGGGGTCGCTTTCAGACAGAAAGGTCCTATTCTGGTCTGACAACATGGCAGTGGTGCAGGCCATCAATGGGCAAACAGCTAAGTGCCCGTTGGTCCTCTGTCTTCTCAGAGAGTTAGTCAGGGCATGCCTGCGCTGCAATGTTGAATTCAGGGCGAGGCATATCGAGGGGTCAAGAATGTGGCAGCTGACGCTCTTTCTCGTTTTCAGTGGCTCCGTTTCCGGGAGGCCTGGCCGCAAGCGAGAGCGGAGATGACCCCCTTCCCGGCACACCTCTGGAGAATCTTGCAGTGGAGCAACGATTGAGAGCACTGGGCGAATGCTCATTGGCCCCAGGTACCAGGATACGATACAGGGCACACTTGGCCACCTTCAAGAAAGTGTCACAGTCCCTGGGACTTTCCCCGCTGCCGAGGGAGGGCACAGTGCAGGCATTCGTAGTGTGGGCCAAGGAACAGGGGAAGAGCCATTCCTGGGTGTGCGGCCACTTGGCGGCAGTGAGCCACGACGCCAAACTCACGGGGGAGCGACCCAACCAAGTCCTTCATCATCAGGGCGGCCCTCAAGGGTTGGGCCAGAGAGGAGCCCAGAGTTCCAGACAACAGGGCCCCCATAGATT
The DNA here is from genome assembly GCA_963921515.1 of Calotriton arnoldi. NCBI lineage: Eukaryota > Metazoa > Chordata > Amphibia > Caudata > Salamandridae > Calotriton > Calotriton arnoldi. The sequence continues at coordinate 1,196,135 of CAWUFW010004614.1, read as the reverse complement.
TTGACACCCTCCAGGGCATGCTGGACGTATTAGAAGGGGTCACCTACTCGCAGTACGAGGCGTCGCTCTTTGCGGCCGCCTTCTGCCTAGCGTTTTTGGCGCATTTCGGATAAGTGAATTGGTGGCCAGGTCCAAGTCGGACCGGTCGGGCAATGCCTTAAGCATCAAGGATGTCGCCCTGGTGGGCACCCTGTCCATCCACCTCAGGAGGTCCAAAACGGACCAGGCAGGGCGGGGGGTCGATGTGGAGTTAAGGCCGCTGGGGGACCACAGGTACTGCCCGGTCGCCAAGGTCAGGGAGTACTTGGCGCTCCGTCCCAACGCCCCGGTTATCTGCTGATCCATGCATATCAGGGTCCCCTGACTAAGTACCAGATGGAACGCTTGATGAGGGCGAGCTTAACTCGGGCGGGCCTTGCCCAGCCAGGCAAAAATACACCAGCCATTCCTTCAGAATAGGGGCGGCCACGGCTGCGTTCAAAGCAGGAATGGAGCCAGAGGGGGTAAAAAGGTGGGGCGTTGGGAGTCCGAATGCTACAAACGGTACGTCCGTCCTTGAAGTAATTTGTTTGTATTCATAGTGTGCAGTGATTTTGAGTGTACTACATGTCATAATACTTGTGTGAAATTGAACATTAAAAGTACAGAGTGTGTAAATGGTGTCCTTTACTCTACTAGGGTTCCAGGTATGGGTGATCGGGCATTCATTCATCACCAGGGTGGCCCAGTGGGCGGCGCGCCGGAATTGGACGCAGGGATTTTCAAAGACACAGTTTGAGTGGATGGGTTTCCCCGGAATGAGATGGAGCACCCTCAGGAACAGACTGGAACAGAGACTTGCCGCCCAGGGGGCTCTGCCAAAAATATTGGTGATACACCTGGGGGGAAATGACCTCATTGCCATGGGGAGAAGGCTACTCTTGCAGGCCATGAAAAGTGACTTGGGTGAAATCGTCAAACGCATGGGGCAATGTGAGGTCTGTTGGTCAGAGATGATTCCACGCAGAGTATGGCAAGGGGCGAAGTCTGGGGAGGCAGTGGAGCACTCCCGGAAGCGAGTGAACGGGGCAATGCACAAGTTCACCGACCAGAGGGGCCTGGGATTCATCAGACATGAGATGATTCAAGAAAAGGTGAAAGGATACTTTGAGGCGGATGGGGTTCACCTATCGCCAGTGGGGATGGACCTTTTCCTGTTAGACTTACGGGAGGCCTTGGAAATGAGAGGTTGCAGGTAGGACCATAGTTGCTGGGTGGGGGGCCCTGGCGGTGACGGGGGCCACCTCCAGAGCTGTGGCGGAGTTACAGGGCGATCTGGAAGCAAAGGGGGACAGAAGGGTACCCCTCTCTGCGCAGCACCATAGGGGTGCTAGAGCCAAATCCTAAGAGCCTCATGGGAGGTGACTGGAAAACCGTGTCGGCGCCCCGTTAGTCCTTCGGGCGGTTGTGGGCCTGAACAACTGGGGGTTTGCTATGCTACGCTCCGCCCTGAAAGGGGGCGTGAGTAGGAAGGGACCATGTGTCAGGTGATCAGGGAGAAGGATCACCAGAAGTGGCAGCACAGATGGGGTTCGTCCAGTGCTGCTTGGCTCATCAGGCGGGCAGGCGGCCCAGATGGTTGCCTGCCCTTTGGATCGCCCGTAAGATAACCCACCTTATTACATAACGGTGTATGTAATAAACCTGCAGCAATTTTACCCAAACAAGTAACGTGTTGTGTGTTTATTATCAGCATGCAGTATTGGTTGGAGGGGGGGGGAGCGTTGCCAATGGTGTTGCTATGCGGCTGTCCGAGGCCCCCGCAGGGGGCCACTAAGGAGGGCAGCCCTCTAGCAACATCTGGGCACCCCCCCCCCCCCATTTTCGGGTGGGCTGGGACTCGGGGGAGGAGTCCCCCCAGCCCGGTGGTGACGCGCGAGGCAGCGTCACTTCCGGGGGGCGCGAGGATAGGGGGAGGGTATATAGCCTCCCCCCCACCACTTTTCTTCCTCTTCTCGCGCCGGACACGCCGTCTCCCACCCTACCGCTTACCCGGCGTGGTTCCGGGCTGACGGGAGGCAGAGAATGTTGTAATGTTGTCTTTTTCGTTGCAGGCGGAGTTACAGGGCGATCTGGAAGCAAAGGGGGACAGAAGGGTACCCCTCTCTGCGCAGCACCATAGGGGGTGCTAGAGCCAAATCCTAAGAGCCTCATGGGAGGTGACTGGAAAACCGTGTCGGCGCCCCGTTAGTCCTTCGGGCGGTTGTGGGCCTGAACAACTGGGGGTTTGCTATGCTACGCTCCGCCCTGAAAGGGGGCGTGAGTAAGAAGGGACCATGTGTCAGGTGATCAGGGAGAAGGATCACCAGAAGTGGCAGCACAGATGGGGTTCGTCCAGTGCTGCTTGGCTCATCAGGCGGGCAGGCGGCCCAGATGGTTGCCTGCCCTTTGGATCGCCCGTAAGATAACCCACCTTATTACATAACGGTGTATGTAATAAACCTGCAGCAATTTTACCCAAACAAGTAACGTGTTGTGTGTTTATTATCAGCATGCAGTATTGGTTGGAGGGGGGGGAGCGTTGCCAATGGTGTTGCTATGTAGGATGTGCCTTTGAGAAGAAGTCTTAGAACCAAGGTTTTTTGACATGAGAAGCATTTACTAAATAGCACCATGAGACCCTTCTGGGTGATATGCGCACTTAATAAAAACCTAATGATAATAATAAATAATACATTGAGTGAAACAAAACAAACCACGTCCATTAAACAACAAATGAAGAGCAACAACCTGAAAACTGACAGGATGCAACAGGTGACATATCAGGCAGTGGACCACATATATGCACAAAGCGATATTTCATTAATCTTTATACAACCATTTCCCTGCAGTGCCTCTGTGCACTCATTAGGGATGCTTTTATTAATATTGATATCACCGTAGTAGGATTATTCAAATGTTATTATATTAATTTATGAATTGTGTAGAAAATATAATTAATTCAAGTTTTTTGCAGAAAATGAATGAAATATATTGTTTCTGCCCTTGTGTCCGCCATAGTCCCTTTTCCTGGCATATGGATTCAAAGTGATACCACACCCTTGCACGATTGTACTTCACTTGAACTCATAGAGGGTTATTCGCAAACTGCATTTTGTAGCACTTTTGGTAGAAATACAATAGTATTGCTAACTTACTACAAAATGCTATTCACCAAACTATATGCGGAGGACTCCGCCTTGCCTGTCTTTTATGTGCAGAGATCTCTACCCCGACAGCGGGAAATCTGTAGGCACGTAGGTATAAATGTTTGTAGTAAATGTGGGAAGGGGCGGGGGAAGTCATTGGTAAATGGGGAATATTTATGATTAAATGCAACGGGTTTAGGAGGAGTACGTAGAGGTTTAGTGAGAGTGAGGGAGGGGTTTGGGGAAGGACATGCACCCACACACAAAAAAGTGAGCCCATTCCTATTTACAGTCTGCACTTCTGGAGTCACTACTGTCAAAAACAACCCAAAACAGACGCAAGTATACTTCCGGTTAGACCTGGAGTAATGCTAGCACCACACGTGGCCAACGCCTGGTCGTGGAACACCCACCCAAAGAAAATAATGGAGGAAGAGACTTAAAATAGAACCTAATTGGAAATAATGTTAAAATAAATTAATTTATTTCTACTTTATAAATATATATATACATTTAATTTAATGCCTAAAAAGGATATATACATTAAAAAATAAAGAGTATTTTAAATTATTGTAATACTATTTTTCAATTTAAATATGCATGTAACTATTTAAAAAATAATTTCAAAATTTATAGTGCTGTAGCATTCTTGATCTACCATTAAAATAAATATATGCATTAATTTAAATTAATAATTGACATACTATAATTTTTGCTATTTTCTTTTACTTTTAGTAAACTTTTTAACTTTTCCCTTTTCTTTACCATATGGAGATTTCCACCCCAGTGTGAAGATCTCTGCAAATTTGGCTCCACCCACTGATTTCAGTAGGTAGGGACATGTAAGTCTACACTTTGTAGTAACTTTAGACTTGTAAATGTTAAACAGCCATAAGTGGTAAATGTATTACATAGTGTAAGAGTAGATTTGCATGTGTAGATTTACCTATGTGTAAATGCACCTTTGTGAATAATCCCCACAGGATCCATCTCAGCACATTCATTGACACTGGCTTACTCCACTATATACTATGACATATGGTGTACACTGTTTTCCTACCACATAATGGTAGTGTGGTTCCATCCTCACCACATTTGTCTTAATATGTAAAGCCTAAAACTGCATTCCCACTTATGCCCCACAGATATTAAGATCCATCCAAGTAAACATTATGTTGCAAACTGAAGTTACTAGAGAGTCCTTTGGTCACACCACCTACATAAAGATACATATGATACACCACTAAATCCAGCACAAATGCCAATCTATCGGAATTCACCTTTGAGGCTAGCAAAAATCCACTACATTTTCCTGCAAATGTATTAGCCTGCTTATTCCTCCATCTGCATTTTACCCCATGTGTGAAGGTTTTGTGCCCCTTCCAAGCACACCTTTCCCCACATGCTAACATACGTAAAGCTCACTGATCCTATTCATCCACATTGTTCAAATCATGTGTGACCAATACAGCACATACAAAGGTGTGATTGCTCCCTCCACATTCTGATTCATGTCTGTAAGCCTGCACTGACCATATCCAGCTTCATATGTACATCCTGTCCTCTTATAAGGTTTTAGCAGCCCTCTTAAAAAAGTCTACCTTATATGCAGCATACCAGAAGGTCAGTTATTTTCCTCTGCTTGCAAAGCTTTCATAGGTGACTCCATAAGCCCTTCTGATCACCTGATCACAGCTGCTGTACATGTTTGATATCTCATACCTGCCCAATAATGCAGGTCATATCATCAGTGAAGCAAAGATGGCCCTCAATCATTTGTATCAATAATTCATAGTAAGACATAGGCACCTGCCTCACCATTGAACCTCTCTTAGCTTAATGTGCAACTGAATCCCCCCATGCCCACACAGACTTAATATTGTAATTCCAACCAACAGGTTTTCCATGGCCTGGCGAAGCCGAGGGTAGCACTTTCATTGCTGCACTTTCTAAAAACTCAACCTGTTTTTTTCCTTTACAAGCAGTTGTCTCGCTCTCTACGGTATCTTCGTCTCAGAAGCACAATGGAAGCACCAAAGTGGTGTTAAAGTACTACACAAAAATTGCTAACATAACCTGCATAAAATAAGAATTTGACAGTTGTCACAATACAGTCATGCAGCATCACTAAAGCCATGTTCTTCTTTCACTCTCATGGATGTAATTCTTAGGTTCCTTGTATACCTGATCATCTGCAGCTTTGCAGACTAGATGCAGGTGACACCACTGACCATACTAAGGTTGCGATCCATTATTTACAGTATGTTTCCCAGCTTGGACATAGATATGTGCCCACAGCAGACCACCGACTACCCCAGTAAAGGACTGAATCATCTCTTCCCAAACAGGCTCAACCATTTAATCTCATTACAATACTTGCCACATGGCCTGATTAAGCCGATGGTAGCTATATTTCTGACTATGCCCTATCTTATAAAGATAGTGCTCTTTCCCCTTTTATAGTCAGCTACTTCAAGTTCCAAGGGGATCTTTGTCGCAGAAAGCACAATGGAGTCTCGACTTGAGAGACTAGTTCTACACAAAACTTGTTAGCAAATCCTAAAATCTCTAATCCTGCATGAATCAAAGTTTGCACTTCAAGAGGCATCGAATGTTTAAGATTTATAGTTGTCAATTTGTATCTAGGCTACAATAATGGTAAATACTCAAGAATAGTTAGCAGTGGCCAGCACATGCACTTTAAGACTCCATTCCTAAAGATAATTGGATACTAGCCATAATAATGCTGAGCATTTATTCAGACTACAAAAAAAAATCAAATTGCCCTTGACACTGATATACTGGGTGACATTATGAGCCAATTAGGGGAGAGGAGTTGGCCTAATGGCTAGGGCAGTCGACCTCGAATCTGGGGAACTGGGTTCGAGTCTCGGCAATGACGCTGAACATCCTGTGATTCTGGGCAAATCACTTAATCTCCCCATGCCTAACAAAAATTAATGTGCCCTCATGTAATGCAACTGGTGCTATGTAAAGCGCTCTGATACCCGATTCGGGTCAAGTTCGCGCTATATAAATTAAAAATTAGGCCTTTGGCCAGTGGTTGCAAACTTCTGTGAGATTCAAAAGCTGAAATGGATGTATGCATTGGCACTGTTAAAAAGCTTCTTATGGTAAAGGTGGATAACCAGCCTGCTGCCCGTCTGCTCCAAGTACCACCTGAGAATTTAAGCCTGTTAAATTTTGACTACAAATGCCAATTCTACTATAACAAAATACAGGTTATCCCCTGAAATCTAGAGAGACGTTTCTAGAGATGACGTGGATTTTGTTACAGTAGAATTGGTCCTTGTTCAATGCTTGAATGGGTTTTGAAAAATAACACCCATGTATGGCAATTTCATGTTTGCAATGGAACTGCTGACTAAGGCTACTCTTAGGAGCTGATTACAGATTTCACAGAGGAAGTAATGATGTGGAAAATGCACAGCTAATAAACATTTCCTTATGCCCCTCTTTAGGAGGATATCTGGTGGCTGATGCTACTGCTTGCACCATTTGTTTTATTGAGGCAGTAGCTAGACTTTATATACGTGTTGCTGGTGTAGAAATGCATGGATTGCATCTGTACCAGGGAAGAAAAGCAATAAGGAATGAATGAAATTAGTAAAGGTGTCAGACAAGGCAGTAATAAGCAAACTTTATGCAAATCAAGGCATACTGATGTGTATTGTGACTGGGTTTGTACACACAGAAACAGAGGGTGCCATTCTCCAGTTCTCCTGGTACAGTTTTCTTGACAACAATACAAGTTTTAAGACACAAATTCAAAGGATAATTTTAAAATTCTCTCTCAAAAAGAACATATATGAAATTAGAATGTATTGTTTCACTCTTGAGGCACCATTGGTCCAGACATTAGTTAGCACTAATTCAGGAAATAGCCCTTAAACAACCCATGTGTTGTGCAGGTGTCATCATGAGATTCCATTGATTCTGTGAAATGTACATCAATGAAACACTGCATTGCTTCAAAACTTAGCACAAATAACTCATGTGATCCCGAATTAGCATGAAATGGAGCCCATAGATCGTAATCCAATTTCCCAACACATCCGCATTTAGTAGGGGGTTCAAAATGAACGTGGCATTTCTGCATTATGATCACATTATTCATAAAATAGATACACATACTTTGCAAAATATGAATGATATATGCCAATAATCATTGCGAAATTGTCCCACAGATCACCACACTATCACCCACAAAATTATCAAACGGAAGAAAGAATATGTTACATTTATATGGGTTCATTATATAGTTTATTATAGTTTATTATTTATGTCAATGCTCCCCCACCTACGTATGAAGTCAATGCTATCTGTACCAATGTGCCATGTTTGTGCTATATAAAGCAAAATGAATATGTACATAATTTAAAATACTTAGCTAAAATGCCAAAATTAGAAAGAGATTGCCAACAACGCATCAAAGCAGTCACATATTTCATTATATCAGCCATAAATGTATCTTGACAAAACCATGACAAAATTAACATGAAATAGTATTCAGGGGCTCTGTAGCTTCAATTGGTTCCACAAACACTTTAAGAAACAAAATAGAGAACTAAATATATAAAAAACAATCTCCACAAGGGCTCAAATAGATTGTCCCTAGACATATCATCATAAGTATTGGTAATGCTTCCAAAATAAGAATACAGTTCTCTGCCAAATCAGCATATACTGTGACTAAACATAAACATGAACATTTCCAGAAATTCAGCATGCCATTATATACTTGCACAGCTAGTGCAGGCTGAAGCACTGAAGTGCCAAGGCATAGAAATGCCAAGATATGCCTGAAACACTTTTATGAAATGAGGAGAGGAATTTACAGAAATGAGACGCGGCATAACATCCACCTCAAGGATGGTATGCTGCAGCAACTTTCTGGCAAAAGCATGAGCTTCTTCGACAAGCAGCAGAACCCACAAAGCAGAGCAAGGCCGGATGCCAGTTCTGAGCACGTTAACAATAGCAGGCCTTATTTCTCAGGTCACAAGCATTGGTAAGGCTATGGGAGCTACTCTAAGGATTTAGCCTGGCTAGAGTCTTGCAAACATAGAGGCATCATCCTGGTTATTGTGGCGTGTATTACTACATCCAGCATTTACCCAGAGCCTGATGGTATAGTCAGACTCTAAAAACAAGCATACTTGGAACAAGATGGATGGCTTTCGGGTAGCGTGAGGCTTCAGTAGAGGAGCATCCTCTGTAGTGTCAAGCACATGGGGTATTATACTTAGCCTGTGGGATGGGGGGTGGGGTCAATGGGACAGCGCTTACTGGCACAGAAAAAAAGAAATGTGTTTTTGTTGCAGTAAGTCCCTTACAGCATGATATATGTATTGTGTGCCCCTGAAGAGATACACACAGAAACATAGTAATAGGTCATTATACTGAAAGAAATATTTTGTTACATTTCTGTGAAAATGTATTTCCTATCACATGAACCACAACTTTGGTCTTGCCTCAGTATTTTGTGATTGGCATTTTGATTTGAACCATTTTCATTGCAATGCTGCAACTGGAGGTTAGCCCTGGCAATATATACCAGGGTGAGGTTGAAGTAGACCTGTCATAGGCTCCAGTGGGGAGAAGTGGAGAGCACGTTAGAGCGACCTTGATCATTCCTGGTCCAATGGATACCCTTGGATATTGCATCTAATTTAAGGGGAAACATTTAATGCTACTTTTGCCACAGAGAGAGATATCCTATTTTGTTTTCAACAAACAAGATGTTTTGATGGATTTTTGATTGGTCTGATTCTGGAATATATATTCGATGACAACAGAACACACCATTTCAGCCTGCTTAATTGGCATGTAAGTCTGGATGCAGACGTCTTCATTGTCAGGTGGTGATGGAGCGGAGAGAACTGGGCATCTGGTGCTTAGTAGGTGAACTCCTTTCCTTCAAGCTACAGAAAAGAGGATGTGAACAAAGCAGAGCTGTCATACCTGACAGGTGAATCAGTGTAGGATGATGAAACTTTGAGCACAGTCTATCACACTCGGGCAATATTACAGCTGTTGTTCTGTGATCATAAAGTGTGGCCACTAGAACAATCATTTCAGCATTATAGCATTATTATATGAATATATGTGTGCCAAGCTTGTTTCTCTGCCCCACCCAGTTTGGGTTCTAGTGGGGAACTATGTGTGAACAGTGAAGTTAATATGTTCCATGACTTCCTAATGCCTTTTATATAGATCCTTATAACGTGTATTACTTCTGGCCTGGCTGCATTAAATTTAAAATAAAGACTCTGACAACATCACATGAAGTTCGTGATGCAAAATCACACTGACAACCAATTGTAGATAATACTTGGCTGACTGCTACTATACTCATAGTATATTACATATGATACGATTTATAACTGTGCATGAATTGAAAGAATCATTCTAAGTAGAGGGACAGTAGGACAGTATTTTCAGAGGCTGAAGATCAAATGGGCAGCCTTATTTTGCCTCTGTTGGGGCATGCTCTGTTAGGTCAACAAAAATGGCATTAGTATAGGTCAGTCAAAAATTGACCAGAATTGACCAGCACCCACAAGCAATACGCGAAAGCTGTCTGGCCTGCAGAAAAGTTGGTTTCACCACCACTTGCATCTAGAAAATTTCAAGGTCAGGAACAAGTAAAACCCATGACTTCTCCCTATCTTCTTCACATTAACCAGCCTTCCAAAACCATTTGGGATGAATATAGATTAGATTTTCTAAAATTTGTTTAGGCCCAAGAACTGGATTGCGATCCCAAAACGTTCACGTTGTTGTCTCCAACCGAAGTTTCAAGAGTAAAGATAGCATTCTGGCAGTAGGCTACTAGAAGGCTTCATATGCATTTTCAAGGAGAAGCATTAGTTTGTGTTCATAAACATGAAATATAGCATACGTTATTATATTTATTTTATTAGGACATTTGTAACGCATTGAACGACATATAAGCTACTCTAGAGCACTGAAACAGAAAGGGAAAGACCAGAAAATGATGCTAATGAGAACAGAGGAGTTGGAGTCCAACTGGATTGGTAGGAAGGAGGCAGATCTGGCATTGTTCAGTTGTTTCCTAAAGACACTGAATTTTGCAGAAAGCTTGTGATTTGGTTCATAATGGTGTATTATGGAACTTATATATGCAGCTTACAATTATGTAACTTTCAATTAAAAAAAACCTTGAGTTGAGACCTCTTGTCATGAGAGCACTTCTGCCTGCAAGTGGTGACCACGGCAGAGCAGCATATATAGCACAGCAAATTACATTTTAATCACAATAAATACCTTTACACACATTCCTGTGAAATATTAACAATATTACACATTGCGTGATTTAATGGAGGAAATTTTATTTTTGCCTCCAATGTTCATGATGTTTCGTGAGTGTTGCCTATTTCTAATAGTTTCCAATTTTGCTAAATACGGTAACTAAAGAAGTATTGACTCGTGTGGGGGCTGGGGGAGGGGAATGTTTATTAACTGGGGATTCCAGACACGTAAGTGCATTATTGCTTATTTGTCGTCACTTACTTATGTAAATTGCACTGCTGAGATTTGATGCATGATCTGGAAAACCCTAATAAAGTTTGATTAAAAATAAAAAAGGGAACTGAAGCATCACGATTTTGACCCAGGATCACACCAGTTGGTGAAATGGGAAAGCTGGGGTTCGAACTGCCTAATGAAAAATTCAACACCTTTACCTTTGGCCTGAGATCCTACAAACATATATATACATTTAAGAAAAAGAACTAGCAGACTGCAAAACTGTCATTGAAGCCCCTAAAACCAAGCACCTTTGGATTAAACTCTGAATTAGGATTTTTTTCTTGGTATTTTTCCTAGCTATCAAAGCTCGAGGTATTTCAATTTCGTAGTATTCTCAGCGGCTTCACATGAGGTTCTGAACGGCAGCTTTAAAGCATTTGTTGTGTTATGTTGCCATTGTAAGCAGCTGTGATAGGTCACTGCCAGAAATTCCAAAAGGAGGAGTCCTGGAAACCATGGTGACAAAACACAAACCATCAAAACCAAATTCAAGCTATTCAAAGATATTCCCCACATTTTTCCTGCACTGATGTATTCTTTTAATCATCAGTGCATTTACCTGCAAGGAGTCGCTTCTGCTGCCAGCATGCTGCGCTACCAGCTGGCCTTGCGTCTTACTTCATTACAACTTCAAAGCGCAACCACATACAGTGCGTGAGCACATGCCCTGATCTCAAAAATGCAAACAAAAAAAGGACTTGAGCTTGGGAACTTGATCCAATTTGTTGCTGAAATTAAACAATCATTCCCACCCAGCACACATTTATTAAAATAGGTCCAGGCCCTGCCCCTGGGAGCACATGCTGTTTCGCTGCCCAGATACCACAGTGAGATCTTGGTGTACTAAGCAGGGTTGGCTGTGACAGATGTGACTGCCTGCGCCCATCCCTGTGCACATCTGGCCGCTCTATTCCAATGGATACTGGGTTTATTGCATAAGAGCCTGTGAAGTCTGGATCAGTGTCAGATGGTTTTGTATGAGACTGCGACTCCTTCAAGAATTGCTGTTCTCCTAGAGTGCCTTAAAGTGGGGTGGGGGGTCGCCCCCTAAAAACGTGAAATAAAGTCACATAACCAAGCGAGAAGCTGGAGAACGTCACTTCACATAGAGACCAAAATATCACTGCACCAGCAAAGAACCCAGAGGCAGGATGACTGGGAAGCTGACTAGAGATCTCATGCTTTGTGGCCTAGTCATATAATGAAGATACACATATGTGAAGCAGTATTGCATCATTACACGGTCTACGACATAACATTGAAATACCACATGAAGTCCGCTGTTCCAAGCTGCAAACCTTGCAGTCTTGTGATAGCCCCAGTGCTTAATTTGATGCCCAAAGCTCTGCTCAGAAACCTGCAGCAGTTGCTTTTAAATGTAAGTGCACCTGATGCCAAGGCTGCGTAGTCTTGAGTCAACCTCATGGTTCTTCCATCTACTAACAGACACTCCCTGCCCCTTCATCTCACTCATGCTGTTTCCTTCTTTCTCCCGTTCAATGGGTTTTCCATCTTGCTCTGCCTGCTTCTCCCTTGTTTGTGTTTTTTTTCTCTGTTGCTCTCGATTGATGTCTGATGAGGAAAAATAAGTGCCGGTCCACCGTCAACCCCCAGCTCAAATTAAGCTTGAGTGCCTCTAGCCCAGAATAACTTCACCAGGCTTTACCTAAAAAAATTTGCATGGGTAGAAAATAGCTGGGATTGTGCAGTAACTTCCCACAATGTAATCTAGATTTAGGCTTTTACACAAAGGTAAATATACATGTTTACTCACATGAATATTTACTTCTACACAGTGTTACTTTCCACATTTTTGCTACTCAGCTTTTCTGAGTGAAGATTTATATTTAGGTGTGGACTAACATGTCTCCACTCACTGCAATTACTGGGTGAAGCCTCCTACAATGGTATTTACGACTGTAAAGTGAACTACAAGCAATGTTATCACCACATTTAATTTTATTTTACCTAGTTGGTGGATATGTATAATATAAATGTAAATTAATATTAAATATTTAATATTAATTGGAAAATAATAAAATACAAGTTTTCAGCAAATTACCTCCTCAGATTCCATGTGCATTAAAAAGTAAAATAAATTAAATACACAAATTACATTTATAAATATTAATTTTTGAACAATATTTTTAAATACTCACCTTCATTAACTTTTTATATAATGGAGAACTTGGTAAAAGTTACATATTTAATTAATTGTAAAAAATGTGTTAAATGTTTTAAAATGTTTAATGTATTTTTTAAAGTTACATTTGTTATACAAATGAAACCAATTTTTTGACTAATTATACATAATTCATACTTTTTAGGTCTCGCCTGAGCCAGCGCGCATGCGCTACTCTGGCGAGACTTTTAGTAAGCGGGTTTTGGAAGTGCAAACAGTGGCTTTTGCTGGGGACTAGCCTGCGTTCACGCGAGCGTGCACGCGCGATCAGGCGCCATATGGCTTCCCTTGCCATCTGGACGCTCGCGTGAACGCAAGCTGGTCGCCAGCAAAAGCCACTGTTTGCACTTCCACCCGCTTCCTCACGAATGCTTGTGTTTTTTTTCCTTCAGCGCGCGCGCGCGCTTGTTTGATCTTTTTTTTTTGTTGCAGATTTATATAGCGCGAACTCGACCCGAAGGTATTGGAGCGCTTTACATGAGCACCAGTTACGTTACATAAGGACACATTCATTTTTTTAGGTAAAACGACCTCTTGGAATCGCTCTGGACTTTTCACACGCTCGTGCGTGTGAAAAGGCCTACGGCTTGCGGTTACGAGCAGCAGCTCGCAGTGTGCAATCTGTTTTGTGTCAGATTTCACACGAGCGTGCACCAATCGCTGCTTTCACTTTTGCCGCATATGTTTTCGAGGAAGTTTGTGGAACCTTGGAAGGGGAAAGGAGAGAAAGGAACATACTTTCAGGGATGGGGCTTTGAGAACTCTCTGCAGTGCGACTACAGTAAAACGGGCTGGTCACGGGAAGATCCTTTAGTGTCCTGTTTGCAGGCGCAGAAATGTCCTCTTCATCGGCATTTATTAGACCAGTTTAAAGGCTCTCACACGCTTCAAGTGCAGATTTACCTTTTTTAGTCTCAAAGTCAGTAAAGAGGCTGTGTTTTTCCAAAAGCGGTAACGTGAGGAAATTGTCCGTGTAAATGCTTCGCCTGGTCTCTGCAGCTATGTGTCCGGACCGCCTGCTTAAATGGCTTTCCTGGTTCATCGCTCTGACACTTGCTCACTGCAACTCTTCCACTCACTAGTAAGACTGAAGCTCGCTTGCTCGCCAGTTGGCTCACTCGGAACACACGCTGTGCATGTTGCCTTTCTTACTCGGCTGACTGGTTCTTTTTCACTTGCATTGTTCTACCAGCTTGAAAGTGCAAATGCTCTAATACAGAAAACGTAAACCGATCACACACAATAATCCATACGGAAATATGGCAAATGCAGAGGGGGAGATAACGCGGAATCGCCATTACAAATGAATCACTGAATTTTTAACCACGCCCACATTGAGCCTCTGGGAACGAGGTTCCCAATCTTTCTTTCATTTTGCACTAACAGTTGTGTTTCAGCGCTTGTTTTATTCAGCATCGAGTATATTCCCAGAGTTACATTGGGATACCCTCTTTAATCTTTCTGGTGAGCACATTTTGTCAGAACGGCTCCAGAAATTCAGAATGTTCATTCGAGAAAGTCAATTCTGGTGGATAATGAACCACTATAAGCTTAAGAGTCGGTCCTATTTTTTTTCATTTATGTACAATTGCGAACGCTTTCTTTTTTCCACTTCACCATCAAAGGCAGTGTGAGACCCCACCCGCCCCCGCCGCCCCCTCTCTCCCCCGCATCTTGATGGTCTTTCTTTACGCTCTTCATTTCTCCTGTCACGCCCATGTTTAACAAAAACTCCTTATCTGAGCCCGCTGATTAGATATTCAGACTGTATGGTGGGGATGAGCCAGGACAGGTTTGAACTCAACAACACAGCAGCTGGGAGTGCTTTATCGCCTTCCTGCCTCCGACACGTCATCACGGTCTGAAGAACTTGCTTCAAGAATGCAGGGGTGCACACCTGCAAGCCATGACAATCACCCCTACGTGTGTGAAAATGGCACACCCACCCCTCTTTTCTGATTACAGGAGTCTATAATGCATGGATGTTAGTACAATAGACGTAATACAGGCAGTGGTCGGAGTGGGCGTGGTCTAATGGGAACGAGGTTCCTAATCTTTCTTTCATTTTGCACTAACAGTTCCCGTACTTCTTGTTGTCGTGCCCCAAAATTCGCTGAGCCCGCCCCATTACTCCCATCATAGTTTCCATACTTTGTATGCACTTCAACCTCTGAATAGCGAAGGTCACCAAAAATGGTGTTCATCCCTTCCCTGTGAAACGTAGGCTTGGAGATCGTTTGCGTACATTTTGCACTTTTGAACAAATGAAGCAAATGCCCCTTTGCACAGTGTTTCTGCTTGGTTCATAGGGAATAGAGCAAATGTGGTCATGATTCAAGGGCGTAACCAGGGCCACTGGAATTATACAACTCGGCGACCTCTGCATTTTTTTGCATAGTTATTGATTTGCCACATTTGCCATATAATCCATCATCTGATGCATAATATACGGATTTTAAAAAAAAAGTGGTTCTAACTCAAACAGGTCAAAATTTACTAAAAATGCGGGAACCTGTTTGCGCACAGTGGAAAGCCCTTCGCAAAAGTTAACTCGTCATCTCTCTATTTGGTTGTTAAACTGGTACTAATAATGTGATTTTTTATTTACCCCAGACTGTAATACTTTGTGTAATAATTACAAAATAATGACATAAAACTGTAAAACAATGGGCTGCATTATGTCGCAAAATTAGCTTTTTTCATGCTTATAATTTGACACTTCCCTGCCGGATAGTTTCAGTGGCCCTGGGCAGAACACAAGTCCTTGCAGCCCATCTGGTCCACCCCATCAGGGACCCCTCAACCCCTTCAGGGGGTCAGCATTCACCCCAACGTTCATAAATAATTGTGTAAAATGGGAGATTCAGGGCCCCCTCATCCCATTCTGCAAGGCTGGGGGGCACCATTTTGCGTTACGTCACTGTTTATACTGGTCAGAATTAAGGGAAAAGAACCTCCTAGACAAAATCAACAAAGGGTCCTGGATGTCGGCGAGATGTGGGATAGGAGCAGGCCTTAGTGTGATCGGCTTGGGTATGACATTAGTGTATTTTAAGAGTAAATCTTTCAACGTGTCTGTTTTTGACTTTCCTCATTTTAACCACAGGACTCTTGGGTTCTGGCTGTCTGTGCACTGTTGGGAGGGAGTTCTCACTAACAATGGAATCTATGCATGGAACTTATGCATAGTTCATTGTAGTCGGTGGTTTAATACATTCATGTATTTGTGACCAATATATTTTGCATAAATCAGAGCAGTAAGTGCTTAACCACTGATTTTTCTCAAAGGATTCAGACCTAGTGACCTGCAGGATGCAAACAAATCTCAATCACGAACAAAAATTGTAAATGGCAATGCCTTTTATGTTTTAGTTTTTAAAACATAAATAAAAGGCATTGTCATTTACAATGCTAATAGCTTAAACTCACGTAAATGCAAGCCAATAGGTTTCGCCTTTGGGACCTTATAAGTGTTTAGTTATCCAGCACAATATCCTTGGTGCAACAACATCAACTGTTGCATGGCTAAACACTTATAAGGGCCCAAAGGCGAGACCTATTGGCAATGCCAATGCTTGTTTTTTATGCGAGTGTGTTATGTGTTGCTTGACTTAGTCCAAGGCTTGGATAGAGTACGTTTACACCTGCTTTGACACTTTTAGGGCTGTGTTGCCTTTAGAAGTGTACTTTGCAAACTGCAATGGTCTTACTCTTTTGTGATTGTGTATTTTGTATTAGCATGTCCCTCCAAAACCCCTTCTTAAATTTCTCTAAGCCCCTGCCTTTCAGCAGTAAGTCCCCCTTTTCTTCCCAAAACGTATACCTACAAGTGTGGAGACCTGTGCCACCATGGCAGACATCTCTGCACAGAAAAGATAGGAGTGGTGGATGCTGAGATCTCTGCCCAGAGGTTGGTGCATTGCAATTTGCAGTAAGTAAGCAGTACCACTGTTGTACTACTTTACATCCTCCAAAATACAGTTTGTGAATAGGGCAATATAAAGAAATTACTAAGGAAAATAATATTGCAGTAATATGAACTATGTTGGGGTCGATTGGTTTAATCCTTGATTCAAAACGTTATTTGTATAAGTCTAAATAAGAGCTTAAAAATGCGCTCAAAATTTAAATAAGAACCTGCCAAAATAAATTGATGTGATTTCAATAATATCATGTATCTACAAAGCGACCTGCATCATAAAAGATGAAACTAATATTGATTTTCACAATTGCGTTATGCTTTTTGTCGGGGTTTTGTTAGTGTTTCTCGATTGTACATGTATCTAGGGGTTTCTGGGACCAAATCAGGGAGAGGGGACTCATGTGCAGGGGCTACTGCTTCTGCTTTAAGGTCTGATTTTCAATTCATAGATTTCTAGGCCATCTGGCTGAGCTTCTCCTTATAAAGCATATCATAATATTTTCTGCATATGTTTTGCACTGCTTGACCTTACTGAATGACCTCATGGCAGATGGGCACATTTTCAATCCTAATATAAAACCATCTTTTGTTCTTTAGTATTACAATAACCCTTTCTGGCCAGAAAGAGATTATGATGACATCTGTATACGAAAAGCATAAGAATGACAAAAAGAAATGGGTGAAAAGTCTATGCATTTTCCTTTGCTCTGCTTTTACTACCGTAAACTTTATGAGGCCTCCTTTTGCACATATTTCTCATTTCTTTAGTAAATTTCAAAATTACTTGTTTTCCATGCAGAGTTAATTAAAACCATTAAATGGCATAATCTGCACTTTAAAAGAAATCATTATAAAAACCTACATATATGAACTGACCACCCCAAAAAGACATACAAAATTAGCGATAACGAATACACTATCATCAATAAAACCTCATAACAGTGGTTCCTGGGTTGCAGTGCACATCAGTTCGTCAATAGCCTCTTAGACAGAAAAGTGCCTATAATGCAGTGCAAAAGTGTCAGCATTAGATGACTTAAACCAAGTCTTTGCTTACTACTCTAGTGCTAAAACGTTATCTAACCACCAAGAAGTAAATACAAATTTAACTACAACCTAAACACTCGCATCAGTAAAACCTTGCGCAGCGGATCATATGTTCCTGTACACAGTGGTCAGTCGATGGACTCTTGGGCTGAAAGGTGCGTAAAGTGCAGTACAAAAAAATAGTAGCACAGGATGACTTATACCAAGTCTTTTTTGGCTTCTCAAATGCAAAGACAGGATGTGAGAGTGTATCACCAGACTTTACTATAGTAAACGTACAATCATAAAACCAAAAGAAGTGAGGGACATGCTGTACAACCATGCGTCAAGTAAAGTGTGGCGCGCCATGTATTGTTTATGTTTTTTGCCGATCTGTTGTTCAACTTGGCCGGAGAATAAATAATTATAGGTTATTAGAACATTTGAATGTTGAGCACTCCATTGAAGGCAATGGAGTGCTCCGGTCTTCTAATGGCTGGTAGAATCCCGGAGCAGCAACATTCTAATGTTTACTTTGCCTTTCACAGCTGTTGCTGAGAACAAAGGCCTCACAGAGCCCAAAGGGATTTTAACCCCCTCGGGCTCCGTGAGGCCTTTGTTTTATTTGTTGGAACATTCTACCCTCTAGTGGCGGGATGTTCTAATAGCCTTATAGGCCACCGTAGCTGGGCTATACCGGCCATTAAAGGCTCACTCCCTTGTTAAACGCTGGAGTGGGCCTTTGATGGCTGGTATAGCCCACTACGGGGGGCTATAAGGCTATATTAAAAGAATAATAATAATAAGATGTATGATGTCCATGGTAAGTCATAAATAAGATCTTATGTCTCATAATGAGACGAGGCACATGACTAGGCACAAGACCATTGGGTAGCATCCAATGTTCAACTTGGTTGTGTGTGCTTAATCTGTTTGACAAAGAACATTGAGAATTTAACAAACGCTGTGTTGAGCGCCATGGTGGTGGGATTCAGGCACTCCATGACTGTGTACCTGCATGCGCGAGCCCTCAGCCTTATTAGTGGTTCCCTCAAAGGACGTCTCTGTTTCGGCAGAAGTTTCGGACAGATGCTTGTATATGTTCTAAGGTTTCCTTGGCCTTGCCGCACAGCATTCTTTAGTAAACGAGCTCATGATCTGGGATGAATGTAGATAGATCTATTTTTGTGCTTCTCCTACACTGAAACCTTTGCTGGCTTGGCATCAATGCAGGGCAATTTTTCACACTCACTAAATATTAAAATACGAGGACGCTGCGGCTATGGTTCACTGACAAGTAACTAGACGTGACCCAACTAGCCAAACAGGATTTTTAATATTTGGCCGGATAAAAAATATTTGATCAAATATTTGGCAGAAGACGGAACCGACTTGATTTTTATGTGCCTGAAGTTCCAAACAATGATAAACAGGTCATAAAAGCAATAAAAACGTTTTCATAAATTTTTGATCCCATGTTTTTCATTCATTTTGCTTTTAGCAGCACAAACTGATAGCGATATATCAGCAAAAAATAAGCCTTGCATGTGAAAAACGCAAATCTCCGTCGGAAAGCATGTCATCATAAAAAAGCATACCGCAGATCGGCCCAGTTAGCGGACTTCTGTTCCAATACCCATTTGAAGCTGACGAGAAACAGAAGAACCTGGCTGTAGTGCACACAAAGAGGCACGATGGGATTATCTGAAAAGAAAGAGCTTAAAAAGGTATTTTCGTCCTTATTAAAAAATCAGTTCAGCCGTAAATGTAAGACTACCATGAATGTATCTTTTTATGATTACAATACACACGATTATAGAAACACGTAGGGCTTTGGGTCAGTCCTCTGTATCCATTGGTCTGTTCAGCTGTCATTCACATTTTACTTCCGACCACCACAGCATACAACATAGGCTGATGGTCAGCCCACTTTAGCCATAAGCTCTCTTGCTTTCCTTGTGACTGCGTCTTTCCTGCATCTTCCTAAAAAAAAAGTGCACTACAGCAAGGACTGGTGGTCCAATACTTTACTTTGTCAATGCTTTTTTATTTCCATTCTTCATCCTTTTAATTTTTTTAAAGTCATTCTTGTATGCTTAAACTACGTCTTCCAGTTAGAGTAACTCAAATGCAACCCAAAAAAATGTTTCTATGCCTGTCCTAAGTAGACTGTCTGTTAAAAACACACACAGATGCACACACATACACGTCTAATAAAATTATATGTAATGTTCTTTTTCTATTTTAGCATTTTTATTGCAAGAATATGGCAGATGTGTTTAGGCTGTAACAGGTTTTCATTTTTTATTCTTTTTTTGTGGCATATGCATACAATCAAAGATTTTAAAATAGAAAAACCCTAGCTTGCCAATGCCAGAACTAAAGGCTTTTCCAATTCTTGCTTTAATTGCAGCCCCTGTACTTACAAGGGAATGGGGCTGCAATTCTGGCCTGTGACAGCAGGAGGGGAGGCTACTGCCCCCCCACAGTATTCCGTCTATGCATTTCCAGGCTTTTTTTTTAGGGGTTTACATAAATGGAAACTCCTCATTAATATAGATGAGGCAAGGGTTTTACGAACCGTACCTAATGACATTTACAAGTTGGGATGGATGAGCATATCTGACGCAGCACAAACATATTCTTGAGTCGCACATCAGTGGCTGATCAAAGAAAATGCACTTCCATGTGATCCGAGAATAGTGCAGCAGGCCTCGAGTTCCCGTATGGAAGCCACTTTTCTTCAATTCATGAAAAGTAGGATTTTAAAGTTCAGTAGGCTGAATGATGGGAAGACAAAACCTAGATATCTGTTTCCACGCTCATGACCATACAGTACTGAAAAAGAGAATGTTTGATCTGGGAGTAACAGAGATTCTCTTGTGGTTAGTCTCTGACTCCTACCCAGATAATATGACCTTTTTGGTGGTATTAGAGCCAATGGGAAACACATTTAATGCATTAGATAGAAGCTTTGCTATCATGGAAATAAATTAGTGATCGCTAGGAAAGCAGCTGCTACTCTTGATTAGATCTTTGGTACCCCGCCTCAGGGGTCATGAAGACAGAGGTAGGGACATATATTAAAGTAGGCTCAAACAGCAATGGTTGCCCTCTCTAGTTTCCAGTGCTTGCTGTTACCCTTACCATCCAGCAGCAAATAGGAGGCTATTTAAGGGCTAAGGGTGGGACAGGCAATTAACTGTATCATGTCCTCATGGGTCTGTGGGACGGTGCCACCACACCAGCAGCTCTACTGGTTCTATTTCACATTAGGTCGGCAGCTGTCCGCCAGGGGACCAGAGGCCATGGTCTACACTGACCTGGGGAACAGATGGGCCACCTGTCATGGTCTAATGGAGTCTGTAAAAACATTCTTCCTATGTAAGTGGCAGACAGAAGGAGGATCTGCCACTAGAAGTCTGATTTAGAGTTTGGTGGATGTGTTACTCGGTCACAAATGGGACAGATATCTGGGCCGCCATATTACAAGTGCCTTAGATCTGTTTTCAGGCATCTGGATCTTTGGGTTCTCATTACCTAAAATGTTGAGCAAAAAGCCTTGGCCTAGTTTGCTATACCCAGCCCAACAAACCAAAAGGCCCCAATGATTTCCAGCTCCAGCAATAGCATAGATGAGGCTCTAGAAGAAGTAAATAACAAAGAATCTGGTACTCTGAAGTTAAAAAGGTAGTACAGAGGAAGTATTAGTACCTTTGCTGGTGAGGTAAGATTTTGTAAAGTAAAAAAAGAAGATCGAAAGTACCACAGCTTTACATCACAGGCGAGTAGTGGTGGTCATGTACCTTAATCTCTATCGAACAGCTAGATATCACAAAATGTCTCAACTTGACACACATTGAATTTTTTGACTATAATATTTTTATATGTAAGTTGTAGAGAGTACTGGGTAGTACAGGACCATGGAAAAAGTGGTGAAATGGGGGAGCAGAAAGGAGGAGGACTCTACAGAGTTAACGCAGCAGCCATCTTTGAGGATTCCAATCCACATAAATAGGATATAAAAAATAAAACTATTTTGTGCTTTACAGTAATTTCCTGGAGAAGATAGATATGAGTGAAGTGAATGAGTGAATGTTAGCTTGTAAAGCGCAAACAGTTGGCCCAGGGGCGTCCCAGTGAAAAAAGTTGCTAAAGATATTAGAGCCACAGGGAATGCCTATTCCAGGTTAAAGAGCTATGTTTTCAGTTTTTTTTTTAAACACCATAACAGATGGAGCCGTCCATAGCTCCATAGGCAGCGAATTCGATCTTTCATCAGCCAGGAAGGAAAATGCATGCCTCCCATTTTGGTCCATCAAATCTTAGGTATAGTAAAGAGCAAAGTACAAATGAATTTTAATATTGTCTTTGGGCTGTACAGCTGTACAGCTGTACAAGCCTTTGGAGATAAACAGGTTCTACCTGCTTCACAGCCTTATCCAGAAGGACTAGGGTCTTCAATAGCACCCACTTATGAACAGGGCCGGGGCTGTAGCAGGCACTGGGCGTTTCCCCGGTGGGCTGCCAGGGTGACGGCCGGTTGTGGACCCCTGGGGGGCCGTTTTGTTACCGGGGGCCGGTTTTTGCAGCTATATCGGCCCCCTGTAACAAGCAGCTGCAGTGTTTTCCACACGCCCCTCTCCCCCGTGTGCGGCCGGTCCAACTCAATTGCCAGGGCCGGTTTGCGTTCCCAGTCCGACGCTGCTTATGAATGGGGAGCCATTTCAATTCACTCAGATGGTTTCGAACTGGTGCATGTCTCAGAAGCTTTAATACGAAATGGGCTGTTGCCTTCTGGACTATCTACAGATGGTTAATTGAGTAATCAGGTGAATCCAAATAGAGGGAGTTACCGTACTCCAATCTTGAAGTAATTACTGCTTGAACAATGTTTTTCTGACTTGATACAGAGAGAAAATATGGAACTTTTCTAAGTGTCTTTAGAAGTGTGTAACAGGCAGTCGAAACAGACAAGATCAGAGTGGTTAATGAGAAGTCCTCATCAAAAAGAATCTCCAAATGTCTGGATTTTGGGGTAGAAAATAATGTTGAAGTGTCTGGCTTTTGGTGTATGGATGGGTGATTGCCCCAGCTCTGAGCCCCACCAGGAGGGAGTCCAGATGGGGTCAGGGCACAAACAACTAAAATCTCAGCCTTACAGGAATTGAGTTTAAGGCATTTGGCTACTGCCAATAAACAGGTCTTGAGTGTGCGAAAATTGTTCTGAGATGGAAACTATGGACTATGTATCATCAGCATAGTAGATGATTGAGAAGAAATGTTTCTGCACAATGTAAGCCAAAGGTGCCAGGTACACATTAAAAGGTGTAGGGCTTAACAAGGAGCCTTGAGGGATTGCTTGTATTATGGAGACATTTTCTGAATTATATGAACTTAACACAGTTCATTGGGGCTGATTAGATAAAAATGAATGGAGCCACTTTAAGGCCAGGCCACAGATGCCTTTGCTTGCAAGACACTTCAGCAGGATAGCATTTGACACAGTGTTGAAAGACACAGAGAGACCTAATAACACCAGGACGGCTCGACCACTGCTGTCCAAGTTGGAACAAATATGTTCAGTTACTGCTAGAAGTGTGGTTTCAGTACCGTACTGCTGCTTGAAACCCCATTGGGAGTCGTCAAGCAGCAGCTGTTCTTCTAAATATTTTGTAATTTGTTGATTAACAGCCCTTTTCCAAAATCTTAGTCGTGACTTGAAGCAGAGAAACAGGCCCAAAACTTTCTTCAACAAGAGCCTTATCTTAACGTTTTTACTAGGAACCAAATCTGACTCTGGAGATATAATTATTTTTCAAAGCTGGGGACAGATTTTATCTAAGCCTAACGTAAAAAGTTTTGGGTAGTATCAACATTTATATACATCTCAGCAATTTTGCCAGTAAAAGACAAAGCGTATGCGCATGCCTGAGTGATCTGTGGTAGTTTCTGAGAGCTTGCTTATAAGGAACCTTCATCATAGGGTCATAGACAACTCTTCACTCTCTTTGCATTTGCGTTTTCCTTTCCTAGAGCCTCAGAAACCAAAGGAGCAAAGTGAGAGCTCCTTGCTGGTTTCCAAGCCCCATTAGGGGCAATACTGTCTAAGGAAGAGGCGATACAGGGACTAAATAAAATACAGCATCAGCCTCTTTTTCACATGTCCAACTTACCACAGACTCCTAATTTTCTTTTGTCACCCTAGACCTGGTTTCTGGCTTTCTAGGGAGTGCTCTCACTTGAGGAAAGATCAGTTGCAAGGGAAGGGCAAAGTAATTGGTATGTCGCAAAGATATTGGCTCTCCGACTGTCTGACGGAGAGAGCCTCTTAGTTGGAGATTATTAAGTCCAACATGTGATGGGATATCTATTAATCAGGATTAAATTCAAACCAGATGCAGCCTCAGAGAAAATCCCCACATAAGGAGCCTTCAAGTTGCCTCACTAAATATTGAAATCTTCCAACAGGGTAAAGTTTGAGAACTTAATGATACAATGGAGAAAGCCACCCTGTAATAATAGTAAGAAAGTCCCTCTATGGGCCAGAGGGGCAATAGACCAAAGTCCAGGCGAGGGCAAAGGTAGGACACATCTGAAGTGTAAAAAATAAAGCCTTCAGCTTCTCCCATATTTTCTCCGTTAATTATATTCCATGTATTGGTTTCGAAAGATGGCTGCCAGACTGCCCCTCCTATGCAAGGAATGATGCTTGTATAATATAGAATAGCCTGGGTGAATCTCTAGCCCAATGTTAGGGGCGGAGGAGCCTGTTAACCACACCTAAGTCAAAGACAGAAAGTCTGGGTTGTAGGCCAAAATAAAATCATAAATATGCAGTCTGTGCTTCATCAATTTGACATTTTACTGCTGAATATATTAATAGGTGGTCACAGAACATTTTCCTACAGAGGTGACAACTGGCAGGACCTTCTAGCAAAAGTGCTGATTGTCTGCTATGAGACGTATATACAATACAACAGCGGGATTCTGCTTGTGGAGGGCCAGGGTTCCTGGTGCTGGTCATGGTTCAGGCACTGAAGGGTGCAGCAGGGCTTGCCTTTTGTGCACTTTTGGCATGTCATCGATGTGCCCACTGTGCATGTCTGCTGCACATACATGCAGCACCCGCTCTTAAATCTCTGCTGAGGTGACAGCACATAGTCTGTCCCAGCAGCCACTAGCGCACTGTTGTGTATACACACACACACACACACACACACTCAAGTTTGTGCCCACCTCTAAATGTGTAGGTCTTGTTAAGGCAACTGACTCAGAAAATATGCCGGGCTGATCATCTGAACAAACAGCTAAAAATAGCTAAAACAGAGGAAAACTTCTCCCAGTAGTTAAAACTAGGCTCCTATCCAACCACTCCTAAATGAGCAGCTAATCCCCTTGGTGTGGCAAAAAAGCGTGAGGGCTACCATTAGCATTAAAAACTCCATCCTGGAACCAGCTAAATATACTCTTCAAATTAAATAAAAAATGCATACACTTCATTCTAAAAACAGGCACTCAAATATACTTCTCCACTGTCTCACTTGTCTTGTGGGGGACACACAGCACCCACTCTTAAACCCCTGCCAAGGTGGCAGCACATAACCCAGTAGCAAGTACAGTATGCAGTTCACATACAAGTACCCCATTCAAGATGGCGCCCACCTCTAAAGGTATAGCTCCTTCTAAAGCAGCTGACTCTGGAAATATGACCGGCAGTTTGGCTGACCAAACAACTAAAAACAGCTAGATCTAAAAATGGACCATCTTAGAAAATATTTGTATGTTACCTTCTGTAAAAAAGAAAGTGTTAAATAAGGTGTTATTGCAATAACATACCTCTAAAATGCAAACAATACAGATGTTTAAACCGAAATTCAACAATGAGCACACAATACATACTGTTTTAAAATACAAACAATAACTAACAACTAAAGTATAGGAAAATGTGAGTTTCTGTGAATTATCCCCATATTCTTTTTGCTTTTAGTGCATGTCCTCTAACTCTAGGTAAATCTGAAGGTTGGCTAATCCCAATTGGCCCATCTGACTTTTAAGTAAGTCCACTGTAATATAATGCAGACAAATTCAATCTCACATGTGGGCCACAATGTAGATTTGCACCACATGTATGAGTGACCTCAACAATATGACTTCAGGCATATCACTGCAGCCTTCAATGGCTGCATACATAAACTGCAGCAGCACGTGTCAAAGTAAACTTGTGTTGACATGCAGAAAAGCCTACCTTAAATATTAGCCTGTTGGCTCCACTGACAGAAACCTGAGACTAACAGCCCCAGGGATATCGGGCTGTTGGTCAAAGTACATCACACAGTCCACCCTATTAAGAGTGAATGTTCTTACATACTTTTTACCTGTTCAGGACCCCCAGGAAAAGTCTGGTGGTCCCGAACAGAAAATATAAAAAAAATGACCCCCTACAACTTGGGAGAAAAGTCCCATGGTTTCAGGGACATTTGGTTCTCTTTTTTTTTTTTTAGAAACAAACTCCCCTTTGGAGTTTATTTTTGAAAAACAAGAAAGTTTGCTGAGTGGCTGAATGAAACGCAGCAGCTGCTTAGCAAACTGACAGTGTCTTCAGAGGACCTGTCATTGAGGCTGGTCCTCTGAAGGCGCAGACATCTTGGCCAGGAAGATGGAGATCTCGAAATAAGATGGATGGCAGTTCACCAGGGAAGCGGAGGACGGCCCGCCAAGGACTAAGTAACCTCCTTAGTCTATCAGACCTGCTGACACTTAAGGAGATCTTTGAACATTTTGAAAAAGACTGACACGTTACCCACTCTCTATTGCTTAGTGAGAGTATATAAGTGATGCTGCTCTGCTTGCTTAGACAATAGCCCTTAAGAATTATTTATTTATGTGGGATTGCATTTTATACAGTGTGAATTTTTTGCCTCTTATAAAAAAGATCAGCACATCACAAATGGCATTGTGAATTCAACTTCCGAAAGACAAGCAATGTCAGCCTAAAAGACAATAAGCCATGATCATGACATCAGAAGTAGGCAGGAATTTTTTACAAACCTTGTCTACATAACCTTACAGGAAGCCACAGAACACAATAAAGAGTACCATGACAGGGAGATAACAGACACTCACGGGAGGACTCTAAAGTGGAATGGGGCAAGCTAGAATCTGTCTGCATGCAAGACGTTATCAAATAGCACCGTTTCGCTGGGCCACGAATAGCAAAATCTTCCTATCTGTGCCCTGTCTAATGCCTAGAAACATACTGTGTGTCAGGATAATTCTCCTCCCTCTATCTACCTTTTTTGATACCTTGTGCCTCCTTCACAACCACCACAATCTTTACATTCATTCCACATATTGTAGGATCATGCTGGAATCTCTTGCTCCAGTCTTGGGTTCTAGTGTAATCCTAGAAATCAAATCACTAATCAATGCATACATGAAATACTTTATTACTGCCAAACCAATGGAAGCAGAGCACTAAGCATATTTAACACACCATTGGTTACAGTACAAAAGTTTGCTTAGGGAATTAATTCTACATATGTAAGACAAAAAATATTTTTAGATGTAGAATGATGGAAAATCATGCATGACAAAAACAGGAGTAACAAATTCGACGACTACAATTAAGGGTATACAATGGTATATTTAATCTATTCTACATGGGTGTATTATTTCCCTTGTCTTTCAATAACTTCACATAAAGCAAGACCCTTTTTGCCATAGATAAAACAATTACATAAGAGAATAAAATCAATAGACGCATCAAAGCCGAACTAAATTTCCACATGGTTTTCTACATTGTCTGGTGCAAGGAGCAGACAGATCTGCGGCACAACCTTCCCCTGCAGACCTCACACCTCACTGACAGATGCAGAATGTACAGTGAAGTTGAAGAAGTGCCCACTCACCCAATCTGTCGGTTTGTGGATGGTGCTTGGGTGATGACAGAGCTGGACTGCGGGGAGGGCATGGCTTGCTGGATCACAACGCTGTTGTCATGGTTTGACATCCTGTTGTTATTGGAGTGTTGGTGGGACCCTGGTCCAGGCATAGCTCCTCCAACTGAATTATGCATTGAAATTGCCTGTTAAAGCAATAAGAATGTTCATTTGCTTTGGTTATTGCACACCTGCCTTTCATATTTATTTTTTATCAATGCTTCACTTAGACAGTACGGATCTATAATATTACCCACAGGTCAGTCCGTTTACATTCAGCCATGGCTGTGCATTTGCCCTTCTGTCTGACTCAACATTGAGTCTTCTCAATAAAACCTGACATAAACCAGAATTGACCTTTGTCCTATTTGCAGACTTCCTTGCAATGACACCTGATCTTACACTTACTACGTGTTTGGATCTTTTCTGTGATTAGCAGTTGTTTTCGTGTAATTTTCTGCCCATTTTTTGTATCCATCCTTTACCGTTGTTTACCTAAAAATCTCTAACAGTGTTTTCCAAATTATCTCTTTAGCTAAACCTATAAAGTTATATTTCCTCTGGTGAGGTTTATAAAAATTGATAGAATGGAATGTGTCAATTGCACCTGCCAATGGTTCAAATTGATTCCTACAAATACATGTCTGGGTGAATTTATCGAGATCCGAGGTTCCACTTGCAAATTTTAAGACAGACTATTACATAACCACATAGCAGTAATCTAACTTAGATGTATAAATGAAATTCCAATGTATTCAAATATTAGGATGTGAATTTGTTTTAAATCAGCTCTTAATATTACAGTGGTATATATGCATGCTGTTTAAGTGCATTTGCTTTGTATATGTATGTTTGCAAAGGATTAACTTAAATTTCAGAAAAAAATGTTGATTCATTTCAATGTTATGATAGAAAATTTTGCAGAGCTCTCTGTTACCTGGAGGTGTCCTAGCATTAATAACATTCTGATCAGAGAAACAAAAGTGAACAAAGAAAACAGGATATAGTTTGTATTATTTATTTACACTGAGAAAACTTATATTAGATCACTGCAAAGTACTTAGAAAACTCAATACCTAATATCCCAATACTGAATTTCTTCAAAAGCCCATATCTATATTGTTAAGAGCCATCCATATATCATGTGGTCTAGTTTTGGAAAAGGACTAAAGTAGTGGAAGTAACAATGAAACTTCACTAATCCTTTCTGTTACTCAACAAATTATGGTGCACATGCATCATTCTAAATACCGGTCGCAAAGGGGCAGATTCTGCGAATCTGCCCCTTTGCGACCGGTATTTTTGCATTTGGGATGGATCAACCCAAATGCAAATTCGCAATTTAAGTAATCACAAATTTTGCGATTACTTAAATTGCGAATGCATTTAGGGAATCGCAAATTGCGATTCACTAAATGCAATGCATGATGCAATTTGAAATTGCGATTTCGCTATTAGGGATCGCAAATTACCATCAATTTAAAGTTGATGGTAATTTGCGAAAACTTTGAAAAATGCACTAAAGTGCATTTTTCAAAGTTCCATGTTACACACACACATGTCCTTGGGGCATGTGTGTGCGCAACATGTGGTCACATGCCAATTTCAGGGGTGCATCAGGTAGGTAGGTACACAGTGGTAGCACCGGGGCACACATCACATGGGCACAATGAATTATGAGATCTCTTCACCTGGCTGTTATGAATCTTCCTAAAGCAGTAATCAGGGACAGACAATATGGCAGAGCTAACCTAGAAACTGCAGTCCCACCCTTCACCCCTACCATGTTCTAAATAGCAGTACTCAGAAAGAACTAATCAGCAGCCCCCTTGCTAACAAACGTTTCATAGAATCTCTAAAGGTAGCTCTCTCTCCATCCTTCTCACTTCAGTGGCTGGATCTAAACCCTCCAGCCACAGGAATGCAGGAAATGCACTTCCACTGTTTGAAGAAGCTGTCTTCATCCTCCATCTGGTACCGTGCTTAACCATGGGCAACTAAAATGGATCCCACTGCTTTCGGGACTCAGACTCTCTCACATGCACACATCGTCCTGCTCCCATGTGTGTATCACAGGCTCACTGTACATACGCAGACACTCAGCATGCACACATGATGCAAGGTTCTGGGGTACACATAACAGCAGGACTTTCAACAAGATAGGTCAGTAGGCCACACTCTCAATGACACTGATAAAAGTTCTGGTCACACTCTCAATCACAACATATAGTAACCTGCCACCACAACTTTATGAGCTACACCCAGGACTGGGATAGTAGACCGCAGGTTACAAGACAAGTGCCGGACATTGCATTGTCAGAGACAGGCCTAGGCCTTTACACACACACTAGAAGTGCAACAACAATGCCAAAATAAAAGTCAAGATAATAGATTCACATGAAGTCGGGCACACAGGGCAAGGGAACATGTTTCTAAACCACAAGGTTGCCGTTCTTATTCCAACAGTGATTATTCCAGCTCTAGAGGAAGAATAAGGATACAATAACAGGTAGGCAAGACAGGACTGCAAGAATCACTGAAACCTGAATCAATAACAGAACATGTGGGCAACAATGCTCTGTGTTGAAACACTGATGGGGGTTGTTCAGAGATACCAGTGGGAGACAAACATGGAAGGTGTTCAAACAAGACAAGTAAGTGGGAAGACATCAAAGATGAAAGCAAGAGGGATAATATGACATTGGAAATCCCTGGCATCTTTAAAAAGGGAGATTTAAAAATGCAGGCCTATGTACTGAAGAATTTCAGAGATCGAGAAAGGGAGAGAAGCATGAACTGTGTCAAGACACTCAAGGAATGGTGTTCTTTACAGGGCAATAGTAACCATTTTGGCAAATTGCACTATGCAGCCCAGTTCCTTAGAGCATTGCCCAGCATTATTTCTGTGACCACATATTCTCCAGATGGTTCTTGGAGAAAAACGTCTCGCAGTAATACAGGCAACAATGCTAAGAGCATAGTTGATAGCTTTAAAATAGAAGCCCCAAATAAGACGGAGCACCCATGGACAACTTGCCACTCCCACATATTGAATTACTAATCTTTGTGAAATCAAACAAGTCCTAACAAGACTCTTGGGAGAACTGCGGAAATAGTCAGTTTCAAGAAACCAAACCTTGACCACTGCTGCCGGATAAATGTAAAGTCTCCTTTGCATCAATTAGCAGACCAAAGCTTGTGGTGGTGACCACAATAACAGTTTTCAGAAAAAAATCAGAACAATATAAGAAAGGAAATATTATATCAGATCTAATGAGTGATGAGGAAAAAGAAGGAGAGCATCTAAAATCATTGAAACTCTAACAAATATCATGTTGGCTGCTCTTCCAATTTCAAGAGCGAATAACTCCCTATTCTACATATACAGCTTGCGAGATGAATCCACAGTAATAAAACAAACATTAGGATGTGATGACCCAGTCTTTGTCCCTAGTGCTGATGAAAGCTTTAGTTAGAGGGCAAGCACCGGCCATGAAACATATGAAGCATAGGAGGCTTGAAAAAGGAAATGTCAAGGGTACCTGAAGATAAAAATCACAGCATCAATAGAAGACAGACTTAACATTGTCGAATAGGCACCCTCAAAGGTTTGTGTTACAAACAAGGGGAGGCTCTCTGCAATAACACGATGTATTGGTTCAGACTAAACACTTCCTCAGGAATAATTTGTGTAAGTGACCTAAAATGACGAAGGAGAATTTATATTGTTAAGTCCGAAGACTGAACTGTACGAACTATGAAAACATATTTAAGCTTCAATATAACTGCCCATTTACTCACCTTCCCGCCTATCAAACAGACAATGTTAAAATGTCATAACTGTCTACAAAACCAGAATACCACTTTGAGCACTTTCCTGTTCCAGTTGCCCAATATGGCTTGTTGATACACGTGAATTAAGCTCAAATAACCTTTTCCTCCAGTTCAGGTGATCACCACATTCCTTGTCATCACAGACACTGGAATGAGGAATAACCACCAGGAATACTGTCTCCTTTTCTGGACCCACAAATACTGTGTCCTTTTCTTTCTTTATTTTATTTATTTTAAGAGTTTTATATAGCGCTGGCTAGACCCGGAGGTATCAGAGCGCTTTACATGAGGATAATTGAGTTACAAGTTACAAATTACATCCGTTACAAGACCATGGTAAGACACATGGAAAAAAAAAACAATGTTACGGTAATTCGTCCGGGGGAGGAAGGAGACACCGCGAGAAGACCAGGAAGAACTGCGCCCAATGTCCGGCTGGGTAGGTGACGGCCGATGGGGTAAACCAGGGTCGATCTCCTCTATAGCTGTCAAGCAGCTCCACCGGGCATCAGCCACGTTGCTCAGGTCTCAACGGTCAGACATAACAAGAGTGACAGTTTATGCATAGTTACATTAGTTACATTTGGATAGTAAACATAGATGAAAAAGTCCCCAGTAGCGGATATAGGGAAGGGGGAGGGGAGTAGAAAACAGGGGGCTGGGAAGCAGATCAGATTCTAGCCTCGGATCAGCCACCACCTCTACCAGGCAAGTACGCGGGGGAATGGATCAGATGCAGTTGGAAGTCCTATCATAGGTAAAATAAGACCTCAACATGTGTTGGGCGCCATCTTGTCTGCAGAGCACTCGGCTGCCTCAAATAAATGAGGACCAAAGTGAGTAGTTTCGCAGTTGCAATAGATCGAAGGCCCACCAATGAAGAAAGTACTAGCGATTAGATCTCTGTAGTACACGTGAAACAAGAATTGCCGCGAGAAGAGTGCAGACGTCGATCGGACAGGGGAAGTTGTGGCCACCATTTTGGAGTCAGGCAGGTACAGGCAGCATCACGGGACTGATCGCCGTGAATGGTGAGTACAATACAACCTAGACCCAGGCCCGTCCTCTTATGCCACCAGCTCCGATGTGCAGCAGCTCCCCAGGGTGTCTTTTTCTCCTCACTTGCTAATCCCCAGCCACTTAACGCATCGGCAGGAAATGGGTCCCAATCTTAGGCGGCCATCCCAGCTACTAACAACCCCATTCCCAGCCGTCTGCCCCGGTACACACCCCGGGTCTCCTCTCTCTTCAGGCCACTGTTTGGGGCCAGTGAGGTCAGCTCAGGGCAAATCGCGGGTCCGCCAGCACTCACCGCAGGCTCCGGTTTCCAGCTTCATACCGGAGCGGCTCCTCACAAGCTGCCCGCTGCAATGACCACTCCTCCCGGTCTCTCACCGCCGCCGGCCGCATTTCTCCAAAAACGTCGCTACTCGCTTCACTGTGACGGGGGAGACTCATCGGGGCAGCTGCGTGGCTCACATTCATCAGAGGCAGTTTTCGTCTCCGCGATCATTCGGGGAAGTACGCCGTCAACGGCCCAACCGCCATTTTGTATAAGGGTTGGAGCTAGTTCAGCCAGCGCAGTCAAAACCACTGTTTCAGGTTGTTTTTTTGGGGATATCCGGTCCCCGATATCCGTCGCTCTCCCAAACCAGCTGCAGGGTTCAAATCGCTCAAGGTGCGGTGGGTTAGACTTAGGTGCGCCGCCTTGGCGAAGCCGCTTTCTCCCAGCAGGGAGCCTATCAGGGTTGCGGTAGTAGCGGTTCTTCATTCGTCTCCTAGCTTCATCACAGTCGGGGACGGATGCTAAGCGGCACTGGAGATTCGCGGTGTTGCTGCCAACCGATCCCGAGGGGTGATCTTTTCTGGTGCTTTATCCCCGATTTCATAAACGGTTTCAGTGACAAATCCTCTGACATTTGGCTACCTGTTTGAATAGGTGGAAAATGCAAGTATGTCGACCTGAATGGGGGGGTTGGGGTCCAGGATAGGTCACGACAAGGTATGGTCAATCTGGTAGCATTGTCTGCTTCCCCGGTGTTGTCTCCTGAGCTGGTGAGGCCCTCACTCAGCGTTGGGCCTCTGCCAGCAGCCTGAGGCTTCTTCTAGTTTTGGGAATGGGGGCTCGGTTCTGTCTGTGGCTCAGGCTGTCCTTCCTCAGGGGAGAGGAGGGAAGGGGTGGCTGAGCCATAAGCCCAGAGCTCTGCCAGTGACCTGGGGCTGTCTTCTTTTGCTGGGTATGGCCTTGTACCTAGCATCATAGCTGTGATTTGGGAGACAGGCGGTGGACACTGCACCTGTCAACATGGGATTCTATGGCTTGCTTGTGGTAAGCACACTCTGCTATCTATCGAGGTGTGTGCGAAGGAAGGTGGAGCAGTTAGGCTTAACTTAGAGGCAATGTGTAAAGTATTTATGCAACACTTCAAACAGTAATAAAGTGAAAACACAACTCAAGAAAAATCCCACACCAGTTTAGAAAAGTAGAGTAAAATTAAAAACATTATTTGACACCGAAATGCCAAAAATCCAATTAGTAGAAATGCAATCTTAAGTTATAAAAACCAGTGCGTAGAAGCACAAAGTGCCAACTATATTTTTCTGATTGCTCCGGACCAGGACAAAGTCAAAAGTTCGGGTCTACCACGATGGAGAGTGAGCCAGATACAGGGATTCAATTAGGCTAGTTGAAAAAAGGTATCTTAAATCCTGGTTGTGAGCGTTGCGAGATCCTGCGTTGAGGATGCGTTGCACAGCAGAAGTTCTGATGAGCTGCTGGATGACATGCAATGTCTTGCATCGAGGATTCTTTGCCCAGGTATGATTCCAGGGAGCTGCAAGGCTGCGATGCAAGGTCCTGGCTCGAGGATGCGTTGTGCAGAAGGAGTTCCGGGGAGTTGCAGGACTGCGACGTAAGGTCATGTGTTAAGCAGGCATCGCGCAGTGGCGGTTCCCTAGAGCTGCAGTGTCCTTATTTGGGGATGAGTCGCACAGTGGCGGTAAATTCTGAACCCTGCATAAACCCCTGTTTGCATAGGTGTAGGAATTTTGAGTTGAGTGTCATTTAACGCATCTGATAATTATCAGATAAGTTAAATGCTGCAACCTTTGTGAAATTTCGGCAGGTGAAACCTGCTGAAATTTAACAGGGTAAAGCATACAGTATTTACCAAATCATGCAACACCAAAATCTGCACGTTATTCCCCAGAAACTTGTAATAAGTGCTTTTTGTCACACTCATTAAATAACGTACCCAGTGGTATTGTTATGTATCAGGTGCTATAGATAGTCCTTTAATCTTCCTGCAGATTACAGAGGATGTCATGGAGCTACTGTTTTTAATGTTTTTTTTGTGTGTTTTGTTTTTGTTTTCATTTTGATTGAACAGTGCTCAGATATCCTGCTACCTCACATTGGCAACCACAATTGATTATGAATATGTATGTCTTTGTTTATATCCTGCTTGCTACAACGTCTCTTGACACACTATGCCAATGCAAATCCGTACTCTGATTGTACAGCTCTCTTAACCCCATTTTAATTGGCATTCGCACTCTATCAGACAATACACAAAGAAAAAAAATTGCCATTTTTTCATAACCTAAAATGTGCATTTTTAAAGAGCATGTTGTAGGGATTCTGCACATACACAGAGCTATGCACAGGATAATAGGACCTCGGAATATAGTGGTGAGCCAACCATAAACCTTAGTACCCACAATCCCAATCCGACTAGCTGTAGCGTCTCATGAGCAGCGATGCTACCAATGATTAGACAACCCAGAACACGGTATCTCTCTCTCTCAGGACTCACGGGAACAAGAACACCCTTTCATAACTCACTCATACCTGTCCACAACGTGCGTAATAAGAGACACTGTATAGTTCAAAATATTTATTTCAACTACCGTGCTCTAAGATACAGTACACGTGCCAGTACTATCAGCATAATGCATAAGGATAATATCATCAGCATAGTCACAATTCCATAGAATACAAACGGGGAAAGCATTTCATAAAGCAGTGGATATAGGGCTAAATGACCATACCACCCTCCCCGTGCTAGTAGCTAGTTTATTATAAAAACAGAAGACCTCTGGGCATTGTCAGGCGAACCCCCATACCTCAATATCTAGATGCAAGGTTTACTTCATCAGACAAGCACAGCTCTTCTCTCTGGAAAGGTTTTTCTCCAAGTGCCTCTAACCGTGAAATCACAATATTAAAAGCACATGAATTTCTCCAGTGCAGCTGTACTTAGTGTTATGTCTAAGTGCGAGGGACTGGCCAGATCAGCAAGAACAAGGGACTTTGTTTTTCGACCTTGTACATGTTGTGCAGACGTAACCCATAGGGAACAGGAGAAAAGGTGAAAGACAGAAATGCAGACAGTTCTAAAATAGCCGGGCAGAAGCAGAGGCTGGAAAAACAAAGGCACAAAGTAACGTGCGCAAAAAAGCATCATGGCAGCCAGGCCTAAGCCAACGTAGCAAGGCAGACCAGGAGGCCACAAACCACATGACAAGCAGGTTCACCCTTTGAAGCATTTTAGAACTGAATAACAGATTTTTTTGTATTATATAGCGCAAACTCGACCCAAAGGTATCAGAGCACTTTACATGAGCACCAGTTGTGTTACAGACAGACACATTCATTTTGTTAGGCACAGGGAGATTAAGTGATTTGCCCAGAATCACAGGATGATGAGAGTCCCTGCTGAAACTCAAATTCGGTTCCCCAGCTTCGAGGTCGACCGCTCTAGCAGCCAGACCAACTCAATGGTACACATTTTATTGACCTCGGAAAGATTAAATACAGACTAGATTAGCGTGATTCAAACCTGAGACTATTTCAAACACAGATTCCTAGAGCGGATGCATAAGTACCCTGAGCCACCAAACTCGGCAAAGCAGATAATTTCATACTAGATTTCCTACACAAACAGACCTAGAGGGCCACTTGCATTTCCTCTTTCTTCTTTCAAAAATCAAATTTTCCTTTCTATTAATCTTGTATACTAAAAAGTAGATAAAAAGACAACTGAATTCATAGCCCAGCTGCTGGCTTTGCACTGCATCCTGGTGTAGGAATGTGAAAAATTCTCTCAAACACAAATGCCAGAATTGTAAAGATTTTCATCTCCTGGGATTTAGAGACCTTGTCTTAAAAAAACACAAAGACCAACTCTGATATGTAAACAGCAAGTGTGTTTCATCAGATTGACTTAAAACACATGGATGCAAAGATAGCAATCAGAAACTCTCCATGTCTGATCTCCTCGGCCTCTGTCATTCTCAGAAGAGCTGTACCCTTAAAGCAACACAGACCCCTACTCCAATGAGGCAATGGGACGTGTTAAAACATACCACAGAGCTTGGCGGGGCTACGAACACAATCATGCATTTATTTCTTTCCTGTTTGTGTTCGGATAGTGATTAAGAGCTGAGCTGTGCGCATTTGGCAGATGTGAGGATCTTCATGAAGTCTTGAACTCCATTCATAGAATAAAGAAACATGTTGTCAAGCTATGGTGATGCTGAATGTTTTCCAAAATCACAGAGGTGAACCCACAAAAATGCCATGGGAAGAAGTGATCTCACACATCCTGTGACCACTGATGACATCATAGGATTGACCCATTATGCCACTATTAACCCCTTAATATCCTTCTATTTATTGCTGAGGGACTAGGGGAAGGGCAAGGAGTGAAAGCCTAAAAATATAAAGGTTCTTGCCCTAATTACTCTCTGTTCATTCAGCCGTCTTCATGACACCTGGGAACAGGGGCAGCACTACAATGTCAGGGCCATCAAAGGGCAAGCCATGGGTATAAGTCGCTACCCCTTACCACGTTATCATGTTTTATATAGGCCCAGAAAACATTTCTATATATGGATCCGAAAACATTCACTCCCACCTCAAATTCACCAACTATTTTTGAAAGGCCCCTGCAAAAATACTGTTAAGGGGAATGGGCTCGTAAATGGTTGGGCATTCACTCACTCAATCTTTCCCTCTCCCAAGTCTCCCTGCTTATTTAACCTTCTTGCTTGCAGCGGGTGCCCCGCCCCCATCACTCTACACACAATAGAATGACTGTTCTTTGTATTGCAGAAGTTAGTCTTTCTATTATGTCAATAGCACCACAGGAAGTACAGGAGGGCTATTTTTTGCAAAGAAAAAATAGGGATTCTATTATGTCTATTGTTCCATATACATAATAAAAGGAATATCTTCTGTAATGCAAAAGATAGTCTTGACATTGTATCTATCACACAGGAACCAGAGCCTCGGCTGCAGTGAGCTGGTGCTGATAGGAGAGAAGATATGGGATGCATAGGGACTGAGCATATAATATTGAACCCTACTGAAACTGGACCTCCCCAACAGCATCGCTTTGTTCTCTGTGGTCCTTAGCTCCACTAAAGGGAACTTAAGAAAAGAACAGCATAGCCAAAAACACTTTGTAAACTCGGCCCGTCAATCTTTGGAAACGTTTGTTAGGCCTCCTAACCTCTAAATGAGATGATTTAGTTTGGAGACAAAATGTTTACCCTGACAGAAAGGTCGGGACCTGTTCCTTGCTCTGGAATAATGAGGTTTCAAAGAGTGCAGTAGCTTTGCTCAAAATCTAAGGATTTCCCTCTACAGGTAGTTCCTTTAGTTTTGGTTTTCTAATCATCCCGAATCTTCACTCCTAGCTACTGGATAATAGAGTGCTTGTTCCTATGGGCAATATGAGGATTTCCGGCAACTTCAGTGAAATTAAATTTTATCACCCAACCCCACTTTCAGTGATGAGTCCATATTTATAATTTCTGTCGGCAACATAGCTGGGAGTGCTGTTTGTGTTCCCTAGAATTTAGTTTCTCTAGAACATGGGTACTCACAAACATTTTCCCTGGGGCCACAAAGTTTGGTCTTTGATGTGACAGAGGGTCGCATTGATGCAAGCAGGATGGCGGTGGTGGGTTGGTGGCAAGGTGGGTATAGGGGAAGCAAAGCGTATACATTTAGTGTCTGAATTGCACAATTTTAAAACAAAAAATTGGTATTAATCCTGGCTTCTCCATTTAACCGGATTGTGTGATCCTAGGCAATTGTTTTATTTCACTTTCCCTCCTTTTTCTTCATTATCACCCCTGAGAGTCTCAAAATACCGGACTTCAGGATGTGTGCTGTACAAACCTTCTCCTGTGTTTGATTTAATAAACTATAATGTTGTTCATCTATAATAGAAACTCAGGTCACCCAAAGAGTGCACATAACAACAAACTTGCCTCTTAGTTCACTATTGGCATTGTTGTCTGGTTGGGGGTGGTGAAAATGAATGTTTCTAAATTGATGTTTGAAAACTATCACTTAAAAAAATACTTCTCAATACGCTGATATGATCCGATGTACTAAGAGGAAACAGTTCTTCATATTAATGAAATACACTTTTTGCATTTTGAACAGACTTTATCACACTTGACATTTTTGCTGCAAGGTGTCTTTAAAAATGAAGGTGTTTCTAAAGTTAAACAGTGTAGGACACCCTAGTGTCGTCCTTTATTTAACTTCAATTAACCATTAAATGAATGCTTGCCCGTTTGACATCTTTTTAATGTTAGTGCTGAATCAAGTCAACAGCAGCCCAATGCCGCTGTTAACCAGGGGGCCGTATGTAAAGGTCAGGAGGGCCACATTCGGCCCTCAGGCCGTACTTTGAGTATCACTGCTCTAGAGCCTAATCTTCTGGTCAATCATAAGTCCCTGCCAATAGGTACATGGAACCGCTGGTTTCCCCTGTGAAACCCTGCATAACTCAAGTGAGAGCGACTGAGTGGCTGCATTACCTGCAGGGCGGAAAACATAAACTGTGGTGCGGTACTCCCTATCTTTCAGCATCGTTTCCATGGGAGGCATCCTGAGCCACTGTAAAGTTCCGAAGCACTGAAAAAGTGCATTGAAAGCAACAGAAAAATAACCTTGCAGAGAAGAGTCAATGCGAAAATCTATCTGCCCTTTTAACTTACAACCATTTTTTTCTTCATTTGTTCTGTTCAAGAAAGGTCCTCTTTGCCATAAGCAAAGATCTCAGAAGTCTTCTTCTCTGGACAAGATTCACAAAGTTATTTGTGCGTCTTCAATGCACTTGAGATTGCAAATATACATCATTTAAATGCTCAAAATGCCTTTCCTGATACACAGTATCGGGAATGGTGGGATTTTGCCCTCCCGCAGAATGATGGAATTTTCATTCTAATAATTATGCTCACTGGTAGAGGTTGTGAAGGTTCTTGGGTGGGCTCGCCTGCAAGAGGTGGTAAATGCCAACTAACTTACAAGTACGTACTATTTATAGGTAGATTTCCGACCTGAAATTGTTTGCAGATCTGGTCTTGTCATGGGTTAGAGTACATTTGTTTCCACAGTGGAAAAGTGATAGAAGACACTCAAAAACTGTTGTTTAGGGGTGCAGGTATCTCCTGGAAATTCACGACATTCACAGCTTTCTAGTTTGCCTAAAATTCAGAAATATAAGTTTAACAGATTTCATCGCACCTGGTAATTACCACTTGGAAAACGTCTGCCCCCCCCAGAGTTAAATTTCAGCAGATCAACCTTTCAAGGATTCAACATTGTTAACAGTTGCCTTCAGGACAACCTGTCATGCTCAGTGCCGCTTGATTTATCGCATCACGCTTGTAATTATTTCAATACAATATAAGGTTTCTAAATGTATTTATGTGCTCTTAGACTCATTCCTGCTTCACAAATCAGTTGTAACATTTATATATACATAATACATATTGTCAAGTCTCCCCTTCTAAGCATACAAAGTGGAACAATTGTTGCTTATATGTGCCTTGACTTACTAGGTTCCTCCTTCTTGGGTAGTCCTATATTGTTATATAAAGATTTATACAGTGTCAAGAGATCAGCTGCACTGGTATTTCACATTCTTATTGAATTAAATTAACCTCTAGAACAGGGGCAGGGTGATCTGTTTAAGGGGCTACACAAAAACACATGAATACAACCCAACAATGTTTTACTAATGATTGTTTTCCGGGAGAAAAATATGAAATTTGTATTTCATTTTGATGCTAAGTGATAGAAGCTAATTGATAGATGTTATTAATCTAATTGATAGAAGTGCAGAATCTGTATAAAAATAATAAACAAGCATTGGCATAGACAATAGGTCTTGCCTTTGCTATCCGGCTTTGAAACGGCTTTGAAAATGTTTCTCCTATATAGATAGCTCCAAACAAACCGATGACAAGATGGCTGTCATGTATGCTTGCATGTGGGTGAATGTACAGTGGCCATTTTGGAATGATTTGGCTTTGCCAGTGCTCGTAATGCAATTCAACAAACATTGACAATGAAAATAACATAAGCTTTACCGTCTTAATTTACTGGGTAGAATCGGATAGCAGTGGAAGGTGGTGGGACCACATCCTGTACTGGAGGTAGTCAGAGGATTACTGGGTAAAACATAGAAACAGCGATGGGGGTAGAACCATAGGGAGGGTACAACAGGCAACTATTTAAAGCTCCATGTAATCTTTCATGAAATGCAAAGGCTTTAAAGACTGTCCACCCAGCCAGTGGCTGCTGCTAAAAGAAGCATTGGCAGAGCTAATAGGTCTTACCTTTCAATAACGATGCTGTTCCACATTAGCAAAAAAAAACCAAATAAATTGCATTCCAATGCAGACCAGCATTGGTAAAAAAAGAAAAGCACATGCTTCATCACCCATGTACATGCATGCACAATGATGCAGTTGTCATCTTTTAAAAAACTTTTAAATAATCATTGCAAAATTGCAATGCCAACTTGGAGTGGTAAATTCACAAATATGTGTGAAAGCACTCAAAAAATAGTAGAGATCAATAGCAAATTGCAATTGCTAGGTCCCTCAAAAAGGAATAAAAATGACACTTAAATAAAATGTGATGAGGAGGAGCAGAAGAGGAATAGAGTGAATGGTGGAAGGTGGGGGAGCAAATCAATCAAACTGCAAGTTGGGGGAGTAACAAGGAGTGTGGTTGGGGAGCAATGGAGGAGATTGGCAGGTTTGAAAAAAATATTAAAAAAAAAAAACACAAAAAAAGCCAAACAGTGAGGGGTGGTTGTAGCAAGAGAAAAGCTCAGGAGGGCGAAACAGAGAGTACGGAGCAGTGACTTCTGGAGGGAAGCAGCACACAAAGGAGAGAGCAAGAAAACACATGCATTCACATGGAGTGCTGAAAGAAGAAGAAAAAAGTAGTTCCCTGAATGTAACCAGTAGGGGGATACAACTCATCCAGTTAAAAGAATGGCAAAGAAGCTGTGCTCCGGAGATGGGACAAACACACAAGCAGGAAGGAAAGCCATCATGTAAGCCATCACATAAGAAGCAAGAAAATGAGATTGACAAAGAAGCCAACTGAAATAAAGTGCACTGTAAGAATAGGAATAGTATACAATAAGTATTTGACAAAATCTAAAAGCTGTCTGTGTGCGAGACCTAAGATTGACTTAAATAAAAGTGTGCCTTCAGTCTCTCAAATTCCACTATCATGGCAGGTTTTGTGGCACTGTCATAAAAGGTGAATTTGGGGGGGAGGAGGCGGGCTATCAATGTGACAGACTACTCAAATGTACTCCCCAACTTTCTACAATTTAATGCCTTCAAAAGTTCATTTTGGAAAGATATTTTCAGTGTGTCAAGACTAAACCAAGAGCAGCATCAAGCTAGGAGGGCATTACAACTAAAAAGACTTCAGAGCAAACACACACATGTTCTCATCTTTGTTTCACCTAATTTGACAAAAAGGAAAGTGAAATCCCTCTAAATAAAATATTGGATTCTGGGTGCATGGTGCCAGGAGCAAAACTGAGAAAGATCAAGATTACTGAGAGAAAATGCAGCAAGGCTACCACTTGTCTGTGTTATATCAGAATTGACATAGAATATGAATGTTTATGGTCTGAGGGTTGATATTTAGCAGTTGTTTCATTGATGCAATAAGCCTCAAACCAGTTTAATGCACTTGCTACTGTATAATACTGTATAATACATTATCCACAAGATAACTTCATAGTGCGCCTGCTGCACTGAAGGCTTCATTGAATTCATATTGCCTGATTGATTAGGCTTGATTCAATTACAAAATTAACATAAAAAAGAACTTAAGGGATTTGTAAATTCTTGGTGATTTCCATACACAATGTAAAATATAGGTAGAAGCTGTTGTGAGAAGTACAACAAATTGCTTTGCTGTGTTCCCTGTTCTCATACCACTACTTCTCTAACTGCATAAATACCCACTCAAATCCATGTTTGTTGGGGATTTAATTTTAACCTGAAATGCCACCAGATGAAAATATTCTCTGCAGTTATTAGATTGAATAAGCCTACCAACAGAGAAGTCTCTCCCAAATGTATTAAGATTCTTACGGATGTTATAAAGAGCATGAAAAAGTAGGGTGAGGATCATCCTTTCAGTAAATGATAATCAGACCAATCACAGAAGAATTAACTTTCCAGTCACTCATTTCTTTTTAGCTTGAGCGCAAAATTATAAAGCCACTCACTTTGATACTCATGTATCAATATATAGATTTTTCAGATTTTTCAAATGAACAGAATGGAAAAGCCATTTTTAATGGCATGTACAGTTTTTGACACAGTTCATCAATATAAAACACCGAGCTTGCTTATTGCTTATGCTCTTTATATTTTACTCTACCACACATATTTTGGAAAATTGGATAATATTGTAATGATCTGGTAAATTTCTGAACGAAGCCAAGAAACATATGATGATGTGTGTGTGTATATAGACACACTATGTAATAACATAATGGATTGGATATAAATTAAAAGAAAAACAAACAGTCAGCAATTTGTTTGGTACTCACTATATTCCCAGGGAAGGGAATGTCAAAATATCAGTTGTTCATTTGATTGACCTACTGACAGGTCACAATTAAAAACATGAATTGCAGGTAGTGTTAGCATTAGGATAGCTCAATGCTAAGTGAATTAACTATCACTCAAAAGATGCAAAAGTGAAGATACAGTATGCTATGGAAT
Source organism: Calotriton arnoldi (assembly GCA_963921515.1). Taxonomy (NCBI): domain Eukaryota; kingdom Metazoa; phylum Chordata; class Amphibia; order Caudata; family Salamandridae; genus Calotriton; species Calotriton arnoldi. The sequence goes on along the minus strand of CAWUFW010004614.1, from coordinate 1,152,413 downwards.
TTTCAGAGCTCCCAGTTCGATGAGAGGGATAATTACAAATGTTAATTACATCTTATGTATGTGCTCAACATTGCATCTACAGTCATTTAATCTACAACCATTAAAGGCCTGATTAACAGTGAGAATGCCTGGTTTAAGAGCAATAAGCTGGCTGCAATATTGACTATTTTGTTATGGCAGAGGACCTTGTAAATAGTACACTGTCTATCAAAATGATAATTTGCCATGTGTTACTAGAAATGTTGGGTTTTCTAGTGAATCTTTAGTCACCTTTGCATGCAGTATTATAGAGGTGGCCACAGGGACAAAGAGGGCACACAGAGGTGGTGCACAGCCAAGGCACCCTGAGGCACCCTGAAAGGAGGAAATGGGGTTCTATTGACACCCCTAGACATGCCTCTGCAGGCAGGTGCAGCCAGTCACCTCACTGCACCCACTTGAAGGGGATCCTCTGATTCACTTTAAAATGTATGATGGATGGCCACTGTCACAGTGAAAGGCAGACCCTCCACTTCAAACAGATTGTCCATTGTTCACTAATTTGGTGTTCCCAGACCAGGCACAGGTTCCTCCCTACACAAGGAACAGCATTCATTGTGATAGGCAACACTTACCCAATCAGCGCCCGGCACACCCAGTTAAAGGTGTGCCACAGCACAGCACAGACCAGGGCAGGGCATCCTATCTGTAACATGGGCCCAGAAAGGTAGTATTTGAGTGCAAGAGTACAAGTAATACAGAGCTTAAACAATATTTGTCCTGGAGGGTTTTTGCCCCTATTATGTTTAACAATCTTGGGTTAGTAATAAGGTTTTACTGTGATTTGCAAAGATTTTCCAATAGACTCAAATTAAAACCTGAACCCATTTTTATAAAGTGCTCAGTTACTTACATCAATGTGAACAATGGATAATGGAGTTGTCTTGGACTATCTTGTCTATTTAGTAATAAGTGTATGATGAAACACAAAGTTTAGATGTTTTACAATGATGCTTTGAACTTCCCATGATGTATTTGGGACAAGGTCTTTGAAACCACAGTGATAATTCTGCAGTCATTCTTTTTTTATCAAAGGGTAAGCCACATGTCATTACTTAAACACTCTTGCAACGATTTTGCAGTCTTAATTAAAAATGCATTTGTAGCTTTAGATTCATTTTAATTTTCTTTAAGGTGAGGGTCTCATGAAAGTATTTTGATCTTTATTCCTGCGTAGCTTACATTTTCATTTCAGTATGCATCTTTGATATCAAGCTCTTTCTATAGAACAGCATGGCTCCATAATATTTATGTAAACAGACATTCCATGGAAAGATAGGTCCAGATTTTGTTTAGCGTGTAGGTTGCATGTTATAATCCTGTCAGAACCTATTCTTTTTTTTAACATCACGAAGTTGATAAAAATAAAGTTCAAATGATTGAATCCTGGCAGGGACAATTCATCTTTTTAACCTCTCGAAGTTGGTAGTTTGGGTACCATAGAACTGAGATCAACCTAAGCCATCTAATTGCAGGATTTCAAAATTGTACATTGTGGTAGAAAGCAACACATATAAATACGTTGTTATTATTAACATTCAGCATCAGCCGCGGCCTGTGCAGGTAAGAGCGGTGGGGCCGGATGGAGGGGGATTTCGACGCACGATGACAAGGGAAAATTATATAAATAATTAATCTTCCCTCGTCATCCTCCATCAAAATCACCCCCTCCCCCGCCCCCATCCCGCCCCACTGCTCTTACCTGCACGGGCCGCGGCTGTTCAGCACAGCAGTGCACAGCATGCACCAAATGTTAATCTCAATCCTTACTTGAAGAAATGTAGGGGTCTTGATAAATTTAAGAGGTTAAAGTGATCTCACCCTTAAGAAAGAATTCAATCACAGCTTTATAACTATATTTCAAACCACTACATAAAGAGAATTATTTAAATTGTGTGAAAACATTGTTGTTAAATTACTTCAGCACTCTGAACAACTGTGGAGCGGTTCATGGGGAAGAAACTCCATAGTTTAACATAGGTCCTTTGTTTCCAATGAGAGCTGTTCCAAACAGGTTGTCAAACTGCAAACCAGAACCCAAACCGATTCGCAAACTCCACTTGACACCAAACAAAGCTATTTGTGGCCATAACTTTGCAATGGTTAGCAACAGAAAACATCAGCCCTTCTCCATTCATTCCGAAAACATAGTTCCGGGTGGGACATTCACCTTTATTATGATTGCAACCATTTTGTGATTCGGCATCTGGGCACAAACTGCACGCCACTTCCTGTGAGGGATGCCTTCACCTCTTGACCAAGTTACTTAGGTGGAGAGGAAACTTTGGAGCTCCAACATTCTGTAGCACAATGACACCCATCATTGATTCAGAAAGAACTATAAGACGTCCGAACATTGATACTATTAGATTGGCCCTACAACCTCAAGCATTTGGGAAAAGAACTTATGTCGCAAGTTGTTACCTATTTATCTGTGGGGGAAAAACAATATGAGAGCAATGTCACTGGTAGTGAGTGCAGCAATGTAACATAGCAGTGTTTTATAAAGAAGGGCTACATGGGGAGCTGGAAGAAATTCACATCGGAAAAGGATTTGAATTGCTTTATGTTCTTGATGTTTCCAAAAGTATGTCATACATTTGTATAAATCATTCCTCATGTTCTATGAGAGCTATAATAACACCTAGGGCGTTAAATCATTTCTCTTTGATGTGAAGAACAAAAGTTCTAATTTAACTGACTAACAGATGCGAAAGAAAATGTGAATTTTACACTCCATTTGCCAAGTAAATAATGTACATGCAGAAAGTAAGGTAAACAAAGCTGGTGGCTTCGAGCATATAAAATTCTAAAGAGTGCCAGGGACACTTCTGGAAAATCAAATAGTCTATATCGAAAGATTGAAGTCCAGGTAGCCATTGAGGGAGGCTTTGGGATCCAAAGACAGAAGAAGCCACACCTGTCCATATAAAGGTGGGATGGACTATCTGGTCCGCTAACCTTCATCACGTCCAGCCCAGTTTGTCAAGAGACAGTGAGTGGCAGGGCAGGACAATTATTGTGTCTCGGGTGCATTCTCCCACTTAGGTTCTCCCCACCTCCCACTCCATTGTTGTTGGGCGTCTACAGTCTGATTCTACTTGAGTTTGTGAAGAAGATCTTACAAAGCATACATCAGATTCAATTAATTGACATTTCAGGTAAAAAAATATTGAGAACTTTGGAGGACACGCACAATGCGAGTGACAGTTAAATGAAGCATGGTTTGATTCAGAACAGGATTCAACTCCTGCCTAAAAATGTGTAACAATGTTTTCTTTTTAATCAGCAAATAAACAAATTGAAATTACCATCAGTATGAATCCTTACCCACACATAGTTTCCTATTTACGCATCCGTTCTGTAGCTCCTCATTCAAATGGTACTTCATTGGACGTGGCTTTCAGTAATGAAAAACTTTAAATGTTATTCATTGGAAAATTGCATTCTGATTATTTTTTTTTTAACATGACTTGTTTTTTCCAAAGCTGAGAGTAGATTGCTTAGTTACTGTAACTCACTTCGCTCTTGGGAGAGCACCGCCTAGAAAGGAGTTGAGAGCTGCCAAAGGAAATAAATACAAAAAACTAGCCGTAACCTCGAAGCCAAATTGCAATTTATGCACATTTTAATGAAGGTGAAAGTCATGAAAATATTTCCAAAATGTGTTGGTGTAAATTAATCCCATTCCATTTTAATGTCCCGTGGGACACAATGTACTCAACAGCAAATGCAGAATGTTTTTTTAAGCGCAGGGTGCCGTATGCACTGATGCATTTCATTATACTAACCAGAAGATTGCAAGGATGGCAGAGTAGAAGATTTGACTGAAGCCAGGCTCACAGTAAGAAGAGTTAAAAAATATAGGGTAAAAATCATGATCGGACAGCTGAATACAATAGCATACAGCAGCAAAAGATTGTTCAAAAGCCAGCTGCAAGAAAGATCCTGGCCTTCACTAGTTGGGTAAAATTACCCCAGTGTTAGCCATGTTATCTTGGTCACCTCTCCGCTAGTGCATTGTATTTAAATCTGTGTGTGTGTGTGTGTGTGTGTGTGTGTGTGTACGCGTTCATGTGCATGTGTGTGTACGTGTGCATGTGTGTGCATGTGTGTGTGCCTATCCTTGTGCCTTCCATCGTGCTCTTAAGGGACCTGATAGCAGAAGTCATATGTAAATGAGCTGCCTCATTACAATACCTCACAACCTCTCTCCTGCCCACTGAGATTAGACTAGAGAATTATCTGTAAATGTTTGAGTGATTGTTCTGGGGTCCCATCACTTGTTTTTTGTCACTCTTGTATTACACATGACTAAGCTCTCATATGCTTTGATCTGCCTCTTACTGTGTAAATGCCCAGGAAAATGTGTGAGGAGTGGTTCGCTATTATTGAAGTCATTTATGGATCTTTACTACTGTAATGTCTTATAGTCAAGTAAAATTGTACTTACTTTGTGTGAATGTGAAGCTTGGCTCTAGAAGTCTTATATCACAGCCACCAATGTGTGGAAGCTCCTTACTAGAAGATCGTGGAACTGCTTGTGGCATCATGGTGGAGAGCAAATTACCTTGACTCACTATTGTTTTGTTGTCATGTTTTTTCCTTTTACAAAATCCAATAAAATGTATTCCAAAAAGAAATCCACGAGTGAAGTGCATAAAGTCATTAATAACTTGAGGTGCTCTCCCCTGTTGACACACGTGTATGTGTATTGCCCATAATGCTCCTTAAGATTAGCAGAGCAATCTATCTTTCGGGCTCCAATCAAACGGGCAACCGTCGGCGGTGTAGGTTGTATATATATGCTTCGTCTGACTATTGGCAAGAAACAAATCTGTGCAAATTCTAAAAAAATACAAAACTTGCCAGTATCTATTTGAGTCAAAATTTGCAGGATTTGTGTAGTACAGTTCTGGTAATTTTTATTACACCAAGGTACTGCCCCAAATAACAAACACTATAAAGTCGCTGAATAAATACATTTGAGAACATCTACTCCAACCTCTCTTTCCAAACTCTGTGAAGACCGAAGAGTACTTCTGCCTCCCGATCATGAACTCATTCATTTTCTTTCATATTACAAGTACCATCTTCCTGTACAATATCATTGGGAAAATGATGTGCTCTATCTGTAAACTGGAAAAGTAGAAATCTATTTACATGACCTTTAAAAGAGATATCTAGCAGAACTCAAACCTGCTGTCAACATCAACCTCAAAGCATCCTTTTGAAAGAAATTGCACCTACCCCCTAAAGAAATTCTACATCAATTCCTTTGAAAGTGTCAACACTCAATCCACACGGCCCTACTGATCTGAGAGCAATTTACAGTTTACCATTACTTATTATAAAACACCTCAATAGGGTAGTTACCCTTTCATTTGAGTCGATCCTAGAGATTCTCTGTAGGTGCCCTATTGATTATGAATCATCAATCAATCAGTATTCAGACTAACAATCCCAGCTGAATTTACCCTCCTCATGGTTGGGTGGACATCCTACAAAACTTGGATGGTGGATTTCTCCAGCTGAATTTCAACACACAGAAATATCCCATTGATCATTGCTGCTGTAGCTTTAGGTTTCTTTTGAGGAACAGCCGTGGTCCGTGCAGGTAAGAGCGGTGGGGCAGTGGGGCCGGTTGGGGGCTAGGGGGATTTCGACATACGATGACGAGGGAAAATTAATTATTTATTTTATTTTCTCTTGTCGTCGTATGTCGTAATCCCCCTTCACCTACCCGAGCCCCCCACCGCTCTTACCTGCACGGGCCATGGCTGTTGATGAACAGAATGTATGGTTGGTTCCCTTGAAACATTGGCAATGATGTCGTTTCTGAAACACTGACCTTCTTTTGGTAATATTCTAAAACGTATACAGTTTTATCCGGAGTACTTTGGCTGAAAGTCTGAGATCCTATGGAAAGGGGTCTTGGGCTATCTTTCTACCCTTCTAGTTGTTACTTGCATTTGTTTGTAGCTTGTAGGTACAGTGCTGTGACTCCTTCATTGGTTCCTAATTGTATTTTCTGTCATGGAAATCCCCTCCTATCAATGTTCCCTAAATTGAACCAAATCCAGTCGTTTGTGACCTCTAGTAAAGGCTGCCGATGAGTTATTGTGTAAACTACAGACAGAGCCTTACTGATTCCTACACGGTCTGAGTCCTAGAATCGGCCGAATGGCTTCCTACATAGAGTGGTGTTACTTACATTTACTAAAATTATAAACTAGATTTCTTTTTCGCCAGGCTAAATATTGTGATACTGCAAACTCAAACCTGGCAGGAAGTAAGTAGTGTAAATTGATTTCCTTTTCTAAATAGAATTAAGTGCAAAAGTAAACAAACAAACAAGATTACGCTGCCTTCAAATGGAACATTACATCCCGTGCTGCACATATTTCATTTTCTCGAGAAGGCACAAGTCCCAATAAAAAGCTTTCTGCTAATAACTTGTTCATAGAGAAACACAATGCATCTGTGGGCTGTTCGTTTTAGTATTTCAGTCTTCAGCTGGACGTTTTAACCTCCAGTTAATAGGAAGCTTGGTGACATTTTTGGACATGACATTTTAAAATTAGCAATTCCTGCTACTTGCCTACATAACATACTGTGTGTGTCCTGTGAAATAAGCTATTTCTCTACATATAGTCAATGTTAATGGATGCAAACAAACTGGTGGCGTACACCCATGGGATAAACATATGTTGAGCCTTAAAAACAATAGAGACTTGACCAACTGGATTATTGGTTTCATTTTGTAATGTACTTTATTTTTATAAGGACGATAATATCAAATGTTGCTTTATGTATTATTGATCTTAGTTAATTGTGCAATAACGTTTTCTCTGTGCACTGTGCACTCAAGGCCGGACTGGCCATAGCGGGTACCGGGCGTTTCCCCGGTGGGCCGCCAGGGTGGGGGCCGGATTTGGGCCTACAGGGGGTCAATTTTGTTACCGGGGGCCGGCAATATCAGCCCCTTGTAACAAAATAGGCTGAAACCGGCCCTAGCAAACAGTTCCCCTCCCCCCCCTGCCCCACAGGGGGTGCTGGCCGAGCAGTTTGCCAGGGCTAGTTTCGGTTCCCAGTCCGGCCCTGTGTACACTTTAAACACACAAAAGGTGATTGTAGGGATGTTTGCAATACGTCTAACCAATGGAAATCGCTCAGGGTAGCATTCCAACCCATCATTCTTTTTCCCACCATGCCAGCTCAGTTGGGACCCAGCCATGTGCAAATCAGTCTGGACCCTGGTCCAATAGGAACAGTCCAGCCCGAACTGCAAGGCCATGTCCGCACTGAACTGCTACATCAGCACCTCGAGAATGATGAGCTGTAATTCTACCCTGAGGGAATGCCAGTCGTTAGACGTATTGCAAGCATTCCTCCCATCAGATTTTGTGTGTTCTCTGTGCACTTTTGACAGTTGTTGAGGCTTGTGCACTAGTATCACAAAGGATATACTCAGTGCTTGAAATGGAAAAATAGAAGTGGAGGTACTCTGTGTCAGAGTACCTGCTTGTTTCTGAGAAGTGCCGGTACTCCCCAATTAAAAGTATTACATTTCTCTGATATACTATTGAACACTTAAGGAGGTTCATGCAGAGCTCAGTAGTAGGGGCTCACTGTACAAACAGGCGGGGGAGGAGATAGTTGATGAAAACTGCGCACCCACTTTTTGCAACCACCCTGTCATTTGGCAATGCAGCGTGCAATGAGACCGATGTGTGGTTGTATTGTAAAAATGCCCATCCGCAGGAGGTCAAACAAAATACCTGCAGAGCAAAGGTAGGCCACTATTTGTCTCCCACTGTGATTGGTCACAAGCCCAGGGATGGTGACCTGCAAAGACAACGGGCTTCCATCCCTGCGTTCACTTTCCCAAATAGGAAATAGATTTTTTAAAGCAGCCCTTGATCTTTAAATGAACAGGTAATGCTTAAAACAAGTTGTCCGTTTGGGGAGGTCACCCACTGCAATTTCCAAAGGCCGCTCAATGCGGCTCCCGTCAATATAGATCAGGTACCTCCCCCTCTGAGGTGTTGCAACTTTTCAGTAGTTTCCGGCCACAACTGAGGTCGCAAACATTTGATGGTTAACATTGTAAATCACGTTTAGGAGGGGATGCCCTTTTCATGCCCCCTCTTAGTTGCAATTCAGAATGATTTGCAAAACCCCATTTGCGAAGCAGAAGGGCTTTTATGACTCAAACCCTATTCTGAGGCCGCAAATCCCATGAACTTGCGAAATCACAGGGTTTGCGCCCGGAAACCAGTTTTACACATCAGGTATCAGCAGATGCGCCTGCATCATGTGGCCCCAGCATTACAATCACTGTATGTTTTTGAAAGAAAATGTGTGGACTTATTTATTGCAAAGTGCTGCCGACCCTGTAGTTACTTTTTTTTTGTAACAGTGGTGCTTATCAACATCTATGTCTGAGCTTGCTCATCGTGAATTCCGGAATAGTTGTGGGTTGTATTAGCAATGTGACCTGCTTCCTTTCCTAAATTATGAAGGCACAGTTGATAGATTAGATGGGCATTGCCCACTGCTCTAAAAATATTGCCTCCGCCTATCATCCCCAACTTGCAGTTTGAGGATTTTGTTCCATTATTTCTAAAAATATGCCCTACAAATTTGGAGTAACAACAAACAACAAGAGGGTTCTATGTGCAATCTGTGGGCAAATTGCACCCAGTTGCCCAAGGCAAACAAATGAGAAACAAACCCCTCCCAAGAGGCGAGTCCCCCCCTCCCTTAGCCATTTCAACTGCACCCATTGTAACCTTCACACACACCAGGGACAACTTGCTTGGTGCCTAAAAAGGTCACAGTTTATTAACACATAACATTTATACATTTTGCATCTTCATGGTCATACATAACATTCTGTTGACACATTTACTGACTTTGCCATCATAGCTAATTTAGTCCGTTCTTGTTCGTTATCTGCTCTCAGACAGATCACTTTCTGGGGAGGGGTCCAAATACCAGGGCCACTGTTTCAACGGTGCTAGGCTTCAACTTGCTACCAACTTGGTGGGTGTCCGTCCGAACTCGCCCGGGCCGCAAGTGCCATCCCGCTTGCCTTCTTTGCCCCTCCCTGCTCCTCCGAGTCCCTGCCGTGTGGCATCCCAAGGACCCCGTGTGAGCACTTCATCTATCCAGCCTGAGGCTGAGTTCTAACCTCTCGCTCCTTTGGTACCCCTGCTGAGGGAGCCTCCCATCTACTCTATCTGTGGCTGCTGGCCACTATTGGCTCCCTGTGTGCTCCTGCCGTGAGGCATCCCAAGGACACTGTGTGAGCCTTCCATCTACTTCTAGCAATTTCTCTCCTTTTTCTATCTTTCTAGGTTTTCTTCCGCCACGCTACCTACGGTTCACCGATCGGAGGGAGCTCCCCCCATGCCCCGCTATGCTCGCCTTCCGTTTACGCAAAAACCATTTGTTCTAGCACTCCCACAATATTGAGCAGGAACATATCCATCCCTACCCCTGTCAAGTGCACGCCTTCCTCCTGGTGGAAGCCTGGCGACCTCAGGTTTATGAAGCTGTGTCTTACGAAACCCCAGCCGTTAGCCCTACATATCTTTGTCATAGTAATATTCAGTTTGCATCTGGATTTCTCCACTGCCCCCAGGTCTATGGCCCCCCCTCCAGGTCTTCCGCACTACTATTTCCGAGAAGATTATTTTGGCCAGGCGCACCAGTCTCGCCATGGCAGCTAGGCCTTCCTGCATCTTTTCTAGCAGGCTCCTCCTTCCTAATGCGGCCAGGTCGTTGACTCCCAGGTGGACTACCACCGCGTCCGGTCTGCCACCTCGCACTGCGAGAGCATTTGGTCCCACTTCATTCCCTATCGACCCCTCCAAACTACGTCGGTGTCCCGCAGCCAAATTCTGCCGAATACGCGTCTAGCCGATGCCCACTGATGTGCTCGTGTTACGTAGGAATGCCCCACAATCCACACCGTCCTGCACCGCTCAGTCGGACCTATATTATATGTTGTAGTATGTTGAAGCGAATAGGTCTTTTTGCGTCCTTTCTTGCCTTTTGCATCCTACCCCAGCCCTTCAATGCCATTCTACATCAGAAACCCCTAGTAGGGTCCTCCCCTGCCGCCATCTTTGTGTAGTAGACTGCTGCACTCAGATGGGCCCGACAAGAAATCCCATTCTATGTAGTTCAGGACTTCGCTTTGCCCTGCCGGCTGGCCTCTTGCTAGCCCTGTTACGGCAGTAAATGTCGCCCAGCACTTACGGTAGCGTTGCATTGTTTTTGGGACCAGTGCGTTGTCCAGCATCTCTTCTAAACCAGATCTACCCATGCCCATGCTTCCTCCGGCACCGGGGTCATCCCTTGGTCCACTTCCGGGGCGAGGACTCAGAATCTTGCCCACTGAAAACAAGAAATGGCATCCGCAATTGAGTTGTCTACTCCTGGGACATGTCGTGCCCTAAGGGCAATATTTGCCCTCAGCTGGCAGTCGACCAGTCTGCACAGTAGGCTGACCACTGATGCGCATTTTGCCGTCCCGGTATTGACCGCCTGTACTACTGCGTGGTTGTCGGACCACAGTATTATCTGCCTGTTTGCTAGTCGCTCTGCCCAAATATGAAAAGCCACCACTATGGGGAACAGTTCCAACAGTGAGATGTTCACTGTAGCCCCTGCTTGTCTCCAGGCCTCCGGCCATGCCCCCGCTGTCCATGCCATCCCTAGGATGGCCCAAAGCCGAAGCCCCCTGCTGTGTCTGTGTAAAGCTCGAGCTGGGCCACCGGCACCAATGGCTCACGCCACATGAGGGTGCCATTAAAATTAGACAGGAAGGATTCCCACTGCTCCAGGTGCTCCTTTACCCCTTGCGTTAGGCGACCCTGTGGTGCCTCTGTGTCATGCCCCTAGTTAACCATGCTAGTCTCCTCGCAAAGGCATGCCCCGCCGGGATCACCCTCGTTGCGAAATTTAATTTCCCCAGCAGCTGCTGCACCTCGCCTAGCGTGACCTTCTTCTCTATCCTCAGCCTACCCCTAATCTCCTTAAGTTCTGCTACCTTATTGGGTGGTAATTTGCATGTTCCTGCCACAGAGTCTAGCTCTATCCCTAGGAAGGACAGCTTTGTGCTCGGGCCCTCTGTCTTGTCTTGCGGTATTCCCAGCTACCGGGCAAGCGCCATGAAGCTCTGCAGGAGGTGAGCTCAATCTTCTGTGCCTGCCTTGCCGATAAAGAAGAAGTTGTCTAAGCAGTGGACCCACCCCCCCACTGGGGCGCGTGTCCCTAGCTCCCACTCCAGGAAGCTGCTAAAAGCCTCAAAGTATGCACAGGATATTGAGCAACCCATTGGCAAGCATTTGTCATAGTAGTATTGTCCGTCTAGCTGGAAACCTAGCAAATGGAGCTGTCTGGGTGTACCGGTAAGAGGCAGAAAGCCGATTCTATGTCTGTCTTTGCTAGCAGAGCCCCCCTCCCTTCCTGCCTTATCAGGTCCACAGCGTCGTCCACTGATGCGTAAGCTACTGTGCAAGCGTCCTGTTCCAGCCAGTCTTTGATGGAATCCCCCTGAGGGTGGGACAAATGATGTATCAACCTGAATTTACCCTCCTCCTTCTTGGGCACCACACCTAGCGGTGAGACCACCAGGTCCTTCAGCGGAGGGAGGTGAAAGGGCCGGCCACCCGCCCCAGTTGAACTTCCTTTCCCACCTTTTCTAGTGCCACGCCTGGGTTATCTTTTACTGATTTTAGGTTCCGGCTTTCCCGGGTGCCCCTGGGTCCTTTGTAAGGTATTATGAATCCTTGTGTGAAATCTTCTGCCAACCTTTGTCTGTCTGTGGCCTTGGGATATTGCCCCAATAAATATACCAGCCTGCTGGTTTTTATAGGGGTTGGTAGCAGCTGCCCCCTGCCCATACCCCCTTGCTCACTTCTTTGTGCCTGTTTTATCTTTGACGGCTCCTGCTCCTTGACCCTGCCTGCAGAGTACTGCGGGGTGGTTTACCCCACAGGACCCACAAGCGTGTTTGAACCTGCATGCTGCCCCCCACTTGCAATCGTCCTTGTCAAATTTCCAGCACGATTTTCCCGATTTGTTACTGCCCTGGGTCTTGCACTTGAACCCCTGTCCTTGTCCCTCGTACTTGCCCTTACTCCCGTAGGGACGAAAATTGTGTTCCCTTGAGCTGACCCCTTCCCTGGCAGCCACCATGTGCGTTGAAAAACCCTCCATGTCCTGCCAGTCCCATTCCATCACTGGCCAGGTTTGCATTTTCTCCCTGAAACCCTCATCGTATTTTAACCATGCATCCCCTTGATACTTCAGCTGTGCTTCGTGCACCTTCTGTTCATACAAAATGAGTGCCGCTGCGCTCTGGGGGAATTTTTCGACGAAAACGCAAGCTAGGGTCCTGAATGCTTTTAGCCAATTCTACTGTGATCTCTCTACCCTGGGTTTGAGTCTTTCCCTCCTGTCATCGTCTTTCTTGTCCTGGGTTGTCAGGTCTAATCCCGCCTGACATACCTCTAGCAGGGAAAAGATGTCTATAAACTCTTTCCTCCATATCCTTTCCTTTACTGCCAGCGGGATGAGATTGGCCAACCCTAGGAGTTTTGTGGTTGTGGGAGGATCCCCCGGGGAAGGGCGCAGGTATGCGCTGGCTGGCTTCGCAGTGGGATCTGGGCCTTCCCCGTTGCCCCCTTCTCACCCGCCTTGCTCGCCCCTGGGGTTGTTGTCCCCCCTTGCCCGGTTTCTTCTGGGTTGTCCGTCCCGCCTCGTGTCGCCATTTGGGGGTTCTCACTACCCTTGTCTGCTGCCCTTTTCGTGCCCCCCCTTTGGTCTACGCCTTGCTCTGGCTCTTGGCTGCCCCCCTGTTTGCCTGTGCCCCGGGGGGAAACTGCTCCAGGCCACTGCCACCAGGGCATCCAAGTTGGTTGGCCCCATGCATCCCCCTGGAAAAACTGTTGGTCCCTCCCTCGTCCTGCCTGCCAGGGGGGTGACTGGGCCAGGGCCCTTGCCATGCCAAATTGCTCACTCCCTGCTGGTACCCAGGTTCACTATTTGTCCTGGCCTCCCTTCCACTGGACCATCGTGTTGCACCCTTCCATGCCCCCCCTGGTTGCTTTGCGTACATAGCTTTCCCTTGTCCGTGTTGGCCACGTTGGGTCGCCCTCTGCGTGGTTCCTGGGGGGCCGCCGTGTTGGCTACAGACCCCTCATCATCACTGCTCCCTTTGGTCTCGGAGCTGGACACCAACTCGGGGGTCGCCGCCCGCCTGCTCTTCCTGGCCGCAAGGTCCTTTGCCTTTGATTTGGGGTCTTCACAGGGGCCGCCGTTCTGGCTGCATGCCCCCTAACTCCAGGTATCTTGGTGGGTGGCGCCGGAGGTGATGCCTGCTGCTGTCTCTTCCCTTTTCCGTGGGCTCCGTCCTTGATTTGTTGATCCACCCAGGTTTTCCCTTTTAAGGCTACCAACGCCCTGGCTCTGTCCAGCATCGCCTGTAGGTCCTCATCCAACTCTGGGCCATTGTCTCCCCTTCTCCTTTTTTGCCCCTTCTGTGGGGCTTCTGCAATCCCATTTGAGTCCCTGAAGTGTGCCGGGGGCCGTGTTGCCCTCCCGGCTGCCACACGCTTGCTGGCCATCCTGTAGCTTGGCTGCCTGTCTCCTTGCTGCTTAGCGAAACCACCCTTTCTTGGGGAGGGCTGACTAGACCACAGCCGGTGTCCCCCTTCTCTGCCCTGCAATGAAATCCCAGCAGCTACTTCCTCCAAATGTCCTGGCAGCTGCTGCTCTTCTGTGGGGCTTAGCTCTCTTTCTCCTGTGCTCAGGGGGCGGTAGGCGTCGTCCTCCCAGTGCTCGAATTACTGGGGTGAGTATGACCGCTTTACCGGCGTGCTCCTGCCCCTTTACGCCTCTTCTGCTCGTGCCCCCCGTTAGGCCTCGTGCTTTAAAATTGCGTGAGAGTCCCCTTTTCAAGTACGGAAGATTAATTGAGTGGTTTAGCCGATGCAAAACCCCAGTGCATGCAGCCGTTTCCGCTGAGAGTGCCTTTGAGCTGCCGCCCCTTTAAACTCTCGGCTCGCCTCGGGTACTCCTGCCCGTTTAAGGCCGCGTGCTGTTGCTCCGCCCGGCCAGCCCCCACAGCCTCGGCTCCTCGCAGCCCGTCGAGTCCTGGACCGCCGAATCCCTCCGCAGCTCCTCGGCTCAACTCGCTGGCCGGTCCAGCTGCTTCCGGCTGCTCCTGGCTTGATCCGGTTCTCCGCCGCAGGTCCCTGTCATGGTCCTCCGACGGCGAGGCTTTCTCCTTACCACCGGAGGGTATTGTATGTTTCAGGGAGGCTCTCGCCCCTTCTTAACACCCTGCGCAGCTTGTGGCCTGGCTCCCTGATTGGGGGAGACCGAGACTGCCCTGGGGCGACCAATCGCGGTCGCCCCCTTTTCCCGGGCTTATGCCCTGGGGGGGGGGCTTCCCGCCTCAGGGCGGCGTTTGTCCCGGGCCCCCATTGGGTCTGGCTTTGCCTTCCCCGGCCCGGGCTCCTAGCCATGCTAGCAACAAAAGCATTTACTAATAATCAAAGGGACTCCGATACTTCGTGTTGCAGCCACCGGATAAGTCAAATGACTAAGATCCCAGTTTTGATGGTGGAAAGAAATGGGGCACTGGTGCAATGGTGCAAGTTCTGAAAGTTGTCCATAGGTTACAGAGCGCACCTTCTTTTGATGTTGCCATCGTCCAAAGGGAATTACAAGGAGAGGAAATCTCCATACATTTTCTTTGCCCTGCGCCTTCTTTTAACCCATTCGATGTTTTACCAAACAATTAGAATTTTGGCCGTAAATTCTGTAACATATCTTTGTTGACTGGATTTGCGGTCAAAACCGGTTGTTGACTGTTTATTTGAGTCTGCATTTGCACAGAGAGGAGTTTGCTAATGCACCTTGAATACACTGTTGTTCTGTCACTTACAACTACATCATGTTGCAGCCACCGGGTATGGCAAATCCTTAAATATATTCTCAGGACAAGTGACTACCTTATAGTTCTAAAACAAAACAAACACACCTTTGTTCCATCATGCTCATTGTCTGGGGTGTAAATGTGGGCTGGTGGCTAAACTGCACATTTTGGAAGCCGAGGAACTGGCCTCTAATTGTGGCCTCTGCACTTAACTGTTGTATGATTCTAGACAAATCACTTAATCTTCCTCTGCCTAAATATGTTTGAACGGTAGCGCAACAGTAAACTTGTGAAAGGTAACATCATTGTAAAATGCATAATTCCACACTTAATATACAGTGCTCTGCTGCCACACAGTGAGATTTCCCCTATATGACTACCAACACATTTAAGGACAAATGTTGCAAAAGTTCAATTCATTGTACACTATATTCAGTGGCCCAAATAGACGGGAAGGGGCATCAGAATTTTGGAGTACCATGCCGTTATCAATGATGGCTTGGTGGTCCTGATGCTCTGCTCTCATCAATTTACATTCCTGAAAAGGGTATTAGAAGGTCATACGACCACCCATTACTCAATGTGCCATCCACAATGCTCCCGCCATGACAACATTGACTACCCGTTCCAATCTATTGTTTGTTTTTGTTGTTCCTGTTTCAAGGAAGCACCTTTGGGCAGGGGGTGCTTTTGGAACCTGCACACATTGGTTATACTCATATATTTTTGTAAGATACTGGTTAGACTGTCTAAACTGGTGCTGCATTAGTGCTTTGTGGCCCACTGTCCATCTTTATGTTGTAAATCCTAGCATGTCCTGCCATGCAAGCAGACGAGCTGCAAACACCAGAACCCAGTAAAGCCAGGATAAACTTGCCGTAGTTTTACTCCACGGCTCCACGGCTCCAAAACTACAACTCCCTACGTGTCCAGGACTGCGAACATACTAACATGGCGGCCGCCGAAGGTGGGTGTTTGGGGCCAGGAGCTGGCAGACTGTGTGGTTACGTTTCTAATGGTTTGACAAGATTTGTGCCAGTGGGTAACTGAGCAGCCGCCAGCAGCAAAAAGGAGTATTTACTCTTACACTACAAACTGGAGTAATACATAATAAGAATCCAAAAGTATTTGTGAACATTTCTGGTACAAGAAATTTGAAGGCAAATTAGGAAGCCAACCATGGTCATCAGACTCAAATTTGTTGCACTCTTCCATTCTTTCCCACATTTGTAGATTTTTACCACATTTATACCGATTCTTCCTGCTTCGCACCGATATAAAATAGAATCATGGGCACGAAACAGTCACAGCTACATATTACAACATGTTCACCACAGTGCACCTGGATCAGAATCGGGCCCTTGAAGCACCCCAAGAGGGCCACCTACTGTTTGCTGCACAAACATGCATTCAGCTGCCAAGTGAGCTGTTAAACACAAAATGTTTTCTTGTAGGTCACACTTATGAATGAATGCTACAGTCTTGCATTGTTTTATAATTCAGATCAAAATAACCAGCATTGCCTCTGATTGTTTTTTCTTTATTGCATTGTGGATCCACGAGCACATGCCTATGTCGGGTGCAAATTAAAACATTCTATATATTTTTGTATTATCTGGCAAAAGTGCTCCTTTAATTTTTTGTCATTTTCAGAATCTTTCAGACTCACAGAAATTCCAAAGCATTTACACTTCCAACTCTGCATACAAAGGAAGTTTCTAATGCTGGGCCCGATATTCAACTCAGTTTTGACCTTAGTCTGGGGGCTTTTTTACCGGTTTGACAGCAGGATACAATTTATATTTTTTTTGCACGAAGTTAAAAGGCTCTGTAAACTCTGCAAACGTCCTAAGCCCTACGAATCTGTGCCTTCAATGCTACTCTCCCGCTGTTTCTAATGTCTTCCTACTTCGAACGCTTCAGGCTGCTAAATATGCGAGTTTATTTTGAACATGTGCCAACTGACAATTTTTCAGAAGTGTAATTGCGGGAGTGGCTGAACTGGAAGAGATTTAAAAATGTTTTCCTTGACATTGTTAAACCAAAATGCTGAAAACTCAATGCGCGTGTCCATGCTCATCCTTTCTCCATTTTCATGTAATGTTTTATGAAATTTCACTGGCGGTGTAGCTGCTTTGAACGATTAAAAAAACAGTTGTTGCTGTCTAGAGAAATTTGCTCCCCATGGTGTGTTGTTTATTTCCTGTTGTTTTTCATGGCTAAGTGCTTCCTGAGCCTAAGAAACATCAGATCAAGAATCAAACAGAGCTGAAAGTGAGCATGCAAACAAATGACGCCATTATGAAATTCATCTTTAAAAAGGCCTTGAAATTAAAATGTACTGCTCTTACTTGGGTCGATTTTGGAAAAAAAGAAAAAAAAAACTAACTATGAGGAATAAAATGCTCCTCACGGACTCAAGACTTTTGCTCGTAGTAGAAATTTTATTAACTTGAAAGATTCTAGGATAAGGCAAGACTGGGGTCTGACCACAGTTCCACCAGCAGGAGCATCAGAGTTCTCCTTCACACAGAAACGGTTGGCTACAGTCCACGGTGAGGTGACGTAAAAAAGAACTGAAATAAACTGGCTTTATATTAGGGGTGGGCAACGAATTCCGATCCGCTGGCGGAGTTCGCGGAGTGTTGCCCACTCTGCAGGGAGTTCCGCAATACTCTGCGAAGCGGAGTTTTTCGTCTCACAGGGCTCG
The DNA here is from genome assembly GCA_963921515.1 of Calotriton arnoldi. Taxonomy (NCBI): domain Eukaryota; kingdom Metazoa; phylum Chordata; class Amphibia; order Caudata; family Salamandridae; genus Calotriton; species Calotriton arnoldi. The sequence goes on along the minus strand of CAWUFW010004614.1, from coordinate 1,134,705 downwards.
CGAGAAAAATCATACACTAGACCACCTCCCGGCGAGATTTCTCAACATGGGCGGTAGCGGCAGGTTGCTAACACACGTGTTGAGAAACCTACCGCTCACATTGAGGAAGCTGCCGCTCGAGTAGAACATCTACTCGAGTGGCAGAAATAAGCAGCACCCTCTTGCGCTGCTTACCGCACTCCACGGCTCGCGGAACTCCGCAAAGCGCCGCAGAGTTTTTGGGGCATTTCACGGAGTTCCACGTAGCACAACTCTGCAAACTCCGCCCAGGTCTAGTTATACTTATATGTGCACTTAGAAGAAAAAAACATGAAGCTGAGTTTCGTGGTGAGCAAAGGACAGCATGGCCTATGCCTCTACAGTAAATATCCTGGACCCTATTATGTAGCTAGTGCTTTGCGGGAGAACACAAGTGCACAAAGCTTTAGTGTCCTCTTCTGCTCTCCTGCCATGAGCACACACTGATAGAGGGCCAATATATTTGCTCCAGCCACTCGTGTTAGAGCATACTCATGGCACCAATGCCTCCTCAGGAATGGATACCCCCGCCTTCCTGGGTGCATTTAGGTCCCACCCACCGATGACAGATGAAAGTGTGCGATTGGAGCCACAAGAAGCACAGATTTGGCTGTCCACTCTGTCTGCGCCAAGGTATGTATATCAAATCTGTCTGTCTTGGGCGGGGAGTCAGAAATGTCTACCCGTCATGGGGAGGAGTCCATCCAAGGTACATGTCTCTTCTGGAATGAGCTGTTTAGAATGCAGTCTTATAAGCCTACATAAAAAAGGAATGCACTAAGGTTTTTGCTGCCCATGCCCTAACATCCTCAAACTTCTGAGGAAGTAAAACGAACAGTGGCTAAGCTCTCACCACAACCCTGACTGCTGAACCCCGCATTGCCCAGTCCCCAATTAACAACGTATTTGGTTGGACATATGGAGTTCCGGGATGCGTGAGAACTCCACAAAGGCCAGACTATGCAGTGAGCAGTGCTAAAATTGAAATGACCACAAAAGGAAACATGTCAAGTCCTCATGTTCCACCTCTGGACCACGATGCCCACAAGAGATTACCATCCCCCTGTTAACAGGTCCCACTAATGAGAAAATCAATCTTACAACACTAGAAGTGTTTGTAGAATCCTCATTGGTCCAGACCATGATATCATCTAGGTGTTGATTGGCCATAAGAACTCTATGATTAGTGTGTACTTACCAAAGCACAGCTGATGCCACAGGAGTTCCAGGAATTGAACCACCACAAGAAGTATCAGCTCCAAATGTTATCTTCCACATAGAAAACCCTATTCTCAAAAGACATCCCAATTGTTCCCTTTGGCACTCACAAGCAGGAAAACCTGTTATGATCAGGTCACTAAAGTTGCATAAACGAGGGTGAGGATGATGTTTTCCAAGGTTAATGTTTTATAAGCGCATTCACCCTGCTTAGAGCTTCAGCAAATGCTCTAACCCCTAAGAGGTCAACATGGGAGATCCATTTCCCTAAGGGGTGATGTATGAACACAACATAAACATCACAGGTTCCATCTGGCCTGCCTCATGATCATCACAAAATGCCACTGGCATGACAAATAACTACCACGGTACTCTCATCAAGACTTATGCCACAGTCGGAGTACCGCATGCCCATTTTAGGAGTAGAGACTTCCACGACAAAAAAGTAAGTGAATAGTTGGGTCAGAAAACACTCTTGCTTCAGGTTTTTCAATTCTGAGAGTGAAAAGAAAGGCAAAGTAGCCAATGGATCATGTAGAAATCAAAATCTAGGTACAGGTAGTGGAGGGAGGGCATCTGCCACTTCAGAAATACCAAAGGGCATTTAACTGAAATACTGGCAATACGAGACTGCAATTGTGAGGTTTTTACCAAAGAGAGGACCCATCACTCCACGTATTTAGTTAATACTTCTGAAGCACGCCCCAGCTTGACAGCCGATCATTTATATTATGCTAATGAACAGGCTACTAAGACTCAAGACCAGTTGATACTAATTTGGAATCAATGTTATTTAGCTCCATGTTCCACACTGGAAGGGTGTGCTGTTGTGGTGGCTCCTTCGCTAAGGCGGAGGAGCGTTTCCCCACTGCTTTTTAGCAGTGAAATAAAGGAAAAATAAAATGACAATAACTCGCGTTATTATCATTTTATTTTGTCCTACTTCCGGCAGCTTTGCGTGAGGGGGCAGGGGAGGAGTGGCAGCATTCTCCTAAGTGCGCAATGACCGCTTGGCCAGCCACACAGTCTTGCACACTTCACATGTTCTCCATGCAGGCTGCATTACAGCCTGCTTGGAGAACATGCCCAGGCTCCCAGTCAGTGTCTGAGCGACAAAACACGGCGCTCAGACCAATCAGAACATTGCTAAGGCAGCGTTGTGATTGGCTGACTGGGAGCCTGGGTGTGCTTCCTGTTTAGGCCAGCGAGGAAGGACTACGGAGGAGAGACGCAGGGAGGAAGTGGCGAGAAGGTACGTTTTTTATTTTCATTTTATTTTTTAAAACCTGCTTCCCCCGCGTCCTCCCCCCCTCCCGTCCCTGCCCCGCTACCTCCGATCCGTGCTGGCTGCTGCTGTGTTTCACTGCATTTATTTAGGCAGCAGTCAGCGCTGATTTACTTGGGCAGAAAATGTTTCTATTTTGATTACATAGGCAAAAAAACTAACAATGCTCTTTGTATCGCACAAACAAAACTGACCACTGCAAATAGAAATCCAGCAACAGCTATGTAGCATCTTCTCCCATTTTTTAAATTCTATTTTTGCTCCATTTCATTTTGTGGAGGTTAGTAATTTTTTCCAGTACCAAAATCAACGTTTGAAGTTTAATATGCACTTCAAAGCCAGAACAATGGCTTTAGCTGCTCCAAAACATCACTGACTGCTGCAAAAGAAATGGAGCAACAATAGTACCAGGGTTGCATTTTTACTCATTTCTTTATCGAGAGGTTGGTGCTGCCACAAAACAGCAATGAACGCTGTAGAATGTAATATGGTGCTAACAATCCTCCTGTGGAAGTTAACACAATCGGGATGCTTTATTAATCCAGTTCTTCGTCTTATCATCTATTCTGTAACTTTGAACTACATAGGCTACAACATACAGTTGCTGAAATCAGTAGAATACATAAGCAAATTATAGATTCACAGGTATTTGTTAAATTCAACTTCATTTTCTGAAATCAATCAATCAATCAATCAGTAATCATAAAGCGTGACTACTCACCCGTGAGGGTCTCAAGGTGCTAAGTGTGGGGGAGGGGGGTCTGCCGTTCAGTCAAAAAGCCAGGTCTTGAGGTCCTTCCTGAATTGCGGCAACAGTGGAGATTGCCTGAGGTGCAGAGGCAAGGAGTTCCAGGTCTTCGCAGTGAGGTAGGAGAAGGATCTTCCTCCAGTCGTGGTCTGGCGAATCCGTGGGATTGTGGCCAGGGCCAGTTGGGCGGAGCGGAGATGTCTGGTGGGAGTGTAGAAGGAGAAGCGTGGTTGAGGTATGCATGTCTGGTTTTTTGTAGGCGTGCATGAGGAGCTTGAAGGTGATTCTTTTGTTGACAGGTAGCCAGTGAAGGTCTCTCAGGTGGCCGGTGATGTGGTTGCAGCATGGGATGTTCAGGATGAGTCTGGCGGATGTGTTCTGGACTTTCTGCAATTTTTTGGGGAGTTTCTGGGTGGTGCCGACGTAGAGTGTGTTGCCACAGTCGAGTCTGCTGCTGACAAACGTATGGGTGGCCATTTTCCGGACTCAGTGGGGATCAACTTGAAGATCTTAAGGAGCAGTCAGAGCGTGTGGATGCAGGAGGACGAAACGGTGTTGATTTGGCGGTTAATTGAGAGCAAGGCGTCCAGGAGGATGCTGAGATTTCGTGCATGGTCCGTGGGTGTGGGGGGGTTCCGAGCACTGCGGGCTACCAAGTGGACGGGGAGGAGCCCAGGATGAGGACTTCAGTCTTGTCTGAGTTAAGCTTGAGGCAGCTGTCCTTCATCCAGGTGGCAACTGCCTTCTTCCCGTTGTGGAAGTTGCTCTTGGTGGCTGTGGGTTCATCTGTGAGGGAGAGAATCAGCTGGGTGTCATCAGCATAGGAGACGATGTTGAGTCCGTGGCTTTTGAGGATGGCTGCAAGTGAAGCCATGTAGATGTTGAAGAGGGTGGGGCTCAGGGAGGATCCTTGAGGCACTCCGCAGCTGATCTCTGTGGGATCTAAGTTGAAGGGTGGAAGTCTGACTCTCTGCATTTGGCCGGTGAGGAAGGAGCGGATCCATTCTAGGGTTTTGTTGTGGATGCCAGTGTCATGGAGTCTTGCGCAGATGGTGTGGTGGGAGACGGTGTCAAAAGTGGCGGAGAGGTCCAGGAGGATGAGGGCAGCAGTCTTGTCTGGTTCAAGGAAGGTGCAGATGTCGTCTGAAGCAGCGAGGAGAGCGGTCTCGGTGCTGTGGTGGCTTTTGAAGCCCGATTCGGAGAGGTTCAGGATGTTGTTTGTTTCAATGAACTCGAGAGAGTTGGGCGCTGATGGTTTTGTTGATGCCTTTTGTTGGGAAGGGAAGTAGAGAGATGGGTCCGTAGTTCTTGAGGATCGTTGGGCCGGCAGAAGGTTTCTTCAGCAGGGGGTTGATCTCTGCGTGCTTCCAGTCTTCCCTGATGGTTGCGGACTCGATGAAGCAGTTGATGGTGCGGCAGAGTTCAAGTGCGATGGAGGTGCCGGCTCTGTTGAAGATGTGGTGAGGCCAAGGATCCGAGATGGCTCCAGACTGGATCCTCTTCATGATCCTGAGGGTGTCATCAGAGGTGAGGGTAGTCCAGTTGGTCAAGCTCTGCTGGGGTCTGGAGCCACTGTGTGGTGGTTGCGGGTGGGATGGGTGGGTCTTGTGTTGCGAAGCTGTGGTAGAACTCCTTGATCTTGTGGTAAAAGAAGGTTCCGAGGTTGTCACAGAAGTCTTGAGACGGGGGAATGTATGCTGTCTCTGTGCTGGATTTAGCAAATTCTTTGACCATGGTGAAGAGTTCTTTGCTGTTGTGTGCGTTGGCGTTGATGTGTTCCTGGATGGCTGCTTTCTTTGCTGTTCTGATGAGGCGGTGGTGTGCGGTGACGGCAGATTTGAAGGCTGCGTGGTCTGCTGTGATCTTGCTGCTCCTCCATCTTTTCTCGAGCCACCTGCAGGAGCGCCTGGACTCTTGGAGGGCAGGGGAGAACCAGCTGGCTTTCTTGGAGGGTTGTTTGCCTGAGGGTTTCCGGAGGGGGGACAGTGTATTGGCGCAGTTGGAGATCCAGCGGGGGAAGTTGTGTGCTGAGGTGTTGGCGTCTGTGGATGTCGGTAGTGGAGTCTTGCTGAGGGAGGTGGTGAGCTGGTCTTCAGTGACCTTGTTCCAGCTTCGGCAAGGATTGTGGTGGGTGGGGTGGCGTATGGTGGGTTTGGTGAAGGAGAAGGAGAAGTGGACGCAGTGATGGTAGGTTCAGTGTGGCTAAGAAACATTTGAAGAAATATTTAATTGTATTGTATTGTAATAGCATTTGTATAGCGCCTCATGTACTCCATCCGTTGTGTTTGTTTTTGGAGTGTGTGGTTAGGGCACGTGCCATGAAGTCTCAACTGGCCATCACTGTGTTAGAAGTTGTGGACATCACTCAAGTGGGAGGTGGAGCCTTATAATTTTAAGACTTGTAACATGTCAGTTGAGCATACCTCAGGATTGAAGAGGATTCATGTTGTTTCAGCCTCTCAAGGGGCATGTTCAGACATAAGGTGTCCATGGATACACTGAGTACAATATCTGGTGGTGGAGCAGGGGCATATGAAGTCAGGGTCTGGCCTTTCACATAACATTCATTGTTAGTACATAGTCACTTTGGTGACTGCTGTATTATCCTGCCGCACAGAAACATCAGCAAAGATTAAAATCTTTGCAGTTAAGGAGCAGTAGACTTTCCTTTACAATCAGGTGCAATAGCAAGTACAATTTAGGATTGGTGCTAGTGCTTAATTTGAGCTGGTGGGTTCCAGTGCTCAGCACCGGCGCTTATGATAGTCTGCCACATGGTGGCGTTGTTTATCTAATTTAAAGACGAAAACAAGACCAGTTGTTTGTTAATTAAATTTACCTTAAAATGACTACAATCTGCACCCAAGCCATTCTTTGTAGCTTTGGGTGCCTGGATAGTTACACTTGGAGGAGTCTAATGGTTAGTAGTTGTGTTGGTAATATCAGTGGCAGTGTTGGCAGGGGCAATGGGTGGTGCAAGCTGCAGTGGCTCCTGACAAAGGCCCTGGCTTTTATTTTTTCATAAATTAAGTACTGACTGTTGCAAAATTTGGAGAGCATATATATTGTTGTGTGGTACTAGGATATCATTGTTAGAATATCAACTGACATAAATATTGTGTCCTAAATATTGTTTTTGTTAACGATATTTAAGACACAAAATTAATTTCAGATGACATTTCTGTAAATGATATAACTGATACAGAATCAAGAATATTGCTGCCAGAATATCAAATGACATGAATATTGTGTCCTAAAAATATTCTACAAAAATATTTCACAACTGGGTTTAATTTTTAAAATCTACACCCCTTGGCGACAATATTTTTGTAAGCGATTTCTAATTCCTGTTAATTATTTAAAACACTGAATTGTACCTGGGGAAAAACATGAAGTATTTGGTGAATTAAACATTGATTCTGCATGTTATGCCTTATTATCGATTGTGAAACTTGGAGCAGGAGGCAGCTAATAGTCATAGCAAGTACCCCAACCTGTGGTATAGCTATTTACTATGTATGTGCAGTGAATCCCACCCCTATTTTACACAACTAATGATAAATAATACGCCAATGTTCACACTGAGATACAATAGAAAATCAAGGCTCCACTATCAAGTAGAAATAATAAGATTGAACCTGCAGAGGCATTACCACACAAAGCCAGTCTGGAAATCTTTTCACTGGCTATCAGTAGAAACGAGCCTTCAACCATACACTATGATCAATAGGAGAGAGGCTCTAGATACCTTCAAATTTGCTCCCTTCTACATGACTAACTGGATCAGGCGATGAGCGACAACACAGTTGATCTCCCAGCAAGGCTTTGCGAACATGGTGACAGATTCTTCAAAGTACTTGGGCCTAGGCTGTGAAACGTATGACACACAAGCATTAGGGCTGAAGCAAACCACAGTGCAACCCCCTCTTCAAGAAATACATTTCTGCCTTCTCTTCATCAACTGGATTCAACCTCCCATGCTCATCACAACATACAGACTTTATCCATAGCACTCAAAATGCACTAAAAGGAGACACAAAGAACTCTATAACATTCTTAATAAACCTATAAGACCTAACTCTAGGTTGGCTTGTTGGTTGCTCTGATGAGTCTCTTGTAATCTTTCCCAGTGAGCGCTGGAGGATGACATTGCTGGAGCTCGTGTTTCGGATGTATTTGGGATTTGTGAAGAATGCAGGGCACAGAAACTTGTCACTTCACTCTAGAATTACTGGGATAATGGCAAGAAGAATGATTGGCAAGGCCTGGGCCTTATGACTAGCGGGCTACTCGACTAATGGTAGGAGAGCCACATTTTGAAATACAACACAATACAGTGTAGAATACATTATTGGAATGACAAGTCAGGCAAATCGTGCCAAAGTAAGTGCGCAGGGACCTAGAATAATCCAGAAATCATGGTTTTGTATGGTATGTTACATTTGCGGGCTCTTTCCAATGATCTGTCACTTTTTCAATGTGTCTGTCCTAATCTTGTAATGGACGGAAAGATATATACATGCCCTCGTGTTACCAGTGCATAATGGGGGTCATGAGGAATCCCCATATTATCCATTGACAGAATTTGCTGCAATGCCAGCAAACATATCCACGCACTCCAAAGCTGCTGATAAAATGGAGTTTTATTGATAAATAAAGCTCCACTTTATCAGCAGCTTTAGAGTGTGTGGATATTTTTGCAGGCATTGTGGCAAATTCTGTGGATGTCCAGATTGATAAAGGCTGCTGTGTCAGCCGAAACGCGTCTCTTTTGTCTGCCGGGTCGGAGAAGGCTCATTGAAATAAAAAAGCCTTAAACCTAGTTGCCCTCGTGTGCGTGCTCTTTTCCATGTGGAGCAGAGGTTTTGTTGGATATATATATATATATATATTCACAAAAAACAAAGGTTACAGGGACGTTATAGTTAGGTTTAGATTTTACACATACAAAACCATAGAAATTCAGCAGATATAGTTATACTTATCTCAAGAAACTCTAACTCGTGCCCTAAGGTAACTATAACTCACGCCCCCGTCATGCACAGTTTTCTCATCAATAATTTTATTGGAAATGTTACAGTGATATTATCAATGATGTCATAGAATATGTCATGACTGATATGGGATAATTAGCAGTGCATTGCGAGGGCATGCGTTATAGTTACCTTAGGGCACAAGTTGTTTCTTGACATAAGTATAACTATAACTGCTGAATTTCTATGGTTTTGTGTGTGTAAAATCTGATCCTAACTATAACGTCCCTGTAACGTTTTTTTTTTGTGTGTGTGAATTTCTATGGTTTTTTCCTAATTATGACATCCCTGTAACCTTTGGCTTTTTCAGTGAATGTTTAGTTTGTTTAATGCAAAGTAATATTTAATTACCAAATGTTAATCCAACCGCCACCTCACACAGCCTTTGGCCATGTGCAGCGGCGGATTGGCCACATGGCCTGGCCACAGCCAACCCCCTGCATGCAGCCAACACCACGCAGGGCCCGGCCACAACCCCCCAAAGGCAGCCAACCCGGGATTGGGGCATCCAGCTCCATCCCTGGGCCTATTTTGGCCCCAGGGACCACATCCCCCAGGACCAGATACATTTTTTTAGGGGAGTGAGATATGTGACCCCCTGGGTCATATTTGGACCAAGAACCCTATCCCACGGGCTGGGGTCCCTAGGGCCCAAGAAGGCTCCAGGGGACTCAGTCCCTCCTCTTTTCGATTGTATTTGGTCCTGAGGATGAGGTCCCCGGGCCTGTTAAGGCTCTGGGAGAGGGCTGCATGCCCTCCACCCCTGTTTAATTGTATTTGGCCCTGGGGATAGGTTCCCTTGGCCTTTTATGGCTTAAGGAGGGAGGAAACATGGCCCCTCCCCTTTTTTATTGCAACTGGCCCTGGTGATCCCCTTTTCTATTGTATTTGGTCCTGGGGATGAGGTCCCGGGCCTATTAAGGCTCTGGGAGGGGGCTGCATGCCCTCCTCCCCTGTTTAATTGTATTTGGCTCTGGGGATAGGTCCCTTGGCCTTTTATGGCTTGTGGAGGGAGGCAACATGGCTCCTCCCCTTTTTATTGCAACTGGCCCTGGGGATAGGGTCCCCGGGGCCAATATAAGGTCAGAGAGGGGGCTCCATGCCCCTCTCTCTAATATATATGTTTTTCCCCAGGGGATGGGGTCCCTGATGGTCAAAGGCCAACCCTATGCTGCGCTCGCCAAAGGCTGTGCGCTGTGTGGGGTTTGGCCACAGGACCCAGCGGAAGTCCAAGCCCTGTTGCCAACACTCCACTGCGCGTGGCCAAAGGCTGTGTGCAGAGTGGCGTTGGCTGCCTGCGGGCAGTTGGAAGCAGGGTCTGGCTGCAAGACAGGCTCTGCAGCTAACCCGACGCCACGCACAACCAAAGGCCGTGCACAGTGTAGGGTTGGATGCCTCCAGGTGACTGCCTGTGGTGAGTTTGACGCAGGGCCTCGCTGCAAGCCCATGTTGTGGTATGGATGAGAGGATATGCTATTTTATTGATTTGTAATTTCATTTCTATTGAAAACTGTGTGGAAGACAATTAGGATGTGCTGTCTGGTCAGAGAATTGTAACAATCTGCGAAAAAGAGATGATATGTAGAAAAATTGTTTTTTTGTACCGAACAATAAAGAATTAAAATGAAAATCATAATCCTCTGAGTCATATATACTTGTGTGAGATGTTTCCACGGAATTCAAATTGAAAGTTGACGGGGGTTCTAGTTTATATATATAGCAAGAGATGATTTCAGCAGGAGTTTCACACATCCCTCTCATTATGTTACTGCTCATTTGAGTGCCATGCAAAAGATACATTAAAAGCCCAACTTGGAAAGATGAACAATAGGAAATAGCCATGATAGTATTGTTTTGCTCGAGAGCTCTGGAGACCACACCATTAATATTTGGCATTGTTGCTGTGGTGCCAAAACCTTGCCCCTTCCAAGTAGAAAACTCTCTTCCAAGTAGAAAACCTTCGCCCAGGTAATAAGTCCCATTCACCAGCTGCCAAGTACAGGTGAGTGGAATATGTGGTGTTGCGATTTGACACGGTGCTTTTTAAACTGTACACGTCATACACTTACAATTTCTGCTTTTCACATTGTACATGATATGTGGTATGACACACCAGATCTTACATCATTACTTTATTCATACATTGTCTTTTTAGCATAGTACTTCAAGTCATACTACACATAGTGACTATCTGCGTATTACATTGCACGGTTCACATGATATATGTCACATCATGCGTTGCAAGATATTTCACACAAGGTACCTTTTTATTGTTAATTTAATTTGCTACATTTTCACACTGTACATTTCAAGTGGAGCAAGCCACAAAGTACGCATCACTACTTTGGCCTTTTCCTGCCACTGTCACAATCCTTAAGGTGATCCCAACCACAGCCATGAGTGGCATAACTCCACAATGTGGGATGCCCCACGTATGTCTGTTGGCCCTGACATACAACCATAGGCTCTTTTGGTAACCAACAGGCGGCAATGGTGGGCCCATACGGCCTCTTAGAACCACTGTGTGTGCCAATGGGATCCCACGGGTACCCCGCGGGTGCTCCTGAGCACCCAAATGACATCATGGACCCCCCAAAAAAACAATGGGCCCTCATGGGCTTGCACAGTCCCTCACACAGCTGCTCCATGCCGAGGGATAGCCTATGTTTCCCACAAGGACCAATAGGCTAGGAATCCAAACAGTTACTACCTTCCTTCCTTGCGGCATCAGTATGCATCAATTGGACTTGTACACTACCTGTACAATACATCCTAAGAAAGTGCATAAGTTTATCACTTTTGAGCTGTAAATGGGATAGGTTGGAAGGGAAAAATCAATTCAAAGTTGTTTACTGATAAACTCTAGAGTCCCTTGCTATTAGGAACACCACCCACCAGTCCCGAGAGAGGAAGGAGTGCACAGTGCAAATTGGTGTGTGATACATCCGACACAATGGAACATTTAGACCTGTTTTAGCATACAACTAAAATGAGATGCAACATAAGAGTACTAAACTGGGGGTAAGAGAAGGCTGATTTACTTCTATAAGGCATTTCTCCCTGGAGCGGGAACTAATTGTTTACTTGACTGTATGTAAAATACTCCCATTACAACAAAACATATTCAAAAGAATAGTGGTAAAATATGAAACTTAAAAGTCATGGTGAACGCATATTTCTAATTGAATTAAAACCATCCACTGGTACCAAAGGCGAATTTTACCACCTTTGCCTCTTGAACGAACTATAACCCTAACTTAACTGGTAACAGTTATTCCAACCTTATCCGTAACCTTTTTTTAACATTTACCCCATCCCTTACCCTTGCCTAACCCTAACCACAGCCATAACCCTGCACCTAATTCTGATCTGTACTTCTGACTTCACACTATCCCTTATTCTTGCTCTAACACTTACCAGTAAACCAAGCCTTATCATAACTCTACACCTGTATTTGCATTTCTTATTCTAATTCTAAAATTATCCCTTACTTTAAATCTTACTCTAATCCTTCCCCTAACCTTTAAAACGACCCTTACATTACCCCATTCCATACCCTAACCATTACTGTAACCTCACCCTTATCCTGACCTCCTCCTTTACACTTGCCCTAACTGAGAAGCATACCCTAGCCCTAAACCCACCCTTACTTAACTCTCACCATTACCCCATCCTTACCTTAACTCTTAAAAATAAACCTATTTGTAAATCATATTTTATTTTGGATCGTTTTAGATAATTTGTGAAAGCATGAAAATGCAAAATACTTTATTTTTATTTTCCGCCATGACAATTGCACTTTATAATCAGCAATTCCACAAATCCTAATTAGATGAATCAGGATGTGGAATGTATGGTGCAAATTACTTTTCTCAGTTCACCTACGTCCCACTTACATGTCTGCGAATATCCCTACAGGAATTGCAGAGAAGCCCTTGCTTGCACTGCTCTTTGATTCCAAAGTTAGTACATTGCCAGGTAATAAACTTAAGAAGAGAAAGTCCTCCTTCAGAGAGTTAAAGTTTTCGCTGCCTTGGAAAGTTGCAGGAATGGAGATAAGTTTAACGATTTTTGGGAAAAATATATTTTGTGATGCTTCAATTCAGGGTACATACACTAATGCGCCTTTCTATTTGGTTGACATTTTCCAAACATTCAGAAAGAAGTATTGTCAAAGCCTACAGTTCAGTGTTTGATAAGTCTGCAATGTTTTTATTTTTCCAAATGTAAGTGATATGGATTCTACCAGCAAAAGAACAAATGCACCGTTTCCAAAATGGAGTGCATTTGTTCACAAAAAATGTAAAGGAGAAATTACCCATGAAATGAAAGAAATGAAAACAGAGATTAACCAGCCAGCCCTGGGACGCAGAGAACTAAGGGGGTCATTAGGATGGCGGACAGACTGGAGTCCGTCCGCCATCCTGGTGGAGACCGGGACCGTCTGCCATACATGCGGCGGTCCCGCACACCAAATCAGGATGCGACCGCCACCATGGCGGTCACATCCTGCCATTTAACATTGCAGCGGGTGCTGCTGACTGCAGCACCCGCCGCAATGCCAAAAAGGTATGATGTGCATTTCACTGCACTAAGTGGCAGGCACCACATGGTGCCTGCCACGTTGTGCTGTGAAATGTAGGGGGTACCATGGGTACCCCCCAGTGCACCAACACCTCCCCCCAACACAAGGGGGGCCTGCAACGGGCCCCCGTAACTAATCCCCACCAGCCTTTCCATGGCGGTATCGCCGCCATGGAAAGGCCGGCTGTAGCCAGCATCATTATTTGGTGGACGGTGCCTGCTAGGCACCGCCACCATTTTATGCTCTCTGGACCGTCCACCAGGCAATCTGTATGATTGCTTTTGGCGGACAAGTGGCGGACGGTCTTTGCGTCCGCCACGGTCCGAGCGAGATTCTCTCCGCCATTGTAATGTGGCGGGGGGAATATCGCGGTACGATTGCGGAAGGACCGCCACCGCATGGCTGGCGGTGACGGGCCTTCCGCAATCGTAATCGGCCCCTATGTTTTTAAACGCATGAACACATGTGCACAAATTATATGCGTGTATCACTCACAGTGAAAAGATCAATTGCTGCCGTGTGTAGACATACTGCCCCATGCCGTATGCTGTGGCAGACCGATACAAAGTGCCATTGACAACTGAACAGACCTATGAATTAACAGTGCTGAATGAAAGCCTTTGCATGCAGTTAAATATATCTATTTTTATTATGATTCTTTTGGAAAATAGGCGGCAAGTAAAAGAACGAAAGTTGTCCCTAAGCGTGACATAGGAAAGCCTGTTGACCTTGTTTAGCGCCACTTCAATTAAAGCCTGGCATTCCAACAGGGCTCTTGAGGTTTCCTGGTTTGCAAAATAGAGGAAACGCTACTTCTCTGTAACATTTCTGTGACTTTTCTGTGACTGTGGCAGATGTCTGCACTTTCTTAACAATATGTTTCCTCAGAGACACGTCTACATCAGAGACAGGGAAAAAGTTAAATATTCAGAACAACTATCACATTTTCCAAAATAAAGCCTTTGTAGACAACAAATTTTGAGCTCACTCTGAACAAATGTGTTGACAAGATATACAGAAACCAGCAGCCAGATTAAAGCTTTCCTCTTGGACATGGCGTACAGTAATAGCAACATTTACCTCGCATGACCCAATTTACCTTGATTGCGAACAGAGCAATCCAAAATGCTTCAACATGTGCTAATCAATTTTGGCTTATGCTATACTTGAAAGTGCAACCGCATTCCTGTCACAGTTAAAATAGTGTGCAGCAGGCATGAAATCCTACATCAGCAAATGCTGTATTTATAACAATTGTGCCGCCAAGGCACACTGTGTGGTTGACAACATCATTTGTTCACAAATAACAAATGTTCAATTTTGTTATTGAAAGGAATCCATGCAATAACATAATTCTAATATGCAATTACACTCCAACGCGTTTAGTGATACGTAGTCCGGGAAATAATGACTACCTTAAAATCACCAGCGCTAAGGGACCAAGGGCCTGATGTACGACCCTTTTTAGCAGTCGCAAATGGAAAATTGGCCTGTTTGCAACCGCTAAAAAGGGTTGTGGTACGTACAAACCTTATTTTGCGAGTCAGTAACCTATTACCAACTCGCAAAATAGGGTTTACGAGTTGCTATTAGGAAGGAGCTTGCCAAGAGCGTCCCTTCCTAATAGCAAGTCGCACTGGTATGTACGATAGGTTTGCGACCACAAATGAGGTCGCAAAACAATCGCAGTTACCACCTACTTCAAGTAGGTGGTAAGCCAGTCGCAAATGGGAAGGGGTCCCCAGGGGAACCCTTCCCCTTTGTGAATGTATGCGAAAATATTTTTTAAGGGCAGGCAGTGGTCCCATGGACCACTGCCTGCCTTTAAATGAAATGAAAAGAAAACATTTCAGTTTTTCTTTAAGGAAAACGGGCTGCATTTGGGAAAAAAAAGTTGCTTTATTTAAAAAGCAAACATAGACATGGTGGTCTGCTGTCCCCAGCAGGCCACCATCCCTGTGTTCTTGCCCATTCCCAATGGGTTGCAAATTGCGACCTGCCTCATGAATATTGATGAGGCAGGTCATTTGCGACCCCATTGGGAATCGCTAAATGTTTCTAAGACACATTAGTACATTCCGTTTTGCGAGCCTCAAAAAATCACAATTTGCGACCCGCAAAACGGAATGGTCATATATCTGGCCCCAAATCTGAATAGCCTGAACATGAAATATCCCCAGAATGCTAAGGTTGTCTTCTCCTTTTGCCAATATAATCAATGTTGTTTGAGCATATGTATAAAGTGTTTACAATTGTATCTAGTGACCGTAGCATCTCGTCTGAAACAGACTGAGGGGCCGATTCCGATCTCGGCCGGTAGGGCACCGAATCGGATTCGGCTTAACCGGATCCGATTCGGAGCCCTCTTTCCTGACCGATTCGTACGTGCGTCCGGCCGAGCGAGTACGATGCGAGCGCACGCGAAATCGCCGACCGACTCGACACGGGTCCGAACCGCTCTGACCGACTCGCACGGACACGACTCGCACCGCGCAATGGAGACGTTCCCCGGCCGGGCAAGTACGATGCGCGCCGCGAGCAGTCCGACCGACTCGCGCCGTCCGGCTCGAAAGAGCAGTCGGAGCCGGACTTTGGGGGTCCGTGTCGGACCCCCCTGTACACGTAGCCACGCGAGTCGCACACAGGGGGGACCCATGGGTCCCTCCTACCTGTGCATGTACGCCGCGAGTCGCATCGAGGCGTACCCGCTGTAGGGGGCGCCCTTGTTTGCCTCGCACCCATTGAGTCAATGGGAGCCCGCGTACGCGTTGTACTTCCGGCTCCCATTGACTTCAATGGGAGTCCGACCGACTCGAGTCCGATTGCATGCGCGCGCATCGTACTCGTTCGGTCGGACTGCCAGAGTCCGATTCGGTCGGAAATCTCTCCGGGTCCGGCTCGGTCGGAGTGATTTCCGGCCTGAATCGGAATCGGCCCCTGAGTGCTCACATTCCTTGATGACTTTTCAATTGTATTGTTTTCACTAATAGACAAAGGGAAGAAACATGAACCAATCATAAAGTAAGATATGTCACATTTATTGTGCGGTGATGTGTGATGAGAAATTCCATCTAATCAATGACAGTTCTTCTTCTAGATAGATCGGCTGTAGGATCTTCGATAACCCAATGCCAGTTGGGTTAAAATGCCAGCAATGATTTTCAATCCGGTTAAAATACTAGGAGGGGGCGTGGCTGACTTGTTTGAAGTTCTCTAATGAAATACAATACTATGCTTGGACAGTAATAAAGGGTAAAGGTTGGTTCATACCCAGAAGAACCCAACGATATGGTACATACACTTTATAGGAGAAATCACCCTCTAGTATTTGTTTTATTTGTCTGAGTGAGACAGAATTTTTCGCACAAATTGCTTCTAAAATGGCATTTTGATGTCAATAAAAGTCATATGAAAAAATTATATCAAAAGTGTACAGCCTCAACCTTTTTGTGTAAACTTGAGAGGTAAGTTTTTCAGTGTTAGGAGATTACAAATTCTGGCTACCACCTACTTGCTTAGCATTTCTAGCAGAGCAATTTCTGTAGATCTAAAAGACATGTTTAAATACTGGTGGAATATGATGAATAAACAAAAGTTCCAAATTTATATGCCAGATAGATCACTGTAAATACTTTATAGAGGGTGATTTAAACTTACATCCTTGCCTGGTCTGTAATACCAGCGTCATTTAAGTCATCTTTCAGTTTGGATAATGTCCATCTCCAACACTCATGTCAGAGTGAGGTCTTAAATAACTTGGTCGTGGAATTTAATTTAGTCAATTTAATGACCAGGGTGCATAGCTCCGTTGACCCGGCCTCTGCATTTAAGGGCAGGAGTCGCAACTCGACTATTGAGAGTCTACTTGCTGCATGTCCTTTAAGGAACAGTGCAGACTTTTCGAAAGTGGTGAACCAGCCCTTATTTTGCCCAGAGCGTCTTTCTAATCTGGCTCTCACAGTCACTGAAAATGACTGGATTTCCCACTTTCAGGCCATCTGTAATTCTGTGGGCCCAATTCCCTCATCATCTAGTACTCGGATGGAGGAGCAGCTTAATGTTTGCATTGAGGAGGTGAAATCTGCCATCATAGCCCTTTCTTTAGGGAAAGCTCCGGCACCCAATTGGGTTCCTGGGGACCTATATAAAACTTGTGTTTAACTTTGGACCTCTATAATAACATTGCATTTGAATGCTGCGGCCCGAGGACCTATGCCTCCGTCCTGGCATAAGTTGGCAATAGTCCCAGTGTTCAGAAAAGGGAATAGAGCTAATCCAACCTGCTGTAGACCAATCTCCTTGGTGGATTCAGAGGTAAAAATCATTGGTCGGGTGATGCTGGATTGATTAACAACCTAGGCCACAAAGCATAATATCCTTTCAGACCTGCAATATGGTTTTAGACCTGGCCGGGGTACTATAGAGCAGAGCTTGAACTTATATCTGCTCATCAGTAAGTACTCTTGAGCTAAGAAGGGAGCCATCCTCTTCATGGTCCTCAGCACAGCATTTAATAAAGTTAACAGAGTTAAGCTCTGGGCCGTGGTGGAGTCCATGGGGGTCGAACCTGCACTAGATTCTTTCCTGCGCAATTTGCACGAAGGGCTTTTGGCCACCGTGAGATATGGCTCAAACAGAGAATGCACATCACACTTGAAATTGTTGAGAGGGGTGCAACAGGGTTGTATCCTGGCACCTTTTCTTTTTATCCTTTATATTAATAGATTGGAATCCTTTTTACTTGCGCACTGCCAGGATGTTCCTAGGGTGGGGGATCATTTTGTGCCCGCCCTGCTCTATGCGGATGATATGGTCCAAATTGTGCGAACCACTAATGGCTTGCAGCAACTTTTAGATCATTTCATCAATTTCATGGATTGTTTGGACCTTAACACCAATTTTACAAAATCTTACACTATGGTGGTTGGACCCAAGAGTACCAAATTTAGGAATTATATGGCTAAAGGTCACCATATTAGCAGGGTTGGCAAGTTCAATTATTTAGGTATGTTATTGGATTCTAAGCTGAATTGGCAACCATTGATTCAAAATAATATATTGTCTACTAACAGGGTCACCCACAGTATAGGTGATTTTTCTCGGCAATTGGAGCGTACTCATGTTAAGACGATCATTGATATTTTTAAAGCCAAATGTGTTCCCAAAGTGAGTTATGGGTGTAAGATTTGGGGGTGCAGAGACAGAATATCGACGCTAAAAATATTGAATTGCAAGAATATCAAGTCAAGAATATTGATGGTGCAAAATATCGATGTAAGTTTTTTCGATGCTAAAAAATATTGATTTTAGTGTAATGTAGAAATATCGATTTTGTGAATATCGATGGCAAAAATATAGTTGTAAATAATCTCAATTTTTTATAATTATTTTTGGTTTAATTTTTTTTTGTAATTTGGTATTAGTTATTTTATAATGTTAAATTGATTTTTAATGGTAAAATATTTTTTTATTTTTTTTTAAATATTTTTAGGAGTGGGATGTTGGGTTTATAGGGGATAAGGGTGGGGAGTAATTTAAAAAATTTGGATTAAAATTTAAATATTTTTTACATTTTTGTTAAATTTTAGGAGCAGAATGTTGGGTATATAGGGGATAAGGGTGGGGAGTAATTTAAATAATTTGGTATAAAATTTAAATATTTGAAAAAAATTGAAAAGTTTTAGGAGTGGGATATTGGGTTTATAGGGGAGAAGGGTGGGGAGTAATTTAAAAACATTTTTTTGAAAATAATTGTAAATGTTAGAATTTTTTTTAATTATTTATTTGTGGGATGTATTTATAGGGGATTAATATGTGGAGTATTTTTAAAATTTTTATTAAAATAATAATATTTTAAAAATATGTAAAGATTTTGTAGCCGGTTGTTGTGTTTATAGTCAATTAGGGTGGGGAGTAATTTGAAAATATTATTTTTTAAATGTTGAAATTTTTTTGAATTTTTTGAGCGAATTTAGAGGGTCATTTCGATGG
The DNA here is from genome assembly GCA_963921515.1 of Calotriton arnoldi. Lineage (NCBI taxonomy): Eukaryota > Metazoa > Chordata > Amphibia > Caudata > Salamandridae > Calotriton > Calotriton arnoldi. Next base: position 1,115,827 of record CAWUFW010004614.1, on the reverse strand, counting down.
CGGAAGGCCCGCCACCGACAGCCTGTCGGTGACGGGCCCTCCGTCATCGTGCAGCTGTTTTACCCCCGCCACCATAATTTGGCGTTGGTTGAGCGCGGCGGTCGTAAAGACCGCCTGCCACGGTTCCGACAGGCGATCCTTTTCCAACCGCCTGTCGGAACCAAAACATTGCCCAACATTGCGACGGTGCCTGGATTATGATATCCCTTTCCTCCGTTTGTTTTGGGGCGGACAATCCGTAGCAAAACTAATGGTGGAAACGGATTTGGGGGCCTGTAGCGGGCCCCCCTTAATCCCTGGGCCTAGGGCAAGGGCACTGGCTACATATCGCTGCACCATGTGGCAGGCACGGCAGTGCAGGGATATGCAAGTGCCTTTTTCTGGGCATTGCGGCGGGGGCTGCTGACTGCATGTGGCAGTCGCATCGTAATGCGGTAGGTATGTAGGCCGCCTCGTAGGCGGCCGGTCCCACTAACGCAACGATGGCGGTCGGAAGGAAGTCCGACCGCCATCGTAATGACCCCCTTAGTATTGTGATGTTGATTTTATAGGGGATAAGGGTATGGAGTATTCTTTTAATGTTGTTTAAAAATTATTTTTATTTAAATTAGAAATTGAAAATGTAATTTTTTTTTTAAATTAGAAAATTTACATTTGATTTTTTTCACAAATATTGAGGTTATATTTATGTTTGAGTACATTTTTTCTATATTTTTTGTAATTTATTCACAAAAAATAATTTTTAGAAAAATAGTATTTTTTAATTTAAATTATGTTTATAAAGATAAATTTGAATAAAAAAATTATTTTATTGATTACATTTGGAGCTGTAATAGTTATTTATTATATTTTATTCTTCAGCACTTTCTTTGAGTTGGAAAATTAACAATATTTTTAAACATACATTTTTCAGTAGAATTGTAAAATTAACAATGTTTTTTAACATCCTTTTTTCATGTAGAATTGAAAAATTAATATTTTTAACATACATATTTTTTAACACATAGGGCCCGATTCCGATCTCGCTCGGAAAGCCCTCCGTACGACTCGGATCCAGAGGGCTTTCCGAGCGAGACGTGCTCTGGGAGTCCGAACGAGCGAGTACGATGCAGCCGTATGCTTACAGACTCGGTTCGCTCGGATTCCCATTGAACTCTACGGGAGCCTGTGTACAGACGCGTACACAGGCTCCCATAGCAGAAAAGGGGTGGGTGGGGAAAAGCGTACACCCTGTGGTGGGCACCCCATGGTACCCGCCACACTGTGCATGCTTGGATCGAGGGGACCCATGGGCACCCCCCGTGATAGATTCGGAGGGCCCCGGGTGAAGAGGGGCGTGATACAGCCCCCGGAAGTACGCTTCCGACAGCCGTTTCATCTCGCTGAGACCGACGCGAAGCGGCTGGCCGAATCGTACTCGCTCGGTCGGAAATCAGCTCCATTGCGTGGCACGATTCGTATACAAACGAGACGTACGGAGCGGTTCGGGTCCGGAAACGATTCGGTTGGCGCTTACGCGAACTTCGCATCGTACTTGGTCGTTCGGACTTGTGTGAGATTCGGTAGTGAACAAGGGCTACGAATCGGATCAGGTAAAGCCAAATCCGATTTGGAGGCCTTCGGAGCGAGATCGGAATCGGGCCCATAATAGAATTTTTTTTTTTTTTTTTTAAGTGTAGTCATGTAATAGTAAAGTAAATATATTGATAGTTTATTTATTTTAAACAATTTGACTTTCATTGTTTATTTGTTATGACAAAAAGTAAACATTTGTATTTATTTTTTAAATAACTTTTTAATACATTTTATTTAATTTTATTTTTTAATACAATTATATAATATGTATTTTACATATTTTGGTATATTTTATTATTTAGTATATTGAATATTATTTTTATTCAAATAATATTTAATATATTGAATAATTTACAAATATATATTTTCACATATATTTTTTAATTATACATTTTAATATTTTTGGTACATTTACAGTACATGAAATAAACATACATTTTAATATATATATTCAATATTATGGGGCCTATTACGATGGCGGGCGGACTTTGTCCGCCCGCCACCGCAACGGAGCACGTGACCGACCGCCGAAGTTGCGGCGGTACTGCCAGGCAAATTATGATACGCCCGCCACACTGGCAGGCGCATCCTCGACTTTGACATTGCGGCGGGCGGTGCTGGAAGCAGCACCCGCCGCAATGCCAAAGCCCAGGATGTGCATTTCCATGCACAACGTGACAGGCACCGCGCGGTGCCTGCCACCTTGTGCATGGCAATGATGGGGGGTACCATGGGTACCCCCCAGTGCAGCCACCCACACCCCCTACCCCCCGGGGGCCCGCAATGGGCGCCCACAGTGATTTCCCACATGCCTTTCCATGGCGGAGTCTCCGCCATGGAAAGCCATGCATTCTAATATGGATGGCGGTGCCTGCAAGCCACCGCCACCATAACCTGAGCCTTTTCCGCCCGGCCAGCAATCCGACCGGCAGAAAAGCGGCGGGCGATCTTTCCGTCCGCCGCGGTGCCCCTCGCCATACTAATATGGCAGGGGGAACATGGGTCATTTGGCGGGCGGATCGCCACCGCCGGGCCGGCGGTGACCACCGCCAGCCTGGCGGTGGCGATCCGCCCGTGATCGTAATAGGCCCCTACATTTTTTGCTTGTTGATAATATAATATTTAGTATATATTTTACAATAATGTTTTACATGTTTTTGTAACATTTGTAATTTTTTTTACAATATATAAAAATATACATTGATTTTTTTGCATTTGAATAATATTTCTCCATTGTTTTCAATAGGGAGTAAGTCTTTTTTTAATTTTTATTACGCGGCCATTTTTTTCTAGTTTCCCCACTTTTCTATCTATCTGTTTCGTTTTTAGGTCATTTTGGAAGACGGAACCTCGCGGTTGGGAGCTGCATTTCGTCGCTTAAGGTAAGTTTGTTTTAATTAACTTTTAAGGTAGTTTTAGGGTAGGGGCGAGGTAGTAGTAGTGCAGTTAGGTTTGTGAGAACCATGTTTGTTCGTTTTTGGTGTAGTTATGTGTTGTTTTGGTAGTTTAGGGGCCTATTACGATGGCGGTCGGATGATCGCCGCCCGGCTGGCGGTGGCAACCGCCGGACCTGCGGCGGACATCCGCCGCGATCGCAAGCCAGAAAACTGCCGGTCAGATTAGGATGGCGGTGGTGACAGTGGCGGTGGGGAATTCCGACTGCCGCTTTTCTGCTGGTTGCCATCCGCACTCCTGCCCTGCGGATGGAGAAGGACCGAGATAATGGTGGCGGTGCAGGGCAGGCTCCGCCGGCACGCCGGCACGATTATGATGCTGGCAGTAGCCAGCCTTTCCTCAGCGGTCACACCGCCATGGAAAGGCATGCGGTGATTGTCTTCCGGGGGCCCGTTGCAGGCCCCCAATGTTTTGTGGGGGGTGTGGGAGCACTGGGGGGGTACCCATGGTCCCCCCTACATGTCCCTGTACCAGGTGGCAGGCACTGTGCAGTGCCTGCCACGCAGTGCAGGGAAATGCAGGACATGCTCATTTGGACATCGCTGCGGTGCTGCGGGCAGCAGCAACCGCCGCAATGTTAAGGCCCGCGATCCGACCGCCGCGGTCGGATTTCGAGCAAGGAACATCCTAATGCGACCGGCGGTTATGTCGCGGGCCTTGCGGGTGGTCTTTTCTCGTTACCATGGCGGTCGGGGAGGTTTTCCGACCGCCATCGTAATAGGCCCCTTAGTGTTTTAAGGGGCCGATTCCGATTCGGGCTGGAAAACATACCGACCGACTCGGTACGGGAATATAGTCCGACCGACACTTACCAGCGCTGCCCGACCTGCGTAGTACGATGAAATGCATGTGAATCACGACCAACTCGTACGGAACACAAGCCGAACGACCGAACCGCACGGAAACCAGCTATCCGGCCGGGAAACCACGCGAATCAAACCGACCGACACACACCAGGAATGAACCCGACCGAAACGTACCCGCGAACTCCGACTCGCGCAGTACGATGCAATGTGTGGAAAACCAGACCGAGTCGCACGGAGCCCAAGCCGTACGACCGACACGCATACAAAACCCAGCCGAAGCAACCCAATACTCCGCGACCGACGCGTACGCCGCACATGAAACCTAGCAGAAACACAGCGTGAACGATTCGGAGAAGCTCGCACGAGACAACTGCAGCGTCCTACTCGGTCAGAAGAACGTCTCCTACATGCACAAAAAATACAAAGGAAAAAATACAAAAAAAAGGGCCAAACAAGCAATTACAAAGCCAATAAATACTGGGGGGAAACATGGAACAAAGACACACCCACAACTCCACCCATATAAAGGCCACAAATCCCTACCATGATCCTTTGCAAATTCAACTGACCTGCCAGCACAGAACACCATCAGACAGCAACCACAGACACACTCACAGCTCATCCATCACACAAGCCACACACCATTAGCACCTCAACAAATAGCACCCTCACATACACCCAGCAAAACCTACACTCACACACCCTCACTTGCACACACACACACATCAATCACCACCACCACCCATCACCATGCCCCCAAAGAAGAATCCAAAGTTCCTAGACAGTGAATTGGAAGTCCTGGTAGATGAGATCCTCAGGGTAGAGCCACAGTTGTTTGGTACATTGGTCCAACAGACCCCCATGTCGCAGAAAACCAAGATGTGGGAGAGGATCGTCGACAGGGTGAACGCACAATCACCATGTTTGCGCACAAAGGAAGACATCCAGAACAGGTGGTATGATGTGCGCAGGAGGGTCAAGGACCTACTAAAGAAGGATTACATTTTCAGTCAGCGCACCGGCAGTGGCCCTCCTGCCAAACCAGTATAAATCAGGCCCTGGGAGGAGAAGGTGCGGGCCATCCTACCACCAGTGAGCGTATATGGACTATCAAACATCCCAGAGCCTGGTGAGTACACAACAAATATACACAATATTGTGTGACAATACACACACATCACTGTCACGGGGATAGTCAAACCATGCACCCTTAGCAAATCCACAGCAACCAAAAGATAATCACCCCAAGATTTGTCTGTCAGTCAAATAAACACAATCCATGCCATCTCATAGTGATATGTAACTGTGTCATGACATGTACAAACCTAACTACAAATACAGCAAGGCAGTGGCACAAATATAACCAACAAACACAGTTAGATATTTTGCCACCACTAGAACACCACCTCACAGGGAAGCTCACTGAAAGGAAGGAATTCTGTGTATGCTGGTGAAGTCAGTGTAGCCAATAGCATGATGGGAGTTGTAGTCACAGATATTGGCCACCCTCAGAATTGGCCCATCAACACCACCCTGAACCATGCTCACATCACAGGGAGTGGAAAAGAAATGACAAGATGGCTGACTCTGGGTACTGCTGTGGGGAGCACAAGGCCCTGCTGGGAACTGTGCACCAACAAACAGCAGGACACCACTGTCAGCCATCTTGCCATTGCTGTCACACTCACACACAGTGAAGTCCACTCAAAAGGAAGGAAGTATGGGCATGCTGGGAAGGAGGGTGTAGGCAATAGCATGATGGGAGTTGTAGTCACAGATATTGGTCACCCTCACAATTGGCACATCAACACCACTCTGAACCATGCTCACATCACAGGGAGTGGAAAAGGACTGACAAGATGGCTGATACTGGGTACTGCTGTGGGGAGCACAAGGCCCTGCTGGGAACTGTGCAACAACCAACAGCAGGACACCACTGACTGACATCCTGAAAGCCAACTTGCACTCCCTGCAATGGAAGCACGTTCCATGGTGGGATATCTGGCTGGGTGGGAAGGAGGACTGACAGCTCTGACCATAGTTACAAGCAGCTTTTCCCACACACCCCCTTAACACAAACTCCACATAACCCACCTGGGAGAATGCAATGCCTCACACTCCAATTAAATATCCCACAAAGAACCACCACCCTGGGTTATGCTGTGTGAAGCACAGGGACACTCTTGGGACTTGTAGCCAAACAAACGCCAGGACAACACTGTCAGCCATCCTGTCAGCACAGGCACACTACCCCACAGGGAAGCCGAGTCAAAAGGAAGGAAGTATGGGCATGCTGGGAAGGGGGGTGTAGGCATTAGCATGATGGGAGTGGTAGTCACAGCTCAACATCCCCCACCCGCATGGCCCAGCAAGCTCACACTGAAGCATGCACAAACCTCATAGGGAGTGAAAAGCCACTTCAAAGATGTCTGACACTGGCCACAGCTGTGGGGAGCACAAGGCCCTGCTGGGAACTGTGCAACAACCAACAGCAGGACACCACTGACTGACATCCTGAAAGCCAACTTGCACTCCCTGCAATGGAAGCACGCATGGTGGGATGTCTGGCCTAGGGGGAGGAGGAGTGCCAGCTCCGAATACAGCTACCAGCAGGCCCTTACACACACACCACTTCCACTAACTCCAAACAACACACTTGGGACCGTGCCCTACAAGAGAGTGAGTGAAAAGCCACTTCCAAGATGTCTGACAATGGTGCTCTGTTGTGGGGAGCACAAGGCCCTGCTGGGAACTGTGCACCACCCAACAGCAGGACACCACTGACTGACATCCTGAGAGTCAACCTGCACCCACTGCAAGTTTGGCATGCTTCATGGTGGGACAACTGGGCTGGGGGGAGAAGGAGGTCCGGATGTCAACCAAATACCACCAATGCTGGTCATGCACACACCTCAACATCCACATAGAAATGCATCAGGTTGGCAGGACAATGAGCCACACCAATATCAACCTCTGACTGTGACAACTTAGGACAATGCAATGTACAGGCCCGCTTCCAGAGGTACAGTCACAACTGTCATGTGTTTGAACCAGTGATGCCTGCAGAAACATAACATACATTGTGTGTCTCTTCCAAAAACAGGTGATGATGGGGACACAGCAGCAGATGAGGAGGAGTCCCTGTCCCAGGCTCCGGGGGACCCTGAGCTCTCTGGTGTGGAACAGCCTCTGCCCTCATCGGATGGCGAAGACCAACCTGGCACCTCCGGTGGGAGTCATCATGCAGCACCAGCAGGACCACCATCTGCACCCCCTGCACCCATTCCTCCAACATCTGCCAACACACAGACCACCCCCGCCGACACAGACAGACCAAGGACACTCAATGACAACAGCACAGGGACCACAGCCCACCGTGAAGCAACGGACAACAACCCCAGTACCAACCCCCAAGGGGGCCGAGGGTCACCTGTGCGTGCCACGGCAGCTCCCGCACGTGTGTCCAGGGGTGGTGGTAGGCAGAGGTCGCTGTTTGCAGAGGGATCTGGACTGCATGATGACCCACAACTGGCACGCATTGCTGAGGCATACCAGAATAGCACCGGAGAGGTCAGCCAGGTAGTGGGGATCCTCAAGGACATTCAACAGCAGCAGGCTGCCCATCATGACCGCTTGGACTCCCACATGTCCCGTGTGGAGACACACATGTCCCGTGTGGAGACACACATGTCTTGCATGGAGTCCAAGTGGGACACATTGGAAGAACTGACAGCGGTGCAGAGGGACATATTGACATGCCTCCGCCAGATTAGCACCAACATGTCCACACCTCCCTGTGTGCCCACAACATCTGGTGCCGCAACAACTGCAACTGCCACAGGGAGGGAGGATGACTCTGGTGGAGAGTCCTCTGCACCGCAGCGGCCTGCACGTGAGGGTCCCCCAGAAAGAAGAGGGGTCGTCCGAGGAAGGACAACTGAGAGGCCGATGGCCATGTACATCCCCCAGGAACCCAACACCTGTTCTGGAAATTCTCCTTTGTGTGCAAACTGTTCACCCTGTCGAATGCAACACAACTCTCCCACATGACATGGGGAGTTTAAGTTGGACTAATGTATCAGATGACTGTGGACTTTACTCAGGACATGTCTGCTACCAACACTTCCAACTCATCTGGGAACTTTGGATTACAATACCAATGTACAGCTCCCACCATCCTGTGCACTATCCTCACACATGTATGTAATAAACTCACTAACACACCATACTTGCCTCTGTTGTGATTCCAACGTTGTTTTTGTCATGGAGATGATGATCTGCTAAATGACACTGTGCATGCTAACTGCCACAGCAAGTTCAACACCGTCATGTGAGTCATGGCGGCGTGACACATATGAGGGAGACACACCACTAGGGCTACACGACACATAGACACCAGGGCCATCGGACTCTTCGCCTACACTGATGTTGCCAGGAAATACAGTGGAATGCACAGACACCACACCTATTCAGAGTTTGTGTTAACTAGCCCACAGGTGCAGTAAGCAAATGTCAGTCAGATGTGTGACCACAGACAACGCACATCCCAAAGTGAAGCACAGGTTTATTACACATTTGCAACATGTTGTTTCCACTACAAATGCAAGGTAATCCCACATGGCAGTGGCCACACAGTCAAAAAGTGTAGAAGAAATAAAGTCCAGGGGTGTGTGGCACATCACCTGTAGGGAAACGACTGCTGCCACCCTGAAAGCTGAATCATGGTGTCGGGGGATCCAAGTTGACCAAACAACTCTGTAAGCACCCTGTGAAGCACAGACATGACACACCGTCAAAAGCACTGAAGAACAGGACAGAACTGCAATACTCATGCCCAATACATGTCACAAGATACCTACACAAAACCCAGTTAGCATGTCAACACTGTTGGGGAGTACAGACTACCTGTAAGGACACATCGCTGCATGCATCCAGTCAAGTAGCACATGGCCACACTCAAACAGCACCAGAGCACCACCCACACATATCATGCAAACTCACATCATTGACATGACAACTCTCTGGATACTCACATTCAGCTGAAGAAGTTGGTGATGAGCTGTGTGCGGACATCACCCTCATCATCATCATCATCACTGGCATTGTGGCCCAGGCCAGGATCCTCCACAGGTGGCGGATGTTGGTCATCGTCATCCAGGATGAGAGGCAACTCCTTCCGCACTGCCAGGTTGTGTAGCATGCAGCAGACAATGACAATCTTGCACACCTTTGCTGGGGCATATGGGAGGGCCCCTCCTGTCTTGTCCAGGCAGCGGAAGCGGCTCTTCAGGAGACCAAATGTCCGCTCGATCACTCTCCTGGTCCGACCATGTGCCTCATTGTAGCGCATCTGGGCTGGTGTCACAGGGTTCCTGAGGGGTGTCAGCAACCACGGCATGTTGGGGTATCCGGAGTCACCTACAGACAGACAATTGCACATCAGCTGAGTTGGAAAAGAGGGCGGAATACAACATAGCAGAACACACACAATGGTACAAAGTCAGTACACACCGACAAGCCAGGCACGCTGGCTCTGCATCTGTGACATCATCCTCGGGTTGCGACTACTCCTCATCACGTAGGCATCGTGTGCCGAACCGGGGAAACGGGCACACACATGTGTGATGCTCATATCTGCAAGACATACCACCAGAGCATTGATCAAATGATAATGTTTCCTGTTCCTGTATGCCTGCTCATGTGCCTGTGGTGGTACCAAAGCCACATGTGTCCCATCAATGGAGCCAATGACATGTGGCATCCTCCCCAGGGAATAGAAGTCACTCTTGACGTCAGTGAGTTGTTGACGTTTAGGGAAATAGATGTACTGGTTCAGGTTTCTCAACATTGCCTCCAAAACATTGCGTAGCACACGGCTGAACATAGTCTGTGACATCCCACCATCAGACGCCACAGTGTGTTGAAAGGTACCGGTGGCAAAGAAGTGTAGGGCTGCCATCACCTTCACCTTGGGGGTCAGCGCTGTAGGGTATGGCCAGCCAGGTTGCAAATGTGGGGCCAACTGCACCGCCAATTCCTCAATCTGCGCCCTGTTGAAGCGGTACCGTCGGATGCAGTCACGTTCCACCATCGTTGCAAGGTCGGGGAATGGTCTATGGACAGCTGGTGCCCTGCAGTGCATAGGTGCAGAAAGAAAGATTGTCAGTCACCCCACATATGTGCCATTGACCATACTCAATATCACATGATACATCATTATGAGACACAAGTACCTGATGTGTGTGCCATTCTGTATGGACATATATGGCACCTACATGGCCAACATCTAACATCACAGTTCAACATGTGTTGACAACAAGTTCCAGGTTGTGCTATGGGAAATCATTAGGCTGTGTCACAGTACCCATTTACTTCTGTCACGTTCCAAACACACACCACAGTGACATGTCAGGACAGATGTGCCACAGGCATCACAGCTCATTGACAGGTAGATTCCCAGGGACCCTGTATTGCCACATGGACACTGGCATGACATGGCGTATCATGTACACGTCAGCAAAACAACCATGACTCCCACAGGTAGTGGCCCCTGTTGCCTCTGCAGGACAGACATGGACGTCTGTGACACACACACGCACAACATCAAAGTCCATGCACAAACAACGTAGATGTGGAGACTGTCTCCCATTGTGCACATGGAATCAGAGACATCGGAAACACAACATGCACACAGACTGTGGAGGGCCATCACTATTGTGGCAATGGGAGACGCTGTGACGTACATACCTTCCCACATGGGACTCAGGGGGTATGTGACATGACATACACATACACAACCTGGAAATGTGACCATGCCACATGCTCTGAAATGAACAGTTGCACATCACAGTGGTCATGTGCACAACACACAAAGGATTCTGTCCCCATGAACACGTGCACAGCCTGGGAGTGGCTGCCCCCAAGTGACACCCAAAAAACCACATGTTGACCCCCATACACAGAAAAGGTAATGCAGCCTTACATGCCTTAGGATACAGTGTGGACAGGCTGTGGTGTTGTAGGTGTGCCCCTGAGTCCCTGGCAAGAATATGTGGCTGGCATACGTTCACCAGTGACAAGCATGGTGACATATGCGAGTGACTTGTGCAGGGACGCGTTGTACAGCAATGGACCGATCGGTGCGCACCCATCGGCCATTGCATATGATGTGAGCGGGTATGCGTTGTACAGCAATGGACCGATCGGTGCGCACGCATTGGCCATTGCATATGATGTGAGCGGGTACGCGTTGTACAGCAATGGACCGATCGGTGCGCACGCATTGGACATTGCATTTGATGTGAGCGGGTACGCGTTGTACAGCAATGATCCGATCGGTGCGCACGCATTGGCCATTGCATATGATGTGGCGGGTACGCGTTGTACAGCAATGGTCCGATCGGTGCGCACGCATTGGCCATTGCATATGATGTGGCGGGTACGCGTTGTACAGCAATGGACCGATCGGTGCGCACGCATTGGCCATTGCATATGATGTGGCGGATGCACGCGTTGTTTTTTGAAATACTCGTTGTACAGCAATGGTCCGATCGGTGCGCACGCATTGGCCATTGCATATGATGTGAGCGGGTACGCGTTGTTTTTTGAAATACGCGTTGTACAGCAATGGTCCGATCGGTGCGCACGCATTGGCCATTGCATATGATGTGAGCGGGTACGCATTGTACAGCAATGGACCGATCGGTGCGCACGCATTGGCCATTGCATATGATGTGAGCGGGTACGTGTTGTTTTTTGAAATACGCGTTGTACAGCAATGGTCCGATCGGTGCGCACGCATTGGCCATTGCATATGATGTGAGCGGGTACGCGTTGTACAGCAATGGACCGATCGGTGCGCACGCATTGGCCATTGCATATGATGTGAGCGGGTACGTGTTGTTTTTTGAAATACGCGTTGTACAGCAATGGTCCGATCGGTGCGCACGCATTGGCCATTGCATATGATGTGAGCGGGTACGCGTTGTACAGCAATGGACCGATCGGTGCGCACGCATTGGCCATTGCATATGATGTGAGCGGGTACGCGTTGTTTTTTGAAATACGCGTTGTACAGCAATGGTCCAATCGGTGCGCACGCATTGGTCATTGCATATGATGTGAGCGGGTACGCGTTGTACAGCAATGGACCGATCGGTGCGCACGCATTGGCCATTGCATATGATGTGAGCGGGTACGTGTTGTTTTTTGAAATACGCGTTGTACAGCAATGGTCCAATCGGTGCGCACGCATTGGCCATTGCATATGATGTGAGCGGGTACGCGTTCTACAGCAATGGACCGATCGGTGCGCACGCATTGGACATTGCATTTGATGTGAACGGGTACGCGTTGTTTTTTGAAATACGCGTTGTACAGCAATGGTCCGATCGGTGCGCACGCATTGGCTAGGGCCTGGCATTGCAACGGACGCGTTTTCGAAGCTTTAACGAGTCTGATGCAGTGAATTCAGTTGGCCAGCCACAACAATGTTGCAAATTAATGGGTGTCATGAAGTTTAACTTTTGAAGGATGCTGTGGGCGTGTATAAGTGGTGCAATTCCATGGATTGGCCAGATTCAGAAGATGCAAACGACTTGGACCTATCACTTTGGACACATGGGACAGTATCTGCCTCTGCAGCACACATATAATACTGACTGTTCCCCTGAGAGCTCACTTGCCTGCACTACATGCTCCAGGACGACATCTGCCACCAACACTGCTGCTGTCTCTGCATCCTCTGGCTACTGCAATGGCACGTACTGTGGAGAGAGCCCCAGCCTTCAGCGCTGAGGAGAACCAGGCCCTGCTGGACAGCCTCCTTCCACAGTACAGCAAGCTGTATGGGAAACCAGGGGAGCAGGTGAGTGTGCTGTCCACTGCCTTACTAATTGTGCATGTTGTCTGACTAGCAAGACTTGCAGTGTGCACACCACTGGCTAGCATGCTCACTGAGTAGTTCTCACCCCCCAAAGTGTGTACTTGCATGCACTGAACAGGTATAGTGCAGTAACAGTGCATTCCAACAAGGTTTTACTTCCCACGCAATGATACCATTTAGTAACTGCTGGTAAACTGTTCATAGCCATAGTTGCACTGCCTGTGTACATCATATGCCCCTGTGATTGAGACATGTATATCCAACTGTGTGATGCACGGATATGTTGCATGTGTAGTGAAAGGAAGACGACACGGGGTAAGGTTTCTTGTCTTCTCTTTAATGCGTCCGATCACACAGCAACCCCGGCAGCAACTGCCAGTGTAACAGCATTCCATGTTCCACGCAGGGAACGGAAGAAAGGAATCTAAGAATGTCCCTCGTGCTTGGTGATCCCAACACACCCCCCTTCCTTCACATACAAACACAAGAATGATGAGAACATTTTTATCAACATAATAATAAAACAAATTAGATGTGCAGGTGACAGGTAAAAATAAATCAAGAATGTTCAATACTTTACATAGTCCCGGAATCTTGAGGGAACAACCCTTGACCTAGAAGAGCTTGCTCGGGGAACAACCTCCCTGACAGGAACAGAAACCTTTGGACTTTCCCCCATGAGAGGCGGAGTCGTGCAAGGAGTGTAAACCCCAAGTTTTCCTTTCACAAACTCAGCTTTCGACTCAGGCACTACTGAGACAGCACACTTGTTCCAGATCTTCCCATTCTCCAACACTACAACATGCTCTCTTACTTCTCTCACTCTGACTGGATCGGAAAACTGAGAGGAACCCTTACGAACGAGAACAGGTTTCTTGATTCTCACCCAGTCTCCCTGACGTACTGGAGATGCCCTGGCACAATCTGAGGCATACCTGGCTTGTGCGGCAGCCCTGACATCAGCTACCATGCCCAGCCTCTCCAAATCCACATCCTTCCTAGACATCCAATCCTTGTTAAGCTTAGAACCTGCAATCCTACCCCTTAGCAAGGTGAAAGGAGACACCCCAGTACTTGAATGTGGAGTGATTCTCATTGCCCACAACATGTTGGAAACCGCCTCCTTCCAGTGCAAACCGTTGACGAAAGCTAACTGTAGCTGATCCTTGATCACACGGTTAAAGCGTTCAACTAAACCGTTACTGCAAGGATGATAGAGAGAGGTGAGGATATGCTTGATGCCATGCACTTTCAGAAATTCCTGCATTTCCACTGATACCAACTGAGTCCCGTTATCAGTCACTAACTTCTCTGGAAAACCCTCCCGAAGGAAAACATCCTTGAAGAAATTAATGACCATTGCAGAATTTATGCCGTCCACAAACCTGACTTCTGGCCACTTAGACATATAGTCGATCAGCACCAAAGCGTATTTGGGAGAACTACCCGTACCCCCAAAAGGACCAGCAATATCGAAGGCCAACTTACACCAAGGTGAGTTTTCCACAACTATGGGTTTGATAGGAGAGGGATAGGTTACTTGAGTTTTGTCACTCAAGACACACGCACCACAATCACGAACACAGTGTTCAATAGACCTATCAACTCCTGGCCACCAGAAATCCTCCCGAACCCTCCGCTTCATGGCACGAATGCCCAAATGACCTTCATGGGCCAGATCCAAAACCTTCTTGCGCATAGACACGGGCACAACCAACAAACTACCTCTACGCAGAATCCCATCCACCAGGGACAACTCGTTACATATCCTCTTGAAGGGAATCAGTTCAGGAATCAAATCCGAGTTGTTGGGCCAGCCATGAACCACAAAATCCATTACCTTCCTAATCTCGCTATCTTCCGACAAAGCCAATTTCCAATCAATTTCCGACAGAGCAGCACCTGTATCAGCTACCCCACTAACAGCACATACCATTTCCAAATCCTCATCCACAAAGTCAAAAACAGATTCAGACAGTGGTAGCCTAGTTAGGCAATCAGCAACGTGGTTCTTTACTCCTGGCACGTACTCCAAACGATAATTAAATTAATTCAACCTATACTGCCACTTAGCTATGCGTGGAGTGGCTCTGCCACCACCCCTGGTGGTGAAGAGATCTACCAGTGGTTTATGGTCAGTCCTCAGAACAAACTCATTCCCCCATAAAAAATTGCGGAAATACTGTACACCCCACCACAGAGCCAGGGCTTCCTTCTCGATAGTGGAATAAGTGCCTTCCGCACCACGAAGTGCTCTAGAAGCAAAGGCAATGGTCTCCTCCCTATTGTCAGATCTTTTCTGCATAAGAACAACGCCAAGACCCACATTGCTCGCATCGGTGGTAACAATGCAGCGATCGTTGATATTAAATAACTTAAGTGGGCGTGCCTGCACAATTGCTTCTTTCAACAACTTGAAGTCACAAGCACATTGGTCTGACCATACATACTTCACATTCTTCTTTAGGAGTTCACGCAAACACACTGTCCTATCAGAGAAGTTAGCCACAAATTTAGCATAGTACTCCACTAAGCCAAGAAAGGAACGAAGCTGGTCTTTATTTTGTGGTTCAGGTGCATTTTGAATGGCATCAAGAAGTTTAACTTTGGGTTCAACTCCTTTCTCTGAAATGTGGTGTCCAAGATAGTCCACACCATCTTGCAAGAATTTACACTTGTCTTTCCTTAGTGTTAAACCACTAGATTTGACTATGTCTAAAACCTCCTTGACTCTGGAATTGTGCTCTAATTCTGTTTTGCCATGAATCAAAATATCGTCTTGGAAAAACACGACTCCTGCAGTGTTCTTAAACAAGCTTCCCATGAGACGCTGGAACACTGCAGAAGCCGATACCAAACCAAACGGCATGCGTTCGTAACGAAATGCACCTTCTGGTGTCACAAAGGACGTGAGATGTCTCGAGTCCATCCACAATTCTATTTGATGATAAGCGGAGGAAATATCCAGAGAAGAAAAATTCTTTGCACCCTCTAGTGTAGACAACATTTCATTTATGTTGGGCAGGGGTTGGCGGTCCACCCATATGCAAGAATTTAGGTCGCGCAAGTCCACACACATTCTGAGAGACTTGTCAGCCTTGCACGCCAAAACGATGGGGGACAACCATTCAGACCCCTCAATGGGCTCAATTACACCCACGGAACACAAACGCTCAAGTTCCTGTTTGAGCTCACCACGCATACTCAGAGGTACTTTGCGCACTTTATGTGCAACAGCTTTTGCACCCTCCTTTAAAACAATGCGGTGCTGAAAACCTTTGAGTTTACCCAAATCACCGTTGAAAATCTCTGGGTACCTTTGAATCCACTCACACTTGGATAACGATTCTGCAGTAACCTTATGCACAGGGGTAACCTCAGGAAGATTGGAATAAAATTGTTTGGCTTCGTATTTCGATAAAACCATGTCCGGATGGTTGGGATCTAGGAAGATCCCCAGCTCACCCTGTTCCTCCCATCCCAATAAATTCGCACCTTCCTTTACAATGTAAATAATACTAAGCGTTGAATCCCCTTTGAATTCCAACTTGCCCTCAAACTTGCCAAGCACCTCTACTCTTTTACCACCGTAAGCAAAGATCTTTATATAAGGTGTTTTATGTGTCGACGACGTTTCGATCCATACATTAAATCCCGTAACTTAAGGACCGCCGCGTTTAACTGGCAACACGTTGCCTGTATCTTTCAGCCCGGCGCATGGCTTCCCTTGATACCGGTTATCCACATGTTATCCCACATCCTAGAGGACACCCCCTTTTCACTCATAATTGCTTCTCTCCAATTGCTCAGACACTCGCTCCATGCGCTTGAAACCTGGGTCTCCCATTGTTGAGAGACCAGCACTATTTTCAGGCTAGCTTATGTTTTAGTCCTGATGATGATCCGTGTATTTAATGTATGGATCGAAACGTCGTCGACACATAAAACACCTTATACACTACTTTGAAGTGTTTACTGTTGTGTAAAGGTGCACTAATATGATTTGTTGGTCCCATTGCGTATACATTTAACAAATCAATAGCCCTGCCTGAACCTGTTGTTAAAGTGTATATGTTGTCCACTTCTTCCCTTGTTGTTTATGTAGTGAGGTCACAGGCCTGTGCCTCACTCACTTGTATTGTTACGAATTTATTAATTACATTGCTTTGTTATTAAATATTGGGCCTCTGTCCGGCTGGACATGTCACTTACCGATATAGTACTGATTGGGTCTATATTTTTATTCAATGTTTTGCAACTGTAGAATTCCTAGGGACCACTGTTCCTTATAATAGATAAGCACCCAAGGTCCCTGGCTGACTCGGATTGGGTTCCCTTGTTCCTTCTAATATATAGTCAACACATGAGCAGGATGAAAATGAAAGCATCAACAATATTACTAATCATATTTTAAGTGAAGCACAAAGATCTATGTAACTATCTATCAGTGAGCTACAGCCTATGGGGCAAGTCTTAAAAGAGGGATCATGATTAGGCAAGCGCCTAGAAGGCAAATCTTAAATAAGAGAGCAAGAACCATCCAAGGCTACACAGTTTAAGCTAGGATAAATGCAATGAATTGGGTGTGGATGAGCTAAATTCGAGAGGCTGACAAAGCCAAAAGGCTAGCAATCAGAAAAGAGCATTACCACCTTGAGAGTAGAAGTTCTAGGCCCAAGATCAGGAGAACGGCCGACCGGGAACCCTCCCCATGCAATGCACTGGTATGAAGAGTTCAGGGCGTGGACATGGGTGCAAACCTTTTATATGGCTTAATGCAGAACTCCTACCCACAGTTGACGTGGGCCCTGACGTGGGTCCTTGACCACACGCTTACAGTAACTGTGGGAAGTTTTTTGAAGAACAGAGAAGTGGTACCATGGTGAAAACAGGGGCTTTTAGCAGGTGGTCGGTGCTCTTGACCACAAACATAAGAAAAAGATAAGTTTTACCGTAAGATGCTCAGAAATTGAGATTTTATATATTATTTCTCTGTCACGTAGCCGCCTTTTCAGTTTCAGTGGAGCAAGCGTGGAAAGTTTCATAAGTTAAAATTTTGCAAACATTGCTTGTGAAAGAGCAAGATGTACCAGCAGAGTGTCACATACGTGTGGGCTAACCTTATTCTTGTGACTGTGGATATTTACAAGGGGGCTGGTGCCGCGGTGGATGGCACAGGTCCCTGCTGTCAGGTCAGAAAGGCCTACAAGATTTCTTGTATTAAAAAATGATAGCAAGAGGCAGTGGCCTCTTGGGCCTACATGTGTGTGTGCATCTAAGGAGGTGGGTTTGGGCCTACGTGTATGTATCTAAGGGGGTGTGGACCACTGTGAGGGCTTGGGCCTAAGTGAATGTATCTAAGGGGGTGGTGGACCACTGTGACAGGTACTAAAAGGCTAAAAGAAAAATGGACAGCTTAGGTCATCTATCAGGGCCTGACTGGTGGGGCCTATATGGGAGTGCCATGTTTCATGGGCAGAGCAGAAAGGTACATAGGTCTGTGTTATATGGTAAAACAGAACCCTACTACAAAGGCCAGGAGGGGTGTGAGTGCCATGGTTGACCATCAGACTGACAATTGGCTTCTCCTAATCTGTGTGAGCACTTTTGGCAATGTTCAACTAAGGTGCCAGGGTTTGCTCTGTAATGTGCTGTACTTACTGTGGTGTGTGCGGTCAGTGCAGGTGACTGATGTTTGTCTGTTTCCCTAATTGTTTGCAGATACATCCACGGCCACAGGAGGGGACAGCTCCACAGACCAGGAGGAGCTGCAGAGCCAGACTGGGTCAGCAGCCGATGAGTGGTCGGAGGGACCCAGTGGCACGGAGGGCGAGGGGAGCCACACCGAGGAGTCCTCAGCACCATCCACCTCAGCTGAGGACCACAGCAGCTCGGAGGATGACTCCCTTGTGGAGGCGGGTGTCAGCAGCCACCACACCCCAGCTAGTATGGCTGGCCCCGCCACCACCACCGCCCTCCCATTGGCTCCCATTCCAGAGGTCCGTGGAGGCTCCCGTGTTCGGGAGCATGTCTCCTTCGTGCCAGGCACCGCACCCCCTGCCCCTGTGTCCCCTGCTGCCCTGAGTGAGGAGTCTGTGTACTTACTCCGCCAGCTCCACTTAGGGCAGACAGCAATGCTGAGTGTCCTCCATGCACACACCACTCTGTTGACACAGCTGGTGTCGTTCATGGAGGGCATCTCATCTGGCATGTCTGCCCTACAGAGGAGCAATAAGTCCATGGACTCCTCCCTGACGGCAGCAGTGTCCCTCCTCCAACAGTCCCTCACCCCTCCTACCTCTGCCCCATCCACACTTCCTGGCACCCTACCTGTCCCAAGCACATGCACACCTGCACAATCACCCAAACACACAGACACAAGCAGCACAGAAACACCCAAAACAAAGGCAAAACGTGCACACAAGCATCCTCAGGGGACTGATACCACACCCACAGGGGATGGGGAACAGACACACACACAGGCATCCACAGTCACTCTGCAGTCCTCAAAATCCTCTCCCTCCAAGACCCCTTCCCTTGCCTCACCTGCAACCCCACCTAAACAGCAGCTCTTCCTCTGTGACCTCGGCCTCTTCCCCTCCGATCCAGCTGATCCAGCATACAGGGGGAAGAGGAAGTCCACTCACACAGAGGGGAGTGCCCCTCACCCCCGGACACCCTCCACCAGGCACAGACAAACTAAGGCCCCCACACGCAAGCCCCCCCGGTCCCGGAAGAGCAAGACCCCGCCATCGCCCTGCAGCTCAACCACACAGTCTCCTTCCTCCATCCCTCAGGCCCCCACAACACTGGTTCCCCCACCACACCCTGCCCCAGGTTCCCCCACCCACAGATACACCATCCCCAAAATGATCCGGCCTTCTCCCCCTACCACTTGCTCTTCCAGCCTCACCCCCCGCTGCACATGTTTGTGCCACTGGTGTGGAGACCGTGTCCTCCCCCTCTGTCCTGCCCACCTTACCTGAACCCCATTCTACTCCCCTGGAGATAGGCACTGCAGTGGAGTCCACTACCGCCCCGTCTGACTTGGGCACTGCAGTGGGGAACCTGTCCACTCCATCTGGCCAGACCACTGCAGTTGTGCCGGCACCCACACCATCTGACTCATGCCCCCCAGTTGTGCCGGCACACACCATGTCAGACACCTCCACTGCAGTTGTCAGTGACTCTCCAGCACCAGCCACCCCTTCCCTGCCTCCTTCTGGTGAGCCCTGATCCTGTCCCTGCGGTGTATCAGTGCAGGCAAGCAAAGGGTGACATCTGCCACTGTCACCCTGTTCGGACTTAACTGTTGGACTGGCCATTGGCCTTTGTCTTTTTCTGGACTTTTCTATTTCACACACATATGCTGAATAAAGCTCCTTTCTGTTCTCTGGTGGTTTTGCTTCAGATGTACATGATGTTGATGATGCTAACCATGCCCTTGCTGCAGTGATGGTGATTTTTGAGATCATGAAATTGAAGTGTTACTGTGCAGGACCCCATGTGGTCCAGGGGGAATGTGTCCTATCCTGGTGTGTAGCCATGTCATCCTTTGCAGCAATATGAGGGTGTCATGTTTTCAATATTTGCCAATGGGATTTCCTACATTTATTTGCAATATCACATCTGTGGCTTACACCCCTGCACATCAGCTGTGCTTGCCATTGTTCAATTTGTCTATTTCCCTGACCGTGTGACCATCTCCACTGGACATGCAAGTTTGGGCATCAATGGGGAAGGACTCATCTGTGTTATCAGTGCAACTTGCTATACATGTGTGTTGGATCTGTGCAGATGATTTCGGTGACACTCCCATGACCAGGCTGATGTGACGAGAGCCTTCATTTTGTGCTAATTGTTGACTGAGTGACCAAGTGTACTGCTGACATGATAGAGCCCTGCAGAGACAACGTATGGCACAGCTTTCCTTACACAGGAGTGGAGTCCCCTCATGGCAGTGTGTAATTCCGTGACATTGCCTGAGCCCAAGGTGTGTGTTGTGTGAGCATGTCTGTGTGTGTTCACTTCCATTTTGCAACGCAGGCTGGGATCCCTAGTGATGTTCCTGTTTGTGATGCTTGCTGAGTTGACCTATGTTCCCCCCAAATCTTCGCACTGGGTTCTCTGGGGTGTGGGTGCATGGCACATTACTGGTCATCAGGGTGTCATCCATAGGTGTGTTTGCTGTCAGGGCTGAGTTTGTAGGCAAACGCAGATGAGACACAGTCAGGATTCCCCTTGGCACTTGTTGGTTACACAAGTCATGTAATTTACAGTTTGTGTTAGCTTTCAGTGATTGTGACACGTTGTGTGTGTGACTGCTGCCACTCCTCAGGGTCAGAGCTGCAATGTTGGAAGTTGTCTATGTGTGTTCTTTGTGGGTGACCTTGACTTCTTCATTGGTGTGTGACTGTGTCCGGGATCCCATTGATTGTGGTGGATTTCACGTCATGCCCATGTACGGTGTACTGTGCAGTGTGTCAGACATTCACAAGTCTTGTTGACTGGCCATATGTGATGGGTTTCTGCACCTTAGTTCCCCCCACCACCCCTGGGATTGTCATGGGTGCATGTGCAATGTCACCAGTCCATGTGAGCTTCACTGCTGCACATTGGTGGAGATCAAGGTGTGTGGTGTTGAGTGTGTGCAAATGAGAGTTGTTGCACGGCTAGAGCCCTACCTCCATGTTGGCCTTGGCTGACAGGCCGTGCTGATTGATTTGTGCTTGTGTAGGTGTGATGGTAGTTTGTTGCTCAGGACACATGACTGTGGTTCACAGTGTGAACGAAATCTAGCTTTGTCATCACAGTGGGATTATCATGCAGGCCAGGGTCACCACAATGTGGGGTCCCTGGGGGTAGTGCTGTGGTGGGTCTGTCTCTTGCTGTGTTATTTGCTGTTCCTACAAGCTTGTGTGACATGTGTAATTTGGGCTCCCTCTCATCTAACAATGCCTGATTGCCCACATAGGGGAATCTGATCCATGAGTTACTTTTGTGTGGCACTGTATACACATCTGTGTAATTGTGATTCAGGCCTCCTCATGTGTTGTGTGGTTGCCTGGGGACACTGGCACACCCCCCCCCATCACCTGTTGTGTTTGATATGCACTGTGAGGCTGCCTGTTTGTGCATCTGCACCACTGCATTGGCATATCTTTAGTGTGCCATTGGCTGTATGTTGTTTGGTAGGTTTCCCCTGCTGTCCCTGGGACTCCTAGGTCATCAGTCAGCACAATGATCATGGTTTGTATGTCCCATTGCTGCCATGGTATGGTATTTGTTCACCTCACATCTACAGTCTCCACAGGATTTCTACATTTGTGTGTCCATTGGTGCAGATATGTGGGGCTGCATTATGATGCTCACTTCTGTCATTGTGTTATTGACGAATGTTGACAATGTCAGCCCCCATGGGTGATGTTTGACTGCACATGGCCAAAGGTATATCTTATTTGCACTGCACTGTTTGCCTCACCCAATGTATGTTGCTATGGGACACAAGCACTACTATGCCACAGATGTGTTTGTTGTTCTGTGACCAGGAATCATCCATGCTGTTTGGCATTTGCAGCTTTTCCCATGACAACACTTACCTTTTGGTCACTGTGATGATGGGGGTTTAGACCCCATTGCCACAATGTTCTAAATGTGCTTCAGCTATGGACCCCACACTTACCTTTTGGTCACTGTGGTAATGGGGGTTTAGACCCCATTGCCACAATGTTCAAAATGTGCCTCAGGTATGGACCCCACACTTACCTTTTGGTCACTGTGATGATGGGGTGTTATACCCCATTGCCACAGTGGTCATGGTCGGCTTGCATTGTGGAGGCCACACACATTTATGTGTGACACATGTGATAGGGGGTCACATTGTATGCTCAATGTCATGTTCAGTGTTGTAGGCATTTGACACAGACTACACACGCTTGTCATGGTGTTGGTGGGATGTATTTTCAGACATTGCTTATGTTGGAGTATGCTGGTTGCGTCATGCATTACCCGTCCTATGTTTAGGGGTGGTGTGGGTGGTAGGCATTCATCCCCCTATGAGTGGGGATGGTAGTAGTGACAGGCATCCAGGCCCCCATGAGTAGGGGTGGTGGTAGTGGTAGGCATCCATCCCCCTATGAGTGGGGATGGTAGTAGTGACAGGCATCCAGGCCCACATGAGTAGGGTGGTGGTAGTGGTAGGCATCCAGGCCCCCATGAGTAGGGGTGGTGGTAGTGGTAGGCATCCATCCCCCTATGAGTGGGGATGGTAGTAGTGACAGGCATCCAGGCCCCCCTGAGTAGGGGTGGTGGTAGTGGTAGGCATCCAGGCCCCCCTGAGTAGGGTGGTGGTAGTGGTAGGCATCCATCCCCCTATGAGTGGGGATGGTAGTAGTGACAGGCACCCAGGCCCCCCTGAGTAGGGGTGGTGGTAGTGGTAGGCATCCATCCCCCTATGAGTGGGGATGGTAGTAGTGACAGGCATCCAGGCCCCCGAGTAGGGGTGGTGGTAGTGGTAGGCATCCAGGCCCCCATGAGTAGGGGTGGTGTTAGTGGTAGGCATCCATCCCCCTATGAGTGGGGATGGTAGTAGTGACAGGCATCCAGGCCCCCTGAGTAGGGGTGGTGGTAGTGGTAGGCATCCAGGCCCCCTGAGTAGGGGTGGTGGTAGTGGTAGGCATCCATCCCCCTATGAGTGGGGATTGTAGTAGTGACAGGCATCCAGGCCCCCTGAGTAGGGGTGGTTGTAGTGGTAGGCATCCATCCCCCTATGAGTGGGGATGGTAGTAGTGACAGGCATCCAGGCCCCCATGAGTAGGGGTGGTGGTAGTGGTAGGCATCCAGGCCCCCATGAGTAGGGTGGTGGTAGTGGTAGGCATCCAGGCCCCCATGAGTAGGGGTGGTGGTAGTGATAGGTATCCATCCCCCTATGAGTGGGGATGGTAGTAGTGACAGGCATCCAGGCCCCCCTGAGTAGGAGTGGTGGTAGTGGTAGGCATCCAGGCCCCCCCGAGTAGGGGTGGTGGTAGTGGTAGGCATCCATCCCCCTATGAGTGTGGATGGTAGTAGTGACAGGCATCCAGGCCCTCCTGAGTAGGGGTGGTGGTAGTGGTAGGCATCCATCCCCCTATGAGTGGGGATGGTAGTAGTGACAGGCATCCAGGCCCCCCTGAGTAGGGGTGGTGTTAGTGGTAGGCATCCATCCCCCTATGGGTGGGGATGGTAGTAGTGACAGGCATCCAGGCCCCCCTGAGTAGGGGTGGTGGTAGTGGTAGGCATCCAGCACCCTATGGGTGTGTATGGCATTGGTGGTAGCCATCCCACCCCTATGGTTCTGCTGTTGCTAGTGTACGTCATTTCTGCATCCCTATGTGTGTGTGACATATTTCGAGTACGTGTCGTTTGTTTGTGTTGTGGGTGTTTGACTTACCGTCTGCGCCGTACGCGTCCGTACCGGTCCCGGTAATAGATGTAGAGTATAGGTAGGACCTGCGCGATGGGATTCATGGTTTCTTCGTCTCGTTCAGGTTTCTCGTGGCTTCGACTCGTACTCGTCGCTGGCTTGTTCGTCTCGTAGCCGTGGATCGTCTTGTGGCACGAATCGGAGCTTATGTACAGCTCTCCCGGATGCTCTGACGTGCCGGACGTAGCGACGGGTTCGGCGCGTACGGAATGCGCATCGTACTAGTCCGGCCGGAAGGTGCTGTGTATTTGCTTCCGTGCGACTCGATTCGGCGTTTACGGATACGGCTCGGGCAGGGAACAGGAGCTGAAATGGGTAAGTACGGCTCGCTCGGAATCTGGGCTGTTATGCGCATCGTACTTGCTCGTTGGGACGACTGTTCGAATCGGTCGGGAAACACGCATTCGGCTGGTTTTTTTTCCGGACGAATACAGTTAGGTGCGCTTCCGGCCCGAATCGGAATCGACCCTTAAGTGTTTGCTGTAGTATTGGAGTAGAGAAGAGTGTTATGTAGTGTTAGTTATGTGTTGTTTAATTGTATTATTTTGTGTTTATTATTAATGTTAATGTCTGTGGGTTTGTACGTGCTATTGTGGGTGGGTGTTGTGTTTTTTTTTTTTACAGGTTTTCCCGATCGTAAACGGACGGTGGTCTCGACCCTTTTTTTTTTTACAAATTAGGAAAATGTATTTTGTTTATTTAAAATAAGATTTTTTACCTTTCTTTATATTTTTCGGGTTTGTTGGAGCGTTTTTTTTTTTTTTAACAATTTTTTGGGTTTTTGAGGATTTTGTTATTGAGAGGATTGCGTAATTGGAGCCTTTTTTCTACAGTTTAATTTTTGTATTTTTTTATACTCATTTTCGGGTTTTTTAGGGTTTCGTTACTGAGAGGATTGCGTCGTAGGATCATTTTTCTACAGTTATATTTTTGCATTTTTTTTGGGTTCCCATTTCGAATGGATTTGTTTTTCTATTTATCTTCTATGGATTTATTGGGTTTCCCCGATCGTCTACTGCTACATATCTGTAAGTTATTTTTAATTATTCTGGGTGGGAAATGTTTTTGTTACATTGATTTATTTGTAATTGTTTTAATTTAATAATTATAACATGCCACATATATTTATGTTATTTTTAAAATTTTACATGACGTGGCTATAATTATTAACTTAAAAAAAAGTAGAATTATGTTGTTTAAATGTTTTGAATTTTTAAATGTTAATGGTGTTTAGCATTGTTGGATTTTTACAGTATAGATTTAGCTATCATGTCTAAGTATTCTAGACCTTTGGGGGTCTATTATGATGGCGGGCGGACTTTGTCCGCCTGCCATCGCCCCGGGAAATGGGACCGCCGCTAAGGATGCGGCGGTCCCGCATGGGCAATTAGGATGCGCCCGCCACACTGGCGGGCGTATCCTGCATTTTTTGTATTGTGGCGGGCGGTGCTCTCAGCAGCACCTGCCGCAATACCAAAAAGGCACGTGCGCATTTGCATGCACAACGTGGCAGGCACCGCGCGGTGCCTGCCACGTCATCCATGCAAATGCGGGGCGTACCATAGGTACCCCCCATGTGCCCCCCCACCCACCCCAACATCCTGGGGGCCCGCAACAGGACCCCAACTATGGAAACCGCATGCCTTTCCGTGGCAGCAAAGCCACCACGGAAAGGCTGCTTCCCGCTGCCATCATAATATGGATGGCGGTGTCTAGCAGACACCGCCACCATATCAGGCCCCTTTTCCGCCCGGTGTGTGACCGGCGGAAAACCGGCGGACGGTCTTTCCATCCGCCGGGGTCCCCCCGCCATACTAATATGGCGGGGGGAAATGGCATGCGGGCGGGGAGAATGTCGGGCGGATCGCCACCACCATGCGGGCGGTGGCGATCCGCCCGACATTCTATTAGACCCCTTGGTGTTTGCAAATAGTCTAGATTTATGTTGTAGATATTCATACATCGTTTTAGTTTGTTTACTTAGTTTATGGCCTATTTTTGTTAGGGATTGCTCTAGTCTGAGCTCTTGATAGCTTTGTTCTTTTTTAACAGCATCAATGAGTTTATGTAAGGTTGGTTGTCCTCTTCCAATTGTGGCTTGGAAGGCATTGTGCCATCCTTCCACTGCATTGTTTTTTTTTGCTTTTTGAGCTAGAGTGCTGTCATATACGTTCCAGCAAGGTATTTGGAATTTGGGTTGACTACGGTGCCCTGCCCTATGTAACCTTCCCACCCAACTATCTTTGAAGTAGTCTAGGAAAGGAGTTTGTTTAGTTTCATTTGCCTGATAGAAGGGGCTTTCAAGAAGTAGGTTGTAATGGTTTGCTACTTCAGTTGTTGGTACATAGGCCAGGACTATTAATTTTTTTATTTGGTAGGCGAAGTTGCTATTGGTGGCGTAATCTATACTTAAAGTAGATTTTTGTAGGTGCCTCCAGATACTTTGATTAAAGTGGTAGTAGCAACCTTGTATTGCAGTGTGTGGGTATAATTTTAAAATGGTTTGAATCATTGATTGTTCAAAATCAATGATGATTCTTTGTGGAAAGTAGTTGTTGGTGTATTGTTTTAATATTGTTAGGAGCTCTATGTATGTGGTGTTCTGTTTATTAGGGAGTAGTGCGTATATGAAGTGTATGTTAGTATCTTCATATTCGCCGTGGATAATGTATAATTGATAAAAAGGCTTGGAGCAAACGTTGAATGTGCCATCCATCAGCGACGTTTTGCAGTTTTGAAGTTTTTGTAAGTTATTATTTGTTGCAAAGATAAGAATTCGTTTTTCATGACTTTTGTTATCATGGAGAAGGAATTTGTCATCTTTGGGAGTGATGGTATATTCAGGTAATATTTGTATTTCAGAAAAAGTTTGAGGGGTAGGTGGTGTTTGAGCTGAAGCACTTTTAGTTTGGGAAATTAATCTCTTCAGAGTGGGGATAGATGGTAGTTGTCCTGTAACATGCTCAGGTATCCTATTTAACACATTCTTAAGTATTTGGGTACTTGTTTGTTGTGAGCTGGTACTTGTTTCTCTTATTGTCTCCAGAGCATCTCTAACCTCAATTTCAGTTACATTGGGGGTATGGTTATGTTCTTTGACATTTACTACATTGGTTTCTATTGTAGTAGCTCTACCATAACAGGAGTTAGAGTAATATTTACAGCATTTCCAGTGTGTTTTGTTTCCACTCATTTTCTCTTGGGTGTAAGTGTATCCCATGTAGCAGAGAAGTAGTTTACCCTTTTGTGAGGTAATGAATTTTGCTCCCTCTGCCATTTTTTGGTTAATCTGTGAATATATGTATAGATATTTATTAATTATAAGATTTTGAACAATAAACATTTTGTATAAATAATATTTTTGGAAAAAACTTACATGTATTTTGATTTTATTTTCTTGATGGATTTTCTTTCGATTGTTGATGTTCATCCACTTGGTTTTTTCTGTTGGTTTAAAAGCAAAATGTTATTATTATTAAAGTGTTACATTTTATTGTGTTATTTTATTTATTTAGCTTCTATTTTTATTTGATTGAGAGAATAAAAATATACTATTTTTCGTTGATGATGTTTTTTTGCATTATTTTGTTGTAGGTTGTAATTTGTAGAAGCTGGAAAGAGAAAAACATCTGTTAGTTATATTTGCTTTTTAAATTATTTTAATTTTGTTAATTAATTTGTTGGATTTGTTGGTTAATTTATATACTTACTTAATTGTATCTTTTTCTGTAATGTTGCTTTTGTTTCTGTTTTCGAAGATAATTCTTGCTTTGCTGTTTTAAGGTGGACTTTTATTGAAGTGTAATCTGTGAAATATAAAATAGAAGGTTATACTTTTAGTTCATTTGTTATTTTCACTTTTTTAGTCTATTTATTTAATTGAACAAATAAAAATACTTACTGAATGCAGTTGGTGAGGTTTTTTTCCTTGATGTTTTTTTTGCTGAATTTTGTAGAAGCTGTTAAGAGAAAAGTATTTGTTAGTAATAATTCGTTTTTTAATAAATTTATCATTTTTTAATAGTTAGGTCTAATTGTTTATTTTTATATACTTACTTTGTATTATAATTTTCTATTATCTTGATTTTGTATTTTTTTCAAACCTAATTTTTCTTTTGTGGTTTTTGGGTGTACTTGTTGTGAATTATAATCTGTGAAAAATAAAACATTACATTGTAATTTTAGTTAATTTGATTATTTATATTATTAAGTTTTTATTTTTATTTATTTGTAATTAAATAAATATACTTACTCTTTTTAGTTGATGGAGTGTCCTTGGTAGATGTTTTGGTTTAGTCTATTTTTGTAGAAACTGTTAAAAATAAAAAAACATTTGTTAGCTATGTTTTGCTGTTTTATTCAGATTAGTTCTTTTAAATAATTTACGCTAGTTGTTGGTGAAGTCATATACTTACTTTGTGTTATATTTTATTGTTGTTTTGTACGTAAATCTTTGTGTTGTATTTTCTAGATGCAGTTTTAGTGATGGTGAATCTGTTATATATAAAGGAAATTATGTTATAATATTTTACAAGTTTTAAAAATGTATTTAGTTACAAAGTTTTGTGCTTACCTTTATTGCGGGATGTTTGGAATCGTTTTTGGTGTAGTTGTTTTCCTTTTGTCTTCTCTCTCTGAAAGTTTTGCTCTTCCTCCGTGGTCGTCCATTATACGGTACATTTTTTGTTGATTGATTCATTGTTTTTATAGTGTTTGTTTAATTAGTTAGAGTTTGCTATTGGTTTGTGTTTGTGTGTTTTAAATATATTGGTTGAGATAGCTTTTTTGAATTTTTGAGCTGCTACCTTGAGAATTATTTAATGTTTATTATGTTTTTTTATTTAATGTTTTTATTTTGTTTATTCGCTATTTAATTTTATATGTAGTTAAATGTTTTATATTTTTTTATATATAATATATATATTTATGTTTGTTTATTTTCCTTAATTTTGTTATATTGTTTGTTTATTATTTTTTTTGTATATTTCATGTATTTGTTTAAATTAATGTGGTTAATTTGTAATTAATTTTATTGTTTATTTAAAATATTTGGTATATTTTTTTTATTGTATTATCGTAAATAGTATTTTTTATGTTTACATTTTATTTTCCATATAGTTTATATATATTTTATCGATGTTTGTGTTGTCGATATTGTTTGTATCGATATTTTTGATGTGTTTCATTTTATTTTAATGTTATCGATATTTTTGTGTTCTATATTTTTGTCGTCAATATTTTTGTTATCGAGATTTAAACTATATTTTTTTATTGATATTAGTGTTCGTCCTATTTTGTGTATTGTGTGTCAATATTTATGTTTACGATATTGTTGACTCGATAATTCTGTACTTCGATGTTATGAGAGTCGATGTTTTATCAGTGATCCGACTTGGGGATATGCCTCCATATATTCTAATCAGACAGCGGAAAATAAGTGTCTGAGATACCTATTAAAGATCCTGCAATGTATCCCTTCCAAGACTGTGCACGAAGAGGTAGGAATGGAATACATTTCATACTTAATTCGTCTCTGCCCCTTGCTCCTGTGGCTTTCCGTCTGGCTGAAGGAAGAGGTGAGATTTAATAAATTAATCTTAAGGGACTGCCTGGGTCTTGATCTTAGGTTTCACAATCCCTGGTTGTTACACATCAAGAATAACATGAGAGACCTTGGCAGACCTGATCTTTTTACTGATCCAGACCACACCACTAAAGCAGACGTTGTGTGAGTCAAGCAGGCCTTCAATGCCAAGGCGGGCACTGAGAGGGAGGCTCTTGTGCAGACTAAGCACATGATGACCTATTATTACTTGAGCAAATCAATGAGTGGTCTGGAACTTTACTTGACTCTTGAGATGTCTGGCTACCATGAAAGGTTGTTGACCCTATTTAGATTAAATATGATCCCCAAAATTACTGTTTGGTGCGGATGGGTGGCTTAAAGCGTATGAGCTACCTGTATGTACCTGTGACAATGTTTCGACCTCCGATACCTTGCACATTGTTTTTATTTGTCTTAAGTTTAATACCGTTCCTTATAAATACATTCGGCCCCTTTTGATACCTTTGAATTTTAGGCAAGTGCGTCCTGCTCTATTGTTTCTACAATCTTTATCTACTCCCCATGTAGGTTTCTTTTTAACATGGTTTTTATCAGGTGATTTAAGAATGAAATATTGAGGAGCACCTTTATTATATATAATATCTGTCAAATTTTTTTTTTTACAGTAATGTGATGTGATTATATGATGCATTTATGTTTTTATAATTTTATGAATTACATTGCTCAGTTCGAATAAAGTTGTTTGACTGACTAGCTGACACTGTAAATATTATGCAAAACCGTTGATCATCAAGCAAGGGCTGCTGGGTGAGTTAATATCTGTTTTTCACCATTATGTTTTCATTTGATATTTGCATTGGGGAAATACTACCCCTTTTCTCTATACTTTTTCAATGTCATTAGTTGCTGTGGGGGGTCTTAAAATACTCCTCAACACATCCACTTTTTTGTTTTGTTGTGCTTGTTACTCCCAGCTCCCTCTTCTATAGTAGTTTGCTATTAAATGACTAATTTGCATTTTTCTTGCAGAATTATCACATAAGTGTAATGACAGAGTCAAAACAGTTGATATTTTTAATTCCTCTATTTTACTATATGTTATTTATATTTGTCATTTTAAAATAATGTTCCTGAACCACAGCCCATCACCCGCTTTGGATGGACAGAATCTATTGCTTCCATCACTTTGTTAGTTAGAGTTTTCTTTGTCACATTATTTGACACCCAATTGCTTGTAATAAATATATATTAAGAATTATTGGGTGATCTGTAAGGGGAGGGAAGATAGGTCAGAAAGATTTGGTGATGTACACAACCTTGTTAATGGTAAGTGTCTTTTTTCCTGAAAAGGACTTCTTGAGTCATGATTGTGTTGTACTGCAGTCAATATTCCCCGATTCAGTTATTGATAGCATTAAGTCATCAAGAAATTAGCTCTAAAGACCCGTTAGGGCTTGAGCCACGTGAAACAACTTGTCTTCAGGGTGGAAGTGAGAACTCAACAAGTAATGTCTAATGAGGAGCATAAGAAAGCCAGATAAACATGCGAAGTCACACCCTAAAGAGATGAGTTGGAGTAGACAGTGAGTCTCATTCCTTTTATCATAGGAAGCCTTCAACATTTCAGGAGGTAGGATGGTTGAGTGAGTTTAATGCGTGTCCTTAAAACAGGTGACAATCAGCAGGCCAGACGTTCAAACCCTTGCAAGGTCAAGTCAGCTCTACATCCTTCTCAAGTCAGTCGATTGAGTACCATAAATACTGGGTAATAATAAAACCTCCTACTATAGGACTTAGAAACAGCTGAAGTGTGGTATGAAGCGCTATACAAAAAGTGAATTATTCTTACTTCATGCTGTCGGGGGTGGCCTTAAATATTGATCCTTGTGGCATAGATGAAATGGCTACTTTATTTTAAAGGAAAGAACGAGTCATGACATTCTGTACTTCATTAACTTTAAGCAGTGTTTTACTTCATATCATACGGAGAGTTACTTCAATTATCTGCCCGATGTATTGACTGGATTACATTGGGAGAAGAGATATTGGGAATGAATATATCTCTGCAGATGGCTGCCCAGAGCTTCATCAAACGCTTCGGCCACTGGTGAGAGATTTGTAATGAGACTAAAGTTGGATTTATTATTTTTGTACAAGTACAACTCGTTGAAGAGGGATATGTATACTTATCCTAAAACAGTCATCCAGAAAGGAATATTTGGAAATAATCTTTGTCCTATAATTGCTACTATCCCAACATTATTTCTGAGGTTAGTGGATGGCATTTTGGTACATTGAGATAAGGGTTTGTTTAGCTGCTTATACTTGGGTTTAAAGTGTTTTCTTCCATGTCATTTTCTTTTTTTTATTTTACAAATAGGAAGAAAACCAGGAAAAACGTTTTGTTGACTGTTGTCCCGCCAATAATCTTTTTCCTCAAAGAGATGTAGAGATGGAGCAGGGCTAGGGTATGCTATGGACTCAGCGGCGAATGCACTCACAAATTTGGCATGGAAAGAGGGGTTAGGCAGGGGAGTGTTCTTGCGCTGTTCTTGTTAACACTGACAATTAACAGGTTGGGTACAGTTTTGACTGAACGATGCACAGACCTCCCCCAAATTGGATATTACTGGATTCCAGCCCTGCTTTATCCCGTCAACACCATGCTTATGTCTCGCACCGTTATGGGATGGCAGTGGTTACTCATCTTTTTTGTTAATTATATACAGGATTTGGGCTTAAACATGAATTTGAGTAAAACATTTATAATGATATGATGGCCGAAAGCCATGAAATGCTGTGATTGTAAGGTTGGGGATGATAAGCTGTGCTTCGCCTCCACCTTTTCCTAGCTAGGGGTTTTACTCGAGCACACAGTTCTTGGAAATAGGCCATCAATACTAGAAAATTGTACTTTATATAAGCCGCACTGGAGTTGCTTAACTTTGCAACTTAACTTGGCAAAAGACCCATGAATGAAATGGTCACTATTTATAAGGCTATGTGTGTGTCTGTGGCATTGTATAGAGTGGAATTGTGGTGCTACAGCTGTGGTGCAAATTGGCTGACAATGCCTTTTTAGGCGACTCCTTGCCAACCTATAAGTAGCTTCTCTTTTGTTTCCCACAATGAACTTGGTGTCCTGTTTATAGCCAACACGATTAGAGTCCAACCAATTCTGCTATGGCATTAGATCTGGACCTGCGAAGACACAGCCTTAAATGAAAAGATTGAAGTTATTGTCTTAAGTCATCATTGTCTTTGCACATCCCATTAGGACAACTAAAGCACTTCAATAACTCTGACTCTTTATATCATATAAGTAGGAGAGAGTTAAAAAAGGGTTGTTATCAGTGGAATTAGGAAAACCTACTGTTATTAATAATCTAATGATGCTAATTATGGATGGCATGCAACCTTAACTCAAATATATCTGTAGTCATCAACACAGGTTTGTTCTGACAAGATTTTGTTTATTGACTCTTAACGTTCTAAAACCAACGAGTGGTCTGATATTTTAATAAAAATGCCCATTTGGTGGTTTATCTGATCAATGCACTTTGCAGTAAATGTTTTTTTGTTTACATATTATAAGACACCCAGAAGACATTTTATCTTGCCTATCTTATGTGACCATAATTTCAAGCAATGTCACTCTGCTTTACTGTTTTTGCAACAACTGACATCTCTGCCAATCTGATGTAATATATCTAGGTACCTATGGTCAATGATTTACATTAGGAAAAAAATGGCATGGGTACTTTTTAGGCCATGGTATGGGGACATTTCTTTTACAGTGCAATATTTTCATGTTGTGTCTTAATGCATTATTATTATATTTTATTGTATGATTTTAACTCATTTGTGCAATATCGTTTTATTTTAATGTATTGGTATGGTATGGTAAATTTATTGATTGCTTTTATGATTTTTACCAAAATTGAATAAAGTATTGAAATTGAATTGACTTCTGTGGACACCCTTCTTAATGATAACTAGTACCCGGGGACCCCCACTGAATCATTATCGGAATCCATGGACCCCGACTGAGTCATTAGTGGAAGCCAGGGAACCCGGCCTTAGCAGTTTGGATGATTTAACAAACAAGCATACATCCCAAATGATGAAATATTTTATTTAATTTACAAATATTAAAAAATAAAAATATTTCAATTTACGTGGAAAGGTTGGAGATTTTTTTAATTCAGTTTAGGCCACCCATCGTCCATACTATATTCTGCTTGATGCACTTGTACTGTTCCCACAGATCATTCTTAGGATAGCAACTACATTTTTAGGCTCCAATTTTAAAATCCTTCATATTTACAGTACATTTGAAATTTTTCAATTTACATTTTGCTTCTTTATTTAAATAGGCTTTATTAATCTGTTACTATTGTTTAATTTTCTACGCATTCGGGGTTCACACTGAGTAGGTGTTGTGGATCCACCAGGGTTCCCAAACGACAGGGTAAGAAACGATGGCCTATACTGTCCATTAGAGCCATTGTGGACTTATAACATTCCTTCTACTTTACTGTCCAGGAGCCAGATATTTGTAGATGGGCACTACGGTAGGGCAAAAATTGGGTATTTTGGTATAATGACCTGGACCTATTGAAGATTACAGAGTATTTCTTCTTGGAGTGTGAGATTTTTTGGAAACTTTGCAATAGAATTAGATGAATCAGGTAGTCATATTACCAGCTCAGATTATAGATGAGATGCGGTTAAGAGACACTGTGGGGCCGATTCCGATCTCGGCCGGTAGGGCACCGAATCGGATTCGGCTTAACCGGATCCGATTCGGAGCCCTCTTTCCCGACTGATTCGTACGTGCGTCCGGCCGAGCGAGTACGATGCGAGCGCAAGCGAAATCGCCGACCGACTTGTTCGCGGGTCCGAAGCGCTCCGACCGACTCGCACGGACACGACTTGCACCGCGCGATGGAGACGTTCCCCGGCCGGGCAAGTACGATGCGTGCCGCGAGCAGTCCGACCGACTCGCGCCGTCCGGCTCGAAAGAGCAGTCGGAGCCGCACTTTGGGGGTCCGTGTCGGACCCCCCTGTACGCGTAGCCACGCGAGTCGCACACAGGGGGGACCCATGGGTCCCCCCTACCTGTGCATGTACGCCGCGAGTCGCTTCGAGGCCTACCCGCTGTAGGGGGCACCCTTGTTCGCCTCGCACCCATTGGGTCAATGGG
Source organism: Calotriton arnoldi (assembly GCA_963921515.1). Lineage (NCBI taxonomy): Eukaryota > Metazoa > Chordata > Amphibia > Caudata > Salamandridae > Calotriton > Calotriton arnoldi. Next base: position 1,080,874 of record CAWUFW010004614.1, on the reverse strand, counting down.
AGCCCGAGTACGCGTTGTACGTCCGGCTCCCATTGACTCAATGGGAGTCCGACCGACTCGAGTCCGATTGCATGCGTGCGCATCGTACTCGTTCGGTCGGACTGCCAGAGTCCGATTCGGTCAGAAATCTCTCCGGGTCCGGCTCGGTCGGATAGATTTCCGGCCTGAATCGGAATCGGCCCCTGTGTGTTTGTATGAATAATACATATATTATGGGTCCTTGGATGTAAGTAAGGTAAGACGCCAAAGGGTCAAATTTAAATTATCAGAGATTGACAAGAAGCAGATTTCCAGACTGTCATTTGGTGAAGTCAGTAAATAGTTGAAATACATCAAGTGCCTGAGGTCAAGTGAAACTACTATTTATCAGAGCCCTGGTGGGAATGAAGGTTCCCTTTAGGGCAAAGATACAAACTACAGATTAAATATACGGAGCCAGCATTGACTTAAGCAGGAAGACAGTGTCATGGTTGATCTAAAAATAAAGTTGGACAATTTGAAAGCATGCTTATCAGCCTTTTGAGAGATTAATAGAAAGTAGAATAAACTAGATTAGAACATATTTTTTTCATCTGGATGGGAACGGTTTAGTAAAATGCTGTCACGTGAGTGGTGGATTAATTTACTTTAGTAACTGTGACTGGATTTTGAAATTGTCACTGATATGACAGTAGCTCCCACAGACATTAGAAATATATGTTATATGATCATTATGGATAAGATGAGTGTAGGAAAACCAAAAAGTTGAAAACTAGTTGGAGGTGTGACCATCAATAACCAGACAGATAACATCATTGTTGCATGTTGTTTGCTGGGCAGTATACAAGCGTTAGTGTATCCATATTTGACCTAGCAGATACATTTCGATTTCATATGGTTCTATATACTGTGTGAGTGGTATCATCATTCTGTTACAGTAACCGCGCGAACAAACACGTTAGGGTAAGTGAAGTGGTCTTGGACTGGGACAAAGTTTGAGGATGGGTTATTGTGGCGGTCAGCAGTAGGATGTAAGTGAGAGTTTATTTTTGGAGGCCGGACTTGTGTGGCTGGAATGTGGTTCCATGAGAGCATCATATATTTGAAAAATATTAGAAGACGGAGTATCATCCCGATGTGAACTGGGGTAAACCATCCAGAGCACTGCAGCAAGAGTCATCCTGGACCTGCCCAGATGATCCCACATCACCCCCCACCTCCTTAGACTTCACTGGCTCCCCATTAAGAAGAGATGCCACTTCAAACTGCTCACACGCCTACAAAGCCCTCTACAACACAGGACCAGAATACCAGAACAACCGCCTGACCTTCCACCTGCCCACCGACACCTGCGGTCGCCCTCCCTGGCCCTCGCCACCATCCCCTACATCCATCGCACCCAAGACGGAGGACGCTCTTTCTCCCACCTCCTGCAAAGGCCTGGAACGACCTCCCCACCCACCTCCGAACCGCTACCACCCTCGCCGAATTCAGGAGCGGCCTCAAGACTTGGCTGTTTGAATAATCTCCTCCCCATGCAGCACCTGGCTATCCCCAGGGTGATGAGCGCACTTCTACAAATACTGATTGATTGATTGATTGATTTAAGATATATGTGAGTTAATGGATGAGAGTAAGATTGGAAGACCATACACTCAACTGGATCAGTCAATGATGGGGAATGGACAGCGTCCCTGCCATGCTTCTTCAATCTAGCCAGTATTTGCCAAGTATTGTTAGTTTGCTAACTCAGTGTGTATGTTTCTTTCCGAATTGTACAATAGAATGAAGCATTCCTTGTGACCAGCTATGCTTCCTACTCATTAGGTGACTACATTTAACAAGCACTGTGGGTGCTGATCATCTTTGAGAGATATCTGTCTTTCTCAATTCACTGAAGCCAAAGTTAATTTTATATTCTTCATCCAGAAGGCTGGTGGTAATTGCCAATTCCGTAGATTCAAAGATGCATATGTTTCTTTGATATTAACACAACTCAAGTTGTCACACATGTTTCCTCCTCTGTTTATTGGGTTTTCTTCCACTTGGTATTAGATACTCTTGTTGAGAACCCCTTCCAAATAGAGAACCAGAAACTGCATCTCAAACTCTAAAAACAATAGATGAGCCCAGTCAGTACATGCATAAATATTCTTCCCAGCAGGAAGCCATGCACTCCTTCAGCACAACATCCAATGTCCTTTCTTCCCAGAGTCATGTGAGGAATGTAACCACCTTCATTGTACTCATACAAATGCCCCATGTTGTAATTTTGCCAGCAGGCTTCTTTTCATTTAGGGTTGGTATTTCTTTTAGTAAAATGTACCTCTCCCACAGTTGGCACAGACAAAAACACATCTTTCAGGTTTGATAGTAGTAAGTCAATTTTTTCTAGCAATGCATTCCTTAATGGTCCGACCTTAGACCATGTGCATGTTCATATAGAGCATCATGAGCTTTCTGGTTAGTTAAGTTCACGACCTTCACCCAGATCTCCTCAGTACCCTCAGATTAAAAGCACCATAGGGGGTTGCCATTCATTATGAGACATTACCCTTTGTTGAGCACCACTGAAATGTGGATAAGGTTGGAAGGACCAAGTACCACAAGCCATACTGAAATCAGACATCTCTTAATACTGGTAGCAAGGTGGCTTCCATAGCCTTCATACATACACTGCATCATCCACAGGAAAAGTATTCATAGCTTACATAGAATGCATTGGCTCATTTGGCATAAGTTTTGCTCAGTCCTCAGACATACATCCTCATGTTCTATCCAGAATGTGTGTTAATAGCACCAGTGAGAGGCACAAAGGGGCCGATTCCGATGTCGGATGGACTCAGGTCCGTCCGACATCGGTCAGGAGCCGTAACCGACCGACCTGCTGTCGTCGGTTACAGCCCTGCAAGTACGATGCGACCGAACCCTGTTCGGTCGCACTCGTATACTTCACAATGGGAGCATGCATTCCGAGCAGAATGCATGCTTGCATTGTGAAAAGCAGGGGTGCAGTTCATCCCTGCACCCTGTGGCCGGCACCCCAAGGTGCCTGCCACCGGGTGCAGGGATCAACAGAGGGGCACCATATGTGCCCCCAGGCCGCCATTCAGCGGCCTCGCACCCATGGGGGTGCTACTGGGGGCCCCCAAAGACAGTTTCCGACTGCCTTTTCGTGCCGGAAAGACCGGCACGAAAAGGCAGTGAAAAAATGCCATCGTACTCCCTCGGTCGTGAAGAGGCGACCGGGGGAGTACTGAAGGATTTCAGGACGGTGGACGGGCTCTCCGAGCCCGTCGGAAGCCATCCGGAAATCCGAGTCGGATTCCTTTCCGACCGAGCCCATCGGAATGGCTCGGTCGGAAAGGAATCCGGCCGGCACGTTCCGATTCGGTCGGAAGGGCTCCGGCCATCGTTCGGTGCCCTTCCGGCCGAAATCGGAATCGGCCCAAAGTGTTATATAAGACTGATCAGATTGCAGTCGATCTTTTTGTTCTTCCAACAGCTCCACATTACGTGTACGGTGCTTGTTGAACTCAACTACGAACAACCTCCACTGCCTCCAACCTGGTACTATTTGCTCTCAAAGTTAATTACGTGATGCCATATCCTTCGAATGTTCCTTCTACTATTCTAAGCACACACATCACAAGACAGAAAGGTCTCTGGAGGTTCTTCTAACCATGAATTATCTGTAGCAGCAGAGTAGCTCCTCTATTAGAGCACACAACATGTACATAAGAGAAAAGAAAAAGAGAAGCATAAGGAACAGTGTATCAAACATTCGCACTCTCTATTAACATACTTAGTACTAGGTCTTCGGTGGTCTTCTGAAGTATATATAGTCTGTAGGTGTTGATTGTAATAGGTTGAAATTGGTGGTGAAGTAAAGTCCCTAAGGTCTGACTCCATCCTATGTAGGCCTTGACTCCATCTTGACTAATGGAGGTCGCCATCTTTCCCAATTTATGAAGAATCATTGTCATGATTGCTATTACATACAGATGTCACCTGACCTTATCTGTCTAAGAACTGTGAAAGCATCAAGCCTTTTGTTCAATCGATACAACCAACAAGGCAACAATTGTCTGGGTCAACTTTCTATTTTCCACCATGTCAAGGTTGATTAAAAACACATATCAACATATGACTAAGATAATGTAGTCCGAATTAATGTCCATTTACCTTGTATGTTCATAAGAAAACGCCTTAGATGCATACCTTGATGCACACAATTTATGTCAGACATTCCAATCCCTGATAAGATTTAGTATATAAGGACGACCACTTGACCCCTTGTGAAGAGAGGTTCTTTACCCAGATTATCACCCGAGATCCTGCTAGAGGCGGTCTCACATGCTGTCGTCACACTTCGCACCTTGCAGGTGCTACATCTCACTTGAAGCTGATATGGCTGAAGTTCCGGAGTAAGACTACCTGACTGCTACTGCATCATATTTGCCCTTTGCGGGAAACACTGTCTCTGTGCCTCTGCTGATAAAGATAGGCTTTGCTGGCAACAAGGTATGAAGTGCGTCTTCTCTCCTTAAGAAACTCTAGACTGCAAGTTGTTCTGCCCTTCATGTGCTCACAGTATAGCGCATAGAAGTAGATGTTAGGGTGTTACGTTCTAGATAACCTTTTGAATGTCATTTTGAACAATGCTAGAAATTTCCATTTAGTCTTGTCATTCATTATGTGCCTTCTTGCTGGTTTTATAATATTCTGTGTAGTTGTTCAGATTGTTCCTGTAGTAATAAATACTTTGTACTTAAAGGTATTCAATCTTCTAAGTACAGTGTGTGTGATACTGTGAATGACAAAATAAGGTTTGTTTGTTTCCAGGGTGTCTCTGATCCCTTTAGCTAATTCTTAGTAACCCAAAAGCAACACTTCTATGTCAATTACACATTACATAGTGTTTTGCGGGGCTACAATAACCTGTCTTTCACATTCATCGCTGTTGCATTGAGCTGAATTCACCCTTGTCACCCAGGGGTTGGGAAATCACACCTTGCATGCATCACCATGATGTGATCATCATTTTTTATATTTACCAATCAAGGGCCGTAATATACGTAAGGCACATTTTCCTTATTTGCTCCGGTGGCACCTTTTAAAAGGTGCTCCTGGCGCAAACAAGGAAAATGTGCCTTATTTGGATGAATGCGCTGCCCCAGGGCAGCTGCGAACTCACGCTGCCCTGGGGGCAGCACATTCTTGTGAAAAACAGAGCGGATGCTTTGAAGCCGCTCCATGTTTCACAGTGCAGGCGTTGCCGCCTGCACTTTTAAGGGGGTTTAGAGATCCCCTTGCAGGCGGGTGCAGTGAGTGACTGCACACGCCTGCAAGGGGATGTCTGGGGGGTCCAGGGACCCCCTTTTCCCCCTACAGAGGGCTGCCACCTTTTAGGTGGCGCACTGTCACTATACCTCCTGACAGCTTCTTTGCCTCTGCACCCACATCTGTAATACAGCGTGGGCACAGAGTTAAAGGTATTGCCTCATTTGCGTGGGGCCACACCCCCAATCAAATGAGGGAACTCCCTCTGATGATAGCGCTGGCACTTTATGTGCGCCAGCGCTATCGGTATTACAGAAAACGAACGAACGAGCGTCTGCGGCCCCTTCTGTAATACCAAAGTGCCCCAGGGGCGCGTAAAGCAGGCGCAAAAGCCTGTTGCGCCACTAGGGAATTTAAAAAAAACTTAAACTGAGGTATGTGAAAGAGTTATTGTTATAAAGCAGATGGGCCTGCAGCAATTTGCTGCCTGGCATTCCAAAACAACATATATAAAACAACAAAAGATAAGATTGAGTTGAGTGGGGGAAACAATGGAGGAGTGAGTTGAGGTGCATGTGGCGGGATTAAAGTAAAAGTAAAGGAGGAAGCTGGACAGAGGGAAAAGCAGCACATGAGCAAGGGAGCAACACAGAAGGTGGAAGAGAAGCACACAGAGAGAGGGAACAACGGGGCAGGTGAGAAGCACATGGGCGAGAGAGAGAGATCAACGCAGAGTGGGCACGAGAAGCACACAAGTAAGAAAGCTGGAAAACATGCACTATCATGCAGTGTTTGCACTGTCTGGTAGGCAAAATCTAACAACTGTTTCAGAAACTGTGGGTCGTGGCCTACTAGTGGATCATGAGATGATTTTGGTGGGTAGTGAAAGTAAGAGCAATAAATAAAGATGCCTTTAATATCTGTGTTTAACTTGACACTTTTTCCAGTGAGTCAAAGACAGAGGTTAAATGTCAGGCTGCTTCATTCTTTTAACATGGGATTGGTGTTTGCTTTTCTTTTTCAAACTACAAAGTGTGAGGAATTTTTAAAGTGAATTATGTGACAGTGTAGGATGTTGTTTTTTGCAATATACAATAAAATGTAAATAACTGTAAATGAGCTGCATGCATCCAGCAGCTAGGAAAGCAAAAATTAGGCTTTTTTGTTGTTGTAATTGTGACGTGTGCTGGAAACAGAGATTTTAATAGGACCAAACAAATCAAGATATTTACTTGGTAAAGCACAAATTACAAATATTCATAGACAACAGCTTTCCACACATTATCATTTGTGCTAAATAGTTTTATCAATAAAACTGTATGCCTGTGCAAATTTAGTGGTCAATGGAAAATGTGCTGTCTGGAAATGCCAAACCAGTACCACACAATGCTTTAGTCACATTCAAAAATTCCCCTTCTCATGTCCATTTAAGCTAGGTGGGTTGCAAACGTTTGTTGTTCTAAAATGTTTGGGAACCACTGAGTTAGAGAAATGTGCATACTCTATTGTTCTTAATAAATCTTAGGATCTTAGGGCCAGATGTAAGACCATTCCAAATTGTGACTCACAATTTGCGCTCAATTGCGAGTCGCAATTTGGAATGTACAGCAGTGTCATAGACACTGATTGAGATTCCCAATGGGGTCGCAAAATGCGAAGCTCATGAATATTAATGAGCCACTCGCAATTTTGCGACTCCATTGGGAATGGCTGGCCCTCCCAGGGATGGTGGCCTGCTGGGCTCAGCAGGCCTCCATGTCTGGGACTGCTTGTTAATAAAGCAGTGGTTTTTTTTTAAATGCAGCCCGTTTTCCTTTAAGGAATGCATTTAAAAAAAAAAAAAAGAAACGTTTTTGTTTCATTTTTTAAGGGCAGGTAGTGGTCCCTGGGACCACTGCCTGCCCTTAAAAAATATTTTAGAGCCAGTCACAAAGGGGAAGCGGTCCCCTGGGGACCCCTTCCCATTTGCGACTCCATTACCACCCTCTTGAAGAGGGCGGTAAATTGCGAGTGTTTTGCGACCGCAATTGCGGTCGCAAATCATTCATACATGGCTAGAGAGTCGCTCTTAGGAAGGGAACGCCCCTTCCTAATAGCGAGTCGCAAAACACTATTTTGCAAGTCGCAATTTTTTGTGACTCGCAAAATAGTGTTTGTACATGGCCATGTAGATTTTTGCGTGCGCGAACGGGTCGCTAACCCATTTGCGCACGCAAAAACTGGTCGTACATCTGGCCCCTGGATACTGAGTCTACAACCAAAGAACTATTTACAGTTGTCACTTCTGGTAAGAATTCAGTGAGCCAGTCTACACATAGTTTCTCCTAGAAACAGATGTAACATACAGCGTTTGGACTCAAATTACCAATGGAACAAATAGAGGAAGGTCTGCCCAATATCGATTTTTTATATTGATGTACAGAAAAATCGACTCTAGAATATGAACTACAACCATATTATATGTAAGGGGGGGCGTGGCAAGCAGCCTAAGATGGCAGCCGCATAAACCGAACACTCCCGGACCCGGAGACCAGCATCCTTCCTATATACCCGCTACTCTGCAGCATCTGACCAGCGGCTAGCCTCTGGACGCTGCATAGAAGTGGGCTGCTACACTTGGTGTGGGCCTGGGGTCCGATTAGTGGCCAGCACAGCCGGCGCTCCTGGCATCCCGGAGTGGAAAACATGGCAGACGGGGGAACGGGCGTCCCACTGAGGCTGGAGACAGAGGACGTAGGAGCCTCTGTCGGCACCCGGTCAGCATTGCCCTCATTGTCAGGCAGGGTGAAAGACGCGGACTTGGCGACAACGGTGCTGGAGCCAGTGACTATTGAACGGTCTGGTGGTGAGCAAGTCCCCTCTGTGCTGCGGCCTACAGGCAGCGTGGCTGTGTGAGCCATGACACGGGTGCCTAAGAGGGCTGATCGCAGCAGCGCACCTGCTGGGGGGCCCGGAGTCCTGACCGGGGCTGGTGCCCTCCCTCCTCCTCATACCTGAAGTCCTGCCGGCTGGAGACGTGGACGGCCGCTGCTTGGGCTCTGCTGGACCACCCCTGGGGGTTATTGGCGAGCTTGACCCTTCATGCTATGGCCTGGGTGTGGCGTAGCTACGCTGTACGGGGCCCGTGAGGCCCGTGCACGTCAGTGCTTCCTGCTGGCAGAGGAAGGGGCATCAGCGAGATGAGGCCCGTCCTTCCCCTGCACTTGTACTCCCTCCTTCCCACTACACTCGAAGGCTGGCTGCACGGATGTGATGCCTGGGCCCGTGCATTGCCTTTGGAGGGGCAATTTGGAGCGACCTTGATCCCACGGTGGTGCCGCCCAGGCACATACAGCAACTCCCACATTTGCAATGCGTATCTGACGCCCAAAGGTGTGGGCCCTTCCTCACTCCTATTGCCTTGGGCGGATCTGGTGTGGAGTCAGGCCCGCTGATCACTGCAGCTGTTGGACTGCCCTTTCACACCGGGGACTTGTAGCTGAGGTGAGGTGGCCTGGTGGGATCGGTTGTGGGCCCCTGTTGCTCCTGAAGATGCGGATAGGGTGCACTGTAGGCCCTTTGCTCCCCCCGAAAGTGACTGCTGTTAACTTGGGCATCTTCCTTCACCTGGTGGTCTACCGAGGGGAGTCTGGAGGGGGAGTGTGGTGGTGCACCACACTGGCGAATATACCTATCCAGGAGATGTGTCCCCTTGCTTCTACTTGCAAACCTTAAGGTACCATTGATATATAGACTCCCTAATTGCTGTCAGGTGCTGAGACCGACATTGTCGACTGTTTGGAGAATGGCCACGGGGTCTGGAGCACACTCTGCCGTTCTCTAGGGAACCACTTAGCCATTGAGCTTTATTTGACTACACATCAGGAGGTCCGTGCATAGACTTAAATCACGTCCACATAACGGCTACAACAATATTACCTATATATTCTCTGCCCCGCAACCCCACGTCCGAAGTGGCAGATCCCATGACTTACTAGCCAGGCTTGGCTGTCACCTGGGCGGTAACAATGGGGCGTACTAAACCAGAGACTGGGGCTCCCCTGGCCTGGATCCACTCCCTTTCCTCACCATCCGAGGGCTCGCCAACTCACTCTTTGAATGGGGGCAGGGTATCCTCAACCTCTTCTATGGACAAATTATATGTAATACAGCACAGCAACTGGGGATGATCACAACGGACATTAGCCTACTGAAGGGCGACCACCGTAAATTAAAGGATTAAGTCAAAGCTAACGAATCGGCACTGACTTCTTTAGCTCCATGTTCAAAGGAACACAATGTCCAGATTTTATAACTGCGCCAACAGGTGGAGCATCTCCAAGCATGTGCTGATGATGCTGAGGGAAGGTCCCGCTGTAATAATATGCGTATCGTGGGGTTCCCTGAGGGAGTGGAGGGCCCCTGTACAACACAATACATTGAGGACTGACTCAGAAGGGAGGTGGCCCCTACTGGTCTCTCTTACCTGTTCACCGTGGAGAGAGTGCACCGGGTACCCCCAAGAAGCTCATTCCCAGTGCAAATGTACGGTATATAGTTGCTAAAATCCTAAATTTCAGAGACTGTGACGTGCTACTGCAAGCAGCTCGTGAAAAGGCTCCTCTCCTAGTAAATGATTCAAGGGTCACCATATTTCCTGACTACACAATGGCTGCGCAGCACAAGCATGCCTCCTTCCAGGAAATAAAAACCCATCTGCGCATGGCCGGCCTCACTTAGGCCCTTCTCTTCTCGGCCAAACTTAAAGTGATTCATGATCAGCGATCCCATTTCTTTGATACCCCCGAGAGTGCTTGGGAGTGGCTGGAACAGCATTTCCTGGATTCTACTGAATGTGGCCCTCGCACCCCAGCACCCTCGAGATTGCAATGTGGCGCAGTGGTGGGTGCTAGACACAAGGTCACTAGGGCCCTTGTGAACCTGGTGGATAGGCTGGGCCCCCTGGAAGTGGCTGCACTTTAGAGTGAGGAGAAGGCTGTTGAGTTCGCAAGGCCAGAATCTCACATGCTGAGTTTTTAGAGCGCCTACATCTAATTGACCAGAGGGCCATACACAAAGGACACACACAGAGGCTGACAGGTTGGGCACCATACTGGCTGGCTTAATTAGACCAGTACCATCCCCTACACCCATCTTGTCACTTGCTACATCCACACATGGATTGGTCTCCATGCAAGTTGAGATAAATACAGCGTTCTGCGACTACTACACGAAGCTATACTCGGCACCGCCATCCCCTGACCCAAAGGAGCTCTCAGACTTTTTGCATCATGCAGCACTGCCTACGGTGCCAGCCACTGATACAGAGGAACTGGCAGCCCTATTACGATTAACGAGATACGGGGGCCATCAAGGACTTTGCTCGTAACAAAATGCGGGGCTCAGGCAGCCTCCCGATAGAATTTTATTCCACCTTTGCCACACAGTTGGTGCCACAACTTGAAAAACGTTACAATGCATCCCATGCGGAGGGAGCATTACCCCCTACCACAAGGGAGGCACTGGTGACGTCCCTTTTAAAGCCTGACAATCCACCTACTGAATTGACCTCATATAGACCAGAATTGATCCTTAATACCGAATATAAAATTCTCAGTAAAATTCTGGACCACCAACTACTCCCACTCCTCCCACGACTGATACACACAGATCAAAGTGGGTTTGTGCTTCGCCGCAACACCTCCCTGAATATACAGCGTCTGTTTGGGATAATGGATATGGCCCGTAATCATGACCCATATGCTGGCTGCCTCTCTTTAGATATCCGGCAGGCCTTTGACACACTGAGCTGGGATTATATGTTTGCGGCCTTTGCACGTTATGGGGTTCCCCCGGTATATATTAAATGGTTGAAATTTCTATATTCCTTACCCACAGCCAGAGCCAAAAACAGGTCAACATATTTCCCAATACTGTCAGATATTCTGTGGTACACAACAGGGCTGTCCCTGTCCCCGCTCCTTTTTGTGTTGGCCGTGGAGCCACTCGCACAACACATCAGCCTCATAATGGTTCATGATGGGATCCCGATGGGTCCAGTTGTGCATTCTGTGTCCCTATATGCTGATGATATGCTACAGTATCTCAGAGATCTCCGGGTGAGTACAGTGGAACTGGCTCAATTGCTCTTTCAATTTTGTCAACTGTCAGGGCTGCAAATTAATGCCATTAAGTCCTGTGGATACTCCTTCTTTAATACTTACACTGCACCCACTTTCCAATTTGGTGAGTTAGAACTAAAAACGGAGCCTAAGACCTTCCATTAGTTAGGGATTCAGATGCATCAGGAAACACAAGATCTACTGGAACGGAACACTGTACGTAGGAATAATTCACTGAGGTCTCCGGTGTCCTTCGGGGTAACGTTACCTATATTGATTGCCAGTAGGCCGGCATTGGCAAAAATGTTGATGTTACCACGTTTACTGTATCATTTCGTGAATCTCCCAAAGGTAGTCCCGGCCTGGGTATTTAAACTTGTGAACCCCATGATGATTGACCTCATATGGGAGAAAGGGCGTCGTAGAGTTAGCCTGTCTAAATTGCAGCTGCAGCCGTCCAGTGGAGGAATGGGGTCCCTGATTTTAAAGCCTATTGCATAGCCAGGCAGTTGCAATGGCTATCATACTGGATGGCAGGACATAACTTCTTTGAAATAGGATGCACAACCACACACCAAGGTTACATAGACTGCTGTGTCCAGAGTCCTCAGCATTACATGAGGGCTCACTCTTGCTAATCATGGCCCTCACCTATTGGAAAATGGCACTAAAATATTCCAACACACATGCACCATACGCCCCATACATTCCACTCTGTGGCCTTCCTACAGTCAATCAATCAATCAATCAGGGATCTATAGAGCGCACTACTCACCCGTGAGGGTTTCAAGGCGCTGTCTGTTCGCTGTTTGCAGATGGCGTCCTCATGTCCCATGCAGACTTTGTACAAACTCATGGATTGCCTAAGTCGTTGTTTTTGACCCACACTAGTATTCTCCTTTACATTGGGCGGTGGATAGTACAGAACCCATTAATTATGAATTACTCCGGGCACTGCATACAATGGGGCATGGGAGCCCCTTAATTTGTTGGCTCTATCGGGGTCTAAGGGAGCACCTCATGATATCGCTCACTCCCCTGAAAGTCAAATGGGAAACTGACATCTCTAGGGAACTCATGGACAGGGAATGGTCCTATATTTTGGAATATCCTAAAAAAAAAATTCTCGTAATACACAATTCAACTTTATTCAATTTTCAATAATACACAGGGCATATTTAACCCCGCACAAAATTCATGCAATGTTCCCAGCAGCAACCTAAGCGTACCCGCGTTGTTGGATGCCGATGCGGAAATAATACACATGCTTTGGTCTTGCCTTTCTCTGATTGGGTACTGGGGATGGGTCTCAGATAAGCTATTGGAGCTGACAGGCTTGCACCACTGGGCCACACTGGAATCCTGCAGACTGGGGCTATCTCCACTGCCCAAAACTGCTAAAGTGTTGTAGCGCTTTACAGGCATCTCTCTGCTGCTGGCCAGGAGATTACTTATGAAGTGCTGAAAATCCTCACAAGCTCCTAGAGTAGAGACCTGGCGGTAGGAAGTTTTGCGTTGGGGCTCGGCAGAAAGTGAAGCACTGCGACGTGAGGAGTATAGGGGCCTACGTAAGAAACCAATCTCCTTCGATTGGAACATACTACTTGAAAAGTTTCAAGCACAGATGCCAGAGTAGGGAGAAGCGGGATACATACCTGGTCATCACCTTGGAGGGGCTCACAGTGCAAACTCTGGGGCGGAGGCGGCATACCTAGTGCCTTGTGGATCCACGCCTAGCACCTAATGCTTGTTCAGTAGTGAGGCCCGAATACCCTCACAGGGTTATTCTTCCCTTGTATTGAAGCACCCCTCTATAGGTGTTCACAGGGTGAGCAGGCCACATCTAATCAAATACTTCTGGGATACACCAGACTCCACATACACCCTACTGATTGTAACTCTGCCTACAATATGACCACCCACTGTTTCCTCGGGGTGGGTTGGAGCGTTTGGGGATTGTTTAACCTCTTTTGTTGCTATCCTTTTTGGGTCTGTTATCAATGCTGTCACAACGCACATGGTGCACATCTTATACAATGCTGAAAGTATAAATGCATCACTTAATTATGCATTGCAGCACTGATGCGTGTTTGTTGTATCGCATGCCAACTGAAAATGCAATAAAATGTTTTGGTTTTTAAAAAAACATATTGTATGTAATTACATAAAAGTAAGTGTAGGTTTTCTATTCTTTACTCCACATCTACATACCTTGACGATATCTGTATGTAATTTCACAGTTACTTAGCATAGCTGTAAATATCATCACGGAAAGTGGACGTGGAGTTAAAAATAGCATATCTACTCATACCTGTATGTACTTAATTTGACAATATAATATCCTTCGATATTTTGAAGTCAAATTGTTGCAAGCCAATATTTTGCTCCTCAGTATTTTGACAAACAGCCCCCAATACGGCCTCACCTGTAACTCGACCTTGATTAAAAGCTTCCTTAAGAAAATTCATTTGATATGTGCTCAGGCATATGCAAGGTAAAGCATATACATTAGCAGAAAGCAATTGAGCACAATTACTATGGAAATATCAGGAATGGAACAGAGTTGGCCAAAAACAGACAAGGAAAATAATGGGGAACATTCATGTGCCAGGCAGGCCCAGAGACCATCTAATAATTCACACAACAGAAAGAACCACTTCCACCCTGAAATGTGCACTTTTGAAAGTGCAGGAAAAATCTTTAGTCTTTCCACTTTTTTTTTGGCCATGTGCACATTCCTGGCACAAAACGTATGGCAGGATTTGTGGCCAGAATACTTAGGCCGTTTTCCAGGTGCCTGGGAATATTGTTTTGGGTACAAATTGGTGCAAAACACCATACTTTTTTCCCTGCACAAATTTTACCAGGTAAATGCTGGAAGAATTTGCGTTGTGGAACAACAGTATTCTAAACTTTACAGCTCAGCGCGAGGAAAAACATGCGCCACTCGTCTGAAAAATAAACTGCATTTAGAACGAAGCCCTTTCTGTTTCAGTGACAAGTGGACATTTCCATGCGCATCTCATGCCATGCGAAAACTGCTGTAAGATAACATAGCTGTCTGAAAGACCCATTGTTACTAATTCTTTAAAATATACACAGCATATGCATTGGCTCTAACCAGAGCAGCATTACTGTCTTACCTCATGCTATAGGCTGCTTGCGTCATCCTGCCTGCTAGAAAGTGCTTCAATTGGAATGCATGAGGGGCTATTTTAAATCTGAAAGGTAGACTTAAGCATCTCACTGCTTCTCACATCACATGCTTCCTTAGTGGGACAACCTCAATGGGACTGGCTTTAATGTGCTAAACAGTACTTGTACATGAAAGTTCATGGAAACAAAATTTGTGAATGACTGTATGTGCATCTGCTGGCATATTAAAACCAGACCTATTGGCTTTGACGAGGCTGATATATTACACTGTATTAGTATCCCGTGCTGTTGTGGTTGACACATTTAAACAAGGTGCACTTACCCGTTATTTATGTGGACAGCCCTGCTGTTCTTGGTCGTAATCGCAGCCAGTAAATCATTCTGAGAAAGTCTATTAGAAGCACATGCTGATCCCTTGCCTTAATTCAGTGTCACTTTCCAGTCTAATAAGACATTTGTTTTTTTTTACTTGAGCAAATTATTTTATCTCCTTAAGTGGTATCACTTGCGCCTGAACATTTATCTCTCTAAGAGGTGCCATGAATAAAATGAGGTGGGAAAATAAAAGCTCAGGCCCTGATGCACATTTTTCTTACTAGGCATTCATCAGCCAAGTCTCAAGCACTGGGGCCACCAAAGAGATCTATCTGGACTCTTCTGAAAAGTTGGGCATGCCAACCAACTTAGGCCCAGGTTTACTAATATTTTCTGTTATGGTTGTGCAACTATTTTGTTGCAGCCACAACACAAAATGTTAGTTGGGATTTACAAAACCGTGTAAGGACCGATTTGTATCACCTTTTGTGGCTTTGGTAACAAAAGTAATGTACAGCAGTGCCTTGTGCTGTGTTGAGTTACACTCCATCAGGTAGGTCTTACATGGGTGGAGCATGGGCATTCCCACGCATCCACCCATGTATTTTGACGCAATCCCAGATATACTAAAAGCAGTAAACCTGGATTTGCGCCAATACAGTTCACCTACCTGACAGAGGCGTAACAAGGAGAAATATCTTCATTCCTGCTTGTTATTTCCTCTCTCCATGTGTGCTGAATTTTGCACAGAAAGAGAAATATGGGTCTGAGGATTGTTTTTGTGCAGGAAGGTGTACCTTCCTTCACAAAAATAATCCTGCTCGTAATGCAGGCACCTTTGCATCATGGCGCAAGTTACATGAGTTGCCACTAGGCAGCCACAAGCGCTCCAGCTCAGAGAGTGAGCTGAACAGCGCCATATCTCTGTAAGTATGGCACTGTTCAGCCCCTCTCATTCATGCAACGCAGCGCAGCAACTTGCCTTGCTGAATTGCAGTGTGGGAACTTTTAGTAAATCTGCCTTACGTAACATTATCTTTGGATATGTTTAAGGCAAATTTATGTGGCGATAATAATCTTATTTCTTGGCCATACTGAAACCTGACTGGGCTTTATTATTCGGTGGACCAATTAGTCAGCTCTACTTTTCAGCCATTAGTTGTAATACTGGGCTAAAAGGCATTTTGGAAGACAAAATTAATGTGCACCAAAGGTAATTTGGTTCCTCGTAGAGGGTTATAAATAATTTGCACCTGAAAGGTGTGTGGGTCTTGTGAACAGGCTTTAACTATAGTCAAGATTCCAAGAACCCAATGTCACATGTAGCCATGGCTTTGATTTTGTCAGGCAGAGATGGTTTCTCCATGGGGATGAAGGAGCGTCAGCCCCTTACCCCCCCCCCCCATTTTGAGCTGCCATGAGCTATGGCATGTTGAATTTAAAATTACTACTTATTATTATTTTTGTTTACTGTGCCTAGGTCACGGCACTACAACGCGGGTCGGGTCTCTGAAGCGTGGCGGGGCCAATTCTATTGATTGGCATGCAGAAAAGCTACGTAATAATGGCTGGTGTCTTGCTGTGAAGTGCGCATGTCAGGTTGGAAAGGCCTCTTACTGTGCCCATCCTAACATGCGCACTTCATGCCCCTTGAACTTGCACTGCATTAGAAACCCAAGGGGAGCTCATTGCAATCCCCCAGTCTCCTTTGGAGCGCTGGATTGCACTGCCCCAACCAATCCTGGCTGTCCTGTTCTGCAACCGGGGGTGGGAGTATTATAGAACGTGGCCAACTACTGTATGGCTTTAATTTGAAGCCACACAGTCATTGGACATGTTCTATTCAAAGATGATGCACTGCGATTTCCCTCACACACAGCGTAGCTGGAGAACCGGGTGAGCCCCTCACACCAGACAAGGAACAGCTTGAGATTTCGGAAGGACTAGGTCGTACTCTAATGTATGTCGGTGTTTTCACTCCATCTGCTGAGAGCCCAGTGAGTATTTTGCTGTAGAATCTCTTCTGATATCCATGGGGCAACCATGTTTACTGAGAAATGCCCTCATTTATCCAGAGTATCGAAAGGAGCGAGAAAGGTGTCTGAAATCGCACGTTTTGGCCAGTGACAGCACTGTGCTTGAAGGTAGAGCATAGAGGAAGAGAAGCCACCTTCTTCCAGAGTATGTGATCGGAGGCCCTTGCTGAGAGGTGCAGCCCGAGCCTGGGGGGTATTCTTCATGAGGTGAGAGCATTCGGGTAGTGACTCTTTTTACCACATTAAATGTAATATTGCACTGCAATACTAGTAAAACCAAAACATTTGCACTGTGATCCAGCACACTAATAAACCTGTTTTTATGAGTTATTATTTGGTGAGTATGTCAGCAGTTGTTATACAGCGCAGCGCTCCCTGCAAAAAGGGACGTGTAGGTTAAAGAGATGATGTGGCGTTATGGCCAGAGCTGCCAACTTTGAGAATGGGAACCATGGTTAAAGTCTCGGCGTCAGCTCACCATCCTGAGATTCTCGGCAAATCACTTAATATCCATGTGCCTACAAAAAAAGGAATATGTCCTTATGTAAAGTAACCGGTGCTCTTGTAAAGCGCTTCAGGTTGAGTTCGTGCTATATAAAACTGAAAACAAAATTATGAAATGCTTGAGTTGAAAGAAACTTTCCATTTTTAATGAGTAATTGAAAGATCTGCTTATGTTTGCCACTCTTGACACTGGCTTCACTTTGCAGGGGGGAGGGGCGCTCATGCCATGCCACAGTTGTATTTCTCCTGGCCTCACTCTCTGCCCCATCATCACCCCGAAGCTCCCTTGGACCTATGTCTGGGGAGTACAAAAGCCAGACTGGCTCCTTAGTAGTGATAGTTCTTTAGTTGAGTTATTGCGTTGTGCTCGTCTTCATGCAGGCAAGCGGCGTATTCTAGCTCATTCGGAAAGTCAACAGACACCTTTAGAAATCTCAGTGATTTGACTGAGAGTTAGGGGGCAAAGCTACCAACGGGCCCATGCACCTGTTTGCAGATGCCTGTTCGGGTACTTGGAGATGTATATAGTTGGCAACTGTGCTGCTGCCAGGACGGGCACTCCCCCCAGTGAAGCATTTCCCAGTGTTCAGCCCTCATTTTCTGCCTCTCCAAGACTGGCCAGCACGTCCCTGAGCACTGTAGTTGAGACCACTGATGAGGCACAGCTGGCCAGTCAAAGCACTATTAGGAGACAGCGTAGCGCTAGCTGTGCAGTTTTGCAGTTATTTATTCAGATGTGAAGGCAGGTGGAGTGGTGTTCCATTACTTGGTGCCCAGTGTATACATTATCCTCGATTCTGGAAGCAGTTCCGCTGAAACTGGCTCTTCTTTTCCTGCAGCCTCTCATGTATAAACATGCCCAGCCCAATGTATTTAAGGCCATGTTCAGTGTTTATGAAATGCTTTCCAGAGGAAAACACATCGCACTCTTGCTTTTCTTCATTTTTCTTTTATCCGCTTTTAAAATTCACCTCCCTCTAAATGGTTTGTTATTTACTTTGCAATTAAGCAGTTGTGATTTGTGATATCAAATTGTATTTTATTGTAATTGAATTTAAATAGCGCTTACTACCCCTGATGAGGCATGGAAGCGCTTTTCGGCGAGTAGCACGCTACTCTGGAACCCAAAAAGGATTAGTGGTGGATTTGTATAGTGAAAAATGAGTTCATTTGAGCGGTGGACATGAGTCTGTTAGTGGATTGAAAATTAAATGTTTATATACACAGGGATATGTTGTACATTTACGTTTGAATATGGTGGTTATGTAGGAAAGAGCCAACTCTTGAGTAGTCTTCTGAAGATCAGATAGTTAACTGTGGATCTTGTGTTTGGGGCTAATGAATTCCATAGTTTGGCTCCTTGAACAGAGAAAGATGTGCCACCTATGTTTTTTTCTTGTATGGTGGAAATTTTAGGTGAGGGGCCAATCTGGAGAGGAGGTTCCTTTGTTGAATGCATTTGGTGATTTTATTCCTGATGAAAAGCGGTCCTGTTCCATATATTGCTTTGTGGGTGATGCAGAGCAGCTTAAATGTGGATCTTCTGGCAACTAGTAACCAATGTAGGGCCCTCAAAGCAGGGCAGATGTGGACTTGTGGCTTTACATGTAGGAGTAGTCTGGCAGCAGAGTTCTGAATCCGTTTTAGTCTTCCTTGATAAAGATGATCCATGGTAGAGGCCATTGGTGTAATCAAGTTTAGACAGCACAAGAGAGACAGTGGCTTGGACCTTGTGGGGAAATCCCAGGTGGGGGAAGATGCGTCGCAGAGTTTTCATAGTAATGAAGCTTGATCTTGCTAATTTGTCCACTTGGGCATTCATTGATAACTTGGAGTCCATGGTAAATCACAGATTTCTTACTTCCTTAGATATTTTAGGAAGTGGTCCCAGATCTTCACTCCAGGCGCAAAGTGGGTCATAATTTTTCCAATCGCCACATGTGAGTATTTCCGTTTTGGAACCATTCAATTTGAGATGGCTCCATTTCATCTACTGATCAACAGCTCTGAGGAAACCAAAGATTTGTGAGTTTCCAGTGTATTCAGGGCTTTCCAGTTTAAGGAGTATTTGTGTGTCACCTGCATAGTTATAGCATGTGAGCTGAAATTCATTGATGATTTCCGGTAATGATGATAGAGCCTTGAGGGACCCCTGCTTTTCTGAAGTATGGTTTGGATGAGAAAGGTGGAGAATGGATGACATTTGTTCTGTTTTAAAGGTAGGATGTGATCCAGTCGAGGGCTGTCCCCTCTATGTCGACTTTGTAGAGTCTTTGGATTAGAGTGTCATGGTCAACTGTGTCAAAGGCAGCTGAGAGGTCCAAGAGCAGTAGTGCAGCAACCGCATGGTGGTCTACTATGTTTTTAAGGTCATCCCAGATGACAATAAAGGCAGAATTTCTGTGCCTCTTCCTGGACTGAATTCTGTTTGGAAGTCGGAAAGTATGGAATGAACACGGGATAAAACTATAAATTGCTTACGGCTAGTGCGTAGAGAATGGACATGGGTGGGCCAAGTGACTCCTAATTGCTCTCTTCTCAGTATTAGAACATTCTGGTCAGGAGACCAAAAAAGACAATGTAAATAATATTTTCTGAAATTAGTATAGTAAAAGTTACATTTTGTGAAGCAACAGTCCACTGTGGAGGATGAATGGACTCACTGACATGCATAGCTGAGACTCACTGTTACAAGAAAATGTCAGCAGCAGGTGCCGAACCCTATGCCCTATCTTATGTGTCTGTTCAACGATCTTTCTGAATGTAATCTGATCGCTCCTAATTGCATTCCATCACCCACTAGTGTAGACTAAATTTAGAGCCTTATATGTTTTTTTTCTTTACCAAAGACACTTGCTTCAAACCCTTGAGCACATCTGACATATAGTGTTCCAATTTTAATGATTTTAGTCATTTCATCAATCAATATAGTCACTTACTACAGTTTCTATCTATAGCCCATCCCATGCATACTGAATGGTAGTCTTTTAATCAACCTCGAAGGTTAGCACCTTGACTTCCTTGTTACACAGCAGACACAGTGAAGTCATATATTTATATTGCCAATTAGCCACCATAGCTATTTGTAAGTTAAAGAAGGAGCATGTGTTTTCATAGATTCCTAATGGTAGTCTTGGGATTTGGTAAAGACTGCATAAGTATTAATATAGAACAACCAATAATTTTATTTTGTGCATTAATTAGAATTAGCCTTAAATCTACTACTTGCCCCTCTTTTGTTTTTTCAAAATGTTTCCATGGGGAGCATCTCACCAAACCCTCCTTATGTCATTAGGGGCTACTTGGGGAAACCAAACCTGCTCCCCATATTTACTCCTCACCACTTTAAAAAGTCACCAGCCGCCACTGTTGTTGGGGACAGCGGGTTGGGTACTGGCAGGCATGAGACAAGGTACAGTCAGGGCTCTTGATCACGGTCAGATTTTCCCCTTCTTGTACATTGCAGGGCTGCTCCTGTTTAGGGGTTAACAGCAAAGGAAAATAGAGGTTCACAGCCATTGCAATTATCACTGAGGCATCTAGTTAGCTCTCTTTCTTGGTTGAATTAGGCATCATTAGGTGTCCATACTTGGCATTAGAGATGTGAGTACTGGAGCACAGTTGTCATACACTTTCCATGAATGATAGACTCTGCTTGATTCACAATTCATGTAAGAGCTATGTACTTTCTCAAGCTCTTGGAAAAAATAAGGGACATATAAAAACGGAATAAAATGTTTACAGAAGGAGACAATGGAAATTGCTGTAAGATGTGCTGCATGCTCTCACCGCTCAAGAAAGGGCAACTGACATGACTAGTCAATTCACAATTTATGTAACACCCACAATGATCCCCTGAGGAGAGGTCTTCCCAAAGAAGAGGAGACCAGGGTCTTAAGAGATTATGCCAAACACTAGAGGGGGAGCATTCAAAAGTGTGCCCCTTCCTCGGTGTCCACTGCCTCTGGGGTTCACCACTTTGCTGGCTCGTTTGGTTCTCCAGTATTAAAGACAGGTGCTCATAGGTTTGATGGCAGTCGGTAGGCCAACTTATGCAGTCATGGAGGTGGCCATGTTGGCAAGAAGAGGTCTACAACAACTAGAGCACTCTCCTCTGCATTTCCAACACAGACTAATTTAACAGTGGCCATATTTGTAGTATCAAGTTGTACTACTTGTTACTATCCCTTGAAAGATTGATGTGTCATCCGTAGAGTTGCCACCTCTCTGACAGAAAAATACTGCCCATATATTCACGTTTTGCAAAGGCCCGGACATGATTCTTAAGTAGAACTTGATATGAAATTGTATTTGTTAATTCTTAATATACCCTTTCTGTCTTTGTTTACTTTAATTATCAGTCAGGAGTAATTCGGGCAGTTGTAGAACACATTTTAAATTGTTTTCTTCAAACATTTACTGTTTAAAGCATGTACTTATATAAGGGAAAAATACTGGCTTTCGGTTATTTTTCTAATTTTTCTACTGGCAGGGACATTGAAATACTGGTAATGCTGGTAAGAAATGGCCAGGTGGCAACCCTAGTCATCCATGGATGCCTACAGATGACACCAGAATGTTTCTAGCTCCCACACCAAAGATCTCAGGTTGTACAGCAGAGTAGGATCTGAAAGGTATGAATATCTTCTAATTTTGTAAATTTTGTTGGGCCAACAATTTTAGTTACAAGGACCTACCTCATCAGTTTGATCAAAAAATACTCATTGGCCACTTTGGATGTGGACCTCTTTCATGAGGCAATGTATTGTTGATTGACGAAATGAAACGAAACTCTGCTTTTGTAAGGTATCAATATTGTGCTCATGTATACATAATCTCACGAAACTGTTAAGTAAACTAAAAAGACAAAACTGTGTTTGTGTTGCAACTGTACTGATGTAAAGTGTTCTGCGATTCAGTGAGTCTTGGCCACACTGTAAAACTGCAATTAAATGAACAAATAAATACCAGATCGTTGGTCTAGGTGAATAATTATACTACTAATAACGACATGTATATAGCACATGAACTGAATTGTTTATTGGCACGCAGTAATATGTGCTAATTACTACTCAAATATATCTTAGTCTTGATCACCCTTAAAAGAATGAAACACTATCCACAATTCATGCACGTTTTTGCATGAGATGTATAAGCCACGGAGGTATCTTACCAAGAGTGAAACTTAACATCTCCAGTTTAAATTTGGTTATCTAAAACATTAGCATGAACCTACTAAGCTCTCTTCTAGGATTCAGACCTAAAAATTACAGTTTTCTGTCACAGATACATTAACCATCTGCGTTATCGTACCTGTATTTGAAGCTTAGACCAGCTGTATATTCACAAAGCTCATTGATCATTGTATTGGGCTAAGTTAACTGCTGAACTAACTTATCAGCTGTCACTCTAGATCACGGGTACTCATAGTACGGCCTGCGGGCCGCCAGAGGCCCGGCAAGCCTTCCTTGGCGGCCCGCGGACCTTGCAGACATCGTACCTGTTTTTTTTGTGCTTTTTTAAAGAGCGTCAGCAAACACCACCGGTTGCAGCAGCGCGGACTCTGAGAGACTCTGCTCTATGGGGGCCGGGCGATTTTTAAAAGACCATTCACTTAGCTAATGAGGCTTTGTTGTATTCACCTCTTCTAGCGCCCTGCATCTCCACTCTGACTGAGTGGAGCTGCAGGGGCGCTAAGAAGAGGTGAAATACAACAAAGCCTCATTAACAAGTGAATGGTCTTTTAAAGACCTGTGAAGTACTCGGGTGCAGCTGTGTGTGGGCTGTCTGTGTTCCCGGGAAGCTGTCTCAGCCCCGGCTGACACACACACAGGGTGAGGTGACAGAGGGTGACAGAGGACAGCAGGGTGTGAGAGCTGGGTGAGGTGACAGAGGGCAGCAGGGAGTGAGAGCCGGGTGAGCTGGCAGAGGGCAGCAGGGAGTGAGAGCCGGGTGAGGTGACAGAGGGCAGCAGGGAGTGAGAGCCGGGTGCGGTCATGGAGGGCAGCAGGCAGTGAGAGCAGCGGGTGAGGTGACAGAGGGTAGCAGGGAGTGAGAGCCGGGTGAGGTGACGGAGGGCAGCAGGGAGTGAGAGCCGGGTGAGGTGACGGAGGGCAGCAGGGAGTGAGAGCTGGGTGAGGTGACGGAGGGCAGCAGGGAGTGAGAGCCGGGTGAGGTGACGGAGGGCAGCAGGGAGTGAGAGCAGTGGGTGAGGTGGCAGAGGGTAGCAGGGAGTGAGAGCCGGGTGAGGTGACGGAGGGCAGCAGGGAGTGAGAGCCGGGTGAGGTGACAGAGGACAGCAGGGTGTGAGAGCCGGGTGAGGTGATGGAGGGCAGCAGGGAGTGAGAGCAGCGGGTGAGGTGACAGAGGGTAGCAGGGAGTGAGAGCCGGGTGAGGTGACGGAGGGCAGCAGGGAGTGAGAGCCGGGTGAGGTGACAGAGGGCAGCAGGGAGTGAGAGCTGGGTGAGGTGACGGAGGGCAGCAGGGAGTGAGAGCCGGGTGAGGTGACAGAGGGCAGCAGGGAGTGAGAGCCGAGTGAGGTGACGGAGGGCAGCAGGGAGTGAGAGCAGCGGGTGAGGTGACAGAGGGTAGCAGGGAGTGAGAGCCGGGTGAGGTTACGGAGGGCAGCAGGGAGTGAGAGCCGGGTGAGGTGACAGAGGGCAGCAGGGAGTGAGAGCCGGGTGAGGTGACGGAGGGCAGCAGGGAGTGAGAGCCGGGTGAGGTGACGGAGGGCAGCAGGGAGTGAGAGCAGCGGGTGAGGTGGCAGAGGGTAGCAGGGAGTGAGAGCCGGGTGAGGTGATGGAGGGCAGCAGGGAGTGAGAGCCGGGTGAGGTGACGGAGGACAGCAGGGTGTGAGAGCCGGGTGAGGTGACGGAGGGCAGCAGGGAGTGAGAGCAGCGGGTGAGGTGACAGAGGGTAGCAGAGAGTGAGAGCAGCGGGTGAGGTGACAGAGGGTAGCAGGGAGTGAGAGCCGGGTGAGGTGACGGAGGGCAGCAGGGAGTGAGAGCCGGGTGAGGTGTGCGTTAAGAGCCTGTGATGTGATGTTTCCCGCCAGCCTGTAGTCAGAGGGTTGAGCCAAGGTCAGGGAGCTCAGGCCTGGTCTCCGCTCTCTCTGGGCTGGTGACAGGGACGTGTAGACACAGTACGTGTGCACTGCCCGAGGCACAGAGACAGATAGAGACAGAAACAGACAGAGACAGATAGAGACAGAGATAGACAGAGATAGACAGAGACAGACAGAGACAGGGACAGACTGACAGATAGAGACAGAGCCAGAAAGAGGCAGAGATAGATAGAGGCAGAGACAGGGACAGACTGACAGAGGCAGAGACAGATAGAGGCAGAGACAGATAGAGGCAGAGACAGATAGAGGCAGAGACAGACAGAGATAGAGGCAGAGACAGACAGAGATAGAGACAGAGACGGACACAGACAGACAGAGACAGGGACAGACAGAGACAGAGAGACAGAGAGACAGAGAGATGGAGAGGGAGACGGAGAGGGAGACGGAGAGGGAGACGGAGAGGGAGAGAGAGAGAGGGAGAGGGAGGGAGAAGGAGGGTGGGAGACAGGGAGGGAGAAAGAGGGTGACAGAGGGAGGGAGAGGGAGAGAGACAGAGAGAGAGGGAGACAGAGGGAGACAGAGAGAGGGAGACAGAGGGAGACAGAGAGAGAGGGAGACAGAGGGAGGGAGACAGAGGGAGACAGAGGGAGACAGAGGGAGGGAGTCAGGGGGAGACAGAGGGAGGGAGAGGGAGACAGACAGAGGGAGGGAGACAGAGGGAGGGAGACAGAGGGAGGGAGAGAGACAGAGAGAGGGAGGGAGACAGAGAGAGGAAGACAGAGAGAGGGAGAGAGACAGAGAGAGGGAGGGAGGAAGACAGAGGGAGACAGAGAGAGGGAGACAGACAGAGAGAGGGAGACAGAGAGAGGGAGACAGAGAGAGAGGGAGACAGAGGGAGGGAGACAGAGAGAGGGAGACAGACAGGGAGACAGACAGAGGGAGACAGAGGGAGAGAGAGAGAGAGGGAGAGAGAGGGAGAGAGAGAGAGAGAGAGAGAGAGGGAGACAGAGGGAGGGAGACAGAGAGAGGGAAACAGAGGGAGACAGAGAGAGGGAGACAGAGGGCAACCGACAGAGGGAGACAGACAGAGGGAGACAGAGGGAGGAGGGCGACAGACAGAGGGAGACAGACAGAGGGAGGAGGGTGACAGACAGAGGGAGGGAGACAGATAGAGGGAGACAGATAGAGGGAGACAGAGGGAGGGAGACAGAGGGAGGGAGACAGAGAGAGGGAGACAGAGAGAGGGAGAGAGACAGAGAGTGACAGAGAGAGGGAGACAGAGAGAGGGAGGAAGACAGAGGGAGACAGAGAGGGAGACAGAGGGAGACAGACAGAGGGAGCCAGAGAGAGGGAGACAGAGTGAGGGAGACAGAGAGAGGGAGACAGAGAGAGGGAGACAGAGAGAGGGAGAGAGAGGGAGACAGAGAGAGGGAGACACAGAGAGAGGGAGACAGAGGGAGGGAGGGAGACAGAGAGGGAGACAGAGGGAGGGAGACAGAGAGAGGGTGACAGAGGGCAACAGACAGAGGGAGACAGACAGAGGGAGGAGGGCGACAGACAGAGGGAGGGAGACAGATAGAGGGAGACAGAGGGAGGGAAACAGACAGAGGGAGACAGACAGAGGGAGACAGACAGAGGGAGACAGACAGAGGGAGACAGACAGAGGGAGACAGAGGGGGGAGAGGGAGACAGAGAGAGAGAGGGAGGGAGACAGAGAGAGCGAGAGGGAGACAGACAGAGGGAGACAGAGAGAGGGAGGAGGGCGACAGACAGAGGGAGGGAGACAGATAGAGGGAGACAGAGGGAGGGAGACAGACAGAGGGAGACAGACAGAGACAGAGGGAGAGAGAGATAGAGAGGGAGGAAGACAGAGAGAGGGAGAAAGAGAGAGGGAGACAGAGAGAGAGAGGGAGGGAGACAGTGAGAGAGAGAGAGAGGGAGACAAACAGAGTGAGTGAGACAGAGGGAGACAGAGAGAGAGAGAGAGAGAGCAGGAGAGGGAGGGGGAGAGAGAGAGAGGGGGAGAGAGAGAGAGAGAGAGAGATAGAGAGGGAGGGAGACGGAGAGAGAGAGGGAGGAAGAGATAGAGAGAGGGAGGGAGAGATAGAGAGAGGGTGGGAGACAGAGAGAGAGATAGATAGAGAGAGAGATGTGTGTATGCCGGGTCTGGTGGCTCAGTGGACGAAGGCGTCCACTGCAGGGGCCTGTGTTCAACCTCATGGTCATAGTTTTTTTTTTGCTCTAGCCCCGCCCCCCTCCCCCACTGACCCCGCCCCCACCGGTGCGGCCCTCGGCCACAAACCACACTGTAAATTTGGCCCTCGAGAGAAAGTTTGTGAGTACCCATGCTCTAGATTAACAGATATAAATGTCAATATAACATAGTGGGTAATGTTCATAGTGTGGACATCTGTGGGCATCTTAACAGTCACAGGTTCACATCTTGCTCTGTCCAACTCAACCTTTCGTCCTTCATATGCTGATAAAATATGGGTCGTGGAATAGGATAGCAATCGCATATATTATTTACTGTGCCACTGAACTTCAATACTGTTAACAAGTGCTATGCAAACAATCATTTGCAAATGCAGTAGGTTTCTCCAAAAGCCAGGCATGGGAGACACCCAGAGAAAGCACAGTCTGTCGGAGAGAGGGACAGAGAGCACAGTCAATTTGATTAAGAGTGCACAGTAAAGAGATGGGCAGAGAGAGCTCAGCAGGGGAATGTGATAAGTGTCCCACCTAGGAGATAGAGAGATCACAGTTGTGAGTAAAGAACGCACATTGAATGGAAGGGGAAGACAGATATCAGCAGAAGGGCAGTGAGAACACAGCAGAGGATGGCAGAGGAGTCCCTATGTAATGGCTACCATTTTCGGCCAGTTGTTACCTATTAGCAAATGTTACATTGGAGTCTGATTTTGACTTTACCATTATAAGTCTGGGACTAAACAGCTTATAATTCAAAGAGTTTTCAGCTAAAAAGTGCCTTTGATGTGTGTGGGGGGGAGGGTGACTTCAAAGTAGCTCTCTGAAGTGCACAGGTTCCCCTTTCAGCCCAGTCCGTTCTGCCAGGCTACCTATGGAGCGTAAATCAGCCCTTTGTGTGGGGATAGAACACTAACTATTCAAGTGAAGTGTTAGCCCCTCTCTTCCATCCTGCCCAGGCAAGGCCATCAGAATTCAGATGTATTTAGATGGGTACCCAGACACACCAATCTTTCCTGTGTTGAGGCTGTCTATAGGGAATGCACAAAGTGTAGCTGTCACCCACCCCAGACATGTATTGAAGACAGGCTGTCAGGCACACAGAGCAGTAGATGAAGAGAAATCTCCACTTTCTAAAAGTGGCATTTCTAAAATAGTAATGTTAAATCCAACATCACCAGTAAGTAGGATTTATCAATACCATTCCAAACATTTGAAAAATGACAAAGCTGCTTCTCTCTGATCAAGAATTACAGCTTAAAACTTGTATTAAGGAATTCCCGATGCTAACCTATGGGAGGAGTAGGCCTCACAGTAGTGAAAAATGAAAAATAGGCTGTTTGTCACTACCAGGACATGCAAAACATAAAAGTACGTCCTACCTTTTACTTATATAGCACCCTGCCCTCAGGACTACCTAGGGCCTACCTTAGGGGTGACTTATATGTAATGAAAGGAGAGTATAAGGCTTGGCAAGTAGTTTTAAATGCCGAGTCAAAGTGGCAGTAAACTGCACACACAGACACTGCTGTGGCAGGCCTGAGACAGGTTTGAAAGGCTCCTTCTTTGGGTGGCACAATCAGGGCAGCAGTCCCACTAGTAGCATTTAATTTACAGGCCCTGGGTATATGGTAACTACCACCTTACAAGGGACTTAAAAGTGAATTAAATACGTCAATAAGGTAGACACCAATTGCACACATGTTTTGGGAAGAAGCACATGCACTTTAGCACTGATTAGTGCTCAGAGTCCTAAGGCCTTTGTTGATCATTGTTGTACCTCGGGCATGCAATGCAGCTTCATGCCTTATACATGAGTGAAAACGTATATAGTGTTGGCTTCTTTAGTGTATTTTCTTTTATTATATTAAATTGCTTTTATTGTAGGCCTTTCAAGTTCAATGATATCACTTCCTGGAAAGTGAACTAATGTTGAGGATCATGAGATTACTTCCTGTGATGTCATAAGGGGTGTGTCAAAGTATGTGATGTCACTTCTGCTACCCCTGGCATTGTAATGAATCGACATCCATGCACAAAAGGTGCATATTTCTGTTCCTCTGGGACCTAGTCTTGCAGGTGATGGGTAATCTGAAAGATAATAGTCTTAGAAGTGCATAGGCTGGAAGTCAAATCAACATGGAAGGCATAAATGCTGACTCTGATGGTAATGAAACAGTTAACAGAAATTGGTCTAATATCCAGGTGCATTTAGATGTACTTCATCACATAACGAATCAACATAATATGGGACTAGAGGACATGTCGTAAAACACACAGAACACAAGTCATCGAGATGACACCATCAGCAGCCGCAGATTCCAGATGTGGGTCTGCACTTATGTAGAAGAGAATTCTGCTGGTATCAGGAAATATGCCGGGGTGACTGATTACTGCATTAGTAGGTTCTTCTAAATAAATCATTGTCGTGTCCTGTTTTTTTTTTATAGATTTTCATTTTCAGTTCTCCTTTTAAACAAAAAATATTGAAATGATTTTGCTGTTTTTGTTTCATTGGCTCGAAAAGGGATTTAAATGCCTGGCACTCTGACAAGCACTTAGTTACTGAACATCAACACTGATGATCAATTTTGCAAAAAATGGCCCTGTAGGCAGTTTATGCTGACATCTGAAAATGGTTCCACATGTGCATTAAAAGCACCACGTTTGAACTGTATTTTGGGTCTGTGACTAGTGAATGGTACAATTAAGCTCTGCTTGTTTTTCCTCTGATCATTTGTCACTGAATATTGCCTTGCTCTTTTAAGTGGGAAAGAATCGTATTTGGCTATGGCCATTGCGAATTCGTCGGAAATGCAACAAGCAATAACTTTCTTCTACAGTATAAAAAGGGGACCACATTGTTTTCCTTAAGTTTGTGAATTAAGCTTGAGTGTATTGTGTTTTGTGTTGTATAAAATCGTGCTATTTAAAAAAAATGTGACTCTCAATTTGAGTGACCCATTAAATTCTGGAGACTTCGCCCTTCAAGCCTTGAAAAAGAACTCTTCGTACGAAACACACGTTGGTTAACCCTTCAATGTCTAGGGACCTTCTCTAGGTGCCAACTTTTTTATCTGCAACTGTGTGATCCAATGCCTAGAGGTCTTCCTTATTACGTTGCTGGACTGAATAGATACATTACCTGTGGTCTTCATTAATCATGATGCATTGATATTATCGTTGCTGTATTTGCTCATTGTATGTATGTATGCATGCATGCATGTGGTATTTCTATAGTGCAAATTTAGCCAAAAGACAGTGGAGTTACTGTACATGGTCAAAGACTAGCATTTGGGTTGTGGACAGTTAATGCGTTGCAGTGGTGCTGGAACAATATTCAGAGAGAGGGCGCTACCATCTGCGTCACTATAAATTGTACAGTTACACTTACAAAATGTAATGAGGCAACTCCAATGTTACCCTATGGGAGAGATAGGCCTTGCAGTAGTGAAAGACGAACCTGACAGTTTTTCACTACCATGACATGTAAAACTCAAAATTACATGTCCTACTTTTATTATACATTGCACCCTGCCCTCTGGGCAATCCAGGGCCTAACCTAGAGGTGGCTTTTATTTATTAAAAAGAAAGGTTTGGGCATGGCAAAAGGTTTATTTTGCCAGGTCAAAATGGCAGTTTAAACTGCACACACAGGCTCTGCAATGGCAGGCCTGAGACAAGTTTAAGGGGCTACTGAAGTAGAAGGCACAATCAGTGTTACAGGCCCACTAGTAGCATTTAATTTAAAGGCACGGGGTACATGTAGTACCATTTTACTACGGACTTATAAGTAAATTATATAAGCCAATATTTCCATGTTTAGAGGAGTGAGAACATGCACTTTAGCACTAAAGTGCTCAGAGTCCTAGGGCCAGCAAAAACGAGGTCAGAAAAATGGAGGAGGTAGTCAAAAGGTTGGGGGAAGACCACCCTAGGGCTGACAGGTCTAACACCACCTCCTTCAGCTTGCCAATACTTTCTCAATCACATCCAGAAGCCTTTCAGGGACACATTTCCCATTTTCTTTTTTAAGGTAAATGTTGTTTTCCTATTATTCAAAGGACACTGTCTAGGTGCACCAGAAACACAACCTTACCCACCAGGCACTTAGGGCCTGATTATGAGTTTGGCAGTCCTATAGCGACTGCGGTCCTCCACCGTCCGCTGTAGGACCGTCAAACATGTGGTGCGACCACCCGCCAGATCAAGAGTTAAATCCAAGTCTGGCGGGTGGTGTTGCGGCGGCCTGACTGCGGTGGCCTGCGAGGCTCATAGAAGAGCCTATAATACAGACCGCCGCAGTCAGCCTACCGACTGCATCTTCCTGCACAGCGTGGCATACATGCCACACTGTCCAGGAAGTGGGGGTGCAAATACAGGGGGGGGCACTACATGTGACCCCCCCGCATGCACCTCCTGGGCCCTGAGGCAATATAGCCCCCCTTAGTTGGCTCACCGCCACCCTTTTCATGGCGGTCTCATAGCCATGAAAAGGATGGTGGTGAGGCATCTCGAAATGTGCTCGACGGTGCTGCTGTGGCAACGCCAGCATATTTCTGCCTCTGACCACTGCACGAACGCTGCAGGATCCTGGATCCCTGGCGGTCGCTGTGGTCCTGTGGCAGTCCGACTGCCGCAATTGCAATACTGCGGGTGGTCCCACAGTGCAGCGGTGGTCGGACTGCCACCACGGGTTTGGCGGTCCATAATCAGGCCCTTAGTATCATACCATCACCTAATGGAGTGGGACATGGGCCCCTTTACCAATTTCAGTAGTGTATCCTGATATTCTTCGGAGAAGTGCTGCATAAAGGAGTATTGTGCAGGAAGGATGTAATTAATTGTTACAAATGTGGTCCAGTTGAACCGTTTGATTGATTGATTGATTGATTGAATTCAGCTCCTCTCCCAGCTTGCACTAAGTAAATTTTTTGTGGAATAAATCTAAGTAAATCGTTGTTTTGGTAGAAACTGTATTATTATTTCTAAACCTCCAATTTGATAAACCAACAGTTTTCCATGCCTTTTCTTTAGTTTTTATTAAATAATATCTAAAAATATTGTAATTGATTGCCCCTTCCCCAGCAATTCAAGAATACAGCACCCGGGTGTAATTCATCCCTTACCACCAATCTTCCAGTTTCTTTTGCAACTTGTAACATATACCCTGTACATTTTCTTTCGCAGATGTAATTATTTTACAAAGATAGACATCTGATCTTGGTATTCTTGCCTTGTTACCACAGACCTGTACTTATCACGAGAGCTGACAGAAGACCTTGTCCAGTAGCTGCAAAGGTCGAGTAACTACAAATATACCCTGTGACAAATGTTCTGGATACTTAATGCTCATCTTGGTGTAAACCTAAAACCTGCAGCTCTGCTGCTGTGATGAGAATTTGATCTACTGATGCTCTTTGTTGTGTTGGTTTGAGTTGCCTGTCTGTGCTAGAGTTGTCCCTTCATGAATGTTGACACAGATAGATATCTTCGTTGCCTGCTCATGTTGGACAGATTACCGGTATCTTAGAGCTCTCAGGTTCTAAGTTCTCAAATGTTAGCGACTTTGTTAAAATTTAAAGTGGGTATGTTTTTGTATTGAAATATATTTATTCGGATATCTCCTATCAAACTAAAACATATAATACAAAATAACAAAAAATAATAAACCTATCCTTACACATGATTAACAAACCAGCACAAAATTGTGCAAAAAAAACTATACAGGTAACAAAAGTTGTTCATTGAATAAATAACAATTTAATAGTTAATTAATAATAGGAAGAATACATGCTGTTGCAGGTATAAAAAAATGCAAAATATAAAATTATATTTTTTGCTTGTATTCGGTAAGGCTAACCACCTAGGTAGGACCTTATTCCGAAATCCTTTTTAATTCTGCTGGGGCCAGTAATGCCAGTTATTAGCACATGAGTTTTATGAGATCTTCGGAAACACTGTGGGTCGGTTTTGTTTACATTTCCAGATGAAACGGTGAAGCAAAATGAGGAATTACTGGGGAACTGGACTCAGAATTACCGCTCTTACCTGTAATTCCTAAATCTAAGGGGATGGTCTCGGCCGCTAGCAACTCCACCCACCCAGAGTAACGGGTACCACTGGTAGAAGTAACATTGTGGGGACAGAGATACTATGAGAATAGCAGAGGCCATCATATTGAGGTCTATTAGAATGAAAGTGCTACTCGGAGCAACATGTTTCTCACCTATTAATTTACTATTTTAGAATTTATACATTCACACTGGTATGGGTCCCATCAAGTTGTCCCACTAGATTCTGGATACCTGAATGATCAATCCCTTGTACAAAGTGAGGAGTGATGACAAAACAGACAAAGATACCTCACAGAAAGATACCACGCAGCGAATGTCCAAGAACTTTATGTACCCGTTTTGGGGGATAGTATTCTGCAGGTTTTACAGGGATTCTCTTTCCTCAACACTTGTAGAAGCCATGATGATCATGACTGCTCAAGCTGTAGTGTAAATGGAAAATCTAGAGTTAATCGTGGATGGAAGCTGTAAAGTGACTTAAAGCCGAGGAATCCTTTGGCAAAAGTGGCGTACATGTTCCATCACCTTTATCTCAATTATTTGTTAATTGCTTTAAAGATGGCAGTTCTCTGTAAAGCTTCTGTGCAATAGACCTTATACTTGGTATCTTGCATTGTGATTTATGTTTAGAATACAGGCTACATTTACTAGTGCCTTACTGCAGTATTCAAGCTTCTGCTACCATTCTGATGAGGCAGCTCGAGCTGGTTCCATTTTGTTACATGCACATCACATGTTTCTATTCCCGTTTCCACTTTGAACTGGGTGTCAGCGGGTCAAATGATGATATAATTCTTGAGTATTAAAACATCAACAACTATACTTATAATCTGGATAGACAATTAGTGTGTCTGGTGTTATAAGCATTAGCATATGAGGCTTGCAACTTTATTCCTTCAATTTAGAAAATATCGAAAGTTGCATCTCAAATAAAAACTCATCAGACAATGATAGGAACCTCCTAGTCCTTTGGCTTAAAGAACAACAACAGAGGAACCCTCTGTCAACCCCCCCTGTCTTCCCTCCAATTTATATCCCATTGTAGCTGATGAGATAGACTTATTGTTTACCAGCCCTCATTTTACCCACCTATAAATTGCTCCCTCGCTAGATATGCTCCTTATATGTACCAATGCACATGTAATTTTAAATTAAAAGTGCAAGGGGATTGTAAAACGTTTTACTCATTATAAATATGATCCCAAAATGATATATTTCGGATGAGCAAATCCAACTCCTAGGTTGGGGAGGAGAGGATGTCCTGCAAGTTTGGAAACTCCCAAAGCATAAGAGGTTGTAGGTATTTACAACCTTTTCTCCAATGCATTTCCACCCTGGAAATGGTCGGAGTTGTACTCTTCTCAAGGGCACGAGGAAAAGCATCTCTACCACACACCCCCAAAGACAAAAAAAATAAAAATAAATTCTTCACAGGGAAAATATTTTCCCAGCTGCAATTTTTTAATTTTTTTTGCACAAGTCTGATGCTGTTTCCCAATGCATAATTGGCTACTTTGTACAAATGCACATACACGAGTGAATCCAAATAGTTTAAAACTGTAATTCACAAAAGTTTACAAGAAGTACGCCTGGAAACCTCCAGGGATACTTCTGGAACCTTTGTGAATTCCATAAATCGGAAATCTGCCTCCATGCTCATTCGAAATCCTGTAGGTACAAACATCTGACTTTTTGTGAGATAGCCTCATAGATGTCCTCGGTCCATTTTATAAGTGAAATGGGATGCTCATGTACAAGATGCACTCCCACCACGGGCCGCTACTGCTATTGGGTAAATAAACACTTGGGGGCCGATTCCGATTCGGGCCGGAAATCTCCCCGACCGAGCCGGACCCGGAGAGATTTCCGACCGAATCGGACCCTAACAGCCCGACCGAACGAGTACGATGCGCACGTATGCTTCCGGACTCGATTCGGTCGGACTCCCATTGAAGTCAATGGGAGCCAGTCGTACGACGCGTACATGGGCTCCCATTGACTCAATGGGCACGACGCGAACAAGGGCGCCCCCTACAGCGTGTTCGCGTCGATGCGGGTCACGCCGTACATGCACGTGTAGGGGGGACCCATGGGGGTCCGACACGGACCCCCAAAGTGCGGCTCCGACAGCTCCTTGGAGCCGGACTGCGTGAGTCGGTCGGAGCGGTCGAGGTGCGCATCGTACTTACCCGGCCGGGGAACGTCTCCATTGCGCGGTTTGAGTCGTCCCCGTGCGAGTCGGTCGGAGCGGTCGGGTCCTGCGAACGAGTCGGTCGGAGATTTCGTGAGCGCACGCATCGTACTCTCTCGCCCGGACGCACGTACGAATCGGTCGGGAAATAGGGCTCCGAATCGGATCCGGTTAAGCCGAATCCGATTCGGTGCCCTACCGGCCGAGATCGGAATCGACCCCTGAATATTGTGTTTTGTCTTGTTGAACGCTGTGGATGATGTTTTATTTGAAACCATTGCCAGTTCATAGTTCTCAGACTGCACATCAATTTACACACCTAGAGAACCACATGGAAATACTGATTAATAAAACAAAACTAAAATAATCAAATTATTACAGCCAGAGCTTCTTCCTATATGGGCTTAAATGACTAAGGAGGCAACTATTTTGAAATACAGCATTGTGAGATTATGCAGCTGTGTGGCTTACATTCTAGAGGTTTTAGAATTTAAAAATGTGTCAACAAAGCAAATAATAGCGATATTAAGTAGCCCTGAAACTGGAGGTTTAAAGATACCCTTGTGCAGGATATTATTTTCCTCAATTTGGCATCTAAGTCTTAAGGTCAAATTAGTAGTTAATTGCAAACTACATAAAAACTGGCACAAACAAAATTAATATTTGGCAAGTGACCTAATTGCAAAGCATTTTTACATAATTCCTTAAACACTAGTGGAAGGCTGTCTAGGTGAGCAGGACATTCTCTGCAAGTGTTCCTTGATTGTTGTAAAGGATTTTCTGTCTCCCATGAGAATGAGCAATACGTAAAACAAAGGAGCTTCTAAGTGCTGCCACTGCTATGTAAATGTAAGACTTCACTTCTAGTGCTAAGACGTTATTACATTTTTGCAGGTAATAATTTCAACCTTTTTCACATTTGTGAAAAAAAGATCCAAGTCAAATATACCTCCACCATTCCAAAGCGTGATCAAAATTAACCCTGGGCGGAGCAGGCGTAGTGCCTCTACGCGAAGTTCCACGGAGTTGGAAAACAACTCCGTGGAACTTCGCTCCGCGCCCTCCCAACGTAATTATAAAGTAATTAACAAGGCACTTACCTGCCGTGGCTGCCTCCTCCTCGCCATGGCCGCTCTCCTTCCTCGTCCCCAGTGTCCTTCTTCTTAAATAACCCCTACATTGTACGTCTTGCGCGTGCGCATGCGCACTCGCAAGACGTACAACGTAGGGGTTATCAGTGAAGAAAGACAGCGAGGAGGAGGAAGGAGGGCGACCATGGTGAGGAGGAGGCAGCCACGGCAGGTAAGTGCCTTTTTAATTACTTTATAATTACTTTGGGAGGGTGGAGGGGCCGGCTACGGAGTCGTAGTTTTGCCTAAACTCCGCGTTCGCAACGGAACGCGGAGTAGGCGAAACTACGTAAACTACGCTAGCGGAGCACAGGTCATGTTTTGAACATGTAAGCAATTTCCATTTTAATTAGTGTGTATGTAATGTAAATGTAATGTAATGTAAAAGACATTTCTAAAGCGCTCTATTACTCCAAGGAGTGTCCTGGCGCTCTGCACCTCCAGTGATGTGTTTCTGAGAGATGTAACACTAATCCTGCTTAAAAAGCCATGTTTTCAGTTTCTTCCGAAACTGGGGGGTAGCTGAATGCACCGTAACTCTAAAGGGAGTTTGTTCCAAAATGAAAGTCCCAAAAATGAAAAGGACCTGCCCCCCGTTCTGATGCACTCTAGATGTATACATTATAAGAAATAACATGCAGAAGGAGGGAAGCGGCCAAAATAGGCTGTCAGACTATTATACCTTATTAAAGGAATGCAAGCAACAAGGTGGGAAGAGGTAGTTCAGCCTGTGTAATGTTGTGTGCCAAAGTATTCAGCACAATTCAATAGCTTAGGACTTCTGCCTAACAACCCCAGACATGAATATGAGTATGTGGGATATTTTCTCCAAGGAATAGTCTGCAAACATTTTAATGGGAATCTGCAGCTCATGTTAGATGTTTAGTCAAGATTTGTGTATTTGGAAGATACCTGACAGGAGTGAGAGTTTGACAAGTGCACTTTAACGTGGTCTCTTACCTTAGTCTGGCCACTGGTTCCTGGTCATATAACTGATTGTTGTGTTTTCTGTAGGGAGCATTTTCTAATCAGGGTTCTTGGCCTGACAGCGTAAAGCTTTGAGGGCTTTCATCAAGGAACATTCTAGAGCCAGCCAGAGCAGAAGAGCACCGTGATGTCATCATCACCATCATCCTGTGAAGCCATCATGGAATGCTGGGCTTGGAATGCTGGGCTTGACTGACTGAAAGCAGTATGTGTGTGTGTGTGTGTGTGTGTGTGTATGTGTGTGTGTGAGGCAGTTGAGAACTGGGTGAGGAAAACATGGTGATGTATTTCATCAGGTCTCTTTTTTTTTTACATAGTTTTATATAGCGCAAACTTGACCCAAATCGGGTATCAGAGTGCTTTACATAGCACCAGTTGCATTACATGAGGAGCTTTCTTTAATATAAAAATATAAGATCTCAATTTAAAACACCTCCTACAGCTACACTCATGATTATTAGAGAGGTCCTCAGTTCCTGAATTATTGACGCAATTTAGTAGAGCCATTCCTGATATTGGAGTGACAGTGTCACTGTGACACTAAGGTGAGAAGTGACCGCGTAATCACAGGCTTACATGTGTGGCATCAGGATCCTAATTTAGTGGCATTGATAGGGCGTAGTTATTATTGGGATAGAAAGCCTCTCATTTCTTCTCAGGGATACTGAATGAATTATTGTTGATTTCAAATGCGTGAATCTTGGAAACGATTTTAAGGACACATCTTCTTATATAAAGACTAACTATCCTGAGTGAGATGAGTTTTAGTTAACACAAATATCACAGGTGAAAAAATATTAACACTGTGTCAGGCTTAATGATAGAGTTCGTTCTCAGGCTATGCTTTTCCCAAGTTAATATAATAAATTCTGTCATTTTGTTACGTAATTAGCCTAAGCTATTGAATCATACATGACTAAGCTGTTCCTGAGAGTTCAGGAGAATTACGAGGAGGAGGAGGCACGCTGTGTAAGGAAGGCTGCCTCACGGAGCACGCCGATTGTCCGCCGAGGAACCGGGAGCCCGGACTTGCCGGGACTTGCCTGGCTCGCAACCCGTAACCTGTAACCTGAAAAACAACTTGATCCCCCGCCGCATTTCCGCAGAAACGAAACGAAAAAGAAACCGAGCAGGTTTTTTCCCCGTCCTGCCCAGCGTCCGTGGTTTTATTTCTGGCATCGCATTTGGCCCTGAACCTGTTGCTTACCAGTCGTTGACCACGTTCTTTGCTCCCTCTCCCGCTTCTCTTACTCCCGGGAGGCGGCGGAGGTGGAGGCGGTGGACCTGGTGGCAGACGTCGGGCGGCGGCCTCAAGAGGTGGTTGGTGCCCAGGAGTTCCGTGAGGTCGGTGGAAAATCCGCTGGAGTTGGAGGTGCGGACTTTGAATAGTGCGAGAGCCGCCCAGGTGCAGCACATCAGAAGCAGAGTGAGTGTTCCTGAGTTTTTGCCTCCCGCTGCAGCTACATTTTGTAAGAGCACGAGCATGAGTTCCCTGGGTAGCCGAGACTGTGGAAGCTGTAGCAGCTGCGTGCGTGGGAGTGTTTGGGCCCGGCCCGCAGTTTTGGGACCTTCAGCTGTTTCCTGAGTTTCCTGAGTTTCCCTAGGTGGCTTGTTGGCTTGTGGCTTGTTGGTTAGTGGCTTGTGTGGCAGGAGTCACCCCAGGTCCAGCCCGCCGAGTGGGTTTACAGCAGTTTACACGTGTGGCTTGTGGCTTGTGCAGTAGGATTCACCCTAGGTCGCCCTAGGTGGGAGGAGTAAATCAGCCACCAAAAATCTGTGAGCCGCGGAGGCAACAAACTGATGGATTAACGCTCCTTGCTTGCTTGTTAAACTGGAGGAATTTGAATAACAGCTGTTCTTGCCAGAGCCAAGTAGGGAAGAAATCAATCGTGTGCCCTCTGTGCCGCCAGTCAGGTGGACTGTGTGTAAAAAAAAAAAAAAAAAGAGTCCTGGCAGGTTGACAGGTTGGCAAGTTTGAATCAGTGAAATCATTTGGGGCGAGCGTAGTTTTTCATCTGGGGTGTGAGTGAGCAATCCAGGATTATGAGATCAGGAAAAACTCGACAAACACCACAGAGAAAACCAAAAAAGAGTGTCAAAAACAGATTTGAATGCAGTCTCAAACATTAAGAGAAGGAAAGAAAATTCCTTATTACAAAAGGAAAAGCTGGTTCCGGTGTTAACACCAATAAGTGCATTTTTTAATTTTGGAGGAAAAAACGAGAACCAGAAATTCCATTTTCTAAAGGACCCAATGGCCGCAATCTATGCCACAGCTGGGACACAAGGATTGCCGAGTCCAATTACACCAAAAAAACAGGATAAAAGAAGTCTCCTGTCGCCGAGACGTTTAAGTACCAATATCAAATTAACACAATCTAGTTCTGTAAGAGAAAGCTCCCCATTTACATGGATGGCAAGCCATGAATCAAATAAAAGTGAGTTTAACATAAACAAGGCAAATCAGGAAGCAAATTGTGAGGCGGCCAGAGTTGAAGTTTCCCCAAACAAAGGGCGGATAACTACCACAGCGCAGGTTCATCTGCCTAAGGACTTGCCTAAGGATATGTTTGATCTAAATAAAGAAGGGAAACATGGTGAATTCCTAAATGAAAAAGTAGACCCCGGTGCAGTTAGAGCCAAAGAAAATAATAAAGTACAAACTGAGGATTGGATTAGTTCTTTCTCCATATCAGACGATGCTGACCTCATTCAAGTACTGGACTTGAACACACAACCAAATGAGGATGCACATATTCAAGATCTAGGAAAGAGGCCAGCCTTCGGCACACCTTCGGACTAGCATATTGGGGAGAAAGGAGGGGTAGCCTCCACCCCAAAAAAATATCCAGTGTGCACAAACCAGCAGGAGGGGGAAAATATTACGCTAAATTCCAGTCCCATGTGTAGTCAACCATCTAGGTCACCCACAATTACAATCTCCTCAGTGAGTGGAATTGATCTAATTTCAGAGCCCTCGTCGAAATCCTCCCACTTATTAAAATGGAGTGATACTCTATTATGATCTTTACAGCGAGCTATAGACGTACTAAATTTCCAATCAGATAAACTTGATGTTCAGATTGATTTAATGAACTTAATCGCGACATATATCGCGGCAATTAACAGCAAACTGGACACATTATCAATATTGATCACTAAGGACAACCATATTAAGGCTGCCAGCAGTGGACATCAATTAAATTCAATTTGTGGATGTAGCCAGATAATAGGTAAATTGGCATCTCTGCCAGAAATATTAACAGAGATTTTACATGTCGTTAAGCCAACAGAAAATAAGGTTGACAAGGAGCACCCTGTCATGATCAAAAGAAGTGAGGAGATGAGCGATAAAGCGGGCATTGAAGACTTAATACATTACCCTCAACATGATGACAGCGTAACAAAAAACAAAATCAAGGAATCAACTCGATCAGGGGAAGCACAAATTGTCCATGAAATAACTTCTACACTTAGGGGCCGATTCCGATTCGGGCCGGAAATCTCTCCGACCGAGCCGGACCCGGAGAGATTTCCGACCGAATCAGACTCTAGCAGTCCGACCGAATGAGTACGATGC
This sequence comes from Calotriton arnoldi, assembly GCA_963921515.1. Classification (NCBI taxonomy): domain Eukaryota; kingdom Metazoa; phylum Chordata; class Amphibia; order Caudata; family Salamandridae; genus Calotriton; species Calotriton arnoldi. Next base: position 1,040,264 of record CAWUFW010004614.1, on the reverse strand, counting down.
GCACGTATGCCATCGGACTCGATTCGGTCGGACTCCCATTGAAGTCAATGGGAGCCAGTCGTACGACGCGTACACGGGCTCCCATTGACTCAATGGGCACGACGCGAACAAGGGCGCCCCCTACAGCGTGTTCGTGTTGATGCGGGTCGCGCCGTACATGCACGTGTAGGGGGACCCATGGGTCCCCCCTGTGTGCGACTCGTGCGCCTACGCTTCCAGGGGGGTCCGACACGGACCCCCAAAGTGCGGCTCCGACAGCTCCTTGGAGCCGGACTGCGCGAGTCGGTTGGAGCGGTCGCGATGCGCATCGTACTTACCCGGCCGGGGAACGTCTCCATTGCGCGGTGCGAGTCGTCCCCGTGCGAGTCGGTCGGATCCTGCGAACGAGTCGGTCGGAGATTTCACGAGCGCACGCATCGTACTCGCGTGCCCGGACGCACGTACGATTCGGTCGGGAAATAGGGCTCCGAATCGGATACGGTAAAGCCGAATCCGATTCGGAGCCCTACCGGCCGAGATCGGAATTGGCCCCTTAGTCTATCAAATGGTGGTTTAACAAAAAGACAACGAAAAAGACCTCGTAAGGCCAGGCTTAATGTGAATAAGCAAAGTGGTCTAGAAAAAAAGCAAGTTTATCCAATATTTTCCCAATTGTACAGTCATAAAATTAACCAGCATTGTAACAAAAGCCCTTCTGGGGTTTCATGTGGATCTACGGTTCATTTGCAAGATCCAGTTGTAAATTTTGATAATTCCTTGCAACGTGACACATCATTGGGTATACAAGAAAGCAATGTACACTTAAAGGAAGGTGTCAAGCAAACAAAATGTGACAAAGAGTGTATAATAACTGTAAAAAAACAGGACATTCCAGTTCTATTTAAAATTCCTATTAGAGATAATACCTTGGAACATAAACAAGGAATAATCAAAGATTTGCCAAAAGAAGGATACGGACCAAAAATTGCCAACGAGGATATTATTACCCTGAAAACACGGCTTGGGGACAAAAAAGTACCCAACAGACAAGATGGTGGAAATGGAATCTCACCAAATTTACAAATGATATCTTTAAATGGGGGAGGAAATTCAACCGAATACAGCATGGTAAACTTCAAAGATAGAGTACAGGAAGATCCAAATAGACCTAAATTAGATCGGCGGTCTTTAATAATGTCAGAAAAATCCCAGGGTATTTTAAGTGAAAGTATAGGAAATAAAAATTGGAATAAACTAAAAATTTCTTTGGACAAACAGGGACGAGTCTGTGAGTTTCCAAAAGATACATCTAATTCACACGATCTCATAATTACGGAAGTATGTCAAAAAACAGATAAACCTCTAAGTACAACAACAAGCAACGGACAAGTAAAGGTACTACATCAAGAAGGGAAAATTATTGACAATATAGTGCAAAGTGGAAACAAAGTCTATAACACGCAGTTGGAACAGACGAGTTCCCCCCAAATAGGGATTCAAAGTGGTGAACATGAAAAGTCATCGAATAAACTGATCTTTGAGCCTGAATATCTAACAAAGGGCAGATCGGATTCTTTAAACAGGGGAAACCTAATGAGATTGTTTAAGGAGATACCAAGGCTGCAAAATATTACAACAGCAGATCTCTTGACAGTTGAGTTCTTGCAAATAGATAATATATCAGGAAAAGAAGTTACACTTACAACTTGGTTCTCAAAGGAACTAACAGCTCTGATTTTCTCAGAAAGAGCAAATTTTGATGCTTGGGGAATTTCTCTATCTTATCCAAAAAAAACAAAATATCCGTACCCATTATTAATGGATAAAATGAGCCCGATTACATCTGGAAAGGAGATTCATCCAACTACATGTTTAAGGGGGGCCAGAAGTACTACTCCTGAAAACACATATCTGGCTAATAAGACACTGGAGAAAATAAATCAAAACCGAGCTCGAATAACCGAAGGGCCAGAAGAATTTCACGATTGGTCATGGGTGCCACATTTCTTGAGTCATAAACGATCCTGATGAATCCAATGATTCTAACAGGTTAAAGCCACCAATGATATACCCAGGCACGCCTAAGGATGACAAAATAAGAATCTGCTCATGGAATATCCATGGGTTCAAGGAAATGGGGCAAGACCCTGAGACGCAAGCCTTTCTACAAAGCTTTGATATTATATTGTTACAGGAAACCTGGAATCTGACTTCTAAATCCATTAGTGGATATGTGGAATTTCATGTTTTGGCAGAACAATTTTATAAATATGGGCATCCTAGGGGTGGGTTGTCTACCTATTTAACAGAAAAATTAGCCTGTCATACGGAAGAACTTGACACTTGTGAAAATTGGATACAGGTTGTGAAATTGGAAAGTAACAACTTAGTAAATAAAATGCCTTGGCAGCTCCTGATCTTAAACATATATATCCACCCCAGTAAAAAATTGAAAAAGGAAAAACTGGTATGCCTGATTAACCTAATCAAGGTTTTGCAGAAAAGCAATCAAAATAGTGAGATGATAATCACCGGTGATTTTAATTCCAACCTAATAGGGAGCAAGATAAATAAGAGAATGTGTCAAACGGAGCGGGCGGCTAATGAACTGAAAAACGATCTGGACATTTTAGGACTACACATTCTAAACGGCAAAATAAAGGGAGATCAACCAGCAAAGATTACCTTTCTAAGTGGGAGGAAACAATCAACCATTGACTACACCATGGTCAGTAATGAATTATACATTACTGTTGACTCGTTTTATATAGAATCCCGCCCGGAAAGTGACCATTTGCCGCAAGTTTTGACCATCAACGCAAAACTGTCTCAGAAAGAGAAAATAACTGTATTGACAGAAATCCCGGTAATATACAATCTGAAGAAACTAAAATGGCGCGGTACGAATGTCTCAAAAATAATGGCTGCTGTGCATAAATACATAATTGATGGCGGGTCACAGTGTACCAAGTCACCAGAAGATATTTGGGAACATTTGGGAAAGTTTCTTCTAAACAAATTTCCGGTTCTCCCGGGACGTCCTGGTACACAAAGTACAACTTATGAACCATGGTTCAATATACAGCTGCGTAATCTAAAAAGGGAAATCACTAGGGAATCGAGAAAAGTAGTTTTGGCCGTAAGATCCGGAAATCCAGTAACAAACAACAATATTAGAGACATGAGGAAGAACTATAGGGAGAGGTGTAGAGTGGCAAAAAAGGAACGTATGGAAAAACTCTGGGAACAATTACTTTGGGCCAGCAAATTGTCTAATAGTTGTGAATTTTGGGGCATAATAAATAAGTTAACAAAGGGAACAGGAATGTCTCAAAAAGCAGGAATAAGTGAGAAGATATGGGAACAACACATCCAAAATGTATACAATAGTAGGAACTACGAAATGATAACGAATTTGGAACCTGATCTGTATATTCTGGAGGAGGACAAGCATACAAAATTTGACATCAGCCCTATTTCCTGGAAAATAGTGCAACCTGAAAAAATTATAGTCAATCACGATAAAGTTCAAATCAAAGACAAGTTACAGGAACCAAATCATAATGCCTCAACCATTTTAATTAATATAAACCAATTAAAAGATATAATTAAAAAAAATGAAAACGGAGGAAGCCGCAGGGCCTAATGGGCTTCCGAACGCAATTTTTAAATATGATGTGGAATTTTGGGCAAATTTTCTTACTCCACTCTTCAATTACCTGTATTATCAAAACAAGATCATTAAATCATGGAGAGGGAGCATATTTCATCCAATATATAAAAATGGTAATCGCAGGGAGCCTGGAAATTACAGGCTTATAGCCCTGACGGATGTTGACACAAAACTATATGCTTCCTGTTTATTATTACACTTACAGGGATGGATGGAAGAGAAAGGTATAATTCCCAAATACCAAACTGGTTTTAGACAAGGAATGGGTACCAGTACAAACCTGGCAGTAATTGCACTCCTCACGGAAAAAGCAATTTTAAAGAAATCAGGGCTATTTGTATGTTATATCGATTTAAAATCGGCTTTTGATAGAGTCCCACGTGAACGATTATGGACAAAATTGAAAGGTTGGGGTGTACCACAACAACTAATTAACTCCATAGTAGCCCTCCATAGTGAAACCTGGGCCCGGGTAAAGCTGGGGGATGGTAGTATAGCATCATCAAAGATCGATATAAAAAATGGCCTGAAACAGGGGTGTGTTTTGGCCCCTAGCCTTTTTAACTTGTACCTTTCTGATTTGCATACCCACTTGTCAAAAGTAAACGGCCATCCTCCGAAATTGGCAGAGGACCATATTCAGTATCTGCAATATGCAGATGACATAGAGGTCCTTAGCCAAACCCCCATTGGCTTACAAAGAGTCATTGATTACTTAACCAACTACTTTGACTGTCAGGGGCTGGAGATAAATATGAAAAAAACAAAGGTGGTGCGATTAGTAGGACCTAGTCTCAAAAAAAAATTCAAGTGGTCAGCCAAGGGTAAAGAAATAGAGGAAGTTGGCACCTACAAGTATCTGGGCATTAATTTAGGGCGAGGTATGTCCTTTACTGATCAAAAAAGTGCAATAAGAGCAAAGACACAAACTTTAATTTTTGCATACAAACAGTTACAAATGAAATTAAGTTGCCCGTCTTACAGCCATCTTTTAAAAATAATGGCAGCACAATTACTTCCAGCATTGGCATATGGTTTGGAAATATGGCACGGTCGGGAATTTGGAATTTTAAATGATTTACAAACAAAAGTGTATAAAGCAGTTTTTAACCTTCCTAGAGTAGTGTCACCAGCACAGATTCGTCTGGAATTTGGGCTACAAAATCAGAAATTCCAGAGACAATCGGTTTTTGTGAAACTATGTTGGAAACTTCGCTCCTCGGAACCCGGCACTATGAACAATCTATGCTGGACAGAAATAAGGGCCCAGTTTGAACAAAAAAATCCGGAATCATGGGGTGAACATCTAAGATCAGCCCTGGTGGAATTGGATATTCAAGAGGCATGGGACAGTAAGATGGATAGGATGGCGTTTAATAGAGTGTGTAATGGCGCTGCAAAAAAATTATCTTTCTTAGATGACAAAAACACAGTGGCAAAAAGACGACATTCTTGGACAGTAATAAATTCTTATGTAAAACTAAAACCTCAGGATTACCTAGCAGCGCACTTCAGATTGTTTCTAAAGAAGAAGTACATGCTGTATAGGTTTGGAGTATATGAAACCAAGGATTTGCAACCAAGTTGGAAAGGGAAATATCTTAACACAACATGTAGACTATGTGGATATCACAATGAATCACTATGCCACGTGATGTGTGTCTGTCCCACTGTTTGCGAAGCAAGAAGAACATTTCTAAAACCAATTTTAAAAGTCCTTAACATTCGTACTTGTAGACAGACTATTATTTGCTGGGCGGGGGGGTCATCAAATATTCTAATTTGTCGAGGGGTAACGTTTTTAACTTTGATTGACACATTGTTAAGAAAAGCGGATTTTGAACTTATGAACTTGGCTATTAATGAGTTGGAAAATCCTGTAGCTATACAGTCATAATAGGGTTAATAATGAGTTGGATGGAAAGAAAGAAGGGGACATGTTTGTACATATTTTGATATAATGATGCATTTTATCGTGAAATTGTTTTAACTTCACATTTTAATAATTTTAAGTGTCTTATTTTATGGTTGTAAAAAACCAAATGAAGAATTTTTCTTCTTTCTTCATACATGACTTGATTGAAAAAAATGGTGTTGGACACGGGTGCATTTTATTTAAGAATGCTTCACAATTGAACCTTACATTATTAGCAAATCCTGACATTTCTATAGAGCTGGAAGGATGCTCACAATTCAGAAATCCTTAGATTTTGGCAGGTTTCCAAGTCTGGGAATTTATGCCCATCTTGCATAATGCCGAAGAGGTATGACAGTCGAGAGGCACTACAAAATAGTTTTATACAGGGGTCTCCAACCTTTTCTGTAATGAGAGCGACTTCTGATCAGTAAACATCATAGTCAATCAATCAATCAGGGATTTATAGAGCGCGCTACTCACCCGTGAGGGTCTCAAGGCGCTGGGGGGAGGGAGGTGAGCAGCTCCGGATCAGTCGAAGAGCCAGGTTTTGAGGCTCTTCCTGAAGGTGTGCAGAGTAGGGGAGCGTCTGATGTTGACTCGGAGCTCATTCCAAGCCTTTGCTGCGACGTAGGAGAAGGCTCTTCCACCTGCTCTGGTTCTGTGGATGCGTGGGGTCTTTGCCAGGGCGAGGTCGGCGGAGCGGAGGTTCCTTTTGGGTATGTGGAAGGATACTCTCTCGTTGAGGTATTTGGGTCAGATGTTGTGGAGTGATTTGAAGGCGTGGGTGAGTAGCTTGAAGGCTACTCTCTTCTCGACGGGGAGCCAGTGGAGGTCTCGTAGGTGCTGGGTCATGTGCTCGTGTCGTGGGGTTCCGAGGACGAGTTTGGCTGCTGTGTTCTGGATGGTTTGGAGCCTGTGTAGCAGGATTCTGTTGATCCCCGCGTAGAGGGCGTTGCCGTAGTCTAGTCTGCTGGTTATGAGCGCGTGGGTGACGGTCTTTCTGCATTCGAGGGGGATCCACTTGAAGGTCATGCGGAGGATGCGGAGGGTGTTGAAGCGGAGCTACTGAAGGGCAAGTAACCCGCGCATTATTACCAGACACCACCTTGCCCAGCTTCATTGACTTTAAACCTAATGTCCATGGAGCCCGATACTATGGTTTGAACAAAATACTGTGACTAATATATATGTAATGATTATTAATGCTACTTAGCATTGATGTTCCAAGACAGTAAGATCCTCTCTCCTGTTGACACTATCGTGGTACTCATGCAATGCATGCTTATAACAAAGTGGAGGGTAACACCATAGGAGAGGCATTTAGCCTTTAAAACCTCCAGCTCAGCAATACATAGAATTATAGACGGATAACTGAATAACAGGGATGTTTTTCACCTCAGAGGTCTGAGTGACAGCAAATAGACAACAAGAGCGAAGTTCGAGTTGTCTATTATGTCATTCCTTTTCATAGGTTAAATCCTGCTCCATCACCGCAATACATAGAATTATAGATGGGTAACAGTCAATAACGGGATGTTAATTAGCACAGGGTTCCTCGTGATATTAAATTGACAAGAATGAAGCTCGAATTGTCTATTACGTATCCGGCTTTCGCAGGTAAAATCAGGCTGATTAACTCTTTTGTTCTTTTATTGGAGTTATCACACCTGTCAGCAGCGAGACAAGTGAAAATGAATACCCATTTGCCTCAAAGTTAACGGGGTACAGCTAGCCTGTTCAGTCACAAGGGGTCAAGACATAGGTAGAATCCCACGGTTTTTAACTGTGATTCATGCAGGCCATGTAGAATGAAAAGCTTAAGGATGATCCTGCCTATTCAAAGGAGAGAAGTCCTCATCAGATAAAAATAAACATCATAAAAAATGTAAAAATAAGTCGCTGCCAGGTGGATGCATAGGTCTAGCAGCAGTGCATGTCTGCAAAGTTCATTTGTATGAAAATCAAATTAAATATTTCCCTCCACCCCTCGTGCTCCATAGATATGCTTAGTTTATCCGTGACGTTCACAATGGGAGTATCGATTAATTGTTGAACCACTGTCTAACAATTGATCAGCCAATAAATTGCCAATATAACCAATTCAATAAAAATGTATATCAGCATTATTTGACCAAATAAATAGAAAATAACGCTGATGGATTAGTAAGAAGTAAAGTCACTAAAACCTCTACGAGGTTTGACATTGTGTCTGGCAAGTCTATATTGAAGGTATCAATAATATTAACACAGATAAATGGGAATATTTTGAATAATTAAAACAATTAATACAAGTCCCTCAGTAAATGTTGTTGTCCTGGATGATCTTACGTAATGTCCTGCTTCGGTTCAACTGTTTATTTAATTATTGATATTTGTTTAAATGCAAATTTCCTCCACTGTGCTTGGCACCTAAAATAGTACATGGTTAGTTTTCTCTAAAATATATTTATAATACACGTTTGATTGGCTTGTCGCTTTATTTGATAATGATTGACAGTACAGTGACAGCACTGCTTGAACAGTGACTGAATGAAAATAATTCTAGTTATTATGTCAAATTTTATGCTAAAATCTACCTGACTCTCCTTGTTTAATTCAAAATAGAATTACTGCAAATTACCTTGTTCTATGCAAGAGACTACATTCAATTTCTAATTTCTGTTTAAATTGCCTTCATTGTTGTCATCAGAGATTTTGAAAAGAATATTATTTGCATACATTTACATAACATTGAGTCAGCATTATTATCACAAAATCAAAAAAGCTCATTTTCTTTTTATTAACTCGTGTGAATACCTGCGAAAATTCAACACTAAGGCAAAAGACATTTCGTTCCTGTGATGAAAAAATACTTTTCATGGACGCGTGTAATCATGGTGCTATACACTACTAGACTTGCAAAATGCAAACTGCCAGACCTGCTAATTAAACACTTCTAGTTGCATTTTGTCCGCCTAAAGTTAAGAGTGGTCCAGGTATGAGAGGGGAGTTAAGGAAAAAAAGATGCATTTACAATTTAAATGACCATTTCAGCCATTTCAACGAATTCCGTTGCGCGTGCTGCATCGCATTTGGCGATGCAGCGCGCGCAACGAAATTCGTTTTATTTATTTATATGTCTACTTACCTCTAATCGGCCGTATTCCGTAGTTTACTACCCCCCACCCTGCCCCTCCCCCGCCCCCCGCCCGGCAGCACTCCCACCACGGGCCGCTACTGCCCAATAGTGTATTCAGCATGGCATCATGAAGTATAAAACAGTACCACAGCACAGCATGAACTAAAATACAATTTAAAGTGTTCCAGGGAACACAGCAACAGGTACAGTATACTACGGCAAAAAGTAGAGAAAGGATGGGAGGCCTGTTCTTCTAGGTTAGGAAAATTGTTTTTGATGAGCTCTTATATGTCTGTTTTTTTCTGTCAACCCCCATGCATCAAAGTGTTCTGCTAGATGATGTAATAACCCTGGTTGACCAAAAGCATTTCTATTTTAAAGTTGTTTATTATCAATTATTTTGTTTGTGTTCATCAGCATATAATCAACTCTAGATCACCCTCCATCAAGTTCCAGCAAGCACTTAAAAAGAAGTATTTCTTGTGGCTATGCACTCACCTTCAAAATTAGTCTCTAAGGTGGCAATGCTGTGAGTGTATTAAGACCTGGAAAAGGATGCTTTGGCGACCATTGTTGAGTTCTTGCATGTGGTAGTGTGTTTCACCGTGAAAATGGTGTTAAAGGGGAATCTGCCTTCTCTACTGCTAGTAGGATACAACGCAAAGTATTTTATGTCTTCCACTCGAGATATTGGAATTCCTGACCAATTTACATCCATGCCAAGATACATCATCATCAAACGCCAGACATCTGAGGTTTGAAAACGGAACCCTTGCGACAGCTGCTAGGACCAAAAATTAAACATTTGCTGTTTGTTCCTTTGAGTACTTGGAAATGGAACTCTAATAAAGGAGGAAAGAGAAGCCACTCCTATTATTTGTTACTGCTGTAGTATTGAGACCTCCAATAATGTCATGGAATGGTTTGCCAAATTTTGCCGGAACAAAACAACAAAATTGCGGCCAATTTGTGGTATTTGTGTGACAGGCACACAATGTGCCTGTCAAAATGATTCTGTGGCCAATCCAGCAAACCAAAACCGCACAGTAAGCATGAGGTGGAAAGAGAGATGCCTGTTGCCAGAGAGGGTGCAGATCTAAATTGTAAGGTGGGGAAGCGGAGGGGTTACTGTGACAGCTCCCTGCAGAGCATGTACTTGGGGCTGCACGGTGCATGAGGTTGTTGCAGGGGAGAGAAGTAGAACTGGGAGGATGGAAAAGGTGACAGAGGAGGGGCAGAAAGAGCAGGCAGCAGGGAAAGATGATGGGGGGCCTGGAAAAAAGGTGTCTCTGGGTGGGAAAGAGTTAAACTATAAAGGAAGGGTGGAAGGGGCGAGTGCCTCAAGGCGAAGGGTGGGCAGAATAACGAGTGCCAGGAGCAGCTGGATGGGAGAGCGATAAACATCTAACCTGACGATAGAGCAGAAAGACGACTGCTGGGCAGGGATCCACTACAAGGGATGGAGGGGGGAGGATAAGAGTTGGGACCAGGAGAAAGTACTGCCAAAAGGAGGTAAGGACGCTCACATACCTGCTGAGTCCCGGTCTCCACCAGTCTTTTTCTCCTGGTTGTGCTGGCTTGGCAGTTTGTTTTGTGCTTCTTGGAGGCCAGTTCTGCCTCCAGTTCGCTTGAAGAGGTTTGCCACAGGCCATGCAGAGCAGGAGATTTAATGAAAACACCTCTCTCCTGCCCACCCTCCTTTTACTAACCCAGCGTGGCAGCACAGTGTCAATAAAAGGAGGGTTAAACAAAGTTTCCAAGGTTTTTTTTAGATTTTGCGGGTGCTTATTGTAAAAATCACAGGATTTTTACAAAAGTCCCAATTTTGTGATTTGTTATACAAATTGCAAAATCCTGCAGGATCTGACTATTAATGTAGTCAGACTGCAAATTAAATGTATAAAATCATGAATCCTAAATATTGTATAGTGACATCAAGTAGCTAATGTGTATTGAGCGTCAACCACAACAATAAAGGGATCCTCATAAAGTAAAAAGTGCATTCATATCTTAAAATGTAATAATGTACCCCTTTCACTGATAAGCAGAAGTAAATTTGGCAAAACAATTATTCTACTGAAATTACTGCACTAACTATGAACTCTGCTTGTTTATGTTCTGGCACAATTTATTCTATAAGTAGATTCGTGTGACTCTTCATTTACACCGTGATGTAAGAAGCAGAGACGTGAATAGCATTTTGAAGCATCCAGGGTTTGGGGAAGCTGGGACCTCTGTAACAAAAAGCTTTAGAAGCATGAGAACGTTAGTGACCTGGAGCTGGTGGAGAATTGTTTTTTGAGACTCCTCACCAATCTCCCTCCCAGCACGCCACTAGTCCCCCTCCGTTTAGACCTTGGTTTCAGATCACTCACACACAGAATTAGACTCAGACCCCTGCTGTACTGGAGGAGAATCTGGTCCTCTGAGGCATTGGTGCCCTTTCGTTTGGGCCGTGACGAAATCCTCAAGAGCCCAGGGGCCGGTGGGGTTATATGGCTATATCAAACGCTGTCTAACAGAAATTTGGTGTGTGAACCTTTGGGAGCATCCTGAGTCTGCATGCAGTGTCTCCAAGCTCGCACTCATGGGAATGTTCCGGAACGCTGTGGATGGAGGGCTCCACAGATCTGGGAGGGTCGGTATCCTCACTGCAGCCTTTTGGGAATTTAAGGATACTTGCTGCTTGGAAGCCTACATTAACCTCATTGAGCCCCCGCTCGCCAGGTCTCTGTACATTACATTTCATGTTGGGACGTTACTGGTTCGCACCTTTACTGCAAAGTGGCGTCGCCCCTTTTCCGAAGCAGATATGAATTGCCCATTTTGACCTGAGACTAAGAAATGTATTGATCACGTATTATTCTTCTGTCCGCATATCATGCCTTCAGAGGGCACGGATATTGCCTTTGTGTTGCAACCTGGGCGTTAGGGACTTTAGAATTGCATATAGGATACTAAAGTCCAGTCCCTCCTAATTGATTGTTTTCTCTGTCTCCTGCTTTTTACTCTCAATGTGAAGTCGACTGAAAAGTACTGTCCTTTGTACCCTCACCCACCCAACCTAAGGGGATTGTTTTTACCCCCAGTACACCTCCTCTAAAGTTGCTTTGTATGTACCTTGACTGGTTTTAAATATAGACTAATCATTAGCATAATGAATGAAGTTTAACTGTTAACTTTGCATAGCACTTGTATGTTTCTTTCATCCTAGCCTTTTTTGGCCTTCTTTTATTCCTTTTAGACAAACATCAGTGTGGATTTGAAAGGTTTTACTGTATACATGTACTGTATTGCAAGTGCTTTTTGGCAGTCGCCGAAATGTTTGCTCTCTTTATTATTGAGCTGCTCTTCGTAAATGACGATTCTGATGCAGAATTATCTTTTTGTAACCTGATTTTAAGCTTTTGCAAACAATTTTGTTGGCATTTAGTGAGTAGTACCAGCTTCTGGTGGCGTTTAAAGCTGTATACACAATTTCATTAATAAACATATTAACAACACAAGATCTTGAATAAGATTACTGAAAATCATGTGTTTGTGAAACACAAGACTTCAATCTTAAAATGCGAATGTGTTTGGGGGACTCTGGAAAGAAACATTTAGAGAAAGGTGCCCCTTAGAAAGGGTTTCTTTAAGTTAATTTGTGTTAATATCAAACTCCTGATATTTTGCATTCATATAGCACGCAACCCATTTTCTTCTATATACAAATTGCACCATAATGATTTCACTCTAGAAATACCAGGGAAGGAGAGAGAGAGAGAGAGAGAGAGAGAGAGAGAGAGAGCGTGCGTGCGTGCGTGCGTGTGTGTGTGTGTGTGTGTGTGTGTCCCCTTCAGAAAGATTGAAGGTACACGAAGTGCTTCATTATATTTTGTTTCATTGTAAATTATGCCTAATGGTGAGCAGGGTGTGTGGATTTTAATATATTTTTCTCCTAAAATTTAGTGAATAACATGCAGTTATGCAAATTCCTCGAAATGTGGTTTGTTGTTTGCTGGCATGATTTTCTTTTACAAACTGGCATACCCTGCATAAAAAGTAAGATGACATCACAAAAATGTCTCTCGGCAAGGCATGTTGTGCACAAATCAGCCTCCATCAAGCAAACAATGACAAGACATTGCGGCATGTGAAATTATGTGAATTTTGCATAATTTGATATTTGCTAACTTCATGACCATAATTGATAATATTTATGGGCCTACATTGCGTACTGGCAAACTAGGTGGTCAGTTAAGGAAGCAAGATCAGCGGGGCCCCATATTCGAAGAAAGAAAAAATATAAAATGAAAAAAAACTGAATTAAAAAGTATGGTGGGGGGGGAGGGGTATTATATGGTTCGCCTATGGCACCATTGGCTGGGTGCTGGATAGTGTTACCCGCAAGTAACCTGTTGCCTAAAGATCGCGCGCTTGCGGGTTGCAATACCTTTTCATCCCACCTTTGCTCAGGTTTGGCTGTGATTTTAAAGGAGCGCTGCTCTTACAGTGAGCAACCACAAGCGTCCATGGCATTGCACATTGTTATGTTAAGGGCGAGGGCAGCTGTCATCTTCCATCATAGCCTTTGTCTGCGTTTCCTTCAACGAAATGGCTGTCTGAGGAGTTGGACTAATGAGAAACACAGGGCAAGAACCGCTTGACTCCCCCCTTTCCCACCTTTCTCGCTGAGATCTCGCATTCCGGCTGAGTATGGCCACATCAAACGCGGTGGCTGCTTCGGGAACAGATCAGGCAAGCAGGCCCCAGGCAACCAGCGATTATCAGGTAACCTGACACGGTCGCGCGCCTTTTAATCAGACTGTACATCTAGCCTTTCCAGGCTGAAACTGACCCTGCAACTTCATCCCCGTACAGTCAGTCGGGGAACGAAGCTTGAAAGCTGTCTGCTCCATCATTCATGGGCAACAGAATCCCTCTCCCACGCTCTGCGTCTTAGAGAACCCGGGAGTTTGTTATCATTTGGAGCAAGGCCCCGAGAGCAAGGAAATTTCATAACTTTATCATGATGACTGCACATATTAGGCAATGATGTATGCTATAATTTAAGAAGAAAATGTAGTCCATGCCCTCAGAGCAGACATTAGTTCATTTTTTTTAAATATGCATGCTCATACCACATGACACTGAATTTAGTGAAATAATTATTGGTATTTTCAGCAATTTTATGGTTTTAAATGGTGGTCATGCACATGCATCTCTCAACTAAAATTTGGCCCGTCTGTCCCAGAACTTAATTAGATTCCTACCCATCAGTACCTGCTGCGCAGAAGGAAGTTACTGAGCGTCATTTAATGGCCACCAACATCCCATTCGCAGTATACCCCCTCAGAGTTCACATTCAGTGGCCTATCGGAAAATGATAGGCCCCTCTGCAGAATGTGAAGAGCCCCCCCGAGCCTCCCATATACCGCAGACATTCACTGACTTTGAAGAAGAATGGGCCCACCTTTTTTTTTTTTTTTTTTTTTTACAGTTTTATATAGCGCGAACTTGACCCGAATGGGGTATCAGAGCGCTTTACATAGCACCAGTTGCATTACATGAGGACACATTCGTTTTTTTGTTAGGCACGGGGAGATTAAGTGATTTGCCCAGAATCACAGGATGTTCAGCGTCATTGCCGAGACTCGAACCCAGTTCCCCAGATTCGAGGTCGACCGCCCTAGCCGTTAGGCCAACTCCTCTCCCACCTGAAAGATTGGGGGTCCCCTGAAGGGTTGTGTGCCCCCTGCACGAAGAGGCTGCGAGAGCCCTTGTTCGCATTGTATTGGCCAATAACGCTCACCCTAATTTCCCCTTGAACCACTGACTTGGTGCGTTTCAAGGGGTCAATGGACTGTGAGTGGATATCAATCCAAAATGAAATATTGGGATTTTGATGATGTGTATCAGTGGAGTGCAAAACACAAGCCCTGGTGAAAATATATGGCCCAGTACACAAAAAAGTAAAGATACTGGGGGAGATTTTACCTCTGCCTGAACATATGTTTACGCTTTTGTACTTTTCGCCAACATTCAAAGTAGTGCCTCTAGAAAGCTGCACTAAGGGCAGGTTTCCCAGTATATCGGGAATGTTGTGTGACTATTCCTGGGGAGTCCTATTTGTGTTGTGCTCAGTGCTTAATTTGAGCAGGTGGTTGCAGGTGGGGCCCCTTGCATTCTTTACTGGGGACTGGGAATCATTTTAGATCATCAAGTTTTAACCTATAACAAAAGAGAGAAAGGCAGCAAAGTGAGAAAGAAGGATGAAGAAAATACAGAAAAACCTAAAAAGGGAGAAAGCAGGGATGAAACAATCCTAAAAGAGTGAGATAAAGAGTCAGGGCAAGTACTTTGGTGGAAGAAAGAGGCTTGAGTTGAAATCAAGGCTATGCAGCCTTGCTAAGCGATAACCTCGACTTTCAGCAGTGAAGCTGAGGACCTTCTGAAAAAAACCTGGTGCCCAGCAATTATTTTTATACAAATTAAGCACTGATTTGCAGAATTCTAAATAGGAGTTGTTCAGGTGAGGAAATGGAGAACTCTTTCCAAATGCAAATTTTTTCCTTTGTCCACCAAGAATACAATTTTCCCCACGGTGAAAGCTTTTCAACCCCACACCACTTGCAAATCTAGTTGTGATCAGAACCCCTTTCCATCCAGAAATGGAATTGCTCCACTTTTGAGCTTGAGTAAATCTCTGACCACTTCCAGTGTAGAAAGGGACTGGATTGACGTTTGGGAATGTCCATAAACGTGCATGTTCAGGTGCATTTAGACCTTTCAGGATTACCCTAGTAAACTCCTGGAATATGTGAAGAAGGCATTTTCAACTGTAAACCTATGTTTCTGGCTCAAAATACCTTTGTGAATAGAATCTATATGTTCTTTATATTGCATGCACTGCAGAAAACAGAGGTTGTTTCATGTACTTGTTTTACAATTTGAAATATGGACTGCTGCAGAATTTGTTTCCTGTGAAATACAAAAATGACTTCTTGCCAATCTTTAGAGCCGAGTAAAAGCAACAACTTTTAAAGGTAGCTTGTTCTTGCATGACGGGAGAACACACTAACTGTAAGCTGACACCACAGTTCATATGTGCATAGGTGACATGCATGCGCTGTAGACACTTTCATCAATATGAGACTGGAGGGTTGAGTGAAAGGAGAGTAGTGTGTTCTATAAGCTTCCCTGTAGAAGCAAAACCAAGCATTGGCAATGCTGATAGGTCTGGCTTATGAATGCATGGTAAATCAGATCTAATAATCCATGTGGGTTGACTGCCTTCCTCCTTTCTGTGCTGCTGCCTGACGGAGATGCAATAAATGATCTCGTTATCTAAGACACTTTAATAGCATTGGAATGGCATGTGTGTGCCCCCAAGAATTTAAGTTCAGGCAGCTGGATAAGTAAACAAAATGATCACAGCTGTGGGAAGGGCAAGGACTTTTTTGTGGAGGGGCACAGCTTCTGCCCAATCAAAATAGGTACTCCTGGATCCCAAGATGTGGGCAGAGGCAAAGCCCCTTTCCTGGTGATACTCACATAATCGTCTATCGACAGATGCGCTGTCAAGCCAGACCATAAAAAGGAAGTATCTTCGCTGGAAGGATAAAGGAAGCACAGGCAGCCATCGGACTCCTTCTGCATCATACTCATGAGCTGGCTCTCGGCCTGGTGGAGAGCATGGCCTTCAGTTGCACCCTGAGAGCAGCAGAGCCTTTTATGGATGCTGGGAAGGCAGATTTACTTTTCTAACTGCAGTTCCATTGTATTTGAGGAAAGTGTAACTTTCCCCAAAATACTCCAAGAGGCTTATTATTTACTATTCTAATTCCAGTCTTGGTATATGCTACAGAAAGCACAAGATTCTCCAAATATTTAAAAAATGTGTTGAAGAGTTGTAATTTTCCATTGCTGGGGATTTCTGCCCTAAGGCATCACACACACAAATTAAACAAGCATTGGCATAGCCAATAGGTCTCGCCTTTGGGACCTTATAAGTATTTAATTATGCAGCACAATATCCTTGGTGCAACATCAACTGTTGCATGGCTAAACACTTATAATGTCCCAAAGGCGAGACCTATTGGCTATGCCAATGCTTGTTATAAACAACCTGTGTGGTGTCCATCTGTAGTGTTTTCACTGTATTACTGTATGTGTTCACAAATGCTTTACACACTGCCTCTGAGATAAGCCTGCCTGCTCGTGCCAAGCTACCAAGGGGGTGAGCAGGGGTTATTTAGGAGTGTAGCCCCCTTACCTGACTAGAAGCAAGGGTCCCTACTTGGTCAAAGGTACCTACCTCTGCCAACTAGAGACCCCCAGTTCTAACAAGCGAGAAATAAGGTATAGAAAAAAAGAGCGAGTTAGAGAGAGATAAAGAGTCCAAGAGAAAGACATGCGAGGGTGGCTGGGAAGGGGTCACCTTGCAGAACAGTTCTGGACTTCTGAGGACGCTTATTTTGTGGCAATCTGAGAATATATGGGAGAGGGTGTGGGGAGTAGGTTTGCACTATCTTTGCAGGTGCAGGCTTTAGATATGCAAGCTGGGCTGGGAGAGGTTACCTTGCAGTACAGCTCTAGACTGCTAAGGTTGCATTATAATGAACAATTGAGACACGACGATGCTGTTTTAAATTGTAATACACCCAAAAACACATCTTCTTAAAAAAAAAGATTTGCTAATTAACTGTGACCAACTCAAGGAGATTGTTTATTTTTTTAAACCAATATAAAACGCCACAGCTGTAGCAGCTTAAATGTGATTATAATGTAAAAATATATTTATGTATAGCAGTGTTTATGAGTGGAATCAGGGTGGGAATCCCAATTAAGCATAATCAGTATATGTGTAGTCTTGTTAACCCCAAGCAATTGAATTTTTGTAAAAATATGAATTAGTAATAAAGTGAGAGGTAAGGTATAGATAGAGAAAAACAGCGAGTTAGAGAGAGAAAAAGAGATGTGTGGTGGGCTGGGGAGGTCACTTTGTAGAAGAGTTCTGAGGATATATGGGAGAGGATGAGGGGAGGAAGCTTGTGGTACGGTAAGAACTTTGGAGGTTGAGGCCTGACACGTCTGCTGGGTGGGGAGAGGTGACCCTGGAGATGAGCTCTGGACTGCTAAGGACACTTACCTTGAGTACGTTTAAGAAGCTGTGGGGAGGATGAGGGGAGGAAGCTTGCGCTACGATAGTATCTTTGCAGTTCCAGGCTTGAGACTTGTTAGCTGGACTGGGGAGAAGTCACCGTGCAGTAGAGCTGTAGCCTGGTGGAGGAAGCTTGCGCTACGATAGTATCTTTGCAGTTCCAGGCTTGAGACTTGTTAGCTGGACTGGGGAGAAGTCACCGTGCAGTAGAGCTGTAGCCTGGTAAGGACGATTATTTCGTGGGCCTGTGATGATTTGTAGGAGAGGATGAGGGAATGAAGCTTGCGCTTGTTTAGAAACTTCTACAGGTCCAAACCTTAGATACGTCCGCTGGGCTGGGGCAAGGTCATCTTGAAGTAGAGCTTTGGACTGGTAAGGACGCTTACCTTGTGGGCTTTTGACGATGTGTAAGTGGGACAGGATGAGGGGAGGGAGCTTGCGCTAGGGTAGTATGTTTGCAGGTGCAGGCCTCCGATATGCGAGCTGGGCTGGGGAGACGTCACCCTGCAGTAGAGCTCTGGACTGCTAAGGTCGAATTATAATGAAAAATTAAGATGCAACAAATGCTTTTTTAAATTGTAAACCAACCAAAAACACTTTGTCTTAGAAAACAGATTTTCTAATTACCTGTGGCCAAATGAATGACAATGTTTTTTTAAACCAATTTAAATGCCACGGCCGTAGCAGCATAAATTTATTTTAAAAATATCACTGCGACTGATTGTTGATTTTTTAAGCAGTATTTACGGTGGCATCAGGCAGGGAATCCCAATAAAGCGTAATGGATATATGTGTTAATGTACAAATGTGTACTTTTTTTTAATGTTTTGTAGTTAAGAGACAAAAGGCAAGCTGAAAATAAAGCAGTGCTGCATGTTTTGAAGAATGAGATGGTGTATAGGGAAAAGGTAGAGAAAGAGATGGAGGTAAGTGAGAGAGAGAGAAATAAGGTATAAATAGAGAGAAAGAGCGAGAGACAAAAAGATGTGAGCTGGGCTGGGGAGAGGTCACTTTGTAGAAGAGCTTTGGACTGCTAAGGACGCTTACGTTGTGGTGGTTTAAAGATATGTGGGAGAGGGTGAGGGGAGGAAGCTTGCCGTACGGTAGGATGTGTGGAATTTGAGGCCTCAAATATGTCTGCTGGGTAGGAAGAGGTGACCCTGGAGAAGAACTCTGAACTGCTAAGGATACTTACCTTGTGGATTTTTGACGATGTGTGGGAGAGGATGGAGTTTGCGCTATGGTAGTATACGCTATTGTAGAATGTTTGCAGTTCCAGGCCTGAGACACTTAGGGGCCGATTCCGATCTCGGTCGGAGGCGCACCCAATACCATTCGGTCGGGAAAAAAGCCATGCGAAAGCCTGTTTCCCGACCGAACCGTACGCGGGTCCGGCCGAGCGAGTACGATGCGACTCGCCGACCGACTCGTCCGGGCGTCCCGACAACTCCGACCGACTCGCTCGGACTCGAACCGCTCCGACCGACTCGGTCGGACCCGATTCGCACCGCGCAATGGAGACGTTTCCCGGCCGGGTAAGTACGATGCGCGCCGCGAGCAGTCCGACCGAGCCGCGCACTCCGGCTCGTAAGAGCTGTCGGAGCCGTACTTTGGGGGTCCGTGTCGGACCCCCTGTACGCGTACCCGTGCGAGGCGCACACAGGGGGACCCAAGGGTCCCCCTACCTGTGCGTGTACGCCGCGAGCGCCCGCGGCGTACTCGCTGTAGGGGGCGCCCTTGTCCGCCTCGCACCCATTGAGGCAATGGGAGCCCGCGTACGCGTTGTACGACCGGCTCCCATTGAGTTCAATGGGAGTCCGACCGACTCGTGTCCGATAACATACGGCCGCATCGTACTCGTTCGGTCGGACTGCACGGGTCCGATTCGGTCGGAAATCTCTCCGGGTCCGGCTCGGTCGGAGAAATTTCCGGCCCGAATCGGAATCGACCCCTTAGCTGGGTTGGGGAGAAATCACAGTGCAGAAGAGCTTTTGACTGCTAAGGACGCGTACCTTGTGAGCCTTTCAGGCTTTATGGGAGAGGATGAGGGTAGGAAGCTTGCGCTCATATAGAGTTTTCTACAGGTGTAGGCTTTAGACAGCGTAGCTGGGCTGGGGAGAGGTCACCCTGCTGTATATCTCTAGCTGCTAAGGACGCTTAGTTTGTGGGCTTGTCATGATATGTGGGAAAGCAGACAACAATAGCACACTAAAAAGCAAATTAGCCTGGTAGGAAAGATCCTTATCTTTATTGCAGCGGCATGTGTGGAAAACAGATGGCATGCTTGGCCATAAACAACAGGATGTGAAGATTCCCATAGAAAGTAAAACTTAGTTTTCAAGCTGCCAAGCCATTTGTTGTGAAGATTACAGCACATCTACTGTTCTGTTACATAAGTTTTAGTATTTTGTACGTTGAAAAGTATAGTAAAAGAAAGTACATTTTAAAACAATATCCCTACACGCTTTGTTCCCCAAAAACCCTTTTACACTTAAACATGTAAATAAACTTAAAAGCCAGACTGCCTTTCACATACCAGCGAAGCATTAGAAAAACATTGAAAACATAAATAAAACTAAGCGCTGGCTTTTATCCCATAGAAACAGATATAATTAATTGAATAAAAAATTACCTTTTTGTGTGTTTATATCGCACCAGGATTGTGTTGGCACATTGATTGCAAAATTAGTTGTAAGTTTGTTGGAATGTAAAAATGAAAACAACTAGTTGTGTATAATATTGAAATATAAAAAGATCATGCGGAATGGTTGTGGAACCAAAAATGCCCAGAAAAGCAGAAATGCTAATCTAATTTAAATATTTGACTGCAAGTTATTTATCCAAAAGCGCATCAGTCAGCGAAGTACCAGTCATATACGTTTAATTGTAACAAAGGAGCACAGCTGAATGTGTGCACAGAAGATAACATGCGAAAGCCTTGTTAACCCCAAGCAGTTTATTTTGTAAAAATACGAGTTAGTAATAAACTGTAAGGAAATCCCAGCGACTGGGTCTTTATGTAAAGAAACCAAAATACAGCGTGTGGAGAAGCATAAATGCAATTAAAATGTAACAAGCATTGGCCGCGCGGCCGTGAAACTGACACGGCCGCGCGGCCGTGAGTAATCGCGGGTTTGGAAGTGCAAACAGTGGCTTTTGCTGGCGACCAGCTTGCGTTCACGCGAGCGTCCAGATGGCGAGGAAGCCATATGGCGCCTGATCGCGCGTGCAGGCTCGCGTGAACGCAGGCTAGTCGCCAGCAAAAGCCACTGTTTGCACTTCCAAAACCCGCTTACTAAAACTCTCGCCAGGGCAGCGCATGCGCTGGCTCAAGCGAGACCTAAAAAAATAGGAATACCCTGCAGATCTAAGTGCATGAAGCCCCCATCTTGGCATCCCTCACTCGCTGCTGAAGACTCCAGTCAGTAGGAGGGTGAGACAAGAGAACGATAAGGCAGAGAAGAAGAGGGGATGTGTGCTGCTAGGATGCTTGCAACAGAGCTAATAAAATCAGGACAGTGTAGGCCAATGCACTGCCATGGTATTTTACACACTGTCCAATTAGGTTCCCGGTATGCCAATGATGCTCTACAACAGGGGCATTGATGATTCTGGTATGTAATAAAGGTATAGAAATGGAGGATTATGAATGCTTGCACCCTCTGCAATGTAGAAACTGGCCTGGCAGTGGTTACAATCTGTGTTTTTCAGAGAGAGGCAATGTGAACTCATAGAGGTATATGTAAGTTAAAAGAAAACTTAAATACTCGAAGGTCTGAGCCAGTAATATACGTGACTGTGGCTCTACAAAATTCCATTCTTCTTTTGGCTCTAAAAGTGGCTTCCCAAGGATGTTCTTCACCAGCCTGACCTTAAGAGAATAATCTGGCTGAGACAACAGAAGTGCAGGAGCTGCTGAAAGCATTAGCCCTACCCCGAGGGTATAGAAAGAACAAAGAATTCCCAGGCACCTATGGAGCAAATGTCTTCATATGAAAAATGAGCCAGTCCACATTAGGAGTGCAGTTGGTTATCATAGTCCATCAAAGTCTACAGCAAGGTAGAGTGGTGCCACAAATACCTTTCTGTTGTTATCAACATATCATTGCTATAATGTAGACAAACAGCTGGTAATATGCACTTTTAGGGGAGTGCCATCAATCCAAGGTGTATAGCACGGAAATGCGATGTGAAACACGGATTGGCGACTCAAGGACTTTATTAAATGAACGTGGTTTAACTTCAACAAATGTGTTTGCTGCTGAGCTACATGGGGCACAGGCAACCTGAAACTGCTATTCACAATTGTATTCGTATTAAATAGCAAGTGTTTCGCGTAAGATGTATTGAATGCCACAATTAAAACACAAAAAATTTGAGAATCCTACCACAACTGCTACCTATTTCCGTCACTGTTTCAAAATATACCATGGTTATACAGAGAAATCCTCCACTTTGGGTTCTGAGTGGTGTATTCACGAGGGGTGGATAAACTTTTGAGGACGTCTTCGATGTTGAGGAATTTTAAACTTTGTGAAGTTCCCCACATTTACCAGAGCCAGGCATAGTTTACATTCAGAAATCCTTGCAGCCAAATGTCTTACTCAAAATGGGCAGGACCCAAGGCTGCAGGGACATCAGTTTCCTGCTGTCATCTGAGATGCTTGAGTAGGTTGAAACCGGTCTGGGGTTGCTTGTGTCCCATCTAGAGGGAACCTAGCCTGGCATGTCGGGCTGAATTGTTCCTATTTGATTAGGACTAAAACTGATTTGCATAAAACAGATCTCTAGAGTGGCATAGCGGGTGAAAAATGATGGTCTGGAATGCGGCCCGCGCAACTGCCAGTGGTTGAGATTAATTCAAGTATTCCTTCCATCACCTTGATAGTTTTGTTGTCATCTGAGAGGCAGCATGGAATTGTTCCTATTTTGGCAACATCCCCTCCGTTCCCTGCTCTGCTGTAAGTCCATCTCTAGGATTGTAGACAGAGCACAGTGATGTGGACAATAAAGGTAGGAAGCTGCCACTCCTGGACATGCGTGGAAGTGGAAAAGTTCCTATTGAATCGCAGGGCTCCTTATTAGCCTCCAATTATTTTTAAACCACCAGTTTAAGGGATTGAGAACATGGCATAATTTAAAAGACAATTTCATAACATTGCAAAGTCCTCAACTTCATATCATTGTATGCATTGCTAAGAGTCCTGGGAAAGCAGGGGACACTTGCCCATCCTCCCAAACCTGCCTTTATCTTCCCAAGCGTTAAGAAGTCCATTGACAGGAGCTGCAAGAAGGCCAACAGAGTCGGAAAACAGCGAGCAGGCATATGGGGGAATCTGACAGGCTTGACGACCCTCTCACCATTTATGTATGTTTATAGCATAAACAAGACGAACTTGATGAATAAAGCACTTTGCAAGTGATCTACTTACAAGAGCACAATCAGACAAACTGTAGGACAGCAAATACAGAACTAATTGCATCAAAATACAATGATATACATATGCACATTTACAGAAATTTGCATAGAACAGCATAAACGCTGGTACCAGCTATCAAAGCCATCTTCTGTGTGCAGGAAGTAAGGTGAATAGATGTAGGAATAACAAGGATTTAGCTCCATTTTGAGTGGAACATGGTGCAAGACTTAAGAAGTGGCACTGGAACTACAGATCTTTAAACTCTCTTTTAAAGGATACAAATGAAAGGTTTTTTTCTCAATGAATGGAGTTCCATTACTTTTGTGCACTCTGCAGAAAGATTCCTAGAGAGTTTTTTTTTCTATTTCTCTTGTCTGTGAATTCAAGTTCCTGCCCTCTTCATGACTCCAAGTATTCAAACTCTATCTTCTCACCCTTTCTGATAATGGGAAAAACAAAGGTGGTTGGTAACAGCCTCTCCCCCGAATGGCTAGTCACTTTTAATATACTATATTAATAAAGCACCCAGGGGCAGCTTTAGCACTGGTGGGGCCTGGTGCAATAATTTTTTAGTGCCCCCTACAATGACCTCCTTCTCCACAGATTTCCTCACTACTATTCTCCAACAGTATCCCTCAACAGTATCCCTCATTTCTCCATCGGCCGTCTCTCACATACATTTCATTTGTTTTATAGAGCTACCCATACCAGTGTAGGGTGTCAGAGCACTTTACATCACACACACATTATACAGAGGCAATGAATCATCCATGTATAGATCAGTCTATAGGAAATGTTCCATAAGACAATAAGGATTACAAGGTCTAGTAATCAAATGTCATCCATACTAGTAGGCAGTATATTTTAAGATTGTTAGAAGTTGGAGCAGCACAAACTCAGGATTTAAAGTGTACCACAGTAGTTGAGGTTGTATTTCTGCCCAGACAAATCCTTTTTAGCAGCATTAGGATAATAAAAGACTGAGAAAATATAATATTCTAACCTATACCATGCAGTTTGCATGCTGCTCTTAGATGACAGTTCACAGGTTACTGTGCTTTATTAGGGTTGTAACTTATGAACTGCAAGTAACAAAAGGATCTCTGTGACAAAAGCAGTAACCCACTGAGCTAGCCACATAAATTATGGTGCTGTGAATCTACTAATTAGATTAAACAAATTGGATATTTTGATTTAGTATTTGTCTCCTCAACCTCTAGCCTCTCTTCTACGAGGAGCAACTCTTAGCTTTAGCAATTGTTCAAGAATTTTTAAAGGGTGTAAATAAAACACTTATTAAGACTGGTGGTGTAAAAAAATATCCATTTTACCAAAAATCGGTTAAACGTCTTTTACATTTAGCTAAGTAGGTGAAGAGGGTGGCATATCAAAAACAAATTCTCAAAGTTGGAAAAAGCTAACTTCACAAATGTTGTATACCCCTGGTTTAGATATGAACTAAATGTTTACTTTTCTTTATGTTCACCCTTGTTTTCTATTAGCAACTTGAAGTGTTCTAGTTTCTCTTTATGTCTTTATAAGGTTGTTTTTCAATGGATAGTTGAACCTAGGCCGTCATTTAAAATTTGCTCTAAGGAGTTAGTTGCTTCCCTTTCCTGGGGCCTGACACCTGGCTGTTAATTCCAAGGCAGTAGCAGAATTGGATCTAGCTACAAAGGCCCATCAACCACAAGATGTGGATGCAGTCTCTGGCACTTGAAGCCAAAATGGCTTGGCATGGTAAAAACATTGTGCTATTGCAGAAGGGGGGTGTCCAGCTCATAGCTGCAAGTAATCCCAAATTCACTCTCCTCAGGGCTCAGGAAGTCCACAGGAATTCACAAATCACCCTACCTTACATGTGCCGTAGACTAGGGTGAATCCCTTGGGATTTCACCAGCATGCAGGGACAGACACATGGCTCATACCTCAGCTCATCTAAGAACAGTTCTAATACTAAGGACTACCTCCCCAAGAATAATTGTCCACCAGTTAAAAAAAAAGAGGAATCCTTAATATTCCTTGACAGAGGCCACATGTACATATGGTATAATAGAGGGCTCGCCTGTTGTACAGCGCATGGATTCTGTGTCGAGAAGGGTGTTTGGAACATGTTGTCTTGGAAAGCTTCTGAAGCAACCTTTAAGAAGTGTGTTCTGTTTTAAAATGGAAGCAGTTCTGTCTATCCCTCCAACTCCTGTAGCATGGGATTAGCATGCCACATTTTCACAGGTCAGGCAGATGACCCTCAAAGGTACCAAATACTCTTTGCTTTACTCAAGCTAACAGTGAAGAGGCAGATATACTGGTTACTAGTTATCTCCTCCATGGATTATCAGACTTCTGTGTGACAAGCCTAGCAGCCATTTCTGCTAAAAATGAAATACACAGCTGTTACATAAAATTATTATATGCATGATAGCATTAGCTGATGAGATTCAGCCCATGTATAATTAGTTATGTTTTTGTGCAATGGGAGTCCAAATGAAATGAAGGATATTAGATATTGCCTACCATTTATTCGGTGTGAGCATAACAATTTATCTTATTGGCTGGCTCAGGGTGGGTTAAAGTTACATTTCTTTCTAGGAGAGGAAACTTAAATAAAGAATTCACATGGTCAAAATGTGCCCTCTGCTTTCTCCCAGTAAGGACAATTGAAGCTAACAACCTACGCGGGGCAATGGGAAAAGGTCTGTGTACAGTACTCACTGGATGCTGTCCTTCCAGCCTACTCCATTCACACTGAATTTCCCAACCATAGTAGGTTTCTACATGCGCTCCAGGAAGCCTTGCTGTAGTTGGCAAGGAAGCGTGAACATCTTTTCTATTCTATAAAGGGGATGGGATAAGCTAATAAGAGGAGGACTTGAAACCTTACCTGGAATAGGTTCTAAGGAACCTTTCTCCATTGTGTTGGATTTTCCCTGTACAAAACTTCTGGGAGATTTTCAGCCAAAAGGCTCTTTCCATATGTGATTATTTTGCAGTAAAAGGAGAGTGTGTGATGTTTGGGAATTTTGGGGACATTAGAAAAATAACTTTCACCAGTGTTAAACATTTGCCAGTTCAAATGTTCCTTGAAAGCCACTAGTTCCCAGAACCTCCTCGAAACTAGGAGGTGGATTCATTAAATGCAATCTCAATAACTGGCTCTTACGGTTGTATCAGAATATCTCATGAATTTTGTTTCCCAGGGATACAGGAGCCTGCAGACTGAGGGCAGTCCTGTGATCAGCTTAAGCCTGTAAGAATCCTAAAGAATACTCCATGCCAGTTGGACTATCCTTGAGGGTCTGGCTGGCATCTGGGTCGGCTTCTCCTGCTGGCTTTTGGCTACTTGGGAGAGCCTTAGCACTGTTTAACAACTGTTCAGTGACTGATCTGAAGATCTGCAAGAACCAAAAGTGACTTTTGCATCTTTTCTGTATATTGAGCCACTGACAAAATGTTTGATGTTGCCTCACTGCAAATGCAACAACATCCAGCCCATCTCAAGGCACCTCGGTGCCTGCAAGCCTCCTTTTCAAGATGCCGATTCAGTCCCAGCACTTGACTTGACATGACTTGACGCACAGCACTCAAGATTGTAGAGCTTAATCCATCTTCAATGCTCAGGGTACCCAGACACTCGATTTGGACTCAAAGCGCCTTTTTCCTGACTTCTAGGGAGCTCAGTGGCTACTGACACAGATCAGACTAATCCTTATTGGCTCAGGGGTAGATTTACCACATTTTCAAGCAGCACAGTGCAGCAGTTGCAAATGCTGTACTGTGCTGCATGAAAAGGAGAAAGGAGGAGAGCGCCAAATTTACTGAATTATGGCACTCTCCTCCCCTTTCCCTAGTGCCGGCACTGAAATTAGCTGCCGTGCGCCACGGAGACACCTTTGCGCCATGGTGAAAGGGTGTCTCCGTAAGTCTAGCATAGGTTTTTTACTGGAATGCTACCCTTCCAGTACAAAATACTATGCATAGACTGACTTAAACCATTTTCCCTCTTTGTTTGTTTGCTGTACAGTGCAGCACACGTACAAAGTCGGAAAAGGAAGGAGAAATTAAAGCATTTCTCCTTCCTTGCACCTTCTTCAAAATGGGGCAGTTTCTGATGCTAAACCCTGTCTACTTTATTAAGTAAATTGGGTTTAGCATCTGAAACCTTAGGTGATTGCATGGGAATGCCCAGGCTCCACCCATGGTACGCCCCCTTGGTTCCAAGTAATGCAAAGCAGCGCTATGCGCTGCTTTCCATTACTTTCACGTTATTTCCAGTGCTAAACAAAATCTTAGTAAATCTCCCCTCAATTTCTTAAGCACTTCAATACTTAAAACAAAAATGAGTTGGCTCAAAGCCTTCCATGATGATTTGACTCAAACATTTGCATCAGCTTCCAGCATATTCACCTTGGAAGATCTGTTCTTCACTATCCAGCTGTAGGATGGATCACCAGGAACAACAATTGATTCGATTGCAGGTTTTGCAATGGCTTGAGATGGCTTCTAAGCTAGTTAGCCTTTTGTCTATTTAAAGAACACTTCACCAGCCACACCTTTTATTTTTATTCAGACAGATCTCAATAATTAACATACTCTTGATTCAATGATCCAACTTTGGTCATTTTACTGCTGCAGTTTTAATAATCTATTTTTGGTCAAAAATTGGTTTGGGCCTTTATGTTCTGTATATCTTTTGATTGCACTATTATGTAAATAGTGAAAAGCAAAACAGACACATTCACTTGTAGTGTAGCATTGCTGCTCAAGCCACCTTGCCTAAAGTCAGCCAGCAATACCTCAGAGGAAAACTGGTTTACTGTACTAAACCGTGGGACTAGCCCAACAGGCTTCGTACTCACAATTTCAAAGAACACTTTTTAAGAGCTATATAACAAGTACAGATACAATGCAGAATTTTACACCCCTGACCGCTCACTGCTCCCTCCAAAAAACAAAAATAAACTTATGACATGGCTAATGATGCAAATGTTTGCTTCAGCAGGCCTACTTTGCCTGCGTCTGACAATGAACGATAATATAACATTTTCTTTGGGAATGATTGCCAAGTTACGCGCCCTGCACATTTTTTTCTTCCATATTTAAGATAAATATTTAATTGAATTTCACCTGGTGTTGTGCTTTCTTCTGTCACTTATATGAGGCTAACACATAAGAAAACCACATATGGAAATATTTAAATGAGCCTTTTTTCAATTATTTTGCATTGATATATTGTTGAGAAATTATTTGGCAGAATCATAAAAAACAATTTTCATTAAACAACACACTGAACTGTTGCTAATTTTCACAAGTCTGTTGGGAAACAAATGCCCTACAAACACAAGCATTTGGGCAACATCTGAGTCTTGATGTGGTTATTACACTGAATATTAAATGAAATTTCTCTAAATACAGGGCTTTGGTTGCAAACAAGATGGACGACGCTGGAGCTCCAGAAACCTAACCTGGCACTTGTTTCAAAACAATTCACTCTAGCTCAATGTTTTTCAGACAACATTTACAAGCAGAAGTACACTTCCTAATTGCAAACACAGTTTATAGATATCCTATGGGTATACGCACTACTCCCATACTTTTCCTATGTCGTAGGTAGTTCCTGAAGGTGTAGAAAAAAGAGCAAAAGGAGACTCAGGGAATAAACAACACTGAAAGAGTAGCAATGTCATTGGGCACCATGAAGGCATTTTGGGTTTGTGTAACCCAACACACTGGGGTCATGGCCCTCAATGCCCTTCAAATGGTATATTCTAAGATCCAACAAAAATTGAGTTTCCCATTCCAGTATGATTTAGATCCCATTGGCCAAATAGGAAAAAAAAGAATGGGTATGTCACCCCCCTGGCCTGGCTCATAAGAAGCTTCGGCTTCACACTGGTGTCTTACGCGGACGACACACAGATAATAGTGTCCATCAACAGCTCGTCCACTGACACTGCAGTTCGATTTAAAGACTGCATGAGCCACATAGGGAAGTGGATGCAGGACAATTGTTTAAAGCTTAATACATCTAAAACAGAAGTGTGGCTCAATGGTTAGAGCGGCAGACCCTGATGCAGAGATCTGGCCCGGGACCAGGGTTCAATTCGCGCCTCGGCGGGTCTTGGGCTCAATTTCCTCGGACCTGATAATTCTCGCCTCGGTGCCTAT
Source organism: Calotriton arnoldi (assembly GCA_963921515.1). Lineage (NCBI taxonomy): Eukaryota > Metazoa > Chordata > Amphibia > Caudata > Salamandridae > Calotriton > Calotriton arnoldi. The sequence goes on along the minus strand of CAWUFW010004614.1, from coordinate 1,010,846 downwards.
TCTAATCATGGGTCCCACTCTGCAACTCTGGGCAATAGCTTGCTTAATCTCCACAACGGCCCCAACAGCGCTGGGATGCCTGGCTTCACCCTGGGGGTGCCCAGGAGTGGACATTTCACAGGGAAAAGCCAGGAAGGGTTCCACAGCGGTATGCGTACAGCGCCAGGACACCCCTTTGGGGGTATAAGTGCGCTTTACAAGTACAAATTTCATTTCATTTACAAGTACAAATTTCATGCTCTTTGGCAATACGCCAGTCAACTGGTCAGACAGATGGTGGCCGAATCATGTGGGCTCTCCTCCGATACCCGTAAATAAAGTGAAAAATCTTGGAGTTCTCTTCAACACCACATTGTCCTTTGAAACCCAGATCAATCACACTACATCGGCTTGCTTTTTCATTCTTAAAATCTTGAAAAAAGTACTCCCACTTATCCCTCTTGAGCTAAGAAAAACAGTAGTCACAGCACTTATTGCCTCCAGGCTGGACTATTGCAACGCCCTGCTTACTAGTGCAAGCAAGCGTAGCATACATAAACTCCAGATGGCGCAGAATGCTGCACCTAGAGTCCTGCTTGGGCTCACCCGCTATGACTCGGCATCCAAGGCCCTCGCAGAATTACACTGGCTGCCCATCATCAAACGTATTCATTTCAAAGCATTCTGCATTGCGTTTAAGGATACACATGGCCTTGGTCCTTGGCATTTGTCGCAACTTTTCAATCCTTACATTCCGGCAAGATCACTGAGATCATCAGACAGCGGCAACCTGATCATCCCCAAGGCACACAAAGTTAAATGGGGAGGAAAAAGTTTTGCATACACCACCTCCAAACTTTGGAACTCCCTGCCTAGTTCTCTTAAAAAAGAATCCAATCTGCCTAATTTTAGAAAGCACCTAAAAACCTGGCTCTACTAACGTCTCTCCATCCTCACCTGTGCTTGCCTATTTTTGTTAAAGCGCCTAGACACCTCCGGGTACATGTAGCGCTATATAAATTCCTCATTTAATTTCATTTCAATACTGACACTGCTCACCACTAATGTACATTTTTAAACACGTGAAGCCCAAGTTTAGAGACTGGAAATCATTCAATTTCCCAATTAGGACACCTTATAAAAAAATACCAGAGAAACTCACATGAGTGTCCAATTTTCAGTTCACTCTGATGTTTGAAAAGGCAGGGCCTGATTTATAGTTTGTCAGACGGGTTACTCCGTCACAAATGTGACAGATATCCCGCACACCTTATTACACGTGCATTGTAACCTATGGCACTTGTAATACAGAGGACAGGCTTTCCTTCACATTTGTGGCAGAGTAGCCCGTCTGTCAAACTCTAAATCAGGCCCTGAGTCATAAACTAGCCCAACAATATCCAGAGAGTAAAGCTCCTTTAGATTATTTCCAATCAATCGATCATCTGGTCAGAGGTACAGTGATAATTCTTGCTTGAGTAAGAGAGACTTTCTTGCAGAGTCGAACATAACTGGTTCCACTCAAAGAGAACACATGTACACCATCTAGTGCACACTCTTTTGGTTTGCAGTTTAATGGTCCATCTAGACATTCCTTTATATTATTTTTTTAACCTGTTAAAATTCCACTCAAGATGCTAACCAGTTTCTATCATTTTTAGGTCGAGCCTGGGCAGCGCATGCGCTGCTTTGTGAGGCATGCTGTATTCAGGTATGGACTTGAAGCTCCGCCCACTCTCTGCCCATATTTTTCATTGGCTTGTGTCATGGTCCTTTGTAAACTGTGGCTTTTAATTGGTCAATAGGTTGAGTAGCCCCTCCTTAGTACCGCCTTGTCTCATCTTGTAACCTCCCACAAGGACTGGCCCTTTTATGTATGTTGGTACTCGGTAGGCTTTAATTACAGCCTCCAAGCACTATTTTGTCAAATTGTTTCCACCTGCCTGCTGTTGCAGGCAAGACAGCTCTCTCCTAACCTTTATTTTTTTTTTATTAGCACAGCACGCCACAGTGGCAGCCACACTTTTGCTTTATATGCGGCGCCAAACGTGGCCGCATGTTTTTATTTTTTTTTACTATTTATTTACTTTTTTTGTTGTTCTTCACAAGCGCCCCATGCTGCGCTTTCATGTTAATATAGGCCGCTCCCCCTTCTTTAGATAAACCGCGTCTAAAGAAAGGACCGTGGCCGCTCTTAAAGTGAAACCGCGGCATGGGGCGCTTTTACCAAAACAAAGCATTTGTTTGTCAAGTTGACAAACTACTTAAATGACAAACGTACTTGAATGTAGAAGTGGGCAAGCCAATAAATTCATAAGGAGAGCCAAGCTAAAGCTGAGTCGTGGGTCAGGCTTGATTCTAGGAGCTAAAGCACGAGCCAAGCCGGCAAATGTTTCAGCATGTAAATGATGAAGCAAATGTCCAGTAAAGACATGATACACTCTCTTTGTCTTGGACACCTTTGTTTCACTTTACTACATTAGATTATGTCACTGCATTGATGTGATAAAAGTAATAGTTTTTCAATATGATGTTTTTCCCACATCCATTGCCCAGTAACAAAGCCTGGAGTGAACCAAGAGATGTCAGTTTGTCGTGTTTACTATATTTATGAAGAATATTGCTGTTGTTTGAAGAACAACATTATTATCTATTAAACTAGATCTAAATGAGGTTTTTATATAGCACACATAATGAATTGAATTTCTACAAGATGGTCTCAGATTTGATGCTCAATTAAAATGAGGCACAGTGAAGTAAAATGATTTGCATAAGTTCACACAAGTTAGTCAAGTAGGGAAGCTGGGATTTTAATAAAAGTTTCTTGGTTACACATTGTGCCATTCAAACACTGGGCTCTGTCTCTGTCCCTTGATCCCCAAAGGACTAAGGGGCAGATGTACAACCTTTTTTTGCGGTTTCAAACGGGAATTCGGCCCGTTTGCGACCGCAAAAAAGGTCAGCCCATGTACAAACAATATTTTGCGAGTCACTAACCTATTAGCGACTCCCAAAATATGATTTGCGACTCGCTATTAAGGGCGTGCCAAGGGCGTCCCTTCCTAGTAGCTAGTGCAAATGGCATGTAAAATTGTTTTGCGAGCGCATTTGCGTTCGCAAAACACTCGCAGTTTACCACCCTTTTCAAAAGGGTGGTAAGCCACTCGCAAATGGGAAGGGGTCCCCAGGGGACCCCTTCTGCTTTGTGAATGGGTGTGTAAATATTTTTAAGACCAGGCAGTGGTCCCAGGGACCACTGCCTGCCCTTGAAAAATGAAACGGAAAAGTTTAATTTTTCTTTTTTTAAATGCATCCCATTTTCCTTTAAAGAAAACGGGCTGCATTTAAAAAAAAAAATGCTTTATTTAAAAAGCAGTCACAGACATGGTGGTCTGCTGACCCCAGCAGGCCACCATCCCTGTGAGTGCGAGCCATTCCCAATGGGGTCGCAAATTGCGACAGCCTCATGAATATTAATGAGGCATACAATTTGCGACCCCATTGGGAATCGCAAACAGTGTCTGAGACACTGTTGTACATGCATTTTTGCAAGTCGCAAATTACGTCGCAATTTGATGCAATTTGCGACTTGCAAAAATGAATGGTCGTACATCTGGCCCTAAATGTATACATAAAATCTTAAAAGGAGACTCCTTTTATGTTACTATCACTGCCTTCCCTTTACTTAATTAACAGTAAAAGGGATCAGATCACCACCACTATGGCAGAAATTACACTGACTAGCAAAAATAAACAGTATTGTGAATGCTCGCAGGTTTTCAATGAAATACATAAGAATTGCAGCTCAACTTTTTAGATATCGTGGAAGTGGCTGTCATGCGTCTTATGTTTTTTTTCTGTTTAAAACTGCTATAGGAAGTGAAAACGTCACTGACTGCAACGCTTGGCTCGGCGCCATTTTGTCTCGGTCATCCCCATGAGACAAGAGACAAGACAGGCTCAGTCTTTCAACCCGAGCCAGGCTCGAGCCCTACTTGACTTGCTCACCTCTACTTAGCTGCAATGCCTGCCCAAGTGTTGTCACAATCTGCAGCGCCAACCACTTATCAATGGAAATATAACACGAGCTTCAAAAGTAGCATGCACCTGAGAATAATTTGGAAGAATATACACCTACCCTCTTACTGTTCTCGTCCTCGTGTGCATTTCTGAAGTCGTGCTCTAAGGAGCATTCAATGTCGCTGAAGAGGCCCACCTCCTCGCAGTTCTTCAGGAACCGAGTTGGTGTTGGAGTTTGATCTAAGGAGAGAGGACATGTCTCACTGATGGTTCTGCTTCAAATTGTCTGATGCTAATCAGGCCCAGGCAACATAGAACTAAAGTCGCAGAATGAGATCAATACAAATTTGTCTGGCTACTGCTCCTCTCATGCAAAGCAAACCAGTGTTCACAATTGGATACAACTTTCGAATGAAAGCAACGTTGTGCAACAAATTTTAAACAAAGTACTAAGGCCTTCATTATATCTAACACAGGTTAACTGCATCAGTAAATTCGCACCTTTCTTTATCAATACCTCATGGTTCAGTATTTCCCGAATGCACAACTACTGCACTACTCAAAATTTACCTCTGCAGAATCAGGAATTACCATGGAAATCAGTATTTCCCCACTGATATCTGCATCTAATTCCAGCATTCGAGGCTATTTTACTTAGACATGTTATTGATCAATCAATGTATTTGTATAGCGCAGCTAATCACCCGTGAGGGTTTCCAGGGGCTAGGTTGCAAGGCTCAGTTGAAATGCCTGGTCTTGAGTCTCCTCCTGAAATCTGCCAGTGAGGGCAGTGTCCGAAGGGGAAGGCCATTTCAGGAGTTGGTGGCAAGGTCGGAGAAGGAACGGCCTCCGCGGCGGCTTTGGCAGATGCGCGGTGTCTGCATGAGGGCGGCTGAGTGAAGGTGTCTGGATCGTTGGTGGAAGTTTAGGCGGTGGTTGATGCATGCTGATTCTATGTCGTGGAAGGCTTTGTAGGCGTGTGTCAGTATTTTGAATTGGCATCTTTTCTGGACGGGGAGCCAGTGGAGGTTCCTGAGGTGTAGAGTGATGTGGGTCCATTTGGGCAGGCTGAGGATGCATCTGGCTACTGAGTTCTGTATCGTCTGTAGTCTCTTCATGAGCACGGTGGCGGTTCCTGCATACAGTGCATTGCCGTAGTTCAGCCAGCTGGTCACTAGGGCTTGAGTGACGGTTTTCCTCGTTCTGATGGGGAGCCATTTGAAGATTCTTTGGAGCATGTGGAGAAGGCTGCGTTGATCTGCCGCTTCGAGTGAGCCTGCTGTCCAGGATGATGCCAAGATTGAGGGCTTGGTCTGTCGGTGTGGGAGTGGGTCTGAGTTCGGCGGGCCACCAGGTGTCATTTCAAGGAGAAGTGTTGTTGCCTAAGATCAGCACTTCGGTCTTGGGGTCTGCTGAGAGGGAGAGGATGAGTTGGGTGTCATCAGCGTAGGATATGATGTTAAGGTTGTGGGTTCAGATGATGTCGGCTAGAGGTGTCATGTAGGTGTTGACGAGGGTGGGGCTGAGGGATAAGACTTGAGGGATTCCACATACGGTGCTTCTCGGTTCTGAGGCAAAGGGAGGTAGGTGGATTCTCTGCATTTGTCCCATGAGGACTGATGCATCTCCCTGGATCCCAATTTGGCACAGAGAGGTTGAAGAGGATCAAGGCTGCTGCTTCTCCTCTGTCGAGGAGGGTGCAAATGTCATCAGTTGTGGTGATCAGGGTGGTCTTGATGCTATGGTTGGCACGGAAACCGGATTGGGAGGCATCAAGCAGGTTGTTTCTTTCCAGGTGTTCGGTGAGCTGCTGGCTGATTGCCTTCTCGAGGACTTTGGCAGGGAAAAGGAGCAGTGAGATGTGGCAGCAGTTCTGGAGTTCACAGGGGTTGGTGGATGGTTTCTTGAGGAGAGGGCTGGCTTCTGCGTGTTTACAGGCATCGGGGAAGGTGGCTGTGGCAATGAATGCATTGAGGATGGTGGTGAGTTGGTGGCTGATGTCCTTCCCTCGAAGGTTAAAGAGGCGGTGGGGACAAGGGCCCGAGGGTGCTACCGAGTGGATGGAGCTCATGATGGCTGAGGTGTTCTATGTGGTGAGCGATTCCCATACGGTGAGTGGCTGATCGAGGAGCCTTCCGTTGGAGTGAGGAGGATGTGGGGGTCGTGGGCTGGGGCTTGAAGTTCTTGCAGATGGTGGATATCGTGTTGTGAAAATGTTCTAGAGTGTCGCAGAGTTCCTGTGAGGGTGGGATAGTGTTTTTGGTGGCCGCAGGGCAGGAGAACTCTCTGGCGATGCTGAAGTGTTCCTTGGTGTGGTTGGCGCTTGCTTCGATGCGGTTTGCTTGGGTATATTTTTTCGCTTCTTTGAGTTGTTGGTCATATCTGTTGAGGGCTGACTTGAAGGTGGCTCCGTCTGTGGTGTTCCTACTGGTCAATCAAAAAGGAGGGGGGGACTAGGAGCTAGTTGAGGTCCAGTACCCATGCTCCACGTAGTAGTATACAACCAAAAAACTGGTTACTGTTCCTATAGGGACACCATTACTGTCCACAGAGGAAAGGAATAGGAGAGGACAGAGGGGGTCTAAGTACGGACCTCACAGATAGAGACAATCACAGATTTTGTCTCTTGTTGCCCTCACACATCCCGTGGGATGTCAATCTTCATCATTGGGCGTTGCTCCTCGTCGGGCCGGCGCTGCAATGCCCTACGGGTCCCCCGAAGGGTCACTTTGGCGGAGAACTTTTAATTACGCCGTATGACGAGTGAGGGTGTGAGATTTTCAGTGAAAGAGAGGGTGAGTGAGAGAGGGTGAATGAGTGAATGACTAAAACTGGTTAGGGGATACTCTAAAGGCTTTTTAATATGTTGGTTCCCCTGCCAGACTTGAAAAAACCCGTAGGTTATGTGTTACTGGCTGGGTAATAATGGTCCCCAGTAACTCTCAGGTCGACATGTTTCGCGCCCTTCGATGGTCAAAATGATCCCTGGCACTTCATCAGGACCAAAAAGAATGAATTATGAACAGTGAATGTCGTGGTTGAGGCGACTGGCAATACCGCGTACCGACTACACATTGTGGGGATTATAGTCACATCCTATTAATGTAAATGAGTGTGTACTCCATTTTGGAGCTCTTGCACTGATACACTAAATTGAATGTGTGCACTGAATGTATGTACATGGTGCCCTCATTCTACACCCTATCAGGGCGCCCACAGCACCTCTCTTCTGCCCTGCAAGAGAGTACATGATTTGGTTGAAATGCCATCAATCATCTCACCATTGAGAACTAAACAGTAATTATGTTTTCATGTCTGTCAGTGTATCGTCTGTGTTTTGTATCTTCTTTTCATTTATCTAGGTCCCAACAAGAGCGCTCATTATTTGAGCTGACGCCACCCTGTAGTTTTCACGAGGGGAACCGCTCTACTTTTAATATAGAGGTCTTTATTTATTTATTTGTTTTTCACTGTTCATAATTCATCCTTTTTGGTCCTGATGAAGCGCCAGGGATCGTTTTGACCATCGAAGGGCGCGAAACATGTTGACCTGAGAGTTACTGGGGGACATTATTACCCAGCCAGTAACACATAACCTATGGATTTTTTTAAGTCTGTCAGAGGAACCAACATATTAAAAAGCCTTTAGGGTATCCCCTAGCCAGTTTTAGTCATTCACTCACTCACCCTCTCTCACTCACCCTCTCTTTCACTGAAAATCTCACACCCTCACTCATCATATGGCGTAATCAAAAGATCTCCGGCAAAGTGACCCTTTGGGGGACCCGTAGGGCATTGCAGTGCCGGCCCGACGAGGAGCAATGCCCAATGATGAAGCATGACATCCCTCGGGATATGTGAGGGTAACAAGAGACAAAATCTGTGATTGTCTCGATCTGTGAGGTCCGTACCTAGACCCCTCTGTCGTCTCTACTGGTGCACCATCTTTTCTCCAGTTGTTTGCAGCCACATTTCATAGCCCTGAGTTCTGTTGTGTACCAACTGGCTTGTTTGGTGGGGGCGGCTCGGTCAGCAGTGTTGGTTATCCAGGTGGTGAAGTTCTGGACTGCTTGTTCCAGGTTGGTTGCAGGGCTGGGCTGGATGGTATTTAGGGCATCTATCCATTGGGTCTGTGTCACTTGTTCTAGCTGCGGAAGGGGGTGTTGGGGGATCTGGTGGTGGTACATGAGATCCTGCAATGGTAAAGTGGACGATGGAGTGGAGTGGTCAGTCGATGTGAGTTTTGTGACATGGCTTTATTTGACTCTGTCGCTAGAGGTGAAAATCGGGTCCAGTGTGTGTGCTGTTCTGTGAGTAGATTCGGTGACCAGCTGGGTGAGGATGAAGTTAGATTTGGGGGTCTCTAGTTGGCAATGGTTTGCACCTTTGTCCAAATAGGGACCCTTGCGTCTAGTCAGGGTAAGGGGCTACACTCCTAAAATAACCCCTGCTCACCCCCTTGGTAGCTTGGCACGAGCAGGCAGGCTTATCTCAGAGGCAGTGTGTAAAGCATTTGTGAACACATACAGTAACACAGTGAAAACACTACAAATGGACACTACACCAGTTTAGAAAAATAAGTAATCTTTACTAGACTTAACACAATGTCAAACGACAAAAATCCACAATACTGTAATCAAAAATGAGCCTTTAAAATGGTAGAAATAGCTTAGTTCAATGTAGATGATAAATGCAACACTTTACTCTCAAAGTACCTTGGATGCGTCACGCAATACAAACAAAAAGATCGCAGGGAAGTTGATGTACCGTTCCTTACACTCAGGGGAGTGGATGCGTCAGTTCCTTACTGCTGCGCAGGAGAGTTGAGGCTCGCTTCCTTACTGTGTGGGGAGTTGATGCGTCGGTTTCTTACTGTGATCCGGTGCGATGCGACAAGATGGCGCCTTGATGCGATGATGATCCGGTGCGATGCGACAAAATGGCGTCTTGGTTACAGTGCGACAACGTAGATGCGATGCATGCACGCCCGACAGCCGTGCGGTGTCTCGGTGAACTTCTGAGCCGCAACAGGCCCTGCGACACGCTTCTCTGGTGATGCGGCGGTGACATCTGCGGCGGCGGCACGCTTCTCCGGTGATGCGACATGCTTCGTCGGTGATGAGACGGCGAACAGCTGCGGCGGTGGCACGCTTCCTCGGCAATGCGACAGCAACTGCTGCGGCGGCGACACGCTTCTCCTTGTTGCGTCGCGCTTCCAGAGAGTGTCTGTGCCTGAACAAAACCAGTTCTGTGCAGCTTCCTGGCAGGAGGTGGAGACAGCATTGTATGAGAGCAGACCTGGCCCAGGTAGCTGAAAGGAAATCTCCTCCCCCTACTCTCTATTCTATGAGGTCTCAGGGGAGTGAAAGAAAATCCCCGCCCCCTACTCTCTATTCTATGAGGGCTCAGGTCAGTGAAAGGAAGTCTCTGCATCAACCATCTGAGGGGCCTGTGGTCTGTCTGAACCCGGAAGTGAGTCCCAAACAAGTATGGTCTCAACTTCTTCAGTGCCCAGACCACAGCAAATGCCTCACGCTCAATCGCACTCCACCTCTGTTCCCGTGGAAGTAACCTCCTACTGATGAAGGCTACAGGTTGGTCTTGGCCCTCCTCATTCATCTGTGCAAGAACAGCCCCTACACCATGCTCTGAAGCATCTGTTTGAACAATGAACTCTTTTGAGAAGTTGGGTGCCAGGAGCACGGGCGCCGTGCACATGGCAGTCTTCAGGGCATCAAAAGCTTTCTGACAGGTGTCAGTCTAGTTCACTTTCTTGGGCTGCTTCCTGGAAGTCAGCTCTGTCAAGGGTACAACTATGCTGCCATACCCCTCGACAAACCTCCTGTAATACCCAGTGAGTCCTAAAAAGGCTCTCACCTGTGTCTGGGTCTTGGGGGGTTCCCAAGCCAGGATGGTATCAATTTTGGGCTGTAGGGGCGCCACCTAGCCGATCCCAACCTGGGGTCCCAAATATACCACGGAACCCTGCCCGATCTGGTACTTACTCGCCTTGATCGTGAGGCCTGCCCTCCGCAGCGCCATTAACACTTCCCAGAGGTGGCGCAGATGTTCTTCCCAACTGGCGCTGAACACTGCAATGTCATCCAGGTAGGCGGCACTGAAATCCTCTAGTCCAGCCAACACCTGCTTGACCAACCTCTGAAAGGTGGCAGGGGCATTCTTCATCCCAAAGGGCATAACCCGGAATTGGTAGTGCCCATCTGGTGTGGAGAATGCTGACCTCTCTTTTGCCCCATCAGTTAAGGCGATCTGCCAGTACCCAGACGTTAAATCAAACGTGCTGAGGTACCGGGCAGCCCCTAACCGATCAATGAGCTCATCAGCTCTGGGGATGGGGTGCGCATCAGTCCTGGTGACTGAATTGAGTCCTCGGTAGTCCACACAGAACCGGAGTTCGGGTGTGGCACCAGGCGCGGCAGCCTTTGCGACCAAGACCACTGGGCTGGCCCAAGGGCTGTTAGAAGACTCAATCACCCCCAATGCGAACATCTTGGAGACCTCCTCCTTGATGCAAGCTCTCACCCTGTCAGTCACTCTGTAAGTCTTGTTCTTCACAGGAGGACTGTCCCCAGTGTCCACATCATGGACGCACCACTCAGTGACACTAGGGGTCAGGGAGAACAGGTCAGGAAACTGTCCCAACAGTTGGCGACAGTCATCCTGCTGCTCAGGGGTCAGGGTGGAAGAGAGGTTTACACCATCCACTGACCCATCTTGCTCTGTCGCAGATAGGAGGTCAGGAAGAGGTTCAGTCTCCTCCTCCATTCCATCATCTGTCGCTAGGAGCATGCCCACTTCGGACCTCTCTAAGTGGGGCTTCAGGCGGTTGACATGCAGGACCCGCAAGGGGTTCCTAGGAGACCGCAAGTTCACCAAGTAGGTGACATCACTCTTGCGCTCCACCACCTCAAATGGTCCGGTCCACTTATCCTGGAGCGCGCAGGGCTCCACTGGCGCCATGACCCACACTTTCTGACCCGGCTGAAGCTCAATCAGAGTGGCATTCTGATCGTACCACCGCTTCATCTCCTCCTGGCTGGCTTCCAGATTCGCCTGAGCGAGTTGCCTGAAACGCCGGGTTTAGTTTCTGAAGGCCAGCATGTAGCAATATACATCCTGGGGAGGTTTCCTGGGAGCTTTCTCCCAGCCTTCCTTTACCAAACTCAGAGGTCCTCTTACCGGGTGACCATACAGCAGTTCAAAGGGGCTGAACCCTAGGGACTTCTGTGGCACCTCTCGGTAAGTATAGAGAAGGCACGGCAAGAGGACGTCCCACTTACGCCTCATGGGTTCTTCCAGACCCATAATCATGCCTTTCAGGGTCCGGTTGAATCTCTCAACCAGCCCATTACCTTGGGGGTGGTAAGGAGTGGTGAACTTGTATGTCACACCGCACTCCTGCCACAGGGACTTCATATACTTGGAAATTAAGTTTGTACCATGGTCTGACACCACCTCTCAGGGGAACCCCACACGGGAGAAAATCCCCATCAACGCACGTCCCACCACGGGGGCCGTCACAGTCCGGAGAGGGATGGCTTCCCGGTACCGGGTGGCATGGTCCACCAAGACCAGGATGAACCTGTTGCTCATGGCTGTCTAGGGATCCAGAGGCCCCACAATGTCAATACCCACCCGGTCAAAGGGGGTGCTGACTACAGGGAAAGGCTGGAGAGGAGCCTTGTGCTTCCTCCCACTCTTACCACTTGCCTGGCAAGTCTGACAAGTCCTACAATGAGTATCTGAACTCTTGCGCATCTGGGGCCAATAAAAGTGGGTGACAAGCCTCTCAAAGGTCTTGTCCTGCCCCAGATGTCCTGCTAAAGGTACATCATGAGCCAAACCCAGTAGGAAGGCTCTGAAGCGCTGGGGTACCACCTGCACACGTGCTGACCCAGCCTCAGCAACCTTAGGCTCGCTATACAGGAGACCATTCTCCCAGTAGATCCAATGTGATCCAGACTGATCACCTGCTGCCTGGTTTGTGGCCTGTTGCCGCAAACCCACAAGAGATGGGCACTTGTTCTGCTCCTCACAGAACTCTTCCCTGGAGGGGCCTCCTTCCTGCTGCCAATGGGTCAGCTCAGGCAGGTCCCCCAGTTCAGCCACCTGTTCCCCTGTAGTTTCTAGGGCATCCCCCTCAAGGTCTGCCTCCTCCTGGACCGTGGGAACCACGGGGGCCGGTTTCCTGCGCCCCCTGCCTCTTCTTTTCAAGGCAGGCACCTGGGTCACTGTTTCAGGCTCCAGGTCCTCTTGAACACACTTACTGGCTGCCATAGACAGGGTGGTCACACACGCCCAATCCGGCAAGCCCAACATCTCCAAATGTGCATTACGCTCCACCTTAGCCTAAGGGGAGCTCTCCAAATCATTGCCCAACAGACAGTCAACAGGCATGGCTGGCCTCACAGCTACTTGAAGAGTACCTGAGACCCCCCCCACTCAAAGGGAACCTGAGCCACCTTGCAGTGGCTCTCTCTGTTGTCAGCGGGTAAACTGGGTAAAATGCATTGGGGATTACCTGCTCTTCAGACACCAGCCGACAACTGACAGCTGTCACACTGGCTCCGGTGTCTCTCAGAGCCTCCACCCTTTGGCCATTGATGGTCACCCACTGCCTGTACTTCTTAGTGTTATCAGGCAGCTGGGTCCTGGAGACCACCTCACAGTCTCCTAAAGAGACTAGGGACATATCTGCGGGACCCCACCCACCTTGGGCACCCAACTCCTCCCCCAGGGCTACACTAGCGATCTGCCGGGGTGGTGCACCAGTGGGTGCTGTTTTCCCATACATGGAACATCTTGAGTCATAGGAGCAGTGGCCCACTTCACCACACTTGAAACAGGTCTCGGGCCCACTGTGAACAGGCTTATCTGTCAGGGCCCCTGACTTCTTTTCAGGGGGAGGCTGGGAACCCTTCCCTTGGTTCCCTTGGGGATTACTTTGGGGCTCTTTCTGGAACTCCCTCTGTTTACCCTTGTCCCCCCCACTCCTCTGCTGGGGACCCTGCCCACCTTTGGCGGAGTCTCCCACATGACCCTTGTGGACCCGGGCGCTCACCCAGCGGTCCGCCTCCTCAGCAAGCTTCCAAGGGATAGTCAGCTTACTATCAATCAGGTGCTGGCGCAGCTCTGGAAAACAATTACTGGACAAGTGCTCCCACGCAATCAAATCATAGAGCGCCTGAAAATCATTATTCACTTTGCTACCCTTCACCCAACCATCCAATGCTCTGCCAAAAAAGGACACATATTCTACCCAAGTGATTGACTCCAGTTTCTTGCAGTTTCTAAACCTCTGTCTATACATTTCAGGAGTCAACCCATACCTACTCATCAAGGCTTCTTTCATGTGCTCATAAGAATTGTGGACTTCAGAGGGCAAGTCTAACAAGGTATCCCGCCCCTCACTGAGGAACCGCCCCCACAACCCCACTCCCCAATCTTTCCCAGGGACACGGTGGGAGGTCATAGCTACCTCATAGGCCTTGAACCACTGACCAATATCATCATTTCTGTAAAATTCTTTGACCACCTCCTTGGGTATATATACTCGTGCCTCACTAGGCATGGACGGTGTGCTGCCACCAGAGGGAGTAATCTCTAAGCTTCTTGCTTTCAATTCCAACTCCCTCAAACTTCTCTCATGCTCCAATTGCATCCTCTTTTCCTCTAGGGCCAATTTCTTATTCTCTAATTCTAACTGCCCACCCATTTTGAGCTTGGCTAGCTCCATCTCATGCACCCTACTTCTCTCCCTGTCCTCCAGCTCTCCTGGGGACAGGCCTTTGGAAGAAACACTGCTGCCTGCCCTGGAAGGTACTTTCCTTCCCACTGGACCCAAGGGCCCCCTTGCTGCTCCTCTAAATCCTCCACCTGATCCTCAGGGTGCTCACTGGCACTCCTTGCTTCCAACCAGGCCCTCAGCGCCTTTTGGTATTCCTCTTTTCTCGTGAGGCCTTTCAGGGAGACTTTAAATTTCTTGCAAGCGGATTTGAGCTGGGGCACAGTGTATGCATCCAACATTTCTTCTTCAAATTCAAACTCTTCAGGTGCAATGGATGCTGGTCTACTCATTTTTTTTGTAAACAGATTTTATTGATTTTCTCCCACATACATACATCTGTACATACTTAACTTGTTAATATTTATCTCTGCAACATTACCAATTAGTTTGTGTGCAGGTCGCACTGTCCGGAGAGACGCCAATGCCATTTTTACGTTCTAACTCACTTGTCAGGCATGATTCGCCTGGAGATTGAGCAACTCAGACGGATACAATACTGAGGCAATTAGTCTACTGCCCCTCCCATTCCTTGGCTTAGGCGTTCCCCATCCTGATTTCTGTATGCGTCCCTCCCAGCCCTCTCATCATTTCCCCCCTCCCTAACCCTGGCCACCTGTGTGTCTGTCTTTCGGACTCATTCTCCTCCTTAGTAAGTAACCCTTCTCCATGGAGGGTCCGGGCTGAAGGCCCGATTCCTTTCTATACTGGTATCTTTTGTAATTCCTGGTGTTGCTGGGGACCCCTGGTGCTTGCCTCTGGTGTACCGCCGCCCCCGTCTTCACCCTATGGTTGGTGGCCGGTCTGCCGGACTCTGTGGTGCTGTATCATCCGATTCCACAACTGGCCCCCGCAGCAGTGCTACCAATGCCTCCCATGCCCGGGCTGTGTCCAGTGCTGTGTCATCATTTGCTCTTTTCGCCAGCTGTAGTCAGACCGCGCTCTCGCTAATTGCCCATTTAATGAACTCCTGTTTCCAGTTCTCTTTATTCAGTCCCTGTCTAGCCTTCCATCGCCTGGTCAGTTCCCTCTTAGCTAATAACAGGCCTAGGTCAATAAACTTACTTGTAACTTTCGTCTTGGTCGTATGCGGGAACCAGTGTAGGATATAGACCCCCATTTCCGGTTCAATGTGCCTATCTGTCACCTCACTCAGCACCTCCATCACGTCTTCCCAGTATGACCCCAGCTGAGGGCAGCTCCATAGCATGTGCATGAGTTCCGCCCCTTCAAAGTGGCATCGAGGGCACGCGGCTGAGTCCGTCTGAAAATAACGATTGATCTGGGCAGGCGTTAGATACGCCCTATGCAGTATGTAGTGATGGATTAACTGAAATCTAGCATTGCGTGTACTTTTCCACGCTCATTCCACTATTTTTGTCCACTCCGCCTCCGGGATTTCCCTGCCCAAGTCCTCCTCCCACTTCCTCTGCAAGCGACTCAGCGGCTGAGTTCCTTCGCCCAGCAGGCGTTGGTACAGGCACGTTATAGCCTTGAAGGTTCCCGCCGCCATTATGACACATTGGCAAGTAGCCGTAGTCTGCGGCTCTGACAGCCCTCTTCCCCAGTAACGCTGTATGGCCGATACTAGGGCTGTGTGCAATAGAAAGTGGCCCTTTGGGAGGCCATGCCTTTCCTGTAGTTCCCGGAAAGGGAGGAGGACACAGTCTTCATACAAATCCCCAACCATCTGCACTCCTAGGTCTTCCCATTTAATCAATTCAGTCCAATCCCCCGTGCGGCAGGGCAGTACACATGCCCAACGGGATCTCTGGGGCATAGGGTCTCTCAATTCCTCCCCGCCTCTGGGTGCGAAGCCAGCACTGCCGGAGTGCCTGCTCTTCGTGGGTCAGCGTGCTAAGCCGCAACCGCTGATTGAGTATGATAAACGACAGGACATGGCGCGGTAGCCATCTGTCCTGTGGACCGTCCGGTCCCCGGAATTCCCTGGCAACCGCCTGTGTGAGCCACTGCATTTGTGCGGCCAAATAATACAGCTCGAGGTCCGGGACTGCCCAGCCCCCCTCCACTCGTGTACGCATCAGTGTGGTCAGCGCCACTCGCCGACATCCAGCACCCCATATAAACCCCACCATCAGAGTGCGGAGGGTTTTAAACACTGAGCCTGGAATCCAGACCGGCAATGTGCGGAAGTAGTATAAAAGCCTAGGCAGTACAACCATTTTCAGTAACGCTATACGCCCAGCCACCGATAAGGGCAGCGTGCTCCAAAAGGCCATACTCCCCTTGATCCCATTCATTGCCCGGCATATGTTACCCTCCAACAGATCTTCCTGCCTATGGTAGATTTTAGTCCCAAGGTAGGAAAAAACACCGGGGTTCCCATCGTATACCTCCCATCAATTCTGGGCACTCCATTGACCGTCGCACCGGGAAAAGGCAGGTCTTTGCCCAGTTCACCTGGAGCCCCGACATCACCCCAAAAGTCTGCAGCAAGGCCTGTACCCCCGGCAGGCCGCCCTCTGTATCTGCCAGGAACATAAGGAGGTCATCCGCGTATAAAGATATATACTGCATGCCACCACAACTCTCTATTCCCGTGTAGTGCCCTCCCAATCTCGCATACGCCGCCAGCGGCTCCATTGCTAGGGCAAACAGCAGGGGGGACAACGAACATCCTTGCCGCGTTCCCCGCTCCACCCCATAGCTAGCGGAGATTGTCCTTCCCGTTCGCACCCGTGCTGTTGCCATAGTGTATAGGATCCGGGTCCATCCTATGTAGGCGTCCCCCAGCCCCATTACCTGCATCACTTGGAACAAGAATGACCATTCCAAACTGTCGAAGACCTTCTCAATATCGATCGAGAGGATCGCTGCGGTGCGTGGCAAACAATCTCCCTGCTCTAGGACCCGTAACAAGCGCCGTACATTAATCGTCGTATTCCGTTTGGGGATAAATCCCGCCTGGTCCGGATGCACTAAATGTGTCATGTGGGGCAGGAGTCGAGTCGCTAGGATCCTGCTTAATATTTTGTAGTCCGTGGTCAGCATGGACAGTGGGCGATAGGCTGTCCTGTCCAATGCGTCCCTTCCGGGCTTCAATAGTGGGATTATAATGGCCTCTCGAGTTGTCACTGGCAGTCTACTTAATGTTCGTGCTTCTCTGTACACTTCCAGCAGCCGCGGGGCTAGAGAGTCCACATACGCTGCATAAAATTCTATCGGTATGCCGTCTGCGCCAGGTGTTTTACCCCGCACCATATGCTTAATGGCACCTCTGATTTCACCTAGGGTGATGTCCCGCACCAGGTCATCCGCCTGCTCCTGCTCTAGCTTGGGGAGTGTTAAGTCCGCTAGGTAATCCCCTATCACAGCGTCCTCCCCAGGGGAGTGACTTCGGTAGAGTTCGGTGTAGTAATCCCGGAAAACCTCATTTATTCCCTGTTGCGTATGCACCACGTCACCTGCCGGTGTCTTGAGCCCCAGTATCGGCGAGCCCCTAGGGTTAGGACTGGCCAACCACGCCAGCAGCGCCCCCGTCTTATCGCCCTCTGCATGCACCCGCATTTGGTACTGTTTATAATCAAAGGCCCTGAGTCGTTCCATTTGCTCCGCTACCGCTTCTTTGGCCTCTAGGACTGCCCCCTGCTGTTCAGTATCATCATGGCTGGCTCTCTCAGCCTGCCTCAGGCAGATGTCTGCCTTTTCTATGTCTTGGAGTAGCGTTTTCCTTACCCCCACCAGGTTGGCAATGCACGCTCCTCGAATCACGACCTTAAATGCATCCCACTCCACTGCCTTTGTTGTGGCCGTTCCGTCATTGTCCTGGAAGTAGTGTATTATACACTCTCCCACGTCCGCCTTGAATACTGGATCCTCCAGCGCCTCCGGTCGTAAACGCCAGGTCGGTATGGACGTCCTTTCCAAGTCCCATCTCATCTGCACTAAGAGCGGGTTGTGGTCCGATATCGTTCTGGACAGGTACTCACTATGGGTTACCTTAGCGTGAACCTCCGGGGTGCACAACACTGCGTCAAGCCACACGTGGAGGTCGTGAAGACCAGAGTAATAGGAGTAGTCCCGGTCGTCCGGGTGATGGGCGCGCCAGGTATCCACCAGTCCCCAGTTGGTTTGCCATGCACTACGTGCTTTATAAAGTCTGTGGGCAGCAGCGGCGGGTGGGACCTATCCTTCTCTACATCCACTATTGAGTTGAAATCCCCCCCTATCAGCATTGAGCTCGATATGTATGGCGCCATAGTCTGTGATAATCGGTCTAGAAATGCGGCCTGATCCACGTTGGGGGCATATACGCTACTCAATGTCAGGTCTATCCCATTAAGGCGGCCCCTCACCACTACAAACCGTCCGTCTGGGTCCGTGAAGTGTTGCTGCAGTTGGAAGGGGACCCCCGCCCTGACCCAGATCAATGCTCCCCTGGCAAACGCCAAGAAGGTCGTGTAGTAGAGTTGCCCCCTCCAACGTCGCTTCAGCGCCAGTCCCTCCTCCCTAGTGAGGTGCGTCTCTTGGAGTAGTGCTATATGAGTCCCCCTCCGTACTAAGTAAGCGTGTACCTTGTGGCGCCGCTGCATGGTATGGATTCCCCTCACATTCCAGGTAACACATTTCAGGTTATCCAACCGCCCCATGGGTCAATTCTAAGATCTTCCTTTCCGTCCCCCCGTTCCTTAATACACCAGTGGCCCTAACTACCCTACCCATGCTCCCCCTCTTCCCCCCCAGAACAGGCGCTACAACATTAGTACCCATCCAAACCAATAACCAAACCGCTCTAACAGCGAACTCTGGGAGCGGTACCCACGCAAACGCAGGGGGGATGGCCCGGGTCTGCTAGTGAGGTACTCAGTATCCTTCTCCCTCCCAGGCGCCCGACCCCAGTTGAAATGGGCAGCTCCCTCCAGGGCTGCAATGTAGTAGGGCTATTTCGGCAATCAGTGACCCAATTAAACAATCCCCTTCCTCCCCCCCCGTGTGCACTCATCAGTGTCAGCAGGAGAAACACCATTAGCCGGCGCTCTAGTTTCTCCCCAAACCTATCTCTCGTTTCCGGGGTGTCATCTCGTTATGCGTCCACAATCTCATCTGCTGTCCCAGCAGACACGTGCGTCAGTTGCTCACTGCCCGCCGCAGACACCTCAGAGTCCGATCGTGACGACCCCTTCTCAGATCCCGTCGCCGCCAGCGATGTCTGTGTCTGTTCTCGTGAGATGGATGTGACCGCTCGCAGAGCAGCCATGCGTTCCTTTTCAGTTTGCGACTCCGACGGCTTCCGTGCTGCTGATCGGCGTCGTCGGATCCTCCAGGAGCGGCGTGGTCGCGGGTCCTCTCGCCGCTCCCTCACGGCGCGGCCCGTATCCCCCGTTCCTGCCTTATACAGCTCCAACCAAGTCCAGGCTTCTTCTGGGTTGTCATGGAAAATTGTCCTTCCATCCAATACTATTTTGAGGCGCGCCGGGAACATTAGTGAATATTGTATACTTTCAGCTCGCAGAGCTTTCTTAACTTCTAAAAACGAGGTACGTCGGCGCTGCACTTCAAGCGTGTAATCAGGGAAGAGCGTTACTTTGCTGTTGCCCACTGTGTAGGGGCCCATGGTCCGTGCCTTATTCAACAGTATGTCTCTATCCTTATAGTGGAGCAACCTGGCCACCACCGGCCGGGGAGGGCGCCCGGGGGTTAACGGCCTCGAGGGCACTCTGTGTTCACGTTCCAAGGTGTAGAATGACGTCAGCCCCTCAGGTGCTACCTCTTGCCGCAGCCAGTTCTCCAGGTAGTGCACCATGTTGTCGCCTTCCATTTCTTCAGGCAATCCCACCACCCGAATATTGTTCCTGCGGTTCCGGCCTTCAGCATCGTCCGCCCTGCGTTCTAAGGTCCGCAACCGCTGCTGTACATCCTACAAGTTGGCTGCCATCTCTTTTTGCGCGGGTACCAGGGTCTCCAATGTGGTTTCCGATTGTTTCACCCTATCTGCGAGTTTAGCGTGATCAGCTCTCAACAGGACCAATCCCTGCGCCACATGCACTATATCCTGCTGCAGGGTCTCCTTGGAGTCTGCTATGGCTTTCAGGATTTGATCCACCTGCTTTTGCTGCATCCCCTCAGCAGTGTGCGTTGGCTCCCCCTGGGTGGTCAGTACGCTTTCATCTTCGTCACGGTCAGGGGTCGCTCCGCCCGTCTTCCCCTTTGGCTTCCCCATGGCGCAAGTGACAAGAATGCGGCGCCAGGGAGACACCCAGCGCTGTCCCAGGAATCGCGTCCACTACAGGGTCGATCAGAGCGCTCTGCGTTCGCGTGGTGGTGTGCCTGCTTCTCTCCACGCCCTTCTGGATAGCCCTGCACACAGTTCTACGGTCCGCACACTGCACCCAATGGGGTCTTCCAGGCGCCGTGCAGCGAACCCTCTGTGCAGTTCCTCGTTCAGGTTTCCTCTGCAACCCCTACTCCGCCCAGATCACGTCCCACGTTGTAGCTAGGGGTACGATCTCGCCATCCATGCCTTCCCTGCATAGACTAGCGCCGCTCCAGTCTCCCTCGCCCGTGCCAGTTGCTTTAGCTGCATCTCCGTTCCTTCAGGTGCCCCTCTGCCTCACCCCGCCGGCCATACCGCAAGTATCTCTGAGAACCCGCGCTCGGGCCGGGGTCCATACACTTCACGGTTGCGTCCCAGCTGCAAGGGCCGGAGTCCGGTAGGCTACTCCAGGTAACCGTCTTCCAACCTCTCTCTCGTTGGGGCAGCACCGCTATCCTCGCTACCGCTCAGGTCTCCCCTCTGCTTCTTCTACTGTTGAAATAGGGGCTCACTCAGTCACTGTAGTGCCCTTTCCCTCACCAGGGGACTGCACAGCTTGCCGAAGGTGTTCGCCCCTCACTGCCTACCCCCTCACAGTGCAGCGCGATGGGCCAGTCATCAGGTCACCCACGCACAGCTGGGGGCAAGTGGCCTCTCTGAGTCCGCGTAGGGCACTCCGCCGCCGTGTCCCTCCGGTGCTCCCCCGGTCTATGCCCCGGCCCCCTGCGACTCCATCCAGTCACCTCTGTGGCGGGAGCTCCTTCGCCCGATTCCGGGTGTCGCCTGCCAGCCAGGGCCTCAGTAGCAGTGCGGCCAGCGCCCTCCCTGTTTGCCGGGCGCCTCGATTACCTCCTGAGCCACAGTACCGCCGCGCAGCTCCACCGCAGTCCCTGTGCTTCACTGCCGTGCTCTCTCTCGCTGCGAGCAGGCACCGCTCGGCGCTCCGGCGCGGCCGCCAGCCACCGGCGGCCTGCCACACCAGTTCAGGGTCAAAGCAGCCGTGCAGGCTCTGACAGCTTGTTCCCCAGCTCCGGGGCTACGCCTGTGCCGCCATTTTGAAGCCTTCAGTGCCCTCGTGTCTCTCTCTCAACACTGCGTTTCTGCAGTGACGCCTGCCTCACCGTCGCTCGCCGTCCCCACCATCCGCGGCCACGCCGGCACAGCCGCCAGCAACCAGCAGTCTGCTCCACCAATGCAGGCTCAGAGGGGCCGCACGGACTTCAGCTGCTCGTTCTCCCGTTCCGGCGCTACTCGTCTGCCGCCATCTTGGGTCCGTCAGGGCCGCCGCACTTCTCTCCCATTATTCGGGGTGATGCCAGCCTCGACGCCGCTCACCGTTATCACCGGGCGCTGACGCTATTACCACCAGTCTACAGCTCGCTCGAGGGCTCGGTTACATGCCCGCTTCTCAGGATTATGGTGGGGTCGGCGCGGAGCTCCGAGCTCAGGCGTCGTCCCTCATCAGCTCCGTGGCCACGCCCCCTCATGGATGCTGGTCTACTCATGGTAACAACAACTGGCAGTACTTAGCAAAAATAGAAATCCCAAGGAAAAAAATTCTACCAATAAGTATGTGGTTGCGTTTGATCTGCACTCACTAGTAGTGTACACCAATCACTGTATATGAATCACAAATGCAAGTCCAAATCCTCACCGCTGACCACCAATGTTAGATTTGGGGGTCTCTAGTTGGCAATGGTTTGCACCTTTGTCCAAATAGGGACCGTTGCGTCTAGTCAGGGTAAGGGGCTACACTCCTAAAATAACCCCTGCTCACCCCCTTGGTAGCTTGGCACGAGCAGGCAGGCTTATCTCAGAGGCAGTGTGTAAAGCATTTGTGAACACATACAGTAACACAGTGAAAGCACTACAAATGGACAATACACCAGTTTAGAAAAATAAGTAATCTTTACTAGACTTAACACAAGGTCAAACGACAAAAATCCACAATACTGTAATCAAAAATGAGTCTTTAAAATGGTAGAAATAGCTTAGTTCAATGTAGATTATAAATGCAACACTTTACTCTCAAAGTACCTTGGATGCGTCACGCAATACAAACAAAAGGGTTGCAGGGAAGTTGATGCGCCGTT
This sequence comes from Calotriton arnoldi, assembly GCA_963921515.1. Classification (NCBI taxonomy): domain Eukaryota; kingdom Metazoa; phylum Chordata; class Amphibia; order Caudata; family Salamandridae; genus Calotriton; species Calotriton arnoldi. Next base: position 988,675 of record CAWUFW010004614.1, on the reverse strand, counting down.
CCTTATACTCAGGGGAGTGGATGCATCGGTTCCTTACTGCTGCGCAGGGGAGTTGAGGCTCGCTTCCTTACTGTGTGGGGAGTTGATGCGTCAGTTTCTTACTGAGATCCGGTGCGATGCGACAAGATGGCGCCTCGATGCGATGACGATCCGGTGCGATGCGACAAAATGGCGTCTTGGTTACGGTGCGACAACGTAGATGTGATGCATGCACGCCAGACGGCCGTGCGGCGACTCTGTGAACTTCTGAGCCGCGCCAGGCCCTGCGACACGCTTCTCCGGTAATGCGACGGCGACCTCTGCGGCGGCGGCACGCTTCTCCGGTGATGCGACACGCTTCGTCGGTGATGCGACGGCGAACAGCTGCGGCGGCACGCTTCTTCGGCAATGCGACGGCAACTGCTGCGGTGGTGACACGCTTCTCCTTATTGCGTCGCGCTTCCAGCGACACGCAGTCTTCAAAAGGGCCCAACACAACAGCAGGCACCTCTTTGCAGGTAGAATTCCCAGCAAGGGCATTCAGGGGAGCTGGTTGGTGAAGTCGTGTATCCCTGAGACTTCAGGCAGGAGGCAAGCTCAATCTTCAAGCCCTTGGATATCTTCTTCAAGATGATGAAAGTACACACAAAGTTCCGTTCTCCTTTCTTTGGCAATAAAGTAACCACTGCAGGGCAACCCCAACAGCACACAGCACAGGGGCAGTCTCCTCCTTCAATTTCCTGGTTCTTCTCCTCAGCAAAGGTCCGTCTTGATTCCCAGAAGTGATCTAAAGTCTTGGGGTCTGGGCCCCAATATTTATACTCAAAAAGTCTTTGTTCTCTGAAGGCAGAGAGTGTCTGTGCCTGACCAAAACCAGTTCTGTGCAGCTTCCTGGCAGGAGGTGGAGACAGCATTGTTTGAGAGCAGACCTGGCCCAGGTAGCTGAAAGGAAATCTCCTCCCCCTACTCTCTATTCTATGAGGTCTCAGGGGAGTGAAAGGAAATCCCCGCCCCCTACTCTCTATTCTATGAGGGCTCAGGTCAGTGAAAAGAAGTCTCCTCCCCCCTACTCTCTATTCTATGTGGGTCCTATTCAGCCCAGCCCTGACCCATCAGACTGCTGGAGCCAAGACCCTCTCCAGTTCCCTGTCACTCACAAACCAGACAGTGAATACACAACCTTAGCAGAGGCACACTGGAAGGTTAGGCAAGAAAATACCTACTTTCTAAAAGTAGTATTTTCAAACACAGAATGTAAAAATCACCCACACTAAAAGATGTATTTTAACATTCTGAGTTCAGGCATACCAAACTCGAATTTCTACCTTGTTCCCTGGGTCAGTTAGGATTATAAGGTGTTATAATCAAACTGCCCATTCTGGCCTATGGGAGCAGGTAGCCTTGCAATAGTGAAAACGAAATTGGCTGTAATTCACTATCAGGACATGCCACACACATCAGGGCATGTCCTACCTTTCACATACAATGCACCCTGCCCTAGGGCCTACCTTAGGGGTGACTAACATGTAGAAAAGGGAAGGTTTGGGGACTGGCAAGTGGGTGCACTTGCCAAGTCGACATGGCAGTCCCAGACTGCACACAGGCTCTGCAATGGCAGGCCTGAGCCATAGTTTACAAGCTGCTTCTGTGGGTGGCACAACCAGTGCTGCAAGCCCACCAGCACCATTTGATTTACAGGCCCTGGGTACACACGGTGCACTGTACTAGGGTCTGACAAGTAAATCAAATAATCCAATCATGGAATCACTAATCCATACAACAATTTACAATAGGGAGCACTTGCACTTTGACACTGAATAGCAGTGGCAAAGTGCCCAAAGCATCTAGACTAGCAAAAACATAGCAAAACACAGGAGGCAATAGCAAAAAATGGAAGGGACACCCACGCCAATGGTGCCAGGTCTAACACTGATGTTATGTCAGGTTTTACTTGGTGAAATGTATCAGTGGAATACTCTAATGGTGCAGTATTATCGCACATCTTGGTATGCAGATTTAGGTGAAAACAGACGTTTCCACCCAAATCGGGATTTCTGGGTTCCTCCCAATAAGGGCTTAACCGCGGCGGCAATTCCGCCGTGGTGCGGCGGTTTAGCGGAGTGGGCGGGGCCGCGTCGGCCAACGGACGTTCGCAGCACTACAGAGGTAGTGCTTGCGACGGCCGTTGGCCGACAGACGCACGCAACGGGTTAAGATTAACCCTGGGCGGAGTTCGCGGAGTTGCGCTATGCGAAACTCCGCGAAGTGGTTAAAAAACTCCGCCACGCTACGCGGAGCTCCGCAAGCAGCGGAGTGCGATAGAAAAATGCTGTTCGGGGTTATTGCACAGTGCCGGATGCTTGTCCGCACTGTGCAATCATTGCGAACAGCACCATGCACAGCGTGAGCTTCCCTTTTCTGACGCTCGAGTAGATTTTTACTCGAGTGGCAGCTTTCTCAACGCGAACGGGCAGTTTCTCAATGCGAGCGGTCGCGAGCATACGCGACCACTCACAATGAGAAACCTGACCACCCCGTGTTGAGAAATCTCACAGGGAGGTTTATTTTCCATGCTCGCGCTCGCCAACTTGATGTTGACGATCGCGAACGAGGAAAAATCTCGCCGGGAGGTGGATTTTCCACGCTTGCGCTCGCCAACTTGACGTTGGTGAACGCGAGCGAGGAAAAAAACTCCGCTCCGCGAAGTGGAGTTTTTCGGAACTCCGCGAGCTCCGCGTAACGCGGAGTGCGGAAAACTCCGCAAACTCCGCGATCGGAGCGGAGTTCACCACCCAGGCCTACTTAAGATAGGTCAAGAATGGCAACCAAGAATACGGTGCAGCCCTGCATTTCTCCCTGCGCTGGCGCTAATTGCAGCTGCCTAGAGCCAATGCAGGCACTCTTGCACCATTGTGCAAGGGTGCTTGCATTGCAGGGAAAGATTGTTTATGTGCAGGAAGGTGTCTCTTCCTGCACATAAACAATCACCAATGGTGTTTTGTAAATTCTATGTGTGCTGCAGAATGTTGCACACTTAGAAGTTGCAATGCGTCATTTTCTTTTAAAGACTGTTTATGTGCAGGAAGGGACACCTTCCTGCACATAAACAATCAACGGCATTTTGCTGTTTCTATGTGTGGTGCACAATGCAGCACACATAGAAACAGCAAAAACGAGGAGAAATAAAGCATTTCTCCTCGTTTCGCCAGGGTAAGACCAGGTTTTTTTTTTGTCTTAATTTTGGCGCTGCCCCATATTTATGCCACCCTTGTAACTATGGGGCAGCGTCAAAATCAATGGGAGTTATGTGGATCGCCCACCGCAACAGTCATTGCCCTCCCCTTTGATGCTAATTATAGCGTGAAAGAGTGCCTTATTTACAAGGCAGCATTAAGCCACATTAAGTGGCATAACGCCTGTGTGGCCACCACAACATCACTAAAAGTGATGCTCTGGTGGCAATAGGGGCTTGTAAATATGCCCCTCTAAGTCAGGCTCTAAGTCAGTAGCAGTGTAACACTGCTAATCAAGCCGTATGTGAATGCATTAAAAGGGCCTGGTATCTACTAAAACATGGTCAGGATCCATTTTCAAAAGCTCAAGGTGCAGACCACTGGTAAGGATATCTACTGCCTCTAGATATCCTCTGTCCAAGCTGGTATTCTATATCACTACAAATATCTCAGATGTGGCAAGGAGTGTAGCAAATGTAATTCAGAATTGCACCCTTGCAAGTGACCTTTTGAGAATTTGGAACTTTCACACTTTGCCTTAATTGTCAAAACTGGGTGTATCGAGGGGAAACATCCATTACAACGCAGTCATTACAATGCACTACCTTTACAACGTGGCTGTTACAACGCAACAGCCTTTACATTGCATGCCATTACAACGCATGTCACTACAACGCATGCCATTACAACGCATTATATGATAAGTAATGTTTTTTTTTAAGTTTTAGGGTGGGTATGGGTTTTGGGGTTTCGGGGTACATGGGAATAGTAATTTTTACCCCTACACTATCCAACACTTACCCTACTGTTGCACTCACTGGAGTGGGAATAGTATTTTTTATCCCTACACTATCCAACACTTACCCTACTGTTGCACTCACTGGAGTGGGAATAGTAATTTTTACCCCTACACTATCCAACACTTACCCTACTGTTGCCCTAATAGTATTATGCGTTGTAATGGTATCAGTAGCGGTCCGTGGTAGGAGTGCCGGCCGGGCGGTGACGTGGGGTGGGGAGTAGTAAACCACGGATTACGGCCGAATACAGGTAAGTAAACATTTAAATAAATAAAACGAATTTCGTTGCGCGCACTGCATCGCATTTGGCGATGCAGCGCTCACAACGAAATTTGTTTTATTTATTTAAATGTTTACTTACCTGTATTCGGCCGTAATCCGTGGTTTACTACCCCCCACCATGCCCCTCCCCCACCCCACGTCACCGCCCGGCCGGCACTCCTACCACGGACCGCTACTGAATGGTATGCATTGTAATGGTATGCGTTGTAATGGAATGCGTTGTAAGTGTTGTTTCTAAAAATGCGTTGTGATGGCATGCGTTGTAAAATCATGCGTTGTAATGGATGCTGCGATGTAAAAACTGCGTTGTAAAAGCATGCGTTGTAAATGTTTGCGTTGTAATGTCATACATTCGTATCGAGTGACAATTAACATTTCTTTGCCCCCTCAAATAAGCTATGTCTACAAATCAGCTTCTCATTACTTACTCTTGCTCAGAGTTGTTCTGCCATTCCTCCACCTTTTGCACAAATTTGCATCATTCCTTGAAGGGCTGCTCTCCCACCATGAGTATTGCAACTGCCTCTACAGTGGCCAGCTCAACAAATCAATAATCAAAACTCAAAGATTCTAGAATCGTGCTGTTCGTCTTCTGTTTGGCCTCAACATTTACGATCAACCCTCCACTGGCTCCAAGTAAGGGAAAGAATAGTGTTGTCTGTAGTGTTATGCGGCAGAGCACACGTCTATTTGACAAACTCTTTTAACCTTACTCACGACGTATGAGACTAAGATCTGCAAACCACAAATTAATGACCATTCAACCGTACGTCACAAGAAACGTGGGCAAAGAACTCTTAATGTACAAAGTTCATATCTGTAGCACTCCCTTCCAGTGCGCTGTAGGATGGAAACTGACTTTCTTCGATTCGGTAGGCTGCTAAGAACTCACCTCTCCAGACAAATAGCTAGTATGCATAGGTGTGCTTGCCTTACCTTTCTCCGTGCCTTTGACCAGCTCCTGTTTCAAACTGGGCCTATCATCAGAATTTATCTTATTAATTCTCCCAAGCCTTGACCATACTTTATTAGCATTCATGGTCAATAGGTATTTTGCAGATAAATATTTTGTCAACAGCTGGACGATATGTGTTATTCATTGTGCGCAGATGCGACTACCAATTAGCTTGTAGCGCTTACAAAATCCCCAAAATAAATATATTCAGCAGTTTTGCACAAGTCAAACATGCACAGTCCAATTCTTAACAACTGCTCTTAAATAACACTCAAGTATCAGTCAAATGCTGGCTTGCCCTCAACCCAATTAAACCCTACAAACACAAAGAATCCACAGCTCTACACAGGACACAGAATGGGACTCATTTCTTCAAACTATGCTATGTATTTATATCAACACTGTAAATCCCTATAGGAAAGAAACAAACCCAAAAATGTCATACAGTACTTCTCTTTGCATGTGTCCGTCTAATTCAAAAGACCCCTTATCCTTTAATAAAGTTTTTTTAAATTATACAAAGTTCCACAATATTAACAGAAAAGCAATATAATTAATCAATTTATCGAAGTCAGTCAGATGTCCTATACAAGCTCAACAGCAAACCCATCTGAAGTGACATTTCAATGCAATAACCACTCGACAATATGTGAATTCTTCTTTAGTTTTTTTGGGGTCACGTAGGGCTAATAAAACCAAAAATATTTGCAGGTACTCTGCCTTATATTAACAGGCCAGTTTGATGGAAAGGTGCCTAGACTCTATGAACACTTGACAGCCTGTGCGAAGTGATAAAGCAAGCACAGCGGTCTCATTGCTGAGTGTGTATTAGTCATTCTGTTTGTAAACTGAGGCCTCGCTAATAATCGACAAACAGGAAACTGTTGTAACATAATAGGATACCCGATCTCTGCAATGAATTTATTTACAACTCAGTCTACCATAGAAGACACATTGAGGCCCCAGGGCATCCGAGGACATGTCAAGAGAAAACAGGCGTCATTCTGCCCCTGTGCACTGTACTCGCGTGCCAATGTGAGCTGTGTGGAGATGAAACTGGTAAATTGTAAACAAGTTAGTTTCTTTAGTCTCACTTTAGAAAAGGAATAGCTTCTATAGTTTATGTTATGGTATGTCACATTGTTATGCTGTGTGTTATTCCCAATTGTACAGGGCCTTTTCTCCTAACACATAGCTCTGTCGATGGTAGTGTATGCAAATCTCCAGAACCTGAATGGCGGGGCCCATTCTCAATGCAAACACAAAATGAAGAAGTACGTGGTTCATTTTAGGTTACGTTTGTGCACTACCTTAAGTAGTTCCTTGAGAACTGGGATGGGAAATATTGTATAACTGTTTGGAGAATGAGTTCGAAGCACATTGTAAGCGGTTCGCGGAATATCACTTAGGCCCATATTTATCAAGGTTTTGCGTTGCCCTTTCTCCAAGCAAAGCGGCGTAAGGGTGATGCAAAACCTAAGTGAGATTTATCAAGCCACGCAAGTCCACCTTGCGTGGTCCTGCATGGCTTAATAAATCTAGAGTAACGCAAAGCAGCGCAAATCGCTGCCTTGCGTTACTCTGCGGCAGGGAGGAGTTCCGTGGGTGGAGCACGGGTGTACCCACACAACCACCCGCGGATTTTGGCACATTCCCAGATTCACCACTAGTGCCAGACCTGGGAATATGTCAAAATGCTATGCCTAGCGTAGCGTGAAGAAATATTGTTATGCATCTCAGGATTGTTTATGTGCAGGAAGGTGTCCCTTCCTGCGCAAAAACAACCCTGCCTACAACGCAGGCACCCTTCCAACATGACACAATGGTGCCTGCGTTGGCGCTAGGCAGCCAAAAGTTCACCAGTGCTAAGAAAGGACAGGAATGTGCTGCATAATGGTAAATACGGCGCATTCCTGCCCTTTCACGCAGTGCAGTGCAGCAAGGTGGCTTGCTGCATTGCGCTGCGTGAAAGAATGATAAATCTGCCCCTTGATATCAAAATTAGAGAAAAATATCTGACAAAATCGTGTACTACATTTGCCTTCCAAAGAAAAATGGATGACTAATCAAATGTATTTCATAGGCTCTTGTCCTTCCCCCGCCCGATTCAGTAAGGTAAAAAGCTCACTGGCTTCTGTTACTACTTAAATCTCTCAGTAGACAATACATTAACATCAGGATAATGAACATTAGGGAAGAACATTAGGGGGAATAATGCATGTGTCCCAAACACACGTTCAGACCTCAAGCTAGAGTTCCGCCAAACATGTGGTTGAAAGATGAAATTACAAATGTAATTCTCATGAAGAGGAGGATGGCAGATGATCCATGTAGGCTCCTAAATTATTTATAGTTAACAATAGCATTGATTAAAATGGCATACATTGAAACTATTTGAACACAAATTCGAGATCACAATGTTATATTCTAGCTCCTTTTCTTAAAATGGATCAATCAGGGATGCTAGTTTGATAATAGAATGGTGGAACTTAGCTACCAGTTTTTAAGAAAGGCAAGCGAGAAGATCAGACTTACTGAGCCATTTGAACCCAACCTAAAGAGAGGCTTCAACATCTTTGTTATATGACTTTAAAGAAATATTTGAGATGGTTATCTTATATTGTAGCTCACTTTCTTAAAATTGGCCAATCAGAGATGGTATCTTTTCGTTGAATGGTGGAATTTTGGTTACAATATTTAAGAAAGGTAATTGCTTAGTAACATGATGCAGCCCAAGTTGTCCAATAAAACATTTTTTACGTAGAATACATTCACCTGCCACCTGAGTTAAACGGGCATTTTGTATCATTTTTTAGAATGTCATTTGAGGTCAAATTGTCTGTGAGGTCACTATCATTGCACTTAATATATTGGTGACGTGACACTACTGCCTATAAATGGCGCCTGAAAAGCGCTGGCTTTATGTGACAGCGACTAGCGCTTAGAATGTATTTGGAGGGGGTATGTAGACCTTATTTTATTTTCAGTTATATGTAAATGCCGCGTTCACAATTATCGATATAAGTTTCTGAAACGTTTTGATGTAAAATATCCCAGTATTAACGGAAAAAATTAATTTCACGAAGGTATCTCTAACTTCACATTTTTAGAACTGAGAAGACTGGTTTTCGCCCGCTGGAAAAAACGACGCCTTTACTGAGGGCGGCTCAGCAAATTCGGTCCAGGAACCTTTAAGAAACTCCGGCTGGAAAATGCAACGCCTCCCTTCATCGAAACGGGAATCAGCCTCGTAATATCTACAAGCGGTTGATTGTGCCAAGCCAGCATTCTCGCCGCGTGACTCACGCTGAACTGCATGAGCGCATCGGCCTTACGTCATGCGCTGGGATGGCACCGCTACAGCAGGGGTGTGCATCAGCGGCCCGCATGCAGTGCCAACTTGTGGTTCTCTCAGCGTGATAACTTTGCCAGAGTGCCATTGAAAACAAAGGCACTTCCAGCCAGGGCATGCGAGGCATTTAATCATTTTATTATGTTGTCAGGCCCAACAGCGTAGTCATGCAGCAGTGTACGTTGATCCAATGTCCATAGTCCAGCTGTTTTATTAGTAACTCTGGCTTTTTAATGTATGGCTTGGCTCTCGAGACTGGAGCAACCACTAATCTCTAACAAATGGTAATTACCAATGCAGTAATCTGGCAACCACACTACCACTGGCTGTAACATTAACCCTTATCTGCACAGAAATGTCTTGCTGCTGTGTACGTTATATTCACGTTTGACTAGCTTTAACTGTGTAAATTCACAGAAAGTACTGACATTTGTTTTCTTGCATGTTTATACTAAAGAGAAACTTGCTGGAAAAGACAGCAATCACAGTTATCACACTAATATGAACTTGGTGGTCTCAGGTCCGAATCTCAATTACAACTGATACATTCTTTCAAAATGATGTTAATTTGGTCAATAAACATAAGAACTGCTCACTTTTTAGGATGCTAACAACTGTATTTTTTTGTTTTAAAAAAATTGCTTTTAAGTTTATCAACGACATTATTAGCACAGACACAGTGCAATGCTTCCTATACTGATTGTTACAGCAAAGTCATCTAGACAGAGGCACCCGGGAGGATCCACAGAGCGTACCTGGGAAGATCCACAGAGCGCCCCCCGGGAAGATCCACAGAGCGCACCCGGGAAGATCCACAGAGCACATCCGGGAGGACCCACAGAACGCACTCGGGAAGATCCACAGAGCGCACCCAGGAGGATCCGCAGAGCGCACCCAGGAGGATCCACAGGGTGTTAGTGCAGTCATTACAGGGGCGTAACACAGGCCCTCGCAGCCCCCAAGCTCCAGGGGGCCCCCTCAGCACAGTACTCCGGCCGGAGAGCTCCTGATTGAACTCGGAGGGGGCCCCTCCACGTACCTTGCAGGAGGGCCCCCTCAAGTTTCGCTACGCCACTGAGTCATTAGGCATATTTTAAAGGCATTGACATACTCAGTCGGGTGATATCCAACTTACCATAGTGCTACCAGACATATTCCTTTCTTCACCATGTCCACTTATACAGCAGAGTATAATTACCTTTCCACGTGCCTCAGTCGCAGGGCCACACCGAGAGGCGACATCACCCCCGCCCCCAGCCGGACACTAAAAACTGCCAATAGACTGTCCCCTCGTAAGAGAGTTCAACTAACACATTCCCAACAACCCTCCATAGGGGGAGATAAAGCTTTACTGTACACATTTGGTTGTTGAGAAGAACTCACTTCTCCCACAGTTTATCCATGTTGTGAGCAAGTGAGTCATTGTTTATATTTATGGAGCTCCCCCATGACTTTGTTCCACTACAGCACAAAATCAATTGAAAATAATGTCATTAGGCCCTGACTATTTTACAGCACATTGAGAAATCTGGAACATTCATCTACCTCTTTCCCTTCATGGTGCCAAATTCTTGAACAACACCTTGGTCATGCGCAAGCTAAAATGCAACATCCTCCTAGCCTGCCTCCCACACTACTCATCTCCCCTGGACAAAACCATCAACCTTGCTGCACACAAACTCTTCAAAGCTCCTCTCATTGTCCCACTGTTAGCTAACACCAGCAAAGGTTTTTCAATTGCATTATTGATATCAGTCGGCAATAAGGGAACTCTACAAACCCCGGGCATCACTGAAACCTAAGGACCAAGATAAATCCAGGGTGCTGTGGATTGCATGGGTCCCACTACGTTTTCTTACCCACAATGCCCTGCAAATTTGGAGCTTTGGCAAAAATCCCAGCTCACATTTCTGTGAGAGAACGTTTTGAAATCTGTGGGGATCCACTCAATTCCTACAACCGGGCGTTCCTATATTTCTGAAGATAAAGATGTTATCCCACTTGTGGTGAACAAATGAATGGATGTAGGTAGTCCGACAGACAGATCGGTAAACAGATAATCAGACAGACAAGCGCACCCTATCTAGAGATAGGTAAGTGCATCAAGGTATAGCTCTGAACTCTGTGACAAATGAATAATCAGTCTGCTGCCTGTAACAGATGACACGTAGCCCTCCTATCTAAGATAGGTGAGGAATAGCTCTACTGCTGGCATTAAGCAAAATATCAACCAGCTGAGCAAGGCATCACCCTGCCAAATGTAAGCGATAGTTCTGCTGTGGTGCAAGTGAGTGCCAGCTATGCTAAATGCTGCAAAAGAGGGATAGTTCTGTTGTCTGTCGCAGGTGAGAGACAGCTCTGCCATCTACACAATGCAAGGATTGAGTCAGCCAAGCAAGGGATGGTACCTGCTGTTCAACTGACAAGTGGACACGTGCCCAACTGCGCCTGCTATAGTGCTGCTGTTTTATCACAAGTCTGCCCAAGATGACTGCAGAGAAAAGAGGTCCTTTCTGCTCCCTATCTCTAATCAATATATTTACCCATAAGCACACCAAGGCATACATTGATTTGTGAAGCACAAAGTTGCAGAGAGCTGAAAGGAGAGGGTGCTGAGGCAGTGCTAGTCACTCAGTACCTTAAATAAAGAATAAACGCTCATTCACCAGCAGTCACTGCCGTGAGGGAACAGCTCTGCCCCAGCTCTTCTTCTTCCTTGCCAGCCGTGAGGGGAACGGCTTTCCCTCAGTCTCTTCTTTCCTCCTGCCAGCCGTGAGGGGAACGGCGCTAGCGGACTCACGAATCCCAGCAGGCGCAGGGAAGGACGCCCGCTGTCAGCATCACCGCGGCGCCAGGTGGCGCAATAAGTTGAGGCCCGGCCCTCCGCAGCGCGGGACGCGCTCATTCACCAGCCGTCACTGCCGTGAGGGAACGGCTCTGCCCCAGCACTTCTTCTTCCTTGCCAGCCGTGAGGGGAACGGCTTTCCCTCAGTCTCTTCTTTCCTCCTGCCAGCCGTGAGGGGAACGGCGCTAGCGGACTACGAATCCCAGCAGGCGCAGGGAAGGACGCCCGCTGTCAGCATCACCGCGGCGCCAGGTGGCGCAATAAGTTGAGGCCCGGCCCTCCGCAGCGCGGGACGCGCTCATTCACCAGCAGTCACTGCCGTGAGGGGAACGGCTCTGCCCCAGCTCTTCTTCTTCCTTGCCAGCCGTGAGGGGAACGGCTTTCCCTCAGTCTCTTCTTTCCTCCTGCCAGCCGTGAGGGGAACGGCGCTAGCGGACTACGAATCCCAGCAGGCGCAGGGAAGGACGCCCGCTGTCAGCATCACCGCGGCGCCAGGTGGCGCAATAAGTTGAGGCCCGGCCCTCCGCAGCGCGGGACGCGCTCATTCACCAGCAGTCACTGCCGTGAGGGGAACGGCTCTGCCCCAGCACTTCTTCTTCCTTGCCAGCCGTGAGGGGAACGGCTTTCCCTCAGTCTCTTCTTTCCTCCTGCCAGCCGTGAGGGGAACGGCGCTAGCGGACTACGAATCCCAGCAGGCGCAGGGAAGGACGCCCGCTGTCAGCATCACCGCGGCGCCAGGTGGCGCAATAAGTTGAGGCCCGGCCCTCCGCAGCGCGGGACGCGCTCATTCACCAGCAGTCACTGCCGTGAGGGGAACGGCTCTGCCCCAGCTCTTCTTCTTCCTTGCCAGCCGTGAGGGGAACGGCTTTCCCTCAGTCTCTTCTTTCCTCCTGCCAGCCGTGAGGGGAACGGCGCTAGCGGACTACGAATCCCAGCAGGCGCAGGGAAGGACGCCCGCTGTCAGCATCACCGCGGCGCCAGGTGGCGCAATAAGTTGAGGCTCCGGCCCTCCGCAGCGCGGGACGCGCGCGGGCAGCGCCGGGCGAAGCCCGGGCCAAGGGCGGGCCCGTCCTTGCCCGTCAGTGTTCGACTGAGGCCGGGCTGGGCCATTTCTCTTTCATTGGCGGTATTGAACCAGGTGAGCACTGCCCCTTGATCACCTGTATCCCGGCTGCTTAAATTTCTAAATATGGGGAAGAGAATTGATACAATACCCTCCCGCCCAGTTATTACAAGTATAGACAGTATGCTGGAAAGGGCGGTGAATATAGTCTCTAACGAGATTGATTTAACAGAGAGGAGACTATCCCTTGGCATTGAGGCTTTGCATGATGGTCCTATGTTAGGGCCGGAATTGGCTGATACAGTTGGCTCTCTCCTGCCCAGTAGTGCTCGGAATGCTCATCCGTTGAGCTTACCAACTTCTGCCACCGGTTCTATGTCTGGACATGAAGCAATCTTGACACAGAACCCAAAGGCTATCAGTACCATTACTGACCAGGATTCTCCCTTGCCCTGTGTTATAGAGTGTGCGGGTGCAAAGAGGAAGAGGAAAATAGCAAAGTCCGCCCCTTTGAAAAGAAAACAACCACCTCGCACCGGTTCCACTCGTTCTGCTATGAGCACCTGGTTACATAAACCTTCACAGACTCAGTCTCCGAATCCTGAATCTGTTATCTCCCCTCACCATGAAGAATCAAGGAACTCTGTTGGCACTCAGACGAGTATTGTATTGCCCTCTTCTCCATATAACGGCTTGGGAGAGACTTTTATTGACACTGTTATTAATAGCATTTTTGGGCAAATTAAAGATCTAATTGATTCCAATTTCTGTGCTTTGTGGAAACGGCTTGATAGGCTGGATACCCTGTCAAATAAATTATGCTCCCAACTCAAGATTGTTAAACCTGCTCTAGTAGAGGGGGTGGAATCAAGACTGATAGTGGCTGATACTGTCCCTCAGTTACATGTCCCTGCTCCACTAGCCTCACTGTTATTACCACCTGGGACATGTCCCACTTGTGAGAAGGTAACAGGGTGCCCCATAGCAAAGGACATTGTTACACCAGGGAATATACCTGACACTGTAGGTTTAAATATTTTGCCAGCTGCTACTTTACACACACGACCTGATTTTAGTAGCACTATGTGTGCCACGACAGAGAGTTCAAACACAAGGGATCCTAATATACATGGGGGGATTTTACCCCAAGTAAACAATATAGATACTGAAGCCAGTAAAGATATATTGAAACTTCCACCTGCATCCTGTCCATTTGTCTGCGTATTTGCAGGTGTACCTCCACTAAAGAAAAATCAAATTGAGACATGGTACCAACTTCGCAATAAGTGCGTTGATTGGTTAGCCAAACATAAGGGGTATAAGGTGGCTGATGCAAATAATATTATCATGGTACGAAGGGTAAGCTGGGTTGGGCCCTCTGTTAAAAATATCGAGGGGGACTGTATCGTTGTTAATTTTCGTAACCCTGCACTGGTGAAATCCCTATTAAAGGTTCAGGAAGATACAGGTATGGGGCCCAGCAATATCTTTTTGCTCCCATTGGGATATTTTTATAAACCTATTTTTAGCTCACAAATGAACGCTGGTGCCTCTCTATCGAGGCATAATAGGTTTTTGCCTCTGTCCTTTTTAGACACTCAAGATTGACTTGTACCCGCCCAGCCACCTATTGAAACTAATAGTTCAATTGATGAATGCCCTTTGGTAGGACACTTAAATCCAACTAGGTCTGGCATCAACTCTAAACTGAGTATACTTAGTTGGAATGTTGCCGGTTTGGCATCCAAAATGAATTTACCAGACTGGATCGAAATAGTTGAAAATCAGGACATCATAATGATGCAAGAAACCTGGGCCACTCGGGATTTCTCGCCACTTGTCGACACCTGCCTGTCGTTTAAGGATCAAAATCCCGATGTGATTGGTGCATTCACTCAATTGTGTGCGGGCACAAAATGGTTGTTGTCAAGGCCTATTACGAAAGTTAGAACGGGACCGAGATGGTTTAATAAAGACTGCTCCTTAGCAAATAGGAAGCTTCGTAAGGCACTGTCAATGACCCCTAGAGATCGGGTACTTGTCAAAACCTTGAGGCTCCATTACAAGACAGTAACCACACAAAGGAAAGATGAAATCCTAAAAAATCACTGGGAGAGCTTAGCATGCAGTGCATCTCTAAAAAGGGAAATGGTTTTTGGGCGGCAGTTAAAAACATTAGGACATTAGGACATCCCCTAACTGCTATTAGTTGTAATATAACCAGCGACTTATGGGTGGCCCATTTCTCTACAATCTACTCTGCCCCAATTGGTACAGAGGACTTATATGAATATCATGCGCCTACCCCAATAGATATAACTCTGTTGGAAGTGGAGGATGCAATACAACAAAGTCTGGGTAACAAAGCGCCGGGCCCTGATGGGCTGCCCATTGATCTTATTAAAAATAACCCAGATTTTTGGGCACCTCTTTTATTGAACGTTTTTAATAACTTAACCTATGATACAATCCCGAGCACGTGGTCCATGAGTATTATCGTACTGATTTTTAAAAAGGGCGATCGCTCTAACCCCAGTTGTTACAGACCTATCTCCCTCATCGACAATACCCTGAAAATCCTGGGAAGGATTCTCTATAATAAGATAAGGTCCTGGGCTGAGGGCGACAATATTTTAAGGCAGTGTCAACTGGGGTTTAGAAGTAAAGTAGGCACAGTAGAACAGTGTCTGAACTTAAATTTGATTATTGGCAAGTACACTGTTGCAAAAAAATCTCCCATATATCTTGCCTTCATGGACCTCACCTCTGCGTTTGACCTCGTTAACAGGTCACGCTTATGGTCTATTCTTTTAAAACAAGGCTTGGATGAAGTTTTAGTTCATTTTTTAGCATATTTGCACAGAGATTTGCATGCGCGTGTGAGGATTAGTCAGGATGGGGACGTATCAAGTGATATTAAAATTGATAGAGGTGTCAGACAGGGTGCGTCCTGGCACCCCTTCTTTTTATTTTATATATTAATGATTTGCATGACTCACTAGTAAGACTTACCCACGACGTACCGAGTATAAATGGCAACACACTGCCTGCTCTATTGTATGCCGATGATGCTGTTTTAATGGCACGCACCCCGAATGCTTTACGCATCTTAGTACGAGGTTTTGTAGATTTTATGGCTGTTTTAGATTTAAGGACTAATTTTAAAAATCATTTTTAATGGCATGCGGCCCTAAAAAGCGCCCCATTAATAAAATTATTGTTGATTCAGAAAGTTTACAAAGCACTTGCACTTTTTCTTATCTTGGGTTACTTTATGCTATAAATGGCTCATGGTCTGAACATGTGGCACACAGCAGAAGTAAACTGTCAAGAAGCATCAATACACTTCTGGGATTACCCCAACCCAAAAGGTCTGAAACCGCCCTAGCTTTTAAGAAAATTTTTAAACTGCAGTGTGCTCCCATTGCAACCTATGGAGCAGAAATCTGGGGCTTCACCAAATGTAGTAGTATCCAATCGGAAGAAAATAGATTATGTAGGAAACTCTTGGGTGCACCGATTTCTTCATCGGTATATGTGTGCCACAAAGAATTGAACTTGCCCTACATTGAAGATTACATTAGGGCTCGTCCGGCACTGTTCTGGGTTGCAATTTGGAAAAACACTGCGGCAACCCTCACTAGAGATATAATAACGGATTGCCTTAGATGTGAGAGGGGCGGGGATATACCATGGCTTGCTGCTGTAAAAGAGAGCCTAAAAGGCGTAAATTATTTACGCATCTTTTTAAATCCAATTCAATCCGAGCTAATTAATAAAAAAGCAATACAAGAAGCACTGTACAAAAAATATAGCGATGAAAGGCACCTGAGAGAGACCAAGAAAACCTCAGTTGTAAAGTATATGTCCATAGAGAATTGTTCTTATTTGCCTGCTAGATATCTTTTAAAACCCCTAGGATATTGGGAAAGAGGGTTGTTATTTCGTCTACGAGCAGGCACTATGAAATATTTATTATGTTTCCCTTTGGGCTATAATACCGATCTTGATGCATTGCCTTGTCCATGTAACGCACACAGTAATCAAACAATGTTGCATTTTTTATTCTTTTGCGGTTTTTATTTTAAATTTGCAAAAGGATTTTTGATACCTTTTTTAAATCACGTGCTATTTCCGACTTCAGGTTAGCATACACGGAAGTGCTCAAATTGGCGGATGATGAATTAATTTTCCGTGTCGGATCATTCCTGAAGTCGGCTGTACGGTCACGTAGAACTATGTGTGCCCAATGAAGGTCGTTAGAAATGTATTTTATTGTATTGATATTTAAATTCTACCATTGATTGTTAATATATGATATATCATGTTATTTATGACCTATTTTAGTCATTCTTAAACCAAAGAAGTAGTATGCAGTTCCTGAAAAAGTTAGTGTAAGTAACCGGCAGAGAGAGGCTACGAAAAGTTTAATTTAACCAGAAAGGGGACGGGAAATTCCTCCTTTCGGATAAAGTGCCCTCACACACCCAGCCTGCTGGGTGTCATGCTTCATCATTGGGCATGCTCCTCGTCGGGTCGGCGGTGCAATACCCGACGGGCACCCTCAGTGGGGGCTCTTTGGCGGAGATCTTTTTATCCTTGCCGTATGGTGCGTGTGTGTGAGGGGCTCTAAAGTTTAGAGGTGTAACAAGTGAAAAAGTGCATTAAAACAGGGGACGGTGGTCAGGGCCACTTCTTTAATAATCCTGCCTCCTACCCTGATTAAAAAGATGTATCGCGGCTAGCTACAGTAATGTTGCAGCTAGTGGCAATAGTCAGGTCATCAGGTCAACATGTTTCTTGCCTATCAGTCCCGTAATGGGATCAAGCGGCAATTCTTCAGGACCAAGGGATAGATAGAAATGTTTTAAAACAGTGGTACAAGATCTACACTGATGTTAGGTATGGTGGTGTAATAACCTCAAAATTACCAGATCACAAGCACCATCGGCTGAAGGTCCGTAGGTGCTGTAGCCAATCTAATAAATAAGTAGAAATGGCCACATCGGTCATCGGCAGTAAAATGAGCGCGTTTAATCAACGCGTGGTTTCAGAAACTCGCGCCCACTCGGCGGAAAACCTAACCCAGACTGCCGAACCCGATGTCATGAATATGTTGCCATCTATGAATTGTTTTATTGTGCTTTTATGGATATTTTTATATTCGAATAAAGATATTTTGATTGATTGATTGATAAAGAATAAACTACTCTTAGGTTGTTAAGAAAATTACTGATCACAGGGAAGCAAGGTGTAGACGACCAGAAATATAGCCCTAAACTAGGCTACATGACTTCTCCATCAGTCACATGTCTCCTAATTTGTTCCATGCCAAATGAAATAATGCCTATGCCAAGGTGTGAGGGGGCTGCAGTGGGGTAAGGTTTTGTTGCAAGGAGGGGATGCTTCTGTTGTTGGGATGTTTGGTTCTGCTGCTTAGAGCAGAATATTCACACAGAAGCGCTTTTCCGTTAAATAACTTATGCAAGGACACCCACTCCAAGAGTGTGGAAGCTCACCAGCCGCCAGTGGGGAGCTACAAAATAAATGCAGTACCTGCTTCAAATTTGTTTCCATCTGTAGTACATTCCAGTTCCTTTCTCAACAGAACCACACACAGGACCCGATTCACAAATAGCCTCCGCAGTCATGGTGGAGGCTCCACAGTCGTGGCAGAGTCTCCGCACTCGTGGTGGAATCTCCGCACAGTGCACTGCATAGAGCGTGCCATGCTAAGATTCTGTCGCGGGTGCGGAGACTCCGCCACAAGTGTGGAGCCTCTGCCATGGCTGCGGAGGCTCTTTGTGAATCGGGTCCTCAATGCTGAAATAATGTTCTAGCCAGATGGCAGCCACTCTAGTGATTTGCTTTTCTCGGCTATCTAATTTGCTTTTATTTGGGAGATAATTATTATTATTATTATTTTTTTTTTTAATTGATTTTTAAATATGCGTTAAACAGAAAAAAAAATTGACAGAGAAGACAAAACAACAGAGTGTAGCAACCCCACCTCCTCCCCCCCTTGAGCTGAGAAAATACAACGAGTGCCAATTCTAAAAGAAGCCAATCATAATACAAAACATAAAATCTAGATAACACAGTCCAATATATCAGCGTAAAGTGCATAATGCGAAAACAAACAGTTGGGCTATTGTAAATGGAAGTAAGGCTGTGACGAGTAAAATAACCGATGCAAAAATACATCATTGAATAATACAAAGTGAAAAATAGTTAATACACAAAGTTAGATGGGCACAAGTCTCTAAAAGGTAAAGTGACCAATGCACACAATTCGTCCCAAAATATACCGGATCATTTTGTGCAAATATGCAGGCGATCAATACCCATGGTTGTGTGTGCATAATACCCCAGGAGGTAAAGTGACCAGTACATGAATTCATCACAGTATATTACTGAGGAGAGTTTTTGTGCAAAGCGGAAAATAGTTAATACGCAAGTGCAGCTGATCACCCTAGCCAGCTCTAGGAAGAAAGTAATTAAAATGTAATAGGTTAAAAAACACCGGGCTTGAGCACTTGCTACCAATAGGGCCTAAAATGATCATAAGCGGATCGGGGTTGGCCACTGCCCCCTTTCAGATGAAATCAAAGTTATGGGCAGAGAAAGCCCCACTTGTTAAGACAGCCCGCATTACAAGTCCTAAGGTGAAGCCCCTCCTAACCTAGCTTTCTTCCAAGTTTTCTTGATTAAGCCAGCGAAAAAGAGGCTCCCAAATAGCTATACCTTTCTTTTTAGCCCGGATACCCTTTTTAGAATAGATTGCCTTTTCCAGGGTAAATATTGAATAAAGACGGGCCAACCAATGCGAGAATAATGGAGGATTGGGGTCTATCCAAGCTGACGTTATGCATAACCTGTACACTGCCATAGCAACAAAAATTAATGCCCCCCCCATTCTTTCTGTCAACTGAGTCTTGAGTCCCTAACAGAATGGCGGTGGAAGTTAGAAGTATGTTTCGGGATAGAACCCGTCCAAGGAAAGCTTGTATTTTGATTAAGAGTGGCCCAAGCTCCACGCAGGTAGCAAACATATGGACTGAGTCAGCACTGAATTCAGCGCAGTGCGGACAGTGTGTACCTTTTCCCGTCCCCCATTTCGCAATCCTACTTGGTGTAAAATATTTTAAAAAACAGGTTTTATAAAACTGTGCCTGCAGGCTGGCAGATAATAGATCGTTTTGAGCAGATTTAAGTGCTCTGCGAAAAACGTTGCTAGTAATATTCAATTTTTGCTGCCACTTATTAGAGACTTTTGTCAGGTCATCAGGCATTAAGCTATTTAAAAATTCGTAGATTACGCCAATTCAGGACGGGGTGGATGCACATAGTTTCTCAATTAGTTCGCATTTAATGAAACCAGCAAGCCCCCCTGTCTTACGTAAAAAAAAAGTCCTAATTACATGATATTTAAAAGCATCCCTATTGCTCAAGCTGAATTGAGATTGAAGTTCCTCAAAGGGCAAGACCCCGTTGGCCGAACAAAGGTCCCCTAGTTTATTTACCCCTAAGTCTGCCCAATTTTGAAAGTATGATATTCCAAAAATATCCGGTAAATTAGAGTTATTCCTGGTAGGAGTGTAGTAGTTCAATCTACCGATTCCTAGACTTTTACGTACGGCAGAGAAAACCTTGTACACTCCCATAAAGGACTTGAATTTTACCCTCCTGTAATATCCAAATTCAAGCTGACGCCAGAGGCACCCCCAGGCGTCAGGACCAAGTAAAAGTTCATAAGGTGAAGGAAGTCCTGAAGCGGGAGCTGAAGTTGAATCTTGCATCAATATTGGACATGATTGTAAAACAGTAGCCCAGTAATATAGTTTAAGGTTGGGCAGTGCCCAACCCCCTCTTTCCCGAGGGAGAGACAAAAGTTTGTATGTCCTCCTAGGTTGAGAATATGCCCACACAAACTGAGAAAACAACCGGTCAAATCTTAAAAGCATTGCGTTAGTAAACTCCAAAGGTATAGCTCTAAAAAGATACAACATTTTGGGAAAAAAAATCATCTTGAGCACATTGCATCGGCCCACAATAGACAGATGTAGGTTGTTGAAACGGCTCAAGGCTTTCTTTGTCTCTAACACAAGAGGGTCCATATTTAGGCC
The DNA here is from genome assembly GCA_963921515.1 of Calotriton arnoldi. NCBI lineage: Eukaryota > Metazoa > Chordata > Amphibia > Caudata > Salamandridae > Calotriton > Calotriton arnoldi. Next base: position 968,040 of record CAWUFW010004614.1, on the reverse strand, counting down.
AACAATCAAATCGGTATCAGCCAAAATATCTATACCTAAATATTTAGCTTTGTCGACAACTCTGTTTTCTGTCCAGGTGATCTTTTTGTTTATTATGATTTGGGTTTTCCCTTTATTCAGTGCATACCCCGATACAGCCCCGTATAGCTGGGCCTCTGCCTCAATTGCAGGAATAGCTTTCTCCGGGACGGGTGTTACAAGAGCTAGATCATCTGCATAGGCCATGATTTTAGTTTCTAGGCCGAATCTACGAATTGCCGAGATATCCTGGCTTTCTTCCAGCTTTTTAATAAACGGGTCGATGTACATGGCGAAGAGCAATGGGGAACAGGGGCAACCCTGTCGAGTCCCACGTGTTATCTTTATTTGCTCTGTCAGTGACCCATTAATAAACACCCTGGCAGTGGGGGTAAGATATAACGTCTTGATGGCCTGAATGGCTTTAGGCCCAAAGTTAATTCTCCGCATGACGCACCAGAGAAAATTCCAGGAGACCTGATCGAATGCTTTTTCAGCATCAAGAAGTATTAAGGCCATCGGGTCCCCTGAAACCTGTGCTGCATCAAGCAGGGTAATGACCCTCCGAACATGGGCAGCAAAGATGGTGTCTGTGTAATCCCCACCTCACCGCCGCCCGTGCCACGAGTTCACTCGGCCGTCTGCTATGCGGCCTGACGCAGGGACGCTGCTGTGCTGGGCTCAGTTCGTGCTGGTCAGCGGATGCATGCACAGCTGTGGGAGTTACCGTTTCCCGCCGAGAACGCTGACAGCTCCGAAAGCAGTACGGGGCACAAGAGCTGCAAAGTACGGAGTTCTTCTTTAAAGTTGAGCGCCCGGACTGCTTCACTCTCACTCCCTGGATGCTGGAGCGAGTCAGACTATTTTTGGTATTTCGCTGCTTGGCTGCTCTCTTTGGGGACCCGAAGGTTACTCTTGCGGACTCTGTCAGCCCTGACGGCGGTTTCTCTCCAGGTCGAGCGGAGTATGGCGTCCCGTGGAGTTTGGGGTGTAAAAGGTAAAATCCCCCCTAACCCCAGTTCAGGTTCTTCCACTGTAGCGCCCCCAGCCCTCGAAGCTGAACTGATGCCTAAAGGTAGACGGAAGACAGGGGCCCCCAAAAAGCTACAAACAAACCTGCTGGGGGGGAGGCCCTAAGGATGGGGGAAGCGCTCAGCCCTCAGTTGCCAAATTGTTTTCCGCAGCCAGTATGCAGGCCAGCTCAGCAGCCATCAATGAGGCGAAAGCAGCAAACGGTCCTGATGGTGGCAGAGATAGCAGCAGAGATAGTGGCGTAGCAGATGTAATCTTGGACTTACAGGACCAGCCTAATCTAGTACAGCCCGCTTTGCAACATGTTCTGCATTTACCTGGCAATTTTGGGTTAGAGCCTGCAATGGTATCCCAAGGGCAAGAGGCTCTAGAGTCGACGCGACTGGTCATAATAAGAATATTGAAGCTACGGCTATGAATATGACTACTTTTGTGGGAGCTAGCCTAACTCCAGTTGGAGGTGACTCTCGGGAGCATGAAATTTGGGGCCTCTCTGCTACTGATATGAAAGGCGCTAGCACACAGTGGTCCCAGATTCCGGTGTCTCCTGATCCTGTGGCTGAGCATTTTTTTTCTGTTTCGGATGGATCCAACTCTCTGACAGAGGAAAGCTCTTCTTCATCTAGCGACGGTGAATCTTCTGAAGCCAACTCTAGTAACTTTTCGAAAGGGATAGACACGGTCCAACGACAAAAAAACGCGGTGGCCAAACAAAGAGTGAAGCGGTCAGAAAAAAAGAACCAGCTTAAATGGGACTACCTGGTGTCTCAACTCTCTTTCTCCCGCAGGGACGAATCTGACAAGATCGCGGGCGGGAGCCCTAGTGCCCTAGTGCCCTACAAGATCGTTCTGAGGAGCCCTCTTTGGCTGCCATTTTAACTTCAATCAAGCAATTCTAAGAAGAAGTTCGCGTGGATAGCCGACATGCTAAGGGGGCCGCTAAAAAGCTACAAGGGGGACTCGGAAAGCTAAATAAAACGTGTTCAGACATCTGCGAAAGAATGACCATGGTTGAAGGCCGTACCGAAAGTCTTGAATCTGAAGTCATCTCACTGAAAAGCCAGTGTACTTCCCAAAGCGACCGCATGACGGACGTCATGTGGAGCTAGAAGAGCAGGAGAATAGACAGCGCCGGAATAACCTCCGCCTACTTGGGATTCCTGAAGGGGTGGAGGGGGAAGACCCTCGGCGCTACATCATAAAACTCCTGAGGGGGGCCTTCCCCGAACACACTGAGTGGAATTGGGAACACGAGATCCAAATGGCCCATCTCTTTCCCTTTACACAAAAGAAACAACATGGCAATGCTAACGAACCTGCAAAACCCGAGCCTTCTTGGTGTTCTTTGGGAACTTTTTACTCAGGCAGATGGTCTTCGATCAAGCTCAGCAGAACTCTTAGAAGTGCTATGAGGGGGTGTCTTTTTTCGCTAAGCCAGACTTTTGCCACACCACAGTGGAACGAAGATGGCGTCTTCGTCAATTAATCGCCCCATTCCAGCAACAAGGAGCACAAGTCTTCCTTATGAACCCTGCCAAGCTGAAGGTCATTGTGAACGGCTCCCCACGTACTTTTACTTCTGAGATTAAGGCCCAAGAATTTCTTTCTGAAGTTAAGGCTAGAAAAGGGCATAGTTAATGCCAATTTTGGCACACTATGGCTAATTGCCTTACATATGGTGTTCGATGGGTACCCCTTTTGTGTTGTTATTCTAACTGTTTTCTTCTGAGGGTTCAGGATGAAAACGGGGTAAGCCTTAGATAGGTATTTTTATCAACTTATCTGGTAGAAATTAGTTCAGGAGAACCCCTAGGAATACTCTTGGGTTTGTTCCAAGTAAGGGTCTAGTTGGTAAAAAATCACGACAGGGGTTGCTCTGTCTTTCTCTTTTCTCCTTCTCATCTCTTTTTTTTTAAAGAATAGTAGGCTTTAGGCGGCCTCTTCCAGGCTCTTTCTTACATTTCTTACATTTGCTTGATCTGCTAATTTCTTGAGCATGCTTTTTACTTAATGGCAGGGGACGGGTGGCGGGGTGTTATTATAGGCAACCATCATTCAGGGCTATCCTGATTGCTCATATTTGGGGGGGAGGGTGGGGGAGGGATCCCGGGGGTTGGGGCAGGGGTAGGGGCAGTTCAAGGGGAGGGGGGTGGGGCTGAGCTTATAAGAGCTTTATTTGTTTTCCTTTTGTGCCAATTGTGTAATATACTTGTGCAAGTTCCTATTAGAAGAATTTCTAGAGTGCATAATAATCTGAAACGGGCCATTCGATTTGCTATGATGGACAGTTTCTTTATTATTCTGTTTATATTTCATGTGTTTAGGGCTGTTGGCTTCTGCCTCCTGGTTGGTTTTCCTCTTTTCCTTTAGGTTTCCAACTGTGAAATATCCTAACAGAAGATATGACGAATACAATACATCTTAAAATTGTCTCTTTGAACATTTGTGGACTGAATGACAATCGAAAGAGACAGAAGGTAGCCCAGGGTTTACGATTGATGGGGGATGACATTGTCTGCCTCCAGGAAACGCATATAGAGGGCTCCCAGATACATCTCTTTAAAACTTTGGGATATAATCTTATTGGGGGAACCTCGCAGGGGGCACGCACGAGGGGAGTCGCCATCTTAGCACGCCACAAGTGTTTACTTCAACCTATCCGGACTAAGTCTGATCCCCAGGGAAGATGGGCATTAGCAGAGTGTTGTCTAAGTCCCATATATTCTTTTACCTTATGCTCCGTATATGGGAGTGTCTTGGACGACCCTGGCGTGATTAACTGGGTTTCCGGGGAGCTAGCACATTGGCCCCTTCCGGTTATTGTATGTGGAGACCTTAACATTAATTTGCCCTGCAACTGGGGAACGAACTCACAACAGGGGTTGGCTAGCCGAAAACCCAAGGTGTTGCAAGCCATAAGAAATGTATTACATTTACATGGGCTTGTGGATGCCTGGTCTTCCCTGAAACCAAACCAGCCAGGCTACACATTTTATTCTGCACCGCACCAATCCTTTGCACGCTTAGATTACTTTCTGGTTTCTCCTTCTCTGATTCATGATAGTGGAATCAACATTCTTCCTCGAGTTTTATCAGATCACAATCCCCTAATCTTCAACATACGGGGTCTGGCTGCCCGTAAGGAAGCCTCATCCTGGAGCTTTGAGAGAGCACTCTTACTAGATGAAGGCTATCAGAACCATATCAGTCCTCCTCCTCGGCTCCAACCCCTCAGCCTGGGACGACTCCTGGTGGCCAACGACGCTGGGAGCAGCCCCACACCCACCGACCACGCACGCAACCTGGGAGTCATCCTCGACTCAACGCTCTCCATGGACAAGCAAGTCAACGCAGTCTCATCCTCCTGCTTCAACACCCTCCGCATGCTTCGCAAGATCTACAGGTGGATCCCGACAGACACAAGAAGAACAGTCACCCAGGCCCTCGTCAGTAGCAGACTTGACTATGGGAACGCCCTCTACGCGGGAGCCCCGGCCAAGCTCATCAAGCGGCTGCAACGCATACAAAAGCCTCCGCACGCCTGATCCTCGATGTACCACGCCACAGCCACATCACCCCCCACCTGAGGAACCTGCACTGGCTCCCCGTCGACAGGAGAATCTCCTTCAAACTCCTCATCCACGCACACAAGGCACTCCACAAGACTGGCCCAGCCTACCTCAACAGACGACTCCTCTTCTACGTCCCCAACCGCCAACTCCGCTCCGCCGACCTCTCCCTCGCCACCGTCCCTCGCATTCGAAGAACTACCACCGGCGGCAGATCCTTCTCCCACCTCGCCGCCAAGACCTGGAACACCCTTCCACTAAGCCTACGACAGACCCAAGACCTGCTGACCTTCAGGAGGCTACTCAAGACCTGGTTGTTCGACCAGTAGCAGCACCCCCCCCTTTTTTGTTTCTTTTTTCCCTAGCGCCTTGAGACCCTCACGGGTAAGTAGTGCGCTTTACAAATTCTGTGATTGATTGATTGATATGACACAGTGGATTCAGGTTTTTTTAGATACCAACCTTGGCTCAGCTCCTGTGATGATAGTGTGGGATACTTTAAAAGCATGCGCCCGGGGACAAACCCTACAATTTTCACTTAGGAAAGCAAGCAGGAGAAGGCTTAGATTGCAGAATTACACTTAACATTGGCTAAAGCTGAGGAAAACCTTATCTCCGCAGTTCAGTCTAGGGGCGAGATAGATTCAGCACAATTTTCAGTTGCTGCATCCAAGGCTGAGATATGCTCAAAACTGGCCGAGAAAACTGCGTCCAAGTGGGCTGCCGCTCGGGAAAAAACTTACCAGTGTAGCGAAAAGATTGGTCATCAGCTGGCAATAAGAACCAGGCAACAGACCACCATCAATGAGATTCATACTATCAGAACTTCCTCTGGGGTCACTACCAGCGATCCCGGGGATATTCGTACAGCTTTTTGTAAATTCTATCAAGGCTTATATTCTGAGGAAGGTGCTGGTTCTCAAGCAGAAAGGCAGCTAGCTATTGATAACTATCTTGATCCAATCCTGCTATCACTGCTCGGCAGGGAGGACCGGAAACAACTTGAGGATCCCCCCACTTGGGACGAAATCGCTAAGGCCCTGGCCAACCTACCTGATGGTAAGGCGGCTGGCCCAGACTGTATTCCAGTAGAATTTTATAAGGTTTTTGTCTCTCAAATCAAAGATATCTTTAATTCTGTGGTGATGCAAATTTTTAATGGCACAACTCCCCCTCAATCGTGGTCTACAGCCAAGATTGTTGTCTTTCCCAAAAAGGATAAATCACCAATTGAAATGGGTTCGTATTGCCCAATCACCCTCATCAACGGTGACTCAAAAATATACTCTAAAATATTTGCCTCTCGAAAGTCTTGTTTCCAGGAAGCAGCACGGGTTTATACCCACTAAGGGTACCACTGAACATGTTCGGGAGATAATTATTTCTAATGATGAAAATGGCATTGCAAATTTGAATTTTGTTAGAAATATACAGAATACAGGAACCCATTTCATGAGGGGCATCATGGTAAATGTAAAATAAATATTACGGGCAAAAATTGCAAGATCAAGATGAAGGAAGCCAAATAAACGACCAATAAACACAATATGAATATGTTTAAAAAGCATACATATTTTCCCTCATTTGCCCCCTTTGTTTTTTGGGGTTTATTTGTGAAAGCTATTGGAAAGATTTTCATGAAACTAAAATTGGATTACAAGTTGGATTATGCCACTTCACCTCATCCAAGTTTGATGAAAATCCATTCTCCAATTTGTGCTCCACCTACAATTCAATTTTGGATAGTAGAAATAATAGAGGAAATAAACGCCCATTCCATAACCCCCTTTCACCAGAAAGGATCTTCGCCTACCACTTCTAGATTCAGTGGGGCAGGTTCAATCAAAACACTTGGACAATTTAATGCAGTTTCATCAAATGATGCAAAAGTTATTACAGATCAAAAAAGCTCTAATTTTACCAAAGTTTTTGTTTGCTGCTCTTGGCTTCCCCAATACTTGTTAAATAGTGTTGGCAATAGCAAAGCCAATCATGGCAGGCAGCCATCTTGGAAAGTTATTTTCAACAGTACTGAGATGGCAGCATGCCATGTTGGAAGCAAAGATAATACAATTCCAAGATGGCCAGCCATCACTGTTGGCTTTGCCTATGCTTGCTCAATTTTGCATGTGCATTGTCAAATAGTCAATAGTGGCAGAGGGCTCAATTTTACAAGTACATAGGCATAGCCAATAGCGGCGGAGAGCAGTGGATGGTGGTTGAGACGCAGGGCAGTAAGAGACATGGGCAGCAGCAGGGTCCGGTTTTGGGGGAAAGCGAAGTATATAAAAGCAGTAGGGGGAGAGGAACAGAGTATGATGGGGTTAGGGAGAGTAAGCGAAGCGGTGCCGAGGGAAAGAGCATGAGCTTAAGAGCCAGAGAGAAAGAGAAAGAAGCAGCACATGAACTGCCATGGAGTGCTATGTCATAAAAGTTTGAAAATAGAAAAATAAAAAGTTGTTCCCTGACCTCAGAAGTTGAAGGATACATTGAACAACTCAAAAATGAAGGTGCATCTAAATGTTCTCGGGCAGGACAAACCCAGTGATAAGGAGGAAAGCCATTAAAATCTGAGCAACAAATTTAAAAAGACAAGAAATCAATGAAAGGATGAGTATGGAGTAGGCCCAAACCCCACTCTAAGGCCCTCGTGATGAGTTGGCTCGAATTTAGTACAGGGATAGAGGGGAGCGGGAATCTCCGGTTCCAGTGGGTGTCCCCACATCAAATTCTGGCTTTTATTCTATGGAATGGAGAATGAGTGCATGGGCCCATAAATACTGGGTATTTATGTATTTTCCCTATTCTGTGGAGAAAATAGCTGACATCTCTCTCTTGTTCTGAGCACCCAGAAAGTGTCAGAATGAGGGCAGATGGCAGACGAAGGGGTGAGCTACGAGGTGTGGTAGGTTAGCATAGGTTTCGGTCTGTCCAGGGGGGGAGCATTGTCTGCTTCTCCTATGCTACTGCAGGGATCATGCAGGGGCCAGGCTGTGCTGCTGTCTCCACCTCTTGCAGCACTGAAGATATGTCCTATAGACCCTGACAGGGTCCAGAGTTTGCACACCCAAAAATTCCAGGCCTGGAGATACTTATAATTGCAGGTAGCATAATTCCACCCAGAGTCATCACTCAGGGTGAAATTACGTCACTCATAAAGGGGCCTAAGTATATAGTTGAAGCATTGCATTGATGATTGTGACAGATAACGAAAGCTGCCTGCAACTAGATTGCAAAAAAATCAATTTCCAGTAGAGAGAACAAGTTAACCATAACTTCAGAAATCCTCTTGCCAACTCTGTATTTGACAAGTTTATTAAAAAAAAAGTAAGAAAAATAAAAGTAAGAAATCTGGAATTTATGAGGCTTTTTGAATTAGAACACCAGCTTTGGGGTCAATAGGTTCTTCACTGCAATATCAGTAAATATTGTAAATTGTTGCTGGCTGCGCTGTATTTTCTTTGTTGAGGGTTACAAATAGGATATAAAAACTTGAGTTCTGCCACTCATGCTTGGATTCTGCTGTCAGGAATTTGTAGTAAGTAAGAAAGTAAAAAAGAGAGAGAGAAAGTGTGTGTGTGTGTGTGTGAGAGAGAGAGAGAGAGAGAGGGAGGGAGAGAGAGAGATACAACTGTTTGCCAGTATCTGTTTCAAACTCCTGTGCCAGAAATGATTCACTCGCCAATTAGTCATCCACGTCTTTTGTGCTATTTTCTACACTTCAGTGCGTAGCAGGTTTCAACATTTTCTCTGCCAAAATAACTGCGCACTTCTGGATAGAAATGGCATGATGTATGCCTATTTGTTTTCTTTCAAAGGAATCCCAAAAGCATATCTTTCCTCACTGCTCATTCCTGAAACTGCTGAATAATGCATGCCACTTCTCACCCCTGAAACTGCTGAATAATGCATGCATTGCATGCAGAAAGAGATGGTTGCGGGTTGAAGTGGTTGTGTGGGGACCAGGTGTTTTGCTGCAGGAGAATGAAAGGCAAAAGGTATATAACAGGTTGAATGGCTGGTAGCAAAGTTGAGAGATTTGACTGCAGCTGACTTTCTGCATAAGATCAACGGGGCCAGGTAGAGTTACTAAAACATTAGGGGTCTCAATTAGAGGCCCTTAAGTTCCCCTTGAAAATGAGGATTTACCAGGGCAATCAGTAATTATGGTCTCGATTCCAATGGTTATTTCTCAATACACTGGAAGTATTTCACCTGAAGACGCCCCTGAATGAAATAATTCCGGATTTGCAGAGTTACCACAGATCTTGTAATCCCCATTCACCCGGTAACTTCCATTAATACACTTCCCTCCTTTGCGAATAGACTGAGATCAGCATTATGGTCGTGGTATTGTGTTCGACCTGTGAATCAAGGTCTCACTTTAAAATGTAGGTTATGTCACGCGACTGTGCATCGGTGTCCCACTTACCTGACAGAATATTGTCATTTTTAATAGAGGGGAACTTCAGGGTCATTTCATGCTTGTGCCTGTGAATCATCAGGTGATCCTCATTGTGAAAACGCTGTCAGAGGAAAAACACAAGAGATACAAGTTAAAATACTAGTGACTCCTTGCATTAAATCAACCCTGGAAATCGCAACAGACATAACAAAATAACTGTGCACGCTTGTAATATATTCAGCTTCATGGAAACGGTGTATTTGTAATGCAGATGCGTATAAAAGGACTAGGAGGGCTATGCTGCAGATGATGTTTGTTATTTATTTAATACTGTTTACTGTTATAATTATATTTTCTATAAAGTTCTAGTAACTCCCAGGGTGAAACAAAACCGAGATATTGTGATCTGGATCCTGGGATCCACTAAGAAAAGGGAATTGGATGTTCCATATATGATTCCCGGCGATTCCTCATTACTGGCCGCACCTACACCCAGAGATTTCAACTACTTTGAGCGGTCCGAGTCCCTGGTGTGAACTGTCTGGCCCCATGGGGTTAGCGCATAATTCATAATACTGATGGGGCCAGTAATTTCTAATACCAATTTCATATGAGGCCCGCCAGATGACAGGCAGCTTGTAACTGAGCCCTGAAAGGCAATGGGGCAATGAAGAGAGCTACAAGACTGATATGAATATCGATGACAGACCAATATTAATACAAAATCTCCCCCGTAAATACACTGAGGGCCTTATTATGGCTTTGGCAATGTGGGAGCGGTGCCACCAGGCTGCAGCCCCACTCCCACACCGTCAAAGCCAAAACAGACCGCCCGCTAGATTACGGCTTTTTAAGTCACTGGCAGTCAGTTCTTTGGCGTTCCCACGGCAGTGTCTTTAAAATAGGCACTGCAATGGGAATGTCAAAGCATGTTCCTACACGGAACGAAATGCACAATGTTGTGCATTTCGTTCCGTGCAGGAACATGGGAGTGCATGCAGAGGGGGGGCACACCATGTGCCCCCTGCATGCACCCCATGGCACAGAGGCACAAGGGTGTCCTTTGTTTCCTCACCACCACACTTTTCATGGCAGTCACACCGCCATGAAAGTGCGGCAGTGAGGAAACGCCTATTATGCTTGGCGGTGCCACAGCCAGCATATTAGGGGCCTCAGACCACTGCGCCACCACCAGTGATCCGTGGTGGTCCAACCAGCACAGTCCTAATGCGGTGGGTGGACTGCCATTCTGGCGGTCTGCGGACTGCCACCACAGGTTCGGCAGTCCATTGAACCATCGAACTCGTAATAAGGCCAGTAGGCAAATTAGGCCCTGGTTATGACTAAGGGGGGAGGGGGTACATTTTGAACACTGCACAAATTCTTATTTGCCCAGGACTTGGAATTATGAGTTGTGAGATAATCATCACACATCTGTTTCTGCTAATAAAACCTTATGAGCACTGTAGAATTCACTCCTTACACACCTCTAGATATAACAACACCTTCCCTTCAGAAAACTCCTTAAGGCTTTACCATTCGCATTAAGCAGGGGATGAAGATTGTGTGAAAGACTATTTACAAGCCAACCTCTCCTGAAACCATTTGGAACTTTTTTAGACCAATAAACAATTAAATAAATACAAAAATGTGCAATGCATGGGAAGGCATTTCTTCTGTTAGTCTTTGGAATAGGTGGCTGGGCAGGGAATACTGCTGGATCTATGTCCCAAAGCATAGATTAATAATGGTAGAACAGATGTGCTTGAGGTGTTAAAGCTGCCAATACTGTATGGCGTATGTGACACATGTAGCAGCTACTTTAGGGAGAAGATTTGATGGCTGAAAGGGAGACCCCTGCCCAGCAACTTCAAAGAGCATAAACAGAAGGAAGTTCCTCTTCAAGGAGAACTCCCAAAGACTTTACAGACTTGCAGGGGCCACAAATGCAGTTCATGGCACCTCTATTTCGGTGTGCCTAGTAACAAAACCTCAGTCTTGTTGGCTTTGGAGAAACCTGGAACCATTCCTGAATGCTCAGCAGGCAGCCACTTGGATTTTACACAATGCTAGGGGTGAGATGGTCCAAAATACGATCAGTTGCCATATATTAAAGCAGAGCAAGCAAATAATCTAATAAATTGACCCGAGAGTCTGACATCCGTGTTGAAGAGCATGGGGGACATGGGTTACACTGTCGAACCCCACTGTACAAGCTATAGCTACTCGAATGAAATGGGGACAGAGTAAGGGAATTAAAGTACTAATTAATAAAATATGTAAATCATGATTCTACAGACCGTGATACCAATATCTCTGAGTCTGCCCAAGAACATTTTTTGGTCAATTGCATTAAATGCTCTGGATAAATTCCTTAGGATTACACCTGTTGCATCCCCTTTATTAAGGACGACCAATAGTCCATCAACACCAATAACTAAAACAGTTTCTGTGCTTCTCGCAAGAAAAAACGCCACGTTGCCAAGGATCTAGGTTATCACACTCTTCCAGGCAGGTAAGCAACTGGTTAATCTCTACTCCTTGTGTGATTTTAGTAAGTGCTAGACATAGCATAACAGAACAGTAATTGTCCATGCTGGATAGGATAATTCTAGACGATCATTTTTTAGGAGTGGGGTGACAGCACCCACCTTCTTTTCATAAAGGAACAGACTGAGAGAAGAGTGACAGGTTGATAATGTTCAAAAGTCGGTGGATGACTTCAGGAGCAAAGAATTGTAGATTAAAAACAGGGTCATCTATGGTCCTTGGATCTGGTCTTCAGTGACTATAGAACCCCTAAGACGTTTTTGGTTCTTGTGAGTGTGAAAGAGTACTTGGTAGTGGCTTCAGACAACAACTGGACCACCATAGATGTATTATGTGAGACATGGTGAGACATCTTGATATGGAAGAAAGAGGCGAGGTCGCCACAAAAAGCTAGTGTGCCTCGGGTTTCCTGAATGAGCACAAAGTAAAGGCTTTGAACATTCGGAATAATCTAAACGGTGCGCTGTTCATCTGATGGACTTTTGCACAAAGATATCTAGATTTAGACTTAAACAGAGCCCCTTTTATAGGTCTTTAGTTGTAATGTGCAGCAGGGCACCTTCACTTGAATAAGAGCTGTGCCCTTTGCATTCCGGGCCAACTGTGACTCAGTAGGCTCGTTTAAGGATCTCAGAAACCATGGATTGTGAGGGCTTTTGACTTTCCACTGGGCCGGTCTTGAAGATGACTCAGATTTTCAATGGCGCAGTGTGTAAGGTTTGCAGGGTGGACAATACGTGCTTTTTTTCACCAAGATGCGTGGTTCCTAAAAAAACATTTATTTTTGTTTTGTGTGTGTATTTCCTCTGATTTTGTGTTTTATGTGTTACTTTTGATGGTGTCAAAAACATTTGAGGCAAACGGCTACTTTAAAATAGAAACTACAATATGTCACTACCGCCAAATTATTGATGGCACTTGGGGTCACAAAACAGCCCAAGCATCCCTGTAACACTAATTTTAAGGTAGAATCATTACATTGTGATTGTGTTTGTATAACGCTTCATTTCCCTGAAGAGGAACCAAAGTGCATTCGGTGGATGGGTAGCACGCTACTCAGAACATTTTGGACCATCAGTGAGAGTACACTGGGATGATTCTTTGTCCCAGTCAAATAAATAAATGCTACTGCAGACATCACCTTGGCCCAGGTACATACAGATATATATATAGGAACAGTCCTTGTTTCTGTGTGTGAAGTCCCTCGACCAGGTCTCAAGGCTCCTGAACCCATAACTAGGACGTACCACCTCCCACCCATATGCCATGCCAGCAGGCTGTCCAACAACTCCATATGGTCTTCCAGATAATTTTGCTGGTTCCTAGTTAAGTCTTCTTCCTCCCTAAAAATAGTGCCATTGCTCTAATTTTGAACCACTAGAGTGGTTTCAGTAGTTTTACTGTGGGAAGGTCTCCCATCTTAAGTTCCAGATTTTTCTAACTCTTCCTGTGGATTTTCAGCTGGAAAAAAATGGCTGCATTAACAAATACCAAACGAATCTTATCTCAGCCAGGTTCCGGACACTGAGGAGAATGTGTCTGATTCAGAGGAAATGGATGAGGGAGTTGAAGAAATTAAAAGTCATTCACCACATTTATTGTTAAAAACTTTCTTCCATTGTGGTGAGGAAAGGTTACTGTCTGAGATGTCACTTCCCTTCTTTGTGACCAAACTCTATAATGCAGTTTTAGTACTCCAAGGATGCACGGGCACCTCAAAGCAAAAAGTGAATGTGCTTTTCAAGCTCAATAGAAGAAAAGAAGACGTGATGGACAGTTGCCTTCAACCTCTAGTACAGCAGCACTATTCATGATATCAGTGGATGACATTGTGCCACCAAGTACATGGGAAAAAGAGTAAGCAAATGTGGACACATGCTACCATTTGTTTATTTCTGCCTTTTTAATTCCTCTTGCTGCTGCTATGCTTCAATCACACAGGTTCATTTACCAGAATGCACAAGTACTTTCCGACATAAAATGGAAAAACCTGGCGAGCAAAAAAGTAAAAGTTATATCAAGCCGACTTGCAGCAGTGTGCAATAGTGTCTCACATGTTCCTCTTTTTCTTTAAGGCATTTCAAACCTGTTGAAAGGTGACCACCTTGAACTTGCCTTCACTTACAAAGAGATTTTCTCTCTGTTGAAACTAGAGGAGGGTGTCTAATATCCTTTTAAATATTTCCATGTTCATCAAGTAACATTTTCTAAATTCTACATGTCCTAAAGAGAGACATCGCTGGACATTTAACTGGAGGAAGAATTGGGAGGATCCTCAAAAAGAGGGAGATAGACAGTGGTTCAAACACCAGTGTTCTATAGTTATTAGGTCGAGCCTGGGCAGCGCATGCGCATGCGCAGCTCTGCGAAGCATGCTGTATTCAGGTAGGGACTTGAAGCTCTGCCCATTCTCCGTCCATATTTTTCATTGGCTTGTGTCATTGTCCACTATAAACTGTGGCTGTTCATTGGTCAATAGGCTTAGTAGTCCCTCCTTAGTACTGGCTTGTGTCATTTTGTAACCTGCCATGGCGACACACCCTGTTACGTGTGTTGATACACGGTAGGCTTTAATTACAGCCTCCGAGCACTATTTTCTCAAATAGCTTTGTCATGCCTGCTGTTACAGGCAGGACACACTTTCTCCTAACGTTTTTTTAATTTTTATAGCACGGGCCCCAAACGCATTTGCAAACAATAGGTCTCGAATTTGCAAGAGTTTAAGCTATTGTCATTGTAAATTACAATGCCTTTTATCTGTTTTAAAAATAACACATAAATAAAAGGCATGGTCATTAACAATGCCAATAGCTCAAACTCTCATAAATGCGAGACCTATTGCATTGCAAATGCTTGTTTTTGGCTACTGTTAGCGAAACAGTGACAGATGCTGCTCCATAGCAAAGTGTGTTGCTGGACAGGTTGCTCAACTATTTAAGCACTCGCTGCTGACATCAGTGTATAATCAACAGGGCACACGTTTCAATTAAAATAGGGTTTATTGAGCAATACACTAGCTGAAGTGGAAAGAACACCTTTATGGCAAATATAAAGGCGAATATAGTCATGCCTTCTATTTAAAGTGTGATACTGAGCAAGGTAACATACACAACAATTTTTTATAGTTTTGGGGCCGAATGCTTTGGGGCTGAATGGATGTGTGCATGCGAAAGGATGGTTCATGACCTGAGACTGAATTTGAGCTGATTGTTCATATTCTGCAAGTCAGTTATGTATGGTTGTATTAGATATGTCTCTTGCTGAATCATCTCGCTGGTTCAAGTCAAGTTGAAAGCTGATTGCATGAATGCAGATGTCTGATCCTGAAAGCACAGAAAATGTATCTTCTTTTTCGCATAAGCCATTGGATACAGTCGTTGTGTTTTTATTGATACATTAAATTATCTTGGACAACCAGCAAATGGCAATGTTAACCTCATTTAGGTCATAAACTTAATAAATTATGCTCTAATATAGAGTTTTTGTATGTTACCTCAAAAATTCTAATCAAAGATAACTCACTGATCATACACCAATGTGTCTCTGGATCTCTGGATGTCTTTAAACAAAGCTAGTCAAAGAAGCCAACAATTGGGCATCACCTTATATTTCACTTTGCAATTAGAACATCAGGGCCCGTATTACCATAAGGGTTCACTTTCCCTGTTTGAGCCACGGCGCACCTTATAATAGGTGCGCCAGGCGTAATCAGGGAAAGTGCACCCTATTATGGTGAATGCTCTGTCCTCAGGGCAGCCATGAAATCATGCTGCCATGGGAGCAGCACATTCAAGTGAAATACGGAGCAGCTGCTTCAAAGCCGCTCTATGTTTCACTGTGCTGGCGGCATCTGCATGCACTTTCAAGAGTGATTAGAGATCCCCTTGGAGACGAGCTCAGTGAATGACTGCCCCACCTGCAAGGGGATGTCTGGGTGGTCCATGGGAACCCCTTTCTCCCCTCTAGAGAGCTGCTTTTAGGGGTCGCACTGAAAGTGCGACTCCTAAGGGCATGTTTACCTCTGCACCTGCATCCATAATACAGCATGGGCGCGGAGGCAAAGTGATTCCCAAAGTTGCTTGGAGACACGCCCCCACGCAAATGAGGGAACACCCTCTAATGACTGCGCTGGCACTACAGGTGCGCCAGCGCTATCACTATTACAGAAGGGACCCGACAAGTGTCAGCAGTCCCTACTGTAATACCAAAGGGCCCCAGGGACGCACAATGGGGGCGCACATGCCCGTTGTGCCCCCGGGGCACTTTCGGTAATACAGCCCAAGATCTGCAATATGAAACAGACAGTTTGCCTTCAAATAAAGCCTTTAAAGAAACCAGGCAATGCCTAAATGCTTCAATGCCAAAATCCTAACTAATATAGTGACCTAACATGGTGTGTATTGAGTCCCAAACACGTTACGTGCAGGTGAACAGACATGACCCACGTCTCTTATTTGTCATACAGCGTCACTAGCATAATTACGGTTGCCTTCCCTGGCACCCCTGACAAAGGGCACAAACACCCAATGAAGAAAAATCACTTTCAATGACTTCTAAATCACTCTCTATGGTGGATAAAACAGATTGTTCAAAAAGGACAGTTGAGTCATTGCAGCCAACCTTTGTGGCATTATGTTGTCTGTCCTACACTTTTAGATATCACTAGCATATACATCCACAAAGTAAATTAAGGTACATATGGACACCAGCCAAACTCAGAAGGAACTTGTGTCAGTGACTATATTCATTTAGATAACATCTAATGTAATGCAACTGAACTCACTTAGAGCTTTGGTAACTATATCGTTTGCACTTAAATAAAGATATATGCTACATAGCAGATACCATACTCGCCTACATAGCATGAACAACCCATTGATTAAACACTATGAGACATAGTAATTTCACAAAGAGAATATGGAATGTGAGAATGCAAATCATTCTCTTGTGATGTTGTAGAAAATCAATACCACTTTTACATCACTCACCACATTATTATGCACCTTCATATTGTTTCCCTTTCTATGTAACACTGACAAGATTTTGATGCCGTAATTTTGTAAATTAGTGTGCAAACATAACAATATTTGATCTTGTTATGTTCACAATTTCTTTCTTTTGGTGTTACATGTGCTAATACTGTAAGCACTTTCTTCCATTTTTCACTCAAAGAATCTCTAGGGGGGAGTTTATTTTTATTTTGTTTTGCCAATAAATCATTTTTCATTTTTGAAAACACTCATGGCATAGACAGCCAGAGCGAAACATGTGTCAGCGGACCTTCAAAGTGGTGAATTCATTTTACAGTTGCCAATAACATATAAAAACAAGAATGTGTTTATAACAGTAAAACAAATGGATCCATAAACTTAAACAGAGTGCTACATTTCCACAACTCATTAAGGAAGCCAGGTCAAACAGTTTCTCTCTGAGAACGGAGTGCCAAAGGCATAGGCAACAGCATTAGAAGAACCAATTAGAATCAAAGCAGAGGCTCATCATGATCGCTAGTTGCTCGTAGCCACATCTAACATGTCCCCCTAGTATAGATGTCTCCAAACCTGCCGTGCTGAGTATTTCCAGAGCTTGTGGCTTCTGTATGGCCCATATGCCGGGTGGAATAGCAGGGGGAGTTCTGGAGAGTACAGGGGTTCTTTGCGAAACCGTGCCCCAAGTAGATGCCACACCTTCATGGTGCAATGAACGGTGTTGAATTTGGTCCTTGCAACATGAGTGCATTTGTGTGGCAGGACAGCGTTCAGCAGGAGTGGGCTAGCATCATCATGTGCAATCGCCAGGTGTGGTATATAATCATTGGGGAGGTACCAATAATGTGTGAAATGGGCCTGTGCACATAAGTAATAGAGTTCCAGGTCAGGCACGGCAAGGCCCCCTTGCATGTAAGGTAAAGTAAGCGTATCCCATCTGATCCTGGGTTGCTTACCCACTGATGTCAATGTAATCAAGTGTGCCCGGAGCATTTCAAAAAAGCCTTTAATAGCACAAGGTGGATGTAAAGAAATGTGGGTAGTATCTCCATTTTCATGACTTCAACTCTGTCTTCCATGGATGGTGATAGCTGAGAACACCTTTGCACCTGATCTTCAAGCTGTGACATGGCCCTGCCATAATTATGTTGGCGTACCAGATCCATATCTTTATGGATCCAGATCCTCAGGTATTACACGGGGTCAGTGTGCCACTCTGAGGGGAATTCCAATGGGTGGGCCTCCGTGTTCGGAGTCAAGGGGAAGAGAATTAATTTGGACCAGTTTATACTTAGGCCTGAGTAGCATCCAAAGTGAATATATTCATGTATTGTGGGTGCCAACAGCATACCGTCAGCATATAGTGAAATACTTAGGGGCTGCAGCATAAATTGTAGTGTGGAGACTGCATGTTGCTGCCGTAGGACACATGCTAATTGTTCCAAAATAATCACAAATAATAACTGTGATTGACGCATCGCTGCCTAGTGCCCTTATGGATGTGTACCACTTCAGATATGGTCCCATTCATTCAGCCCCGAGCAACCGGGTTAGTGTATAGCAGGCGAATGCATTGCAGGAAGGTCAATGGAATTCCCCTGCGGCTCAGGATGGTGAACATGTACTCCCATTCAATAGAGTCGAAGGTTTTCGTGGCATCCAGAAGGACTGCTGCTGCTTCTAGGGAGGGGTTCAGTTGATGTAATAATGCAAAGATTGTGTGCAGGTTATGAGTAGAGGAGTGGGCAGGAATGAAGCCAGACTGGTCTGGTAGCACCAAGCTAAGGAGGAGTGGCTGCAGCCGGGTCGCCAATATTTTTACCAGAATGTTTACATCGGTATTGATTAGAGTAAGGGCTCGATAGGACTTTCAGTGCTCTCGTGCCTTATCAGGTTTTAATAATTAAATGATTAGCACTTCCCTAAAGAAGGGCGGCAAGGTCTGCTTCATGTATGCTTCTTCATAGGGTGCATGAATGTGCGGTGCAAGGAGATCGGCAAATTAATTGTAGAATTCGCTCATCAAGCCATCAAGTCCTGGTGTCTTACCTTTGGGCACTGTGCAAATAGCATCCTTTATATCCTCTAATGTAATAGGTTGAGTAAATTATTCTCATTGGCCTGAAGATAGAAATGCCAATGCAACATCATCTAGGTAGTCAGCTATGTCCCCTGCAGAGGCACTGTTTTATATGCTGTAGAGGCGTGTATAGAAGCGAGAGAAGTTCGCTAGGACTGTGGGGGTGTCATAGTGGTCAGTCCCCTCAGGAGAGGTATTTTTAATGATGTGGGCGTGAGGACAGGGCGCCTTCAGTTTGGCAGCCAGATTGCACCCCGGGCACCCTCTCTTCTGGCCACGTGGAGCCTAGACAAGTTTCGCAGCTCCTGTGCCACAGTATCATTAAAGTTCATATTCTGCTCATGAATGGCAGCAAGAGTATTCGGTTGGGGATTAGTTTCATAATCTCCCTCGAGGGTCTATAGCGTGCACTCTATGTTCTGCAGTTGCGTATGGTTTGATTTCAGGATGACGCCCTGCGTGCTGATGCAGATCCCACTGATGGTGACCTTGAAAGCTTCCCAGAATGTGTCCATGCCCTCCACAGAGTCTACATTGTCAGTAAAGTAAGCGTTAATGGTGAAGCACAATTCCACCCAGGACACTGGGTCCAGGAGGGCCGATGCCTGGAATTGCCACATGAACAGTGCAAGGTGTGAGTAGGGATTGACAGCTTGAGCCGGACCAGTACGTGATCTGACAAAGTCTTAGGTAAGTGCGGCACATCAGACGTCCAAGCGCAGACACCCAATAGTCTAGGAGAGACCACAACCCATGCACAGAGGAGGTGAACGTGCCCTCTCATCGAGTGGGGTGATGGAGTCTCCAGAGATACACGATCTCATGCTCCTCCATCCCAGCCTGGAGTATTTTGGTGGACTGTTTACCATGCCAGTCCGTCGATGCCGACCAGTTAAGTACTTGGTTTAAGTATGTGTTCAGGTCCCCACCTTAGATGGTGGTGTTTGTGGTGAGGGCAAGGAGATGGCACCATAGCGTTGTATAGAAAATAAGGTTGTCTACGTTTGGTCCATACATATTCAGCAGGGTGACTAGGATGCCACAGAGAACCCCCTGTACTATCGCGTATCGGCCATGGTCATCCGTCAAAGTGTGGGCGATAGAGAAGGAAACCATTTTTTTAACTAGGCTCATGACCCCCCTCAAATATGAGGAGTAGGAGGAAGCTATCTTGTATGCTGCCCAGGACATACTTATTGTGTGTTCAGCCTGTCATGTTAAATGCGTCTCCTGCAGAAGCACAACATGGATTTTGTGGTGATCTAAGTAAGCCAGCACCTGTCATGTTTTCCGGGGATTATTAAGCCCCCGCACACTCCATTTTAAGAGCGAGACATAACCTGGGGTGGGTCTGTCATAGTGTTTCAGCGGGCGGGGCGTAAAGTGTAGTGCAGCAAGTGTGATGCATGGTCCACAGATTTGTCAAAACAGTTAGCAGTGTTATAATGGCAACAAAACCAACAGAAAGCCTTGCCATCCTCCACAACACATCGGCATCCCAATCATGCCAAAGACATTCCCACAACCCAAAAAGAATAACAGAAAAGTATATATGCACTCATATGTCCCAGTACATACCAATACCCCAAACATCAAGAATATCCGGGGTGCTCCTGCAGAGGGGCTACCAGAGACCCAACCCAACCTCCATAAGCCAGAGGTGGTTGGCAGAGGACAGTAGTTGTCCAATCATAACAGCTGAGTGAGAAGTCAAAACAAAACAAAGGAAGATCGTCTGCACTGAACTAGGGCGTGCAATGCCCCAGATCAGGACTCATGCACCAGGAGTCTCAATCAGTCTAGCAGGGCGTAGTGCTGAAGGAGCCAAGAGTTCAATGTTCATTGTCCTACATAGCAGACTCGGATTGGTTTCTTTGGCATGATGTAAGCATTTTAAGATGTTCCATTGCTGCCTTGAGAGTAGAAAATATCTTCTGGTGTCCTCGGTGGTCGATACGGAGGTGCACCGGGTAGAATATGGTGTAGGCTTTTCCCGCCTTTTGTAGTTGCCTCATGACGGGCAGAAATTCTCTGCGGGCTGATTGCACTGCCGCCATGAAGTCGGGAAAGAAGGCCACACTGTTGCCTTGATAAGTGATGTCCCCTTCACACAAGCCAGCTGGAGGACCACAACCCAATCTCTATAATTCAGTACCTTTGCTATGATGGGATGTGGAGAGGCCCCTGGAGTCAGGCGTGCCATGAGAGAGCGATGAGCCCTCTTCACCACCAGAAGGTGTGAGAGATTTTCAGAGCCAAAGCGAGAGGTCAACTTAGTTTTTACATAGGTCTACACCATGATGGTGTTGGTTGATTTAGGGATGCCAGTGATTTGCAGGTTGCTGCGGCAAGAGAGTGCCTCTAAATCTTCATTCTTGGCTTGAATAACTGCGAGTACCTTTCCATATTCAAACATTTAGGAGAGACCGCTTGTAGATCATCCTCTGTGGCCGAGATGCGTTGTTCTGCTGTTGTGCTGCAAGCTCTTCGTTTATCTAACTTCATCATCATTTGATCGATGCGTTAATCCAGTGTGTCAATTTTACCATCAATTGATGGCCTGCAGTGTTGCATCGAGTGTGGATGCACAGGGTCTTGCTCTGGGTCTGCCAGGTCATCATGCGGGGGTTTAGCAGCTCGTTTAGTGTCAAATGTTAGGCGAGTTTAGCCCCAGTCCACCTTCCCCATGTCCTCAGCCTAGTGCAATGCAGGGCAGATGGTCACTGGTATTCGCCGCATTTAGTCAGGCCTGTGACCAACCTGGCTGTCCTAGGAAATAGCCTCACGCCCTCTGCAGGTGCCATCAGCGATTACAGGGGACCAAGAGAGGGCTGCTCAGTATAGTCTGCCACTCAGGGCCAAGGCAAAAGTCAAGCACCCCCAAGCTGCATCAGCCCACCCCCCAGGAAACAACGCAATGCAGGGCGGTTCACTGAAGGTTGCAGTTACCTAATGTCCACACATGGCGCTCCCAGGTGGGGGCGTCGCCTCGGGTGCCTCGGCCGGGAAATTCGGCCATCCAGGCAGAGTCTGCAAACCCCCGCAGGATGGGGCACAGTGCACACAAGTCCTATGGGACACCCACGTTCCGCTTGATATTTCAGCCTCCCCTCCAGGCGAGGCCCCGCCAAACTCCCAGTTGAGTCGAGGTCCTATCCGCCCTGCAGGGGCAGAGCGGATCGATTAGACCTCTCTCAGACCACGGGGTCCACACGGCAAGCTGTTCCTTGCATAGTAGACACGGCCCCCGCTGCCGGCTGCACAGCTCCAGGCATGTCCCACATCTTGGCGGTCACATCCCCGGGGTAGGCAGCCCTGGGCTATCAGCGGGAAGGCCCTGCTATCGGCAAGCGACACCTTCTAGGCTCCTTGATGCTCCGAACGCAGTCTCTCCTCCAAGCGGTGCCCTGCACGTAGGCACAGCCTCAGGCCTCAATCTGCATGGAGTCTGGAGGAAGTATCCAGGAATTTTGGCGTGATTGGATTCCCATTGCACTCCTCACTGAAAGTCCCCTAGAACAGGGATGTAATTGGGTGAGATGGCAGGATAATGGGCAAATGATAGCTCCCAGCTGGCAGAGCAGCACTAAGGTGTGGTCATCTTACCGTGGACTCTCTGGCGCCCCAGTATATTATGGCATTTAGCCCTCAGTCAGAAGCAGTGTAAACTAAGGGCCCGATTCCGATGTCAGACGGACCGGAATCCATCCGACATCGGTTTGGAACTGGAACCAAACGATCTCCTGTCGTCTGTTCCAGTCCAGGAAGTAGGATGCGACGGAACCCTTTTCGGTCACAATCCTATTCTTTACAATGGGAGCATGCATTCCGGACAGAATGCCTGCTCTCATTGCAAAGAGCAGAGGTGCAGTTCATCCGTGCACCCAGTGGCAGGGACCTCAAGGTGCCTTCCACCGGGTGCAGGAATGAACAGGGGGGCACCAAAGGTGCCCCCTAGGCTGCCATTCAGCGGCCTTGCACCCATGGGGGCCCTGCTGGGTGCCCCCAAAGACAGATTCCCAATGCCTTTCTGTGTCGGAAAGGCTGGCACAGAAAGGCAGTGGGAAGCTGCCATCGTAATCCCTCGGCCGGAAAGGGCAAGGCCGAGGGATTACTGCAGGCTTTCCGAATGGCGGACGGGCGAGCCCGTCGGAGGCCATTAAGAAGACAGATTCGGATTCCCTTCCGACCGACCCAATCAAAATGGATCGGTCGAAAGGAATCCGAACGGGCAATTCCGATGCCGTCGGAACGGCTCCGACCGAAGGTCGGAGCCATTCCCAACCGCATCAGAATTGGGCCCTAAATAGCAGTTTGGACTGCTTTCAATCTAGGAATATCACTGTACAGTTGTGAGCATTATTCACTAACATATCTTAATTCCCAAGCCAGGTTATTAGTTCACCGTTCCAACTGCCCATTGTTCAGACTTAAAGACATAAGGTCGTACATAAGAGCACGTATAACAGTGGAAATATGTATCTTAAAGTAGAAGTTGAAAAGCCTATTAGACCTCTGCCAAGGCAGCCGAAGAAAATCCTCCATAGTCAGAGTTTTCAACCAGGACAATCTGCGGTTTTCTAGCAAAGTGGCTAAATGCACCTTAGGATGGGACAGTTGGCAAAGAATACTCAGCTGTACCATTAGACACTGAACATCCCAGGCTACATTTTCAGCGCCCACATGTCTAGTCTCCCTAACATGCTGAGGGTGTTTTCCAGCATGTGTAGAACAGAACATGCACCTTTGCAAGAAAGTCCTCCTCGCTTTCTAGGATAATCTTTCCCGAAAGTAACTTAACCAGGCGTGGTGGAAGATCTGTCACTCTGGATCGGGGAGTTGACACACAGCCATGGGTGGCAAAGAGACTACAAACAATGTGGATATGTTGCAGGAAATGCGCTACTTAACCAGTCAGTTTCACAGTGGAGTCATCATTACTTGCTACTGATCAGGGACTATGTTTCAAGTTTCACATTTGTCAGACTGCACCAACATTTGATACGCACACTTGTAAAAAATGCCCATGCTTTATTTTCAAAGCAGTTTGGGTAATATGACACTGTGACTTGCAAATCATATGTCTAGACACCTTTGCAGCCTCCCTCAATTAAGTAACGTTAACGTTAGACTGCAGCAGGAGGTTTAAAAATAACAGCTATGTGATGCAGTGTGATATATATTAAGATGCCCAGCAAAACAGACTTTGCATCAAGAAGCCCTATTGTCTTGTTCTTACCTGTGAACATCCTGGTGCACTGCACACAAAAGGCCTCTCCTCCTCCAAATTCATTGCCGAGTCCTCATAAATCTAAATGTTTGAAAAAAAGAAGTCGAGGCATTACTTCTACTGGCAAAAAATATAGCAAACTTCAATAATTTATTTTTATGGTCCAAGAAAACACAATAAATGTATAAATAGCATATTGACAAGCTCTGCAAGACATAAACGTATGTGCTGGCTCCCTGCAGTCTAAGGTTCTATTGTTCTTCCTTATGAATATATTTTTTAAAGGGCTACAAAAGTTTTCAGAGGCGATAGGAGCGACACTTCTTATGAAAAACACATATTTGCACTGTTATCATTAGATAAGACTGTCAAAGATGGCGGGCTGGTGTTTTTTACCTACAATCAACGCCTCGTCAGGGGTAGTAAGAGCTATATAAATAAAATTTTTCGTCATCATAATAACTTCTGAAAGCTTGTTAACCCCTGGAACTCAGGGCCAGATGTGCAAAGCTTTTTTGAGGTCACAAACGGGCTGATTCGCAGAATCAGACCGTTTGTGACTTCAAAAAAAGCTTTTTTGAATGAACAAATGGCAAATTGTGATTCTGTAAGTTGTTACTGAATTACAGTTTGTGTTTACGGCCCTATTCCAATTCAGCATTTGGATGGGGCCTGTTTAGGGTGTACCTTCCAAATACCAAATTGCAGTGATATTTATTAATGTTTTGCGACCGAATTCCGGTTGCAAAACAGTAATACTTGACCACCAATTCAAAATTGGTGATAACCCATTGGCAAATGGGAAGTGGTCCCCAATCTTAAACGTTTCAATTTCTTTTTTGAAATTCATCCCGTTTTCTTTAAAGGAAAACATACTGCATTAAAATAAAAAAGATTGCTTTATTAATAAACAATCACAGACATGGTGGTCTCCTAACCCATGCAGGCCACCATGTATGTGATGGCCTGCATGGGTTAGGCTGTGACTCCTAGTGCGTCGCAAATTGGCTGTGACTCCTAGTGTGTCGCAAATTGTGACTGATCTCATAAATATTCATGAAGCAGGTTGATTTGGGGCCCACTAGGAATCCCTATTTTAAAAATAAAACGGTCATACATTAGTAATAACGATTTTTAAATTGTGATTTGGAAATCACAGTTCATAATGTTGAAACATCTGTCCCCATGGTCCTTATTTACAAAGATATTTTGTAAATAAATAGCTTTATTTACAAAGCTATTTTGTAGATGCAAAGACTCTGATTCACAAAATCAGAGGCTTTGCCACTGCAAATAGCTTTTGGGTCTGCACAAAGCCAAATTGCATTTGGTAACTCATTACATACCGAATTGCAAATTAGAAGGGGCATATTTAGTGCATCCCTTCCAATTTGTGATTGCTTAAAGTATGTATCACACTTGAAACCTACTGGTAAGTAACCAAAACCTCAATGGAGGTGGTAACTCATTAGGAAATTTAAAAGTGGTCCCTAAGGGATCCTGTCTCCTATGTGAATGTTGACAAAAACATTTTAGGAGTAGGCAGTGGTCCAAGGGAGCACTGACTATTCCTAAAACGTTTCATTTTTTAAATGCATCCGGTTTTTCTTAAAGGAAAATGGGCTGTGTTTTTAAAAAATGATTGTTTTATTTAAAAGCAATCACAGACCCTATAGTCTGCTGACCCATTAAGCTACATGAGGTAGGTCAAATTGCCCCTTACTGCAATTCGATATTTTGAGAACAGACCTATTACCACATAGGTCAGTTCGCAAAATACCAATGCACTTGCTAAAAGTCACAACCACTTTTACTGAACGCATTCTTAGTACATAAGGCACCTATTCTATTTGGTATATGCAAGTTATAAAGTGAAGGTAGCTTTATTAGATCTGCTGTTAGAGATTTCACACTGAACTGTTGAGTATTATTGCGAATGGCATACCCTTGTAAACTAATAACAAATGGAATAAAATAAGCTACCACTCATTCCCCTCCATGCTGACATCCACCTCCATCTGCCCTGGAATGGGCGCTTGCATGATCTTTAAGCCTCTGTAGGAAGGGGATATGGTGGTAGCCAGCTGCCCATGTGACTTTCAAGAAGATGTCAGTGGGTGTGACAAGAACCAAGAGTCAAGTCTTGCAGTACTTACGCGTGCCCTACCAGCATAGAATATGTTTAATGCTAGGCCTGTGCAAAATGAATGTAAATGCCCCCTTCCCGAAATTTCATAAAAATGAGGTGAAATTAGGCAAAGGTGCATAAAACATTAAGGCTAGATATCTGTCTCGCATAACTTTTCCAGATGGGTGCATACTTCGCAGGGAAAAGTGCTTGGAAAAGTAACTTGAGGCACGGGAGGGCATTGTTTCAAGTGAAAAATGTCTCCCATGGGCAAAAGGCAAACCATTGGTACATTTTATGTTACATGAAATATTTTAATGTGCCATAATGAAAATTATGCCCAGGCCTCATTAACACAGAGGCAGTGCCTCATGCACATGATGGCGGGGTTCCTACTTTGCAACCAAAGTCACCAATAGCTCTCAGAATGGGCAAATGGTGGCATAGAAAAACTATGAGAATTCTAATAATGATAAAAATTAAGTTACTAAATTATGATACTTTACTGAGTTTTTTAAGGTACAATGCTCATTGTTTCCAATAGCCTCTCAGAGTTGTTGAAGTTTAAAGCCTGGGATTGGGTTGGCCAACAAAAGCAAATCTACAGTGATTTGATTGCACATCCAGATTGCCCATCTGCCATTGCATTGTCCATGCCCTCACGTTTTCTATAAAATATTGAACTTACAGGAGCACTAAAGTGCAAATGGACCTCTCTATGGCCTAAAGGATACCTAGAAGAGTATAGAGGTAGTCAATTGGTCACAGTGGGTGTAACTAGGCCCCTGTGATGCACTGGGGCCACAACTGTGTAGAGGCCCGCTTTTGGTCCACCACCTTTCTATGCCTTGGTGAAAGTCGGCGTAAGTAAAGTTTTTGCACCCCACCAAATTTGAAATGGTGACATCATTTTTCATTACACCACTGCTGGTCATCAGTTGTCATTACGCCACTGCTGTATGGGCAGCTCCTCCGCCATGGCGGAGGAGTGTCACCCCACTGCCGAAAGGCAGCAGATTAAAAATAAAATGATAATAAAACCATCTTATTATCATTTTATTTTTAACTTTCTCCCCAGTCCGCCGAGTCGAGTGCGGAGTGGGCCATCCTCTCTATGCCAGCGTCGTCAGCTGGGGAGGAGGAGTGGTAGGTGCACTTTAAGTGCGCATGCCTGTTTGGCCGGCCGTCTTAGGCAGACATGCGCACTTAGCAATACTCCACCTGGCCGTGTTGCACAGCGAGGTGGAGAACCAGCGCATTTTCCCAGGCACTAACTGAGCGGCATTTCAGCCCGGGCAGGTGAATCACAACACTGCTCTCATGTGAGATCAGCGTCATTATTGGGTGGGGATGGGAGCATTGAAGCATTGAGGCAGCAGGAGCAGATGAGCCCCGAGGTGGCGGGAGCAGAGGAGCACTGAGGTGGCATCCGGCAGCAACAGCAGGTAAGTTCTTTTATGTTTTTTTTTATTATTACCCCCCGACCCACTAAGTGTTATTGGCAGTAGCCGCTACTGCACTGCTCATCAATATGTTGCTTTGCATTGCCATGGACTTACACAGACTTTGGTGCTTCTGCCACAGTCTGCTGCACTAGCGACTCTATCTGCCAAATTCTGTGCCACCTTATGCACTTTTTTGTGAGGCGAATAAGGATACGCAACCAGAAGCAAATGACTTTCCTTCTATATGGATAAACATAGATATTTAGTACTTGGATGTAGCTGGTGCCTAGCTGGCAGCTGGAGTGGCACCAAACAGTTTTCTTGCCTTTTACAGTTACATCACTTATTTCACTCAGACAGGGTAATGGACAGTACAATATGCATCAGCAGGAAGCCCACTTATAAATAAATGCATACATAAATTTTATGTCACTTTTATGATCCTGTTTTCTGTAGTCCGACCCCGCCAGGTACATTCAAACTGTCATGTTATTAAAATATATGTGGGATTATTTGGAACAAGAATGAATCTGTTTATTCAAGATAATGGTGAACAGATATTTGGCAGCAGTGACCTTGTTGCTTTTGCACATGCTCACAGATTATTCTTGTTCAACCGATGCTCTTATGAATGTGTTGAGTGAAATTTCAGCACAAGTTTCCTATTGTCTAAGACTGAAATTAATCTCTTTCCCATCCCCTCAATAATGAAAATGGAGAAATATGACATAATTAGCAAAGTGCTGTTGATAATTTACTCTGTAGCCTCACTGCTAAGTCTGGGGTAAATTTCAGCATTTTTCAGAATTCACCAAAGTTTTAGTACTCGCAGAAGTATGCCTGAAACTCCTCTGTATATTACATTTTCGCAGAAGCAAATATACATGGATATATTCACTAATGCAAAAATCCCTGACTCAGTGGAAATGCATTTCTTAACTATTTATTGTGTTTCCTTGGATAGGCAAGACAGATATTCCTGTAAAACGTCTAAGCGCTTCCCACCCTGGTAGGGAAAGCAACCAAAACAGGTGACCATACTGTTATTAACCTTGAGGGGCTCACCCAGCTCAACAATGCCACCTATTTCAGGGCACCTGGGTTGAAAAGGAGCTTTGTTTACAATAGAAACACATAGAAAACACTCCTTTAAGGTTCACTTTAAACAAATTATTTGTCTCCTCCTTACTTACTTACTTGCCCCCAAAGAATAATCTTATTATTAAGCTTTCGTTGCATATGTATTTATTTATTTAAAGGCAATCGTAAAGAAATAAATGCTGCAGAGCTGCTTCAAAGTGCTGATCATCAGGAGGAGAGGGGGGAGATTCAAGAGAGAAAGTAAAAAGAGAAAAGCAACAAAACCCCAAGCCAAAGTAAGACAGAGATGTAAGCATGATCGTGTTCGATTTGCAGTCCAAATGGAACATTCCAGAACCACAGAGGGATCAAAGAAGGAGAAAGGTGCTTACAATTGAAGGAGGAGTCCGGAAGCCACCAAGGAGCAAGTGAGGGGAAAAACAGAGCAAGAAAGTCCTACAGCAGTGAACGAGGCTCCAGAAAGTTCTTAAAGTACGTTCTCAGGGAAGGTTTGGCAGTAAACGCTGATATCCAGTTCCTTTCTGAATTTGAAATGGTCCCACTGATGCCTTTGTGTAGAGGACAGCTGTGTCCATAATGAATATCCACAAATAATCATTATTTTCCTTCCAACTACTTTTTTGTTGAATGGTGCAATGGTAATCCTGTTGTTCAGTGAAGATCTTAGAGAGCGTGAAGGCTTGTAGCTTGAGAACCGATTTGACAAGTATTTAGGGTCTTTTCCCAGCATGCTCTATAGGTAGTGCAGAGCAGCTTGAAAGTTATCGCTTGTTTGAATGGAAGCCAATGAAGGTAGCAGTGGGTTAAGATAATGTGCTCTGAATACCTTTTGCTAGTCTTGCTGCTCGGTTCTGGACTAGTTGGAGTTGAAGTGGGTAGTTTTTGTGGAGGCCGATATGCATATTATTATAGACGTCAAGCCAAGACAATACCAGTTCACTGATGAGGTCCACAGTGTGACAGAAGTTTAATAATCGTGTCACGTTGCGGAGTACACAGAGGTGGGAGCGTGCATTCATTGTCACTGTGTTCACTTGGGGAGAAAAATATATTTTGTGATCAAAGACAATACCCAGGTTTATTGCTATGCGTACTGAAGACGTAGCTTCTCTTTGTGAGTCTAGCCATTTAAAAGGGAGGTGACCTGGCCTGAGGTTGCCAAAGAGTAGAAATTTAGTTTTAGATCTGTTAAGGCATACATTACTTAATTGCGTCCACTCTTGAATAGAAATGAGGTATGAGGTGATGTCTATTCTTTTGAGGTTGTTCTCTTAGAGTCTGACCGTGATCTGCTTGCTGCCATCATAATTCTGGAACACAGTCTCAAATTTCTCAATGATATCTGACAAGCGACAGACATACGTATTGAATAGCCATGGTGACAGAGAAGACCCCTGGGGGAACCACACAAGGAGTGGGTCAGAACTCTAATGTGCAATTCTCCAGTTTAATTTGATTTTGTTTATTTGTTTAATCCAGGCCAATACTGTGTTTATTTCATGTAAATTTTGAGTCTCTTTATAGATTTCTATTAAGATAGATGTGGTGCTTCGGTGGGTTTAAAGGGGGTCTGTGCATAAGGGACGCTCTTTTGCTATGCATCTGAAGTTGCAGAGTGACTGTTTTCTCTGAAAATGTGCTTCAAAAGGGAGATTACAGATGGGCTGCTAGCTTGCTAAGTCCTTTATATCAGCATTTAGCTTTTTCACCAGAGGAGTCACAGTAAGGAGGCATTCATTAGATTGGTTAGTGCTGAGACTAGTGTGTTTATGTGGTTTTGATAAAGTTAGTTGGGCAGGGCTTGACTCGGCCTGATGACATTTTGATGAATTTGACTATGTTGAGCAGCATTTCCTCAGATATTGAGGAAAAGTACTGGAGCGTTGTAGTATCTGTTATTTGGTCATTTATGTTATCCAGGTAATATAGTGGTTGGTTGGCAATCTATTCCTTGATTATCACCACTTTGTTGATAAATAAATGTGATATTTTGTCAGCAAGTTCTTGGTCCATTTATGACTTACATGTGGTCAATACCCATTTGTACACCCACACCGGTCCTTAAAAGATTTGCTTCAGCTTGAAATGTAAAATTGGGATATCTCAGAACACAGCTCCAATATAGAAATTAATTAATGATTAATTTGTCACATTGAAACTGAAGCGGATAGCCAGAAAGATGGAATGCGCGTCTTCTGTAAAGTGTTTTAGGAATATTAAATCTTCCAGGGGTATAATCATAACTCACTATACAACGGTACCTTTATTTCTCTTTTCTCTCATACTTGAAGTCTAGGGAAATATATACCATTAATCTCATTGTGTATTTAGGCATGCTGCAATTTTCTTTGTTTATAGCACAAGCATTATTTTTCTAGCTATTTTTTGGTCTGGTTTGGCAATCCAGCTGTCTGTATGACCTATTAATGCAAGTTCTTAAAATAAATAAATGGGAATGGGCTTTGGCTCTATCCAGAGGACTATCCCTCTCTCACATCATACTATTGGCTGTTTGGTGTATCATTCAGCTGCCGCCTAAGAAGTGTTCAAATTGCGATGCACCACAAACTATTTTACATCTCAAAAGCCCTAGTGATCATCATTAAAAATCTTTACCTCATTGATAAATTGTATAGAGAAAGGAATCATTTTTAGTTTTGTTTTTGCACTGCATCCGACCATTTATAATGTTTTAGCAAGGGCTTAAAATACAAGCCAGTCTTTTTGACTTTACCGATGCTTGTATTAAATCCAGTGCAATGCTGTCAGAAATACTGGCTACCTTGCCTGTTCTGGGTCTGAGAGAAAGCAATAACATCACTGCTTTGTACACACCTTGTGGCACCTCCACAAGATCTTGCTATATTTTTTAGGGGTGCGTAAAGAATTCCACTCAATCGCTGGAGATCACGGAGTTTGGAGCTCCGGCAAGTCTTCGCCAACCAGCGTGGCAGAGTTTTTTCTTGCGTGCGGCTCGCCAACATTAAGTTGGCGAGCGCGAGTGAGAATTTGTGTCCCCGGCACGATTTTTGGGTGTTAGAACACCTCCTGTCAAAGATTGCTCAATGCAGGCAGTCGTGGCACGTCGTGACCTTTTGCTTCGAGAAAGTTGCTGCTCGAGTAGAAAATCTACTCGAGCGGCAGGAAGAAGCAGCACCCTCAGGTGCGCCATGTGGTGCCGAATTCCGCTCGTTCATGGAACTCCGCGGAATCTTGTGGAGTTTTAATACAACTCCGCGGAAATCCATACAGTGAAATTCCGCAAGTTCCGCCCATCCCTAATTTTTGTCTATAATGCTCCACTTATCTAAATAAATAAAAGATTGACAATATACCCATTGCCATTTTCTTGGAAACCCTGGATCTTAGAGTTATGAATCTCCTTCCTTTGTGTCCGTTATTATCCAGATACTGATGGCAAAGTGAATAAAAATGACCACAGATTTCTCGCAAGCATCTGCATCTACCATTCCACTACAATGTCAGAAAACTGATGATGAAAAAAATTTTGAGCTCTGCTGCGCAAATCCATTTCCCGTTTCATTTCACATTTCATTTATTTTTTCGAACGTTAAAGGGACTCACGCTAGCAGGCGTAGTAACCTTAGCATTGAGCAAACAGTAAAAGTTCAGTTTAATTTCACATTTTTAGTAGTGTTGACATTTTGGAATGTTTGCAATGGGATCTTTAATGCATCCAGAAAATATTTTAATGTAAGACTTAGCAAGGAAGCCAACACACAACAAGCAGAAATCTGATTGACTGACAGAAATTCCAAAACCTGTTTTGTAACTTTGGATGACTGAATTCGCCTTTTTGTTAGAAAGGTTTTTGCAAAGGATGTCTTTTGCATAAAGTATCAAAATAGCAACTCATTTTATGGAAATGGTGTCTCATTTACTTCCATTTCTATTGATTTGTTTTCGTGATTTTCAGATGTCAGAAGTCGTATTTTTACACTATTTTTCAAAAAAGCAAGAAAAAAAGATAGTAACACGCTGACAAATGTATTTGACAAATATCTGTTTACAACAAAACAGATGTTTAAGGTTTGATTTGCGATTCGAGATTTACTAACATTTTATTTGCAGGTAAACAGATGTTCTCACCAATTTATTGCAGTGATATAATGGATACTCACCAAAGACACAGTCCAAAGATGTCCGTGAACAAATTGGTCTTTTTATAGCATTGCCTTAGCCCCTGACTATGCGCATTAAAGCCTTCATTGAAGATGTTGAAGATGAGCAATATTAGAAGTGGCCTCTACTGGCAAAAAGGCAAAGTGGGAAAAACTAAGTTCCTCCTATTGAAGACAGCAAATGGCCTGCCAGCCCGCTAGGTTGGCAGAGACCATTACCCCATCTACCCCTCTTGGTTTCCTAAGTGCATCCACCACTACAGCAGAGGATCTTTTGGCAAAGCTGAATGCCGAACAGACTGGCATGTTGTTGCTACCCAGTGTTGTTCAGAAACAAACCCCCTTGTACGTACTCTGCAATAGGGATAGTAAGGTAGAGTACTTCAGACAGTGTATTCTCTGAATTAAGCAATTTGTTCCTAAAATTGCAGGTTTTTTTAATACCACTCAGCTCTAAATCAGGCACTAATATATTGAATCATTAAATCAGTATGTCTGTCCCTGCTCTTGAATACCGGCAGATAAAATAACCAATCTCCACATTGAAAAAAGCATTTATCTTGGCAAAGCTTATGCAGACATAGACACCTAGACAGTGCATGAGAGAGGTAGATTGGAAAAACGCATTCAATATTTTTATTCTATTTTTCATAGCATGCTCTGCATACTTAAATGCCTCTAGGTATTGACTCTGAAGAAAGGAGACTGATGCCAGGTCAGAACGGATAATAGTTGAAATGTCTACTAAACGTCTGCTGATGTAGCAGCAAGGTATCTTCCATTCATCACACAGATTGTGAGAGTGATCTTCCAACACTGAGCTGACACAGTAGCAAGGGGGCCAGAAGTAGAGTGGTAACCAAGGCTATAAAGTGATGGGGATGGGAAGGGAGTGCGACTAGGGAAAGTTTGAAGCACATCAGACTAAAGCAATTGCAATTCGGAGTGCAATTTGTATGCATGCCCTAGCTACAGAGAGGAGGGCTTGAAGTTGGAGAGCCTGCATCACTTTGCACTTGCTTGTAAATGAGACTGAGGTATTTGGGTGCAGTGCCCTTAAGGCAATTGTATGTCAGATAGAGATCCTTACATTAGATTATGGTTGAACTAGGATCCAGTGAAGTGCTCTTTGGTGCAGCTAGAAAGACTGTGTTTTTTTAGGTTAGTGGCGAGATGGGCAGGTCCATTTTGTATCTCTGGATGACTGTGGATTTGGTAGTTCAGGAGGCTTGTGCAGAACACGTTTCATAATAGAAGGAGGAGCTGACTTTAGCAACCATGACCATGGCTGGTTGCCCACTGAATGTCTGAACTGTAAAAAAAAAAAAAAAACAGACAAGTACCATAGACTTTTTTATCTTGTACAGAAGTATCAAATGCATACAGTGTAGTGTATGCAACATGAGACAATGAGGCCTTCTCTCCTTACCATAACAGTACCGCTCAGGGTGAAATTTGAGAACACATTCTGCTGCAGAAAAATCAAATTAAATTGTACTCTCCATAGGGATAAGCTATTCATTTAATCAAGAAACAATTTTACCCTGCCAACTGTAGAGTACAGCCTTAGCTTCAGAAAATGTGACCATGCAATTTAATAGCAATAAAAATTAAATAACCATTGGTAATTCCAACAGGTTTGGCTTTCATGTGCAACACAATGTAAACACAGGCACTCACGAATGCTGTTTACTTGCATTGTGTGCACAAATGCTGTTTATCACATTAAAACCTGTGCTATTGGCGTTGTCAATGCTGGGGAAAAGGCTGCCAAAAAAGGATTTCTTTCTGTAATGAATGCATATAGGAGATAAACAACTGAAAGTGATAAACAGCATAGTGAGTGAACGCATATTTCAGATGTAAAATACTTACTCATGCATTCCATGGAAGCACTTCCTGGAAGTTGGACCGATACACCAAACAGCCAATAGCATGAAATGAGGGTAATACTAACCTGGGGGAGCTAAAATCCACAAAATGTATATTTTATAGAATTGGTAATAATATGTTTGCAGACAGCTGTGCTGTCACGCCAATTCTAAAATTGTAAGTTGCCTGTTTGCTGAAGTAAACTTCAGAGAGAAATATTGAACTTTAGCCTACATCTCAAGTACATGTTCAAACATGTTGAAACTTGTACGTCAATGTCAACTGGCTCCATGTCATAAAGGTGATGGTCAGCCATTCCTGGTCTTTCAGTCACCATCCCTAGACATGCCGGGACTTGTAGGTTCAGCATTCCCATTTGGGGTAAGACACTACTACACCTGACATTCTTAGCACCATACTTGCCAAGGACCCATCCTTAAATTAGGAAAAGTCATAGTGCTGCTAATCATGCCGGAACTTGAAGTCCTATACTTATAATGAAACTTTTGAGCTGCAAGTCCCAGAATGCTTAGTGCTTGGGACGGGAAACTAGGGCTTATGGAAAATCATCCTCATCACGGGACCCGTTAGCAGCTAATGGTAGTGCTGTTTTGTTTGGCTCACAGGGCTCGACGTGCACCCTGACTGCGGAAAATATGCCTTCCAAATAATATAATTTCATATTTCTGAGTGGTGATGTCGATTTGCGAGCCCACTCCTTCTAATACCATGTCAGTGCCTTGTGAAAGTCAGTTTTGTGAACCCTCTACTCAGAAGTTAGTGTTACCTGTGCCTATACGTTGTATAGTGCTTGTACTCAAAGGCTATGGGGGAAATGAAGGGAGTCAGGTGGTGATCACGTTCCCACCTCACTCACCATACCAGGAGGGCTCAGGCTCTCTTGATGTCACAGGGAAGTATGAACACTGCTGGATATTTGGAGCACTCCACATTCGCAAATAAGAAAGATATTTTTCTGGGATTTCATTGTAATTTTGTCCCACCTAGAGTTGGTACCCTAAGACCACTGCATACTCATGCAAGAACCAATTGTAGGTAAAACAAATCCATTACAGATGAAAAGCATTTTTGCTTCTTTTTCTTCATATTCAATGTCAGGAATATTGGTACTTCGTGAAGGAAAAGATAATAATTACATTGAAGAATTACACATGTGGCCACAGAATTCCACCACAAGCACGTAAACTTACAGGGTCAATTGAGTTGGGGGCAATGTCAAAAATTGGGCTCAAACGTTTCTTCTACCTGATGTTCACTTTATACCTAAGGCGAGTTGAGCATGATTACCACTCAATATTAATTCTTGCTCAAGCAATTTCCTCTTGGTCCTACCTGGGGCCAATTGCAAAACCAAAACTGTGCTGTGTGGAACACTGTCCTTACAAAGCCATGTGCAAAAATCATTTGCACACTTTATTACCATAGTTTCCAACAAAAGTCATACAATGGTGTAAAAAACAAATCTGACACCGTTTCACAAACAGTATCTGTTCCTGGCCTTTGTTGCTCTGCTTATAACCACTTATCTCAGAATGAGATCAGAACTCACCACTGGGAAGTAAGTGTTGCCTTTAATCCTGAGAAAATAGTACAGTGGATAGGCTGAGGACCCAATCCCCACTTTGAGCTTTTGAAGAGTAGTAAATGGTTTTCCTAAGTAAAAAGATGTCATCTTAACTATATACTTCACATTCATTTTCTACCAATTTTTTTTAAAAGATCCTAAGAATGATGCTGTCATTTAAACATAGTGAAGGAGACTGAACTCCCTTAAACACCAGAAAACATTTAGAAACTAGCAATTCAAAACTTTTGGAGTTTGTCATACTCAATCACATCGGAAGAAAGCAACTGTGTAAAATAATGCTCAAGGTGCAAGAAGTACTGCAACAGTAGAAGTGGGATCAAGTGAAATTGGTTACCATACAGGTGGATTGGGAAGATTTTGGCCCTAAATTAGCCTCAGGGAGGAAGGCAAATGACTCTCTTTTCACCCAAGAAATTGTGATTGGGAAAATAGCAAATACAAGTCAGTTTTAAGAAAACTAATCAATATAAAGCACTTTAAACAAAAATTTGTAAAGGCTGTACAAATTATTTATAAAACAAAATCATGCTTAAGAGCACATTGATTCTTTAAATCAAATTAACTCTCTCAAATATCAATGTGACTCTTGAAAACAATTACATTATTTACAGAATGTGTCTATTATTTAAAGGAACGAACAGATTTTTGAAAGAAAAGAACACCTATCAAATTGATTCAAAATTCACCAATCTAAATTTATTGGGGAAAACTGTGTTCATTCCCTATGTGACAAATTAGTACATTTCTCAGATTTTTAAGCTGACATATAGTTAATAATTCACAAAAAAACATTTGCTCACTTCTAGCCCTTGGAGATTGGGTTGTTTCAACGCAAGGGCAGCGAAAGAAAACAATGCAAATATTAATTAAATTGAGTTTACGCAAAACAAGTCAACAAAGAAAGTGCACTGCACTAAGGGAATGAAAGGCCAAACACTAAATGCCAGTTTTCAAAGAAGCAACAATGCCATTGATGACAGAGAGGTAAAAATGTCTTCTGACACAGATGTCCACTCTGTGGAGTGCCATCATAAACTAATGGGGTAACCCAAGGTATGCCACAGGATCTGGGTATAGTATGGTACATGCAACAGTGTGGTCCTACTGGCAGTTTCTTGAGAAGAAAAATACAATATTAATTACGTATTATGATCCTGGCGAGAGAGAGAGAAAAAGGAAGAAACAACACATGGGATTTTCAAAACAAATTCAATTTATATATATATTTAAGAAATCTAGTAATGCATACATATATTGAGAAGATTATATAACGGTTGCTCCAAAGAGTGCATAGAAAAGTGTTCATAGAAGTGCTCATGTGCAAAGTGACACAAAAAGAAGAAAAGTAATGGTTGTCAAAAAATTGTTTTACAATTGAACAATGGCTAAAGAGCTTCAAATCAGCCAATGTAATAAGCCTGTTTGAAAAAAACTTTCTTCTGTTCAAAAGCAATCGATAGCTAAGGATTGGTGGTCAATGAAATCAAACACACCATCTGTAAGGATCTATGTATTTAGTCCAGGCTTGAAAACCAATGTTGATGTTTTGACCCGACCGCTGCATGTGGTGAGTTTAAACCTTGCATTCGGGTCTTCATCAGGACAGTAGTGGAGGGACAAG
This sequence comes from Calotriton arnoldi, assembly GCA_963921515.1. Classification (NCBI taxonomy): domain Eukaryota; kingdom Metazoa; phylum Chordata; class Amphibia; order Caudata; family Salamandridae; genus Calotriton; species Calotriton arnoldi. The sequence continues at coordinate 930,250 of CAWUFW010004614.1, read as the reverse complement.
AGGGCAACCTAAAAGGAAAAGACTTTATTAAATAAATAAAAAACAAATGGTGTGCCAAGACTACAGGCTTTCTCTCTATGCCAAAGGAAAGCCTCTACTAACCTATAGTAGTGCAAACGTGGAGCAGCAGCGTATTAAAAAAAGCTCATAAGAGAGCATGGTTTTGTACCAGAGAAGTTCTCCTGAAGCCTAAACAGTGCTCAGACATTTTCTGGGACAGAATGATTTGTGTGACGTTTAGTACACACAGTAATGAGATCAAGAAAATCATAAACCGTCACTGGCCCTTGGTAGCTGACAAGGTGGAGACCCTGGATTTGCCCATGCATGCTTTCAAAAGGGGTAAAGACCACATTGTGAGGTCCCTCTTGAGTGGACCCACCAAGACTAATTTATTGACTGTTCTTTTGAACAGAAGAAATGTTTTCTCAAACAGGCTTATTACATTGGCTGATTTGAGGTGCTTTAGCCATTGTTCAATTGTAAAAGAATTTGTTGACAACCATTACTTTTCTTCTTTTCTGTGTCACTTTGCACATGAGCACTTCTATGAACACTTTTCTATGCACTCTTTGGAGCAACTGTAATATAATCTTCTCAATATGTGTATGTATTACAAAATTTCTTAAAAATATAAATTGAATTTGTTTTGAAAATCCCACTTTCCAATGTCTTTTAAGCTATTGCAAGAAAAAACTTTGCCAACAGTCAATTTTCAAAGTTGCAAGAAAAAGCAGTGTTAAAGTTAACATGACAGAAAATGGCACATCCATTTTCAGCACCAATTAGCACTCGCAAAGACTGATTGCCAATTTGCGAAAGTTTGGGAAATGTAGGAAAAGTGGAAATCTTAAACTTTAGGAAAACCAGGAATCGAAACGCACAAATGACTGAGCTGTGTAATAAAAGTGTCAAATGCCCGCAGACTTGTTCAGTAGACAAAGAAGAGCACTTTGCACATCTACAATGCAATCACAGACTATAGGAAAATGGTTCTGTGGCCTAGGAAAGCCAGTGTGAAACAATCATCCTTGAAAGTTTATACTAAGGAAGTTCAAGTCACACATATTGGACCATTTTGTGTAATTGAATAATAGGTTTTGCATGACATACTAATTTAATGCAGTGATTCTGGACACTTTTTAATATGTAAAACACAGATTCAAGATCCTACTTCGATGCAAATAAGTGCACAAACTGACTTTTGCAAAAGTACACATTTTTGATTGTGCAGTTCAGAATACTTGGATCTAATCCTTGGTGTAGCTGTAGCACATAAATAGGGCTCCCGGTTTTATGGTATTTATTTCCTTAACATTTCATGTCTGTATTTATCCATATTTAATTTTCGGACATTTTATCTGTATTTATCCATATTAATGTTGTGTTTTGTGTATAAATTAAGTTGTAAAACTGTACATTTCCATAATTATTTAACTGATAGACACACACTCATACTTTGATGTCTGTCGTGATTTAGATATTTAAGCTGCCAAATATTACATACCAATACATCCACTAAATATTAGCATTACACCACAAATGTATGTTGACATATGCCATTATTTAAAGAAATGTAATCCTGTTTTTTAATTTTCCATGCTGTCCATATGCTCAGCTGTTGGGCTACAATTCATGAAAGACAACACCGAGAGTCACTTAAAAAAAGCAAATTTTTCTGTATTTACCCACTTTTAAAAATAAATGCAGACAGTAAACACATTGTTTTCTGTCTGTATTTTTCTGTAAAAGTCTGTAAAAATGGAAAACAGGGAGCCTTACACATAAACAAAAAAGGATTGCTCCTTGAAAAATCATGAGATTGTTCTGTGCCCCTAGTTGTAAAGATGTGTAAAAGTCACCCCTGCATGCATTACTCCAGTTCGATATTCCGTTCACAAAATGGTGCCTGTACACTCATCTAGACTAGACTCACACACCCAAAGATTCTATGCACAATTCCTTGTGTTTACGGTGTTCCAGCTAAAATGAAAACACACTATACAGTTTGTTCCTTGCACATTCTTTGTGGCATATCACACCCCATTAAACAATGAAATAGTGAATGAAATGACACATAGAGTGCTGATCCGCTATATGTAATGTCCATAAAATGCCATATAGGAAGCCTTGACTGTAAGCATTGCAGGACTCCATGTTAATTAGATGGCACATTTCATCTCCTCAGAACCTCAACTTTTATTTGAGTAAGATCCATGGTCAATTCCAAGATGTTTGGGTAATGGATTATTCCATAAAGAAATTGGAAGTGAAACTCACCATCGACAAATCAGTCCCCCAAAACTGTACATTGCCTGCCCAGAGACATTTTAAGGTATGGGCAAAGTGGGCAATTGCCCAGGGCCCCCACCTTCCAAGGGGCCCCTGGCAAAGTAAACGTGTTCTTTATCTTACTTTCGTCTATTTCTCTATCTCAACTTTTAGCACATAACTCAATATTGTTTGGTATCATGGGGCATGAGTTAGCAGAGAATTTGTAATAAAATTCAATGTTGTTCTGATCAGGGGCCCCAAAATATTTTCCCCGGGCCCCCAAAATCCTTAAGATGTCACTGTACCTGCCAGTGAACATCAAGAGTCAACCATTGAGCATCACGAGCAGTCAGTTTAGCCGCAGTGCACTTGGACATAACAATAATATTACCCAATGTATAAAGTGAGCTTAGAACGTATATTTGATGCTCTGGCATTCATTAATGGTCTCAAATGGTCTTAATGCTACAATCTACATTTACTCATTTATTGGAGAACAATGATAAATCAACATATTGCAGATGCGAACAGGTGTTGGTGTATTATGGTCTAAAGGGGGAGGCTGCGTTTTAACAGTTAACAACATCTGTGTGCATTTATCGCTGTATTGTGACCATGTGAAGAACCGTACTGGCAGTCTGCAAATGGAAGCACATTTATAGCACAATTGTATCCTGTCATTTCCTCAGAAAATAATATTCCTGAGGATGAGAAAAAATAATAAACCACAAAGACGCCTCCAGTCTGCATATTAAGGAAAGGCACATAACACCAGATGCTTGTTGTATTTACAACCAGAAAACACAAAAAGCTATGCACATTCTACTGCAATAAACAGCATCGCCTTCTTCAGCACTTCTCATATTAGAACATGGTCCACAAGTTCATACAAAAAGAACCCTTTCCAAATTTTGCGACGTTTTTCTTTGTAATTTTTTTCCAGTCAGTGGTATGTTAAATATTGGACTGTTAAAAGTATCAGCAGGTTTATTTCCTGCATCAATGTTATTTTTGAAGTGGGCTGACTGGGGCTGAGTTTTCATCAGCCAATTATTATTCGCAGCTGTGCGACCTTTTTGACCTCCACTTTGAATGTAATGTTTCAAAGCACAGTCTCAATTGTTGAATACTAGGGAGACCCTGAGTTTTTAAATGGACGCCTAACAAAAAGAAATTAAGTGCCACGTTTTGGGGAATAAATTCCTCGCGCGATATTTCTGGAAAATGCTCGGTTTGTGCTGAAGCTTGTTCAGGTGCGGGTCTACTGCATGGAGTTGACGGGTTGCAGCATCTGCCAATGGATGCAGCGGACACACTTGCTGCTACGAAGTCACCTATATCTGTGCTCGCATCACTTTAGCAGATTTATGTTGGAATTTGTAGCAATTAGTCAGTGGTACTGGCTAGATTACCTTAACCAGTGTGTGTTGCTAGTATGGTCAGTGGCAAAAGTTGTCACAAGTATTTGTATTCGCCAATGGCAAATTTCCGTGTGTGTGATGTTTGCACCACAGTTGGACCTCATCCTGGGTCATTCATGGCTGCCAGTGAAGTGTCAATAATTCGTATTTTGCACAACAGATTAAAACCCCGCCCACAGCTTTTATGCCGAAAAATCCCAGTACCACTGTCACAAAGCAGTTTAAGTCATCCAACAAATGCTGCCATCAAATTTAAATATCACAACCAAAAAAACAATCACTAAACTAAGCCCCTGCTCAAAGATTGAATCAGAATTGTGAGCAAATATGTAAAACAAATGACAGCATGTGCTTTCATTCTTTAATCACTGCACAGGGTGCTTAGTGTTCTTAGATAGAATAAAACTTTTGTGGGGCTAGGGCAGCGCCCTGCAGCTTTTCTTTGTAGTCTATTGGAAATAATGCAATTATTCCACTGCTAGTAGAATTTTACACTTCAGTAAAAAATTTCAGAGGTTATGGATAAAAGTCTACTATTTCAAACATATGAATGTTGAACTACACCCCAGACAAATTTCAATAGGTTTGAACTCACAGAATCTTCCGAGGGGGGCGGGGGGTGGTGGTAATGTGAGGGTGTGAAATCATCACACAACTCGTAATTCCTATCCCTGTGCCAACTTCTGTCGGGGGCCTGCAAACCCCAATCTTTGGATGCAGTTTGAGAGACTGAATTTGCACTGCATCCATCCCGTGTGAACATTAGGGTCCGTTTCTAGAGTTAGGGAGACCTGCATCCCCATCATTGTGTGGGCCATAAGGCTGCTGCTCACCAGCCATGTAGGTGTACAGCACAGGGTAATGGGGCATCAGGCGAGTCCACCACTCTTTGACAATTTGCTGCATGATTGGCTGTACAGGTGCTTAGGGCGTCTCTTTGTACCTGCATAGCGGACCAAGAATTTATCATGTAATAGGGCACACTACCTGGCTGACCGCATGCTGCTGCTCTAGCACATCTGACCCTATACACCGCTGTGCTATGCAATAAATCAGAAGAAAGTTGTCTTACAAGCACCAACTGATGTAAAAAAATAATTTGAAGAAGAAATAGTTCAATTTTATTACAAAATAGCCTGTGCTAATTAGGCTATCATAGATGGCTAATAACCTTTATTGTTACCCCTGGCTGCTGATGGGGGACACAAATATGTGATAAATATGACATCGCAATTAGAAAAGGGTCTTTTGTGACATAATAAGGCTGTTTCCTGTTCACCCCAGAATCGATTAGTTTGTGGTAATAAGACAACTTCCATGAGATTTTTGGGATTTTCCGGTGATTCTTATCGATAGTGCGGTATCAACCAGTGGTCTGTGTTTGATATACAGTTTTTAAACTCACATATGAGCGCCACATTTGGTCACATGGCCTAGGTGCCTCAGTTTATATTTCACTACATGGAACATTGGAGCTAAACGTTCTCCCTTGTGCTTCCAAGGTCTAGCCCACCTTGCCTTTATTCAAACATTCATGATAGCCCTCATGACCTTAGTGGTCACAGAGCTGCTCAGTTCTAAGGGACCAGAAACCAACATGCGTGTCAGCTCCAGGTTTTACACACCTGGGCCTGTATTATACAAAGTGCCCTGAAGGAGCAACACTTTGGTGTTACAGATGGAGACACATTAGCGTGACTCATTTTGTAATATGGACCCTGCTCAGTGATTAATTTGAGCCGGTGGTTTACTGTGCACCGACACTTAATCATCAACACAGGCTTTTCATGAGCACCAATTAAGGACACGTTAATTTATGGGGAGATTAAGTGATTTGCCCAGAATCACAGGATGTTGAGCCAATGCCGAGACTTGAGTCTGGTTCCCCAGCTCCGAAGTCGGCAACTCTGCCCATTACACCACATCCTCTTCCCACTTTCATGGTTAGTAGTTGGTTCTGTTTTAGGCGGCGCTAACAGGAGAAACGGGCTGGTGCAAGCTGCCTTCTGACGAGAGCCCCAGCACTTATTTTTTTAACAAATTAACCACTGACCCTGCTGGAGCACATGTTGCGCCAGAGAGATCACGAAGGGATGTTTCCTCGTTTGTATGCAAGACTAGTGCCATACAAAGGAGGAAACCCTTTGCCATTGCCATTGAGTGTGGGCAATATTACAGACGCAGGAATAAGGATATGGAAGCCACCGGGGGGTGCATTGATTGTGCATCATGCAGCGGTGGTGCACAATCAGTGAGCTCTCTTAATGACTCCCTGGAAGAGAGGACGGGGGTGGTGGCTCAGCGACCCCCCTCACCCCCAGATACCATACTTCAGTTAGGAGCAGTGACTTATTGTACCTATATGCGAGGGATGCCTGCCCCTCTTTAAATGTGAGGCTGGGTCTCAGGTGGCTTCAGAGAGGCTGTCTACCTTGCACTAACTCTCTGTTCACATTCCAGGTACGGGTCTGTGCCTGATCTCTGAGCAGTGCATTGAACAATATAAAGCGCACGTCTGCACCTGGTGCACCCATTCAAGGGTGCGCAGTGGGACAGTGCGCTCTATATGCTTTATGGCCCCTGGTATTCAACTATAATCCAGATACTTCATAAAATGATAATTTGATTTTTAAACACTGTTCTGTCTTCCAGGGCTGGACAAGTGGCACTGTCGGAGAAGGATAATTAAGTCATAATGATGGTACTATGAGGGTGGCACGAGGAGGTCATGTCCCAACCATGCATGACAAGTAAAGAAGAAAGAAAAATTCCACTTTTTAAAAACACTGTAAAACCTAGTGTTGTTGCTTAAATGTCCTCGTCGTTCTGTCTTCAGTACGTTCTTACATTTCATGTCTAACTGCCTGTCTGTATTTTTTAGTCACCTTTTCATTAGGTAGAATATAGGAAAAAATAAATTGGGAGCATTAGTGTAATTGTAGAGCCCATGTAATGCACACAATAAAGAGCTAGTTGCGATCATAATAGTTGCACTGGGATAGATGTTATGGGGTTAGGGGTGCGAGGAGATTTGGCAATACCAGTAACTCTGCATGTACAAACCGCAACTGTAAGTGACATTTTTTTGTAGGTGGTGCAAGGGGGCATGCTGCAAACTGCAAATGTGGAATAGTACTGCACTGCTCCTACTGGAGACCTTAGGTTGTATTATTCTTTATAGGTGTTTTTGCAATAATTGAATAGACTGTGACAACAATAGATTGGGATTAAAACTAATACCCTTGAATAAGACATTCAATGAATGGCATATGAGCATAATTAATAATACAATCAATGGGCGATATTCACGAAGATAAATTTGCATGTGTAGATTTGCTCATGTGTAAATGTACTCTTGTACCTAGGTAAAAATCTATACTTTCTGCTTATCAACACATACGAGTGTAGATTTATACCTAAGTGTAGACTTACATATCTCCACTCCCTGAAACCAGAGGGTGTTATGTGATGTTATCTTGGCTCTCAAGCAGGGGGCGGGCGGCCTGGCCTGGCCTAGGGCTGGATAGTGGAGCTATTCGAAGAGCAACATCTTCAGCTTCTTGCAGAATTCAAGTATTGAGGAGGCTGTTCTGATGTGTAATGGTAGGTCATTCCAGGCTTTAGGAGCAATGTATTAGAAGGCCAGGCTGCCACCACTGGCTCTGCGTATAGTTTGTGCAAGAAGTAGTCCTGCTAAGCTGAGATGTCTGGTGGATCTGTGGAAAGAGATTTGGTTGTTTAGGTAATCTGGGCCTGTGTTATGTAGAGCTTGGAAGGTGAGGAGCTTGAACTGAGCTCATTTGTGTATGGGGAATCAGTGGACCTCCCTGAGGTGTGGTGTGTGCAGCGTGGTAGGTTGAGTGTAATCCTGGCTGCTGAATTCTGTATGGTTTGGAGTCATCTGGTGAGCTGCTTGCTGATTTCAGTGTAGAGGGTGTTCCCGTAGTCCAGTTTGGTTGTGATGAGGGCATGTGTGATGGTTCTGCGGGTGCTGGTCCGGAGTACTTTGAAGATCTTCCTTAGCATCTTCTGAGGGCAGATTCAGGAGGCTGTAACAGAATTGACTTAGGCAGTCATGTTGAGTTGGCCATCAGTGACAATACTGAGGTTCTTGGCGTGGGTGGTGGGGGTGAGTTCAGCTAACCAACAGGTGGAGTCCCACAATGGGGCGTTCTTTCCGAAAATCACAAATTCTGACTTTTCGTGTTCGATTTGAGGCAGTTTGTCTTTATCCAGTTAGCAACTTTGGTCATGCAGCCAGTGAACTGAGTATCATCAGCATAGGACAGGTGTGTTGATTTCCTGGGCTTGGATAATGCTGGCAAGTTGGGTTATGTATCTGATGAAGAGGGTCAGGCTGATTGAGTATCCTTGCATTACTCCACAGAAGAGGTTGTGGGCGTCTGAGCAGTAGTGGGCCAGAATGACGGAAAGTGTGCTACCCTTGCCTGTTTGAAGAACCAGGCACAGGTAAGTCCTAGGTAGGGGCCCGAAAAGCACCTAAATAAATGGAGACATTACCACTAGTAACTTTTCACTCATAGGCGGAGATCTCCCAATGGTAAAGTATAGAGAAACATAATAAACTTTATTAATTCTTTAAACACATAAAAAAAATATTTTCATGTAATATAAAAATGTAATTAAATTAATATACGTTTTTATTGAATTATAACTAATAAAATGAACAACAACACATTAACTCATCAAATCAAATGCTCATTAGATAATTTATTATTTAGAATATGTTCATTTAAAGTATCAATACTATTTTTTAAACAACATTTGTAAAACCATTCCAGCCTCAAAAGCATGTCCAGGGGACTGCTGTGAAACAGGGACAAGTGTCTTCCCAGAGGTGAAGGGACATCACTTGTAGTCTAACCTGGGAGAACTGTTTTGTGTCCTGGAACACCTAGAGGATCCTATCTAAGAATGAGAGAAGGAGCGAGCCTACCCTGCTAAAGGAGCAGACTACTGATGCAAGTAAGAACGAAGACCCCCCTCCTTGCTGTGGTTCATCTGACAAATATGTAATCTCTGCTCTTTTCCAACTCTAACCTCATGTAATGCTCTCTGATACCTCACCCCTACCTTCTTCCCCTTTTGACCTGTGTCTGTCCCAACGCTGTCCCGACATAATTCTCTTTGCTATGTTTATGCTCCAGTAACATATGTAACCCTGTAACCACTGTACGCTTTCCTCATGTTAAGCGCTCTGATACCACCGGGTCTAGCCAGCGCTATATAAAACTCTTCTAATATACTCTTCACGGTGCCCGAGCAACCTTGGCCGATGCCCTGTGGAGCTGTCCTCTGCAGCTATAGAGGAGTCTGGCTTTGGTTCACCCCTCAGCCGTCACCTACCCAGCCGGACATCGGACATTGTTTTCCTCGTCTCCCTGTTGTGTTTCCTACCTGCACTCCTTACCCCTGTTTTTACCATTCCCCATCTGCCTTTCACTCCCCACAAGACGTGTGTCTTGGCTATGCTAAGCGTTAATAACACACATCATTGTGTAATCTCATGTTTCTCTCCTATGGCTATACTGGGCTCTTGTAATTGATGTAATTTTGTTACCTGTAACTCGCTGATCCTCATGTAAAGCGCTCTGATACCTCCGGGTCTAGCCAGCGCTATATAAAACTTTGCAAATAAAAAGAGACTCGTAGAAGCATGACTGACATGCTCTCTGCTCATAGTTGGACATCACTGTGGTAGCACAGAATTCATGGCACTGCTGAAGTGTGCCAGAAGCCCTTCACTCCTGTCAAATGTCCTGCTGTAACCGTGGTACTGCCCCTCAGTGTGCACAAGTAGTCTGTACCCATAACTAAGAGACCCAGGTAAGTTGGTGGTAAGTGTCTAATGTGACTTGTATAGTGGCAAGCACCTGTGACATTTGCCAACTGTGTGCAAGTACGGATCACACCACGAGGAAGAAGCTGCTGCCTCGAGGCATATGCCAGAGTGTGAGAGAGTGACTGTGCAGCCGTCGAAGCCCTGACCGGAAGTACACTTGATCAGAACTTAACCGTAGCTGTTGCAGCACTTTGAAATACCTTAGCTGCCGCCCCCAGATCTGACTGATTCACTGCATTGACCAGTGTGAACCAAGCTGCTGACAACTCAGCCTAGTTCAGGAGGAGTCCCTAACAAAATGTGTGGGCCCATCCGTCACTAATGACCTAGAGTCCTAAAGCGAGCCACCACTGAAGTATAGCTCCTGCCATCGCTCCCTTCAAACACTGCTGCGGTCAGCATCTGTGCCAAGGCGAGGAAGGGCACAGCCACACCATGCACCTGCGTCCATCGTGTCTTCAGGACTGAAGAGCAGGAAGCCTATGCAAGGCCTACTGCGAGCTTTGAATATGGATGAGACGAACACTGAGAGACCAATTGGGAGCAATGTACATGTGCTGAAGCCCACACCTGGGTACCTTTAGATTAAAGGAAGGTAGAAGGGGGCAGAAAGAGGCAGAAGGGCCATCATGAAAGGCCTGTGACTGCTCACCATCACTACCACTCAAAGTCAAGTACTACAAGGCTTGTATTTGGCCCAGTCTACAGAGTTGTAGTAGGACATCAAAGGCAAATGACTCCAGCCCCATGGCTGTGTCCCTGTAGACCCAACTTGCCACATGACCGGCTGAACGGAGTCTGTCAATGATATTGTTTTCTTGTGTTACCATAGTGATATAAAAGATGCACAGAAGAAGGTTTCAGTGAGTGCAGTTGCATGAAGATCAAAGTCTAGGGAGGCATGGAAGGTGCATTTGATAGGACATTTACAGTTTAAGAGGGAAGCTTTGATGTGAGGTGTAGAAGATGAGTCAGTTGTAGAAACGAGAAGCTTATTCTGTGTGTCCTGAAACATTTTGATCTTAGATTGTGTTTCGAATGTCTAGCTTTGGAAATAGAATGTGTAGTGGAATATGTGATCAATCAGTATTCTGTGTGTGGGTTGTTTTAGAGGTAATGCGAATGGAGGAAAGCTAAAAAAAAGGTGTTTGGTGTGCATGAGAGGTCATTCAGTAGTAGGTGAACTAAGTGAGCTGTAACTGGAGAGTGGGGTTAGGACTCTCCTGGGGAGAGAGTGTTTGTGGAAGGGAGAAAGAAACAGTGGTATGCAGACTGCATTATTTCATACAGGTAGTCCATCTTCAATTCAAGGGATTCATTTTTGAGAGTGGATTAGAGATTCACGATCTGATCAGTAGTAAACGGATGTAACAAATTATAAGGTAAGTAATTTCACCTCATATGTGAATCATGCCTATGGGTGGTTGAATCCTTCTGTGGAGAGTCAGTGTGTGTGCTGTTATTTTGGCATAGCCTGGGGTCGATTAAGAGGTTGGCAAACATAGAGAGGCTATATGAAATGGGGACAGTGGTTACAGAGAGGGCAGTGGCTTGCTTCTTGGCAGTATTGCAGAGTGTCTGTCTAGGACTAGCTTTGCTCCAGACTACCTTTATGTATGCAGGTCTTATGATGTCTGATTTCATTCCCTAAGGTGTGTGTGAATGATAATGATGAAATGAGAGAGCCAGAGGTGTCTATGTCAATAAAAATGGTTAGTAAGGTATTCCTGTTAATGTCCATAACACTCTTAGAAGCTCTCAGGGCCTTCAGTAGTAAAATGCAAGGAGGCTGATATCCAAAGACTGTATCATGATGTTCTCACTTTCCAACAGGATGTTGCATGTCTCACATGTCTACTTATGGTAACTTGAGATATTACCTTTTGTTTCCACAAGGTACTATTCTGTTCTTTGAGACTGAAATGAAAAAGAATAGTGTATCGGTCGAGAAGGCAATGTTATTTTTAAAGAAAAAGAGTAGACCAGTTTCAATTGAGCCCAGTCTGAGACCATGGTATTGGTCAGTGATCAAAGTTTCCAGATCGGCTATTGGGGCTTTGTTTTTGTGATATTTAAGGGTAGTTTTGAAGTAGGCAATGGGAATTAATACCTACGAGGTGTAGTTACATGCATCCTAGAGTCTGGACTAATTTGAGACTCTTTGTTTTAGATTTGGAGGCCATATAGGATGACACAAAACGTATAAGCAATTGCCCTAAAATGCACATTCTGCATGGGACAGGCACATTATGTAGCCATGATGTATCACACAGAGAATATGAGATAGTTAGATGTAACTTTAGGTGCAAAAGGCTCATCACAGTTTGCTGTAGCATTTGGGTGACAGCACATAAAACTGCAAAATCCCCTCTGGTACCGCATCACCATGCACGTGTAAACTTTCATGAGCAAAAGTCACATTCATGTGCTAAATCACATTTTGGTGCAAATATCCCTTTTAGGTGCAAAACCACTTTTAGATGTAAAGTCACCTTTTTGCTAAATAAGCAGGCTTGAGATATCAAATTTAGGAGCCAAAGTACATTTAGGTACAGACTCACATTTAAATACAAAGTTACCCTTGGTGTAATATCATCAGGAGTGTGAAAAGCCTTTTAGGAGCACAAATCAAATTTAGAAGGAAAACAGATTTAGGTGCAAAATCACGCTTTCTGCCACACCCCAAACAATTGTGTGAGCAATCATAGGTACCCAAGAATCACATTTGGTGAAAAACCATACTGAGATGGAAATTCACATTCACATGAAATATCACCCATGGGGCAATATCAGCAGGTGTGTGGGGATACTTTTCGATTCAAAACCACACTTAGTTGTTCTAATACCGTGGGTGCAAAATCAACAGGAGTGTTGAAACACTGTTAGGTGTAAAAACTGTTTTAGGTGCTCCTACAAATGAGGTGTGATATCCCTTTTGTGTAAAGCCATTAAATATTAAGAGGAAATGCAGTCGTAAGAGTTCATATCACCTGTAAAAGACGTGCACCATATGATCTCACTTTTGGTTGAAAGAACATCAACATACAAAATAATACTTAATGCAACATCACCTTGAACATGGAAAACCTTTAAGAGCACAAATTACTTTTAGGTGCAACATCACCTATCGTGCAAAATATGCAGCACAGGGTCACAAATTACTTTTAGGTGCAACATCACCTATCGTGCAAAATATGCAGCACAGGGTCACAAATTACTTTTAGGTGCAACATCCCCTACCGCGCAAAGTATGCAGCTTCATGGTATCACATTTAGGAATAAAACTCATAGTTAGGTGCAAAATTACTGGAAGGTATAAGATGAGGGCCGGACTGGCCGTAACGGGCACCGGGCGTTTCCCCGGTGGGCCGCGAGGCTGGGGGCCGGTTTTGGGCCTGTGGGGGGCCGGTTTTGTTACCGGGGGCCGGCTATATCGGCCCCCTGTAACAAAATCGGCCGAAACCGGCCCTAGCAAACAGCTCGGCCGCAGCCCCCCCTCCCCTCCAGGGGAGCCGGCCGAGCAGTTTGCCAGGGCCGGTTTCTTTTCCCAGTCCAGCCCTGTATAAGATTGTCCTTGATGAAGCATCAAAAAGAGTGTGGAAACACTTTTAGGGGTACAAATGTGCCAGCAATGCAGGGCAAAGATTTTTAGTTTCACTGTTCAAGCACTGCAATTCCCTCGGTAAAAAGACAGACTAACCAGGAGCGGCTCCTCCATGAGAGCAGAGGAGCGTCGCCCGCTAAACAAATGCCCAGAGCAGCTAAAAAATAAAACAGTAATAAAATGCATTTATTGCCATTTCATTTTTAAGCAACCCGTCATGAACCGAGTGCCAGGACAGGGTGGTGCAATTGCTGCTGAGTGGCAGCAGGGAGCTGTGAACTTATATTTAAAGTGCTCATGTCCCTTTGGCCGGCCATCTTGTAACGGTCAGCCAGACATGCACATTTTAAAATTCTCTAACCTAGCTGTCCTAGACAGCTAGGTTAGAGAAAGCGCAGGCATCCAGCACTCTCGAGAGCGCTGATTGAGGACACTCCCTCCAATCCTGACGCTTCTCTCATGCTGTGAGAGCTGCCCCAGGCTTGGGCAGTGCAGTTTCCTGGGTCAGGAGCTTCCAGGAGGAGAGAAGACACCCGAGGGAGGACGACGTCATGCGGCAAGTGAGAAAGGTAATGTTTTGTGTTTGCAATATTTTAATATCACCTGTATTTTAGCCTGCCTCACCTTTGTAATTACATGCCAGCCGCCACTGAGACTTACCAGAGCTTAATGTGCAAAAAAATAAATGCCAGGGCTCTATTCAGCATGCCACTTTCACTTGCACTGCCCACTGTCGCTGTCAATTACAGTAACAGCATAACCATTAAGTCACACTCCTACAAGTGTGACAATTCTGACAATGTTAAGACCCAAAGGTTAAAAGAATGGCTTTGGCAGAAGGCATTAGTCAATCTTAATGTATATTGAACTAATAAACAACAGTTGCTGTGCTTATCTCTGAATTAAAAAACAGCGCCACCATGTGGCAGACTGTAATAGGTAGTGGTGCTGACAATTAAGTGCCGGTGCAGAGCATCAAAAAACACCGGCTCAAACTAAGCACTGAGACTAACTCACCTAATAGCAAATAGGTTACAGTGATACTGTTATACTCAGGTCTGTTTTAAAATGCAATTAACAATTTCTTCAAACTGTGGCTCAAGATGCTGATCCAAATGAACTAATGGCTGAAGTGACTGACCTACAGCTCCTTTAGATGTATGTTTTGGGTGGTATAGACATAAGCTTTAGCAAATAGTTAAATCTGCGTCTAGTTAGACCTAAAGCGATACAATGTCACACATTGTAGATAGGCTTAAATTGCTGGTCCTTCTTTACATTATTTCAGTGATAATCATCCTTCAAATGCTACATAGAAGGAACATGAATGGCTAATGCTTTTCATTATCTTTATTATTCTTCAGAACAGCTATTGGTGTAAGACCACCTACTGTCCCCAATTATTAGTTTGTATTGCTGACGTAGTTGAAGTAGGGCATGAAATGTATCTACTTTCAATAGTTTGTGTTTTCTTTAATATTGCTTGCACAAACCTTTATTTAAAATATTCAGTTCATATTTAGTCTTTTGAGAGAAGAGCATGCCATTTTTTTTACTTTCTGAAATATTATTGCTTTTTATCTCTCATTATCTCAATTTGGGGGATTTTTAACACAGAAACACAATTGCTTATTAACTTCACCTGCCAAAAGATCAACCCATTCTTATGAATGAAGAATACATTTGAATAACACTACAGTTGTTAAGTTAAATTACATTTGTGAGAAAATGCATCGTTTTGTGTAAGTCAGCTATATATTGCTCTTTATCTTAGAGCAGAGTGGCACTCTTATTCAGGCCTACTGAGTGTGTGTTCTGTCCGAAAACAAAATGTTTGCCTTTAAAATAATAGGGATGTTTCTGAGAGCAGGAACCATGGGAATCAGTAATCAGTGAGCACTTGTCTAGGAATGTGCCAGCTGGGACTAGACAGGAAAAGATGGTCCAACAAATGGCCAAAGCTGAAGCCTCGGTTTTTACGTGGTTATACCAGAAGGGGCATGTAGTGGAAATAACTTTTATCAGGGACTCGTCTAAGACACTTGCCTCTGCTGCCGGTAGGCGGGGAACCTGTTCTACCAAAGTTAGAGGGAGTGAATCCTGATTTCTATAATGTATGGCCTGGAAAGGGACAAGCATCTCTGAGCCTTACTTATTCAACATTGAATGAAGCTTCTGGCTAGTTTACAGGCAGGTAGGACAGGAACTGCTCTAAAAGTGGAATGACTAATGGGAATTATACAGGGACTGTGCCAGGTAGCATTACCAATAACTGGCTAATGTAGGGAATACAAATAGCACCACCCCGCAAGAACTCTCCTGGACCTGGTGAAGTCTTAGAAGAAGGAAAGTCCTGTAAGAAGCTGCTGGAGAAAGCACAGTGGTGTATCTGCTCTTCACCTGAACACAGAGACTGGAAGTGCTCACCAAGAGCTACCTGGATGCCCCCTGTACTGCCTCAGTGGCACAAAAGACTGAAGAAGGGCTCCGTCCTGTATGGAACAACCAGCTGCCCAGTTGGGAGTGGAGTGCACTAGACTACACGGGCGCCCATGTTGGAGTGAGGCATCCCTGGCAGGGGTGCAAGACATGATGAGCAACTTTTTAAATGGCAGAGAGACCTTTTTTCCCCAGAGTAGACACTAGGAAGACTTAAAGCATTTGAGTGTGCCAGCCTGCAACGTATGTGACTATCACGGCTTTGGTGAGTTCGACGAGTTTGAAAGTAACTTCTCTTTGTTTTTGTCTTTGGTCCTCGAGTGGTCACTTTTGGTGATCTACATAGACTGAAGCTGATGTTGTCTTTAACACAATTGTCCATGAGGGCATAGGCTGACTTAAAAACGTGGGTATTAGGTTTTTCTTGATTTCCAAAATTCGTTTTGAAATTTTATTGTGTTGTTTCCTGCAAATGTTGCTTAGTTCTGCATACACTCATCACACTTTTCTCTAGGGAAAATCCTGCCATCAGGGGTTGAGCAGAGTTTTCTCAGTAAGCTATGTTGTAAATTAGAAGGATATTGTAGAATTAAATTGGTGAGAAGCCACACTCTCTTATTAACAATTAATGTTCTCACAATATCTTTGCAGTTCTTTGGACGAAGGAAACATATGTAAACGGATAGTAGAACTAAGAATAGGCAGCCTGGGAATAATAGATGTGAAAAATGTTTTGGAAAAAACGTAAGCCCATGTACACTGACATAAAAAAAAAACACTGGCATGCTGGGGGACGCTTATCCATAATTTATTTATTATAATACATTTTATAGCTGCTTGGAAAGATGGATATTTTCCTATTTTCTCCAGTTTGAGTTTCTGGTTGTGAGAAGTAAGCTATCCTACATGTGATACATGCAAATGCAATTATATTTTTAAATCGTATGTGAAATGTGAGCCGTACGGTGTGCAATAATTGTGTCTCAAGAAGAAATATGAATGACTAAGGTGTGTTAGAATTGAAAATGTAATTGTCCTGTTGCCCATACTTCGTTCTGTATTAAGTTAGCATTCATGGCACCATTTTATTAGCAGCCGCCATTTTGTTCTATGATCGAAGCTGAGCTTCTGCCTCATACTGCTTGCCTCAGCAGAAAACTGCCTCGATGTATCTTTAGTTTGTATTTTTCCAAGGCCGAGTTTCGCTGCACTAATGAATGTACTCTCTATTATGGCATACCTTTGCTTTTAGATAGGCTTGTTCCCTCCTTCTAGAATGGCGGGCGCGGGCAGAGTAACCTTGAAGTGGAGATTGCTTGTACCCGGTCCCAGGACCGTAGCTCATCCTTCTGTGCCGCCTTTGGTCGCTAGTGCCTGGACTGGAATTTTCCAGCCTGGGCGTGTTCTTGGGGAATTGGAAATGTATAATATCTGATGTTATGTTGGGGGGAGTCAGTCCCTCGGCAGCCATCTCGCGAGGCTGGTCAGACTGGGCTCCGCTGCAGCGCAATACTAATAAATAATTTTGGTTTATATTCTCTACTGTCTGACCGACTCTTTATTTGTTTGGAAGGCCGAGAGGTGGTCACAAGTGACCCGGGTGACCCTATTCAGGTCACTTCCTTCAGTTGGCGCCCAAACAGGGACTCCATCCGGTGACCCATCCTCGCCCGCGGACGGGTGGGGAGGACGGGGCCACGTCGGGTAGGATGGGCGTATCGGGGATCCCTGCACGATAAAGCCTAGTACTCGCAGCTGCCCCGCCTGTCTGATCGGGCGGTGCCTAGCCTAGTGGTCGTCCCAGCTGGGGTCCTGAAAGGCGAAACTCTTGGATCTGACCGTTTGGTCCGAAGAGTCGGCAGTGGAGAATAAGTTTGTTCGACCTGTGTGCACCAGGTGAGTTTGCTTTGGTTCTTTGTGAATATGGCGCCCTTTGAATAATACTTGGTAGGTCTGCAGACCGATTTGGGAACAGAGTGTCTGCGGACACCCTGCCAGGCAACGTAATGAATCTGGCTTACTTTTGAAAATGCCTGGGATTTGGCTGATTTTTGGTTTCATGGTATCGACTCTGGTTTGTCTCTTTGGTGCAGTCTGAGAACAGACTTTTGGTTTTCTTTGTTTGACACGGTCTGAGGACCGATCTTTCGAAAGATATTTGCGAATTATTCGTCTGAACTTGTTTCCTTTTAAGATGCCCTGCTGGAGCAAGTTGTGTTGTTTGGGGTGCCGTTGTTGTTCTGCTGATGCTCGATTGGAAGAGAGGCAGCCTGCACCTCCGGAAGGCACCCCGAACTTCGATATGTATGTTAAGCACGGCCATGGCCCTATTATGTTTAGTACACTACGGCACAAATATACGAGGGACAATGCCGAGTTGCAGTGGCCGCTAAAAGGTACCTTCGATGAACAGAAATTGAATTTCCTGCAGGATAAATTGTTTGCAAGACGAAGTAGGCAGTCGATGTTTGATTATCTCCAGGTATGGCAAAAGGAAGCTAAGCAAAGACGAATGAGAGCAGAAAAGGTGGCCCGAAGAGGAAAGATGCAGACAGTAACCCAGAAAGAAGTCGCGTATGATAGAGAGAAAATAGAGAAGGGTATAGAGTGTGCTGATAGAAAGTTTAGGTTGCAATGTGACAAATCCTATGTTGCCCGAGAAGAAAGCGATACCAAAGGGGATGATGGACGGAGCGTTAGAGCAAATCAAACACTCACCCCCAGTCAACTGATCTGGGTTTAATCCATCATCATTCCTTAGCTCACTCCACCACCCCAGTTCAGACATGGCCATATGCAAATCAGTCTGACCCTGTGCCTCATGGGAACAGTCCAGCCCGAACTGCCAAGCCATGTCTTCCCTGGACCGGAAACAAGCATCTACCCAATACCAGCTTTCTCGACCCGGGCAGCACAAAATGGATGATGCCAGCCACAGACATGATTCTGCCCTCCTGCTGCTGAGCCAAGCTCGAGCAGAGGAAGGCATGACAATAGGCATCCTGTCACAGGGAGGTGTGACCACCTCCCAGACAGGGTTTAGTGTATTGGGGCTGGGTGGGTGCACTCTGAGAGTGCCAGAAAGTCTGCACTGGGGGCACATTTGGTGTCCCTGTGCATAGTCCAGCTCAAACCAGTTCTGGGAGCCATTGGCTCCTGCTCTGGGGCGAACTGGACAAAGGACATGGGTGTAGCCACCCCTCTGTCCTGCCCCCTCCCCTAGGAGGGTCCACAGAATCTTTCCAACCCTTTCCCATGGGTATAAAGTGGGCTACCTGGCTACAGGACTTTAGATTTTACCTGGACAAGATTCTGCAAAGAAGAAACCAAGTACTTCGACTGTCTGCATGACGCTGGATGACTGAAGAATCTCCCTTGGAGTAAAGGAGTTACTCCCCTGCAGCAGCAGGCACCTAAGCGCATCTGACCGGCTTGCATCTCCAGAGCTCCTGCGGACTCCGAAGATTTCAGCAAGACAAGGGGTGGCTTCCCGAAGGTCCCTGAGGTAGATCTGACATTCTGAGACCAGTATCCCTCATGGGGGCCGTGCAACCCGAACCCCTGTACACCGCGTCCATTTGCAAGTGCGTATGCTTGTTGGCAATCCCCGAGCTTGTGCATTGGACTCCAAATAGTCCTGACCCCGAGCAGCATTTACACCAAAGATATCTGGCCTCCACTCACCGAGTGCTCTGTGGGCTGGTGCTTTGTAATTTTGCTTGAGGTCTCCTCGAGATCCCTGGTCCGTTGGCCTGTGGGTCTTGGCGAGGGTCACCTTGTTTATTCTTGGGCTTCTCTGATTGCTCCAGACATGCCCCGACTCCCCGTTGCTTGGAGAGTCTCCTGGACCTTGCTGGTCCACACCGTAACCTGTTTGCTCTGCCAGAGTGGGTTGCATTTAACAAGGCTTGTTGGTGCTCCAGCCGGACACTGACCCCTCAGCACTCGACATCCTTCATGGGACAGCTCACCTCCGGACTTTGGTCATCGTCGACGTCTCCTGGTCCCTGTGGCTGCAGAGTCAAGCATCCTTACTTCTCACCTGAAGCACCCGACATCGGTGGACATTCGACTACCGAGCCCCTGGTCACCTGAAGTGACCCAGACTCTGTCCCCTCTGCTTTCAGGTTCCTCTCACCTAGAATCCAGGCTTGTATTCCACCGGACACTCTTCGCCTTCCTGGCAGCAGTACTTCTTCGCAGCTCTCCATTGAAAACGACGAAGGTTTCCGACACCACTTGACCCCTATGCACCCGGCTCCTCTGGGATAGGTAACACGGGTACCTCGGTACTCACTGGTGTGTTGGCTCTAGAACCTCTTATGTTCCAAAGGGTTTGCTTGAAGTCCTCGTAGAAGTGTCCTTAAACTGTAACTTTCCAACCGCAACTTTCCCATAGAATTACACGGAGCAGCGGTCGTGTTTCCTCACTGCACCTGTCCTCCGTGGGCGCCCTGTGTCACTGCCTTGGGTGGTTCCTTGGGGCCCCAGCGATTCTACGTGCTCTAGGCACTGTGTCTAGCCAAGTCGTGATTGTTATACCATTTTTTTTAGTATATGGTTCGGTCTCCCCCTGGAGCCCGCTGTGTATTGTGCTACTTACAAATGTTCTATTGATTCAATATTGTGTGCTTTATGTTCTAATCTCGTGTAGAGATTAGTAGAGAGTGTTATATTAATAAATACATATTTTTATATCACTACTGTGTGGTTCTCCTTTCATTTAGTCATTCAGGAGGTGATACTCTTGTAAAACAAGCTGCTTTACATTCCTTCAAGATTAAGCCTTAAGGCTGCTCTCCACAGCTACCACTAGGATAGCTTTCTAAAGGTTATCTTTGACCTCATACATCATAAGGGTCGTGTGGACTGGTACAAGGTGCCCACTTTAATTAGTGGGCAGCATTTACCAGGCCACCTTCTCACATTGGTGTGCAGCGGTTGGGATTCAAGCTTGCTATTGTTTTACCAGATAAATCTCATTGAGTGATTAACTGAAAACCACTAAGTATTAGGTACATATAATCAAGATTAGAATAAGTAAGTTCTACTGAACTTGGAGTTGGATAGGTCAAGGGTCTAGCACACCCTTTCTCCAACTCAAGAGAGTTTAGTCTCCACTAGGTTAGGTAGGTGCCTACACCACATAACACTAGTATGTCTTCTAGAGGAGAAGCCAGTGGCTCTCTGCCAACTAGGTATGATGGCCTCTCATTTCAAGAATTGAGAACCATGTGCATATCTAGGAAGTTGAGGACAGGGAGAAGTGCCAGCACGCAACGTCTCATTGAGATGTTGCTCCTAGATGACCTTAGGAAGACCCCAGGGTCTGATGAGGCAGATAGAGTGGGTGGGGCAGGGAATGAGGAAAGGCCAGGAAGTGAAACCTTCTTTGACCTGGACTCAAACCCTGGCCAGGAGGATCAGAATGATTCTAACCTGGAAGACACAGAACTTTCTTCAGGTGGGGGAGAAGGCCCCAGTGGCCCTCTCTTTACTCCACCAGGAAGAGTACAGAGCAGAGTTTACCTAGGAGATCTAGATCTCCCTCTGTAGAATCTCAGCACTCAGGAACTTCAATAGGGACTTCCATTTCAAATAAGAGGGAATCCTCTTATGACAGATAGTGCCAACTTCTGGAGCTTGAGAAAATCAAGCTTAGGCTCAAGAAGGAGCAGTTGGCCCTAGACAGGGAATCCCTAGAGCTCCAGAGAGCTACAAAGAGATTGGGACTAGAGTCCCATGGTGGCAGCAACAGTGTCCCTAGGGTTAAGGAGTATACTCATGATCATAGGAACCTGAAGAAGATAGTCCCTCCCTACCAGAGTGGGGATGACATCCAAAAATGGATAACTGCACTAGAGAGGGCCTGTAAGGTACAGAGGGTCCCTCAGGAGCAGTGGGAAGCTATCTTGTGGCTCTCCTTTGCTGACAAAGGTAGAGATAAGCTCCTCACTGTTAGAGAAGAGGATGCTGACAATTATTCAGTCCTGAAGAGTGCTCTCATTGATGGGTTTGGCTTAACCACTGAGCAATACAGAATTAAGTTCAGAGACACCCAGAAGACACAGACTCAGGACTGGGTAGACTTTGTAGATTGTGCTACTAAGGCTCTGGAAGGCTGGTTACTTGGCAGTAAAGTGAATGATTTTAAGGGATTGTACAATTTAATTATGAGGGAGCAGATCCTTAATAATTGCCAAAATCAGTTGTTGCATCAGTACTTGGTTGATTCTGATCTGACCTCTCCCCAAGAATTGGGTAAGAAGGCAGACAAATGGGTCAGAACCAGGGTGAAGCAGAAAGCTCAGAACCAAGGTGGTGACCCCAAGAAGCAAGATGCTAAAACCTCAGATAAGGGTGGGGAGAAGGGTAAAGACCAGAAGTCTTCACAAGGGCCCCAAAAACCTGCATCTGGGGGGGAGTCACAATCCAACAAGGGTAAAGGCAAAAGGAAACCTTGGTGTCATATCTGTAAAGAGAAGACCCACTGGGCAAAAGATGCCAATTGTCCAAGGGCCAAGGATTCCACTCCTACCACCACTGCCCCTAAGGCAACTGTTCCCCCTAGCACAGTCTCAAGTGGTGGTACACAGAACAAGGGTATAGTAGGGTTAACCTTGGGATCTGAGATGGATTCTGGCCTAGTCAGAATTCCAACTCAGGCTGTTTTAGTCTGTGATGGAGGCATGGATATTGCCTCCTTATTTGTAAGTCCCAGTAACCTGGGCAAGTACAGACAATAGCCTTTGATCAATGGTAAGGAGGCCATGGCATACAGGGACACAGGTGCAAGTGTCACCATGGTGACAAAAGATCTTGTGGGCCCTGACCAGATCATACATGGTGAGATGTACCAAGTGACCAATGCAAGCAATGTCAGGACAGACCATTCCTTGGCAGTTGTGAATTTCACCTGGGGAGGGGTAACTGGCCCTAAGAAGGTTGTGGTTAGCTCAAACCTCCCTGTAGAGTGCTTGTTGGGCAATGATTTGGAGACTTTAGCTTGGGCTGAAGTGGAACTCAGGACACATGCAGAAATGCTGGGCATCCCTGCAGATGTGTTTGCCATGACTAGGTCACAGGCAAAAATGTCTTCCACTGAACAGGCCCTGGATCCTGGAATAATGGACCAGGTGCCTTCCAAGAGAAGGAGCAGTAGGGGTAAGGCAGTGTCTTCCCCCCTGCCTCAGAGTGATGATCTCAGTCCCTATGAAGGAACTGTCACTCAAACTTGAACCTGACCAGGTTGAGTTCTTGGGGACAGGGGGCCCTTCCAGGGCAGATCTGAGCCAGGAGCAGCTGAACTGCCCCTCTCTTGAACCTCTCAGACAGCAAGCTGCTGCTGAGGCTGCTGGGAGTGCCAGTGGGTCCCACAGGATCTACTGGGATGATGGACTCCTATACTCAGAGGGTAGAGACCCCAAGCCTGGTGCTAAAAGGAGGTTGGTTATACCTCTGAAGTTTAGGGGCTTCCTATTAACACTGGCACATGATATCCCATTAGCAGGACACTTAGGCCAAAGCAAGACCTGGGACAGGCTTGTCCCTCACTTTCACTGGCCTCACATGTCAGAAGACACAAAGGAGTTTTGTCGCTCCTGTATCACTTGCCAAGCCAGTGGTAAGGCAGGTGGCACCACAAAGGCCCCCCTAATACCACTACCTGTGGTGGGGGTTCCCTTTGAGAGGGTGGGGATCCTCCAACTGCATCTGGACACAGATTCATACTAGTGGTGGTGGACCATGCCATTAGGTATCCAGAAGCAATACCCCTTAGCACCACCACATCTCCTGCTGTGGCAAGGGCCCTCCTTGGAATCTTTTCCAGAGTGGGTTTCCCTAAGGAGGTGGTATCAGGTAGAGGTGCAAACTTTATGTCTGGTTACCTTACTGCTATGTGGAAGGAGTGTGGAGTGAATTACAAATTCACCACACCCTATCACCCAAAATGCAATGGGTTAGTTGAGAGATTCAACAAAACCCTGAAGGGCATGATAAAAGGTCTCCCTGACAAGCTCAGGCGTAGATGGGATATCCTTTTGCCCTGCCTTCTCTTTGCCTACAGAGAGGTTCCTCAGAAGGGCGTTGGCTACAGCCCTTTTGAACTTCTGTTTGGACATCCAGTTAGGGGTCCCTTATGTTTGGTTAAGGAGGGATGGGAGTTACCTCTCAAACCACCTAAACAGGACATAGTGGACTATGTACTTGGTCTCCGCTCCAGGATGGCTGAGTACATGAAGAAGGCATCCAAAAACCTTGAGGCTAGCCAGGAATTGCAAAAGGCCTGGCATGACCAAAAGGCTGTTTTGACTGTATATCAGCCAGGACAGAAGGTATGGGTGTTGGAGCCTGTGGCCCCAGCAGCTCTCCAAGACAATTGGAGTGGGCCCTATACCATTCTTGAGCAGAAGGGAGAGGTTACCTACCTGGTGGACCTTGGAACTCCCAGGAGCCCCCACAGGGTGCTCCATGTGAACAAGCTCAAGCCATATGTGGACAGGGCAGACATGGGCTTGCTCATGGCTACTGATGAGGGACAGGAGGAAGAGAGTGATCCACTCCCTGACCTCCTCTCACAGAACCCTGATGATGGTTCAGTTGATGGAGTAGCCTTGGCAGGCAGCCTCACTGAACAGCAACAGACTGATTGCAGGAAGGTCCTCAATCAGTACAGACACATGTTTTCACTGACTCCAAGTCAGACTACATGGTGTACACATGAGGTGGACACAGGTGACAGTCTGCCTGTTAAAAATAAGATATACAGGCAACCTGACCATGTCAGGGACTGTAATAGGACTGAAGTCCAGAAAATGTTGGAACTGGGAGTGATTGAGCCCTCAGATAGCCCTTGGGCTAGCCCAGTAGTCTTAGTACCAAAACCTCACACCCAGGGTGGTAAGAGAGAGATGAGGTTCTGTGTTGACTACAGGGGACTCAATGCAGTCACTAGGACTGATGCTCATCCAATTCCAAGGGCAGATGAACTTATTGATACTTTGGCCTCTGCCAAATTCTTAAGTACATTTGACCTGACAGCTGGTTACTGGCAAATCAGATTAGCTGAGGAAGCAAAACCAAAAAAAGCATTCTCAACCCCTAGTGTGCCCTATCAATTTGTGGTGATGCCTTTTGGCTTGAAGAATGCGCCTGCCACATTTCAAAGGCTGGTGAATAAAGTTCTCACAGGTCTGGAAGCCTATAGTGCAGCTTATCTAGATGATATTGCTGTCTTTAGCTCCACCTGGGAGGATCACCTGGTCCACCTGAGAAATGTTCTGGAGGCCCTGCAAAAAGCAGGCCTCACTATCAAGGCCACCAAGTGCCAGATAGGGCAGAGTAAGGTTGTGTACCTGGGCCACCTTGTGGGTGGAGGCCAGGTTCAACCATTGCAGAGCAAAATCCAATGGATCATGGATTGGGTTGCTCCAACTACCCAGACTCAGGTCAGAGCTTTCTTGGGCCTGACTGGGTACTACAGGAGGTTTGTCAAAGGATATGGCTCCATAGTGCCCCTTTAAATGACTTAACTTCCAAAAGAATGCCTAAGAAAGTTCAGTGGACAGTTAGCTGTCAAAAGGCATTTGATGACCTGAAGCAGGCCATGTGCACTGCTCCCATTCTGCAAAGTCCTGATTATTCCAGGCAATTCATTGTTCAAACAGATGCATCTGAATTGGGGGTAGGGGCTGTGTTATCACAATTAAATGAGGAGGGTCAGGATCAGCCAGTAGCTTTCATAAGCAGGAGGCTGACCCCCAGAGAGAAACGTTGGTCAGCTATTGAGAGGGAAGCCTTTGCTGTGGTTTGGGCTCTGAAGAAGCTGAGGCCATACCTGTTTGGCACTCACTTCATTGTTCAGACAGACCATAAGCCCCTCTTATGGCTAAAACAGATGAAGGGTGAAAACCCCAAACTCTTGAGGTGGTCCATTTCCCTACAGGGGATGGACTATACAGTGGAACATAGACCTGGGAGTAATCATGCCAATGCAGATGGACTCTCCACATATTTCCACTTAGAACATGAAGACTCAACTGGTCAAGGTTAGTTTAATGTCCTTGCGTTTGGGGGGGAGGGGTTGTGTAGGAAAGTAGGATCTGCTTCTTATGGTTACCCCCACTTTTTGCTGATGTATCACTGTTTTTGGACTAGTCTGACTGGGATCCTGCTATCCAGGACCCCAGTCTATCTGCTTTCTCCATTAAGTTGCTATGCATGTACTTTAGGTACACTCCAGATTGAATACTGGGATACCCTTATAAGTCCCTAGTATATGGTACACCATGTACCCAGGGCATAGGTACCCCAGAGGCCTCCCATGGGCTGAAGCATGTATTATACCACCCATGAGAGGCCATTCAAAATGACACAACAGGTCTGCTACAGCAGCCTGTGTAAGCTGGTGCTTGCACCACTTACTTAGATATAGGTTCACTATATCTATCTAAATCACTACACTTAAAAACCTATCAGTCACCCCTATGGCAGGCCTTTTCAATCCTGAAGGCAGGATGCTGGGTTTTACGTGAGAGGGTGCCCCTGCATGAGCAGAGTCCCTCTGCAGCACTCGGAGACCATTCTCCGGGGTTGTCAGTGATGCAGCCAGACATATAGGTTAAGTTGCATTATAACCTCGCTGTAAATGCTAACTTTAAAACGGCTGCTTAGAAACATGTTGTGTTTGGTGTCAAACACCTTGGAATCATACCTCCACACCAGTAACTGGTGTGGGAGGTATGATTCCACCCTTCTAGAACCACTACTGTGGGTCACCGGTCTACCCGGTACCAGCTTTCTCGACCCGGGCAGCACAAAATGGATGATGCCAGCCACAGACATGATTCTGCCCTCCTGCTGCTGAGCCAAGCTCGGGCAGAGGAAGGCATGACAATAGGCATCCTGTCACAGGGAGGTGTGACCACCTCCCAGACAGGGTTTAGTGTATTGGGGCTGGGTGGGTGCACTCTGAGAGTGCCAGAAAGTCTGCACTGGGGGCACATTTGGTGTCCCTGTGCATAGTCCAGCTCAAACCAGTTCTGGGAGCCATTGGCTCCTGCTCTGGTGCGAACTGGACAAAGGACATGGGTGTAGCCACCCCTCTGTCCTGCCCCTCCCCTAGGAGGGTCCACAGAATCTTTCCAACCCTTTCCCATGGGTATAAAGTGGGCTACCTGGCTACAGGACTTTAGATTTTACCTGGACAAGATTCTGCAAAGAATAACCAAGTACTTCGACTGTCTGCATGACGCTGGACGACTGAAGAATCTCCCTTGGAGTAAAGGAGTTACTCCCCTGCAGCAGCAGGCACCTAAGTGCATCTGACCGGCTTGCATCTCCAGAGCTCCTGTGGACTCCGAAGATTTCAGCAACACAGGAGGTGGGTTCCCGAAGGTCCCTTAGGTAGATCTGACCTCTCAGCGATTCTGAGACCAGTATCCCTCGAGGGGGCCTTGCAACCCGAACCCCTGTGCACCACGTCCATTTGCAAGTGCATATGCTTGTTGGCAATCCCCGAGCTTGTGCATTGGACTCCGAGTAGTCCTAACCCCGTGCAGCATTTACACTGAAGATATCCAGCCTCCACTCACTGAGTGCTCTGTGGGCTGGTGCTTTGTAATTTCGCTCGAGGTCTCCTCGCGATCCATGGTTCGTTGGCCTGTAGGTCCTGGTGAGGGTCACCTTGTTTGTTCTTGGGCTTCCCTGATTGCTCCAGGCATGCCCTGACTCCCCGTTGCTTGGAGAGTCTCCTGGAACTTGCTGGTCCACACCGTAACCTGTTTGCTCTGCCCGTGTGGGTTGCATTTGCCAAGGCTTGTTGGTGCTCCAGCCGGACACTGACCCCTCAGCACTCGACATCCTTTGTGGGACAGCTCACCTCCAAACTTTGGTTATTGTTGACGTCTCCTGGTCCCCGTGTCTGCAGAGTCAAGCATCCTTACTTCTCACCTGAAGCACCCAACATCGGTGGGCATTCGACTACCGAGCCCCTGGTCACCTGAAGTGACCCAGACTCTGTCCCCTCTGCTTTCAGGTTCCTCTCACCTAGAATTCAGGCTTGGATTCCACCAGACACTCTTCGCCTTCCTGGCAGCAGTACTTCTTCGCAGCTCTCCATTGAAAACGACGAAGGTTTCCGACATCACTTGACCCCTATGCACCCGGCTCCTCTGGGATAGGTAACACGGGTACCTCGGTACTCACTGGTGTGTTGGCTCTAGAACCTCTTATGTTCCAAAGGGTTTGCTTGAAGTTCTCGTAGAAGTGTCCTTAAACTGTAACTTTCCAACCGCGACTTTCCCATAGAATTGCACGGAGCACGCAGTCGTGTTTCCTCACTGCACCCGTCCTCCGTGGGCGCCCTGTGTCACTGCCTTGGGTGGTTCCTTGGGGTCCCAGCGATTCTACGTGCTCTAGGCACTGTGTCTAACCAAGTCATGATTGTTATACAATTTTTTTTAGTATATGGTTCGGTCTCCCCCTGGAGCCTGCTGTGTATTGTGCTACTTACGAATGTTCTATTGATTCAATATTGTGTGCTTTATGTTCTAATCTCGTGTAGAGATTAGTAGAGAGTGTTATATTAATAAATACATATTTTATATCACTACTGTGTGGTTCTACTTTCATTTAGTCATTCAGGAGGTGATACTCTGGTAAAACAAGCTGCTTTACATTCCTTCAAGATTAAGCCTGAAGGCTGCTCTCCACAGCTACCACTAGGATAGCTTTCTAAAGGTTATCTTTGACCTCATACATCATAAGGGTCGTGTGGACTGGTACAAGGTGCCCACTTTAATTAGTGGACAGCATATACCAGTCCACCTTCTCACAACATGGCCCCTAATGACGTTTTTAGTAATGTTGGGACGTTGATTGGATACAGAGGCAGGTTGCACCAGAAGAGCCCGACAACAGTGTCCCAGTTTCCGATGAGGGAAGTACATCCGATCTTCCACCCTGAGATAACGGAGCTGCGAGACCAGAGGGATGCTGTCTTCAGACAGCGAGTAGAGGCCCTCTTCCAAGAACAATGGGTTTATACTCCTTGGAAAAGGAGTGAGGTCTTGTCTCTTAAGACTCAGGGCCAGATGTACGACCATTTTTGCATGCGCAAACGGGTTTGAAAACCCGTTTGCGCATGCAAAAACAGCATGGTCCATGTACAAAGCCTATTTAGCAAGTCGCAATTTATTTGCAACTCGCTAAATAGGTTTTGCAACTCGCTATTAGGAAGGGGCGTTCCCTTCCTAATAGCGAGCGCAAGCCCATGTATGAATGCGATCGCAAAACACTCGCAAATTACCACCCTCTTCCAGAGGGTGGTAATGCACTCGCAAAAGGGAAGGGGTCCCCAAGGGACACCTTCCCCTTTGCAAATGCAGGGGAAAATATTTTTTAACAGCAGGCAGTGGTCCCAGGGACCACTACCTGCCCTTAAAAAATGAAACGAAAACGTTTAATTTTTTTCTTTTTTAATTGCATCCCGTTTTCCTTTAAGGAAAACAGGCTGCATTTTTTTAAAAACTGCTTTATTTAAAAGCAGTCCCAGACATGGTGGTCTGCTGAGCCCAGCAGGCCACCATACCTGGGAGGGCCTGCCATTCCTAATGGGGTCGCAAATTGCAAGAGGCTCATTAATATTCATGAGCCTCTCAATTTGCGACCCCATTGGGAATCGCAAACAGTGTGATACACACTGTTGTACATCCAAAATAGCGCCTCGCAAATTGCGAGTCGCAAAAAACTCGCAATTTGCAAGGCGCTATTTTGCGCGTCGTACATCTGGCCCTTAGTTACCCGACCCTAGGAAAAATCCAACTGCATACTATAAAGAATTAACAGAGGCTGCGTCGTCGACGGTAATGACGTTGGCAGACATTGAGATGTTTTTTGTTTTATTGGTGCCAGTTGATATTTGGCGGCAGGTGCATACGCAGGACCATGTTGTGGAGTAGGGTGGCACTTGGGATGAGATCAGGGCATGGGATAAAGAGAGGAAGCCTGGTAAGAAGCCTAAGGCTGAGATACTAGCTTCGCCAGGTCGAATTATTACTTACATGCACTCTCTAATTCCGCCCAGATGAGTAGATTGGGACAAGTTAACAGCATGTTGTCCGAAGAAAGATAAAAGTGTATCTGATTTTTTTACCAGGTTTGAAGGTGTGTTTTGGGATTTCAGTGGACAGGACTTGTCGATGGAGGGAGGTGTCTGACTGTTTGTTAACAGATTTGTTACGAATCTGCTTTCCGAGATCGCGACTCGGTTACAGGCTTCGGAGAGCACTTGGACTACCTCCTCCCCATCAGTGATATTAATTAAGCATGGCACAGTATTATGAGCATAGAGAGAACGAAGAGAAGGAGAAGGTGGAGAAGAAAAATAAGGAGTTGAAAACGAAGGTGTTGATGCAGCAGGTGTCCAGGGGGAATGGTAGAGGACGCGGCACTGGTCCGGCCCGACAGCTGCCCCGTACTAACAAAAATGCCGCACATGTGGGGCCGAACCAGTGTGCATATTGTAAGGAGGAGGGACACTGGCACAGTGAGTGCCCGATGTTGTTGCAGAAGGTTGCGGCGCCTAGAGGACAGGGTTCTCGTGGACGGGGTTGTGGAGCAGGTGGCCATGATGGAGGCCAGGAAAATGAGGAACAGCAAGGTTGCTCTGATCGGAACTATTTCGATGACCCTCAAAGGCAACAGTACTATCATGATTTTTTTTTTTTTTTAAACATGTGTTTATTCTTTAAAAAAATTAAAAAAAAACAGAACAACAGTTATGAGCACAGCGCACGTTCCAAGCAATTATAGTAAACCACAGTACAATCAGCAAAACCCTGCGATAAGATGCTATAGAAATTGCCAGTACGATAGTATCGCTGTGGGGCAGTAATACACACCCGCCAGTCGATGCTAGGCGTTCACCCATCTACAATCGGTCAGGCTCATTTAAATGACGGCAGTGCCGCCAACCTTTGTGATTAGGAAACCAATATAAATGATAAAGAATACAAAATAATCTAATAGGCAACTCCATTTCAATTACTGAGGTTCGGAAACTCATAGACACTGGCACAAACCCACCTCCCACCCTCAGACACCATCCCTCAGCAACTCTCCCCCCTCCCTCTGGCGTAGCACGTGGAACAAATATAAACATCCAGCATCATATAAGGGGTACATAGTGTGACACAGTACATTCAGACTGCCTGTGATATCAAATTGCCGCTCTCGGGTGTGTTGCGCCCTAATCCCGCTGGTCGGGGCCCCCAATGGCCGCCGGTGCGGGTCTAGTATGTCTATTCTGGGCCAATCCCTGTCGATCCGGGGTCACCAACTCCACATCAGGGCTGGTCGTGTTTGCCTTCAACAATACTGCTAGTGCCTCCCAGGCCCTGGCTGCTTCTAGAGCTTTAGCATTATTTGCCCTGGTGGCTGCTTGTACGCGCACTACTCCCTCGCAATCTGCCCACTTAACAAAAGCCGCCCTCCATCTGTCCAATCTCGGGCCTTTCTTGTCCTTCCAGTGCGCAGTTATTTCTCGCTTAGCGAGCACTAGACCTAGATCAATGAATTTACTTGTTATCTTAGTTTTGGAAGTGTGGGGAAACCAATGGAGCAGGCAAACCCCCGGGCCAATATTAATGTCCCTCTCTGTAATATCGCACAACCAGTCCATCACCTCTCCCCAATAATCTCTTATACGAACACAGTCCCACAACATATGGTGAAGGTCCGCCTCCTCCCCACTACATCGGGGGCACGGCACCGCCGTCCCCTTGAAGTATTGCTTGATTTTTACCGGTGTTAAATATGCCCTATGTAGGATGTAAAACTGTATTAGTTGAAATCGAGCATTCCTAGAGCATTTCCAGGGGCGTTCTAGTATCTCCGTCCACGCCTTGTCAGGGATCTCACCTCCCAGGTCCTCCTCCCATCTCTGCTTCAATCTCTCTAGGGGCTCGAGTCTCTCGCACGTCATCCTCCGGTTCAGACATGTGACCGCCTTAATGGTGCCCGCGGCCAACACCAAGTATTGACAGACCATGGAGGTCGGGGGCTCGGAGAGACCCCCTCTCCAATATCTTTGAACCGCCGCGATCAGTGCCGTATGAATCAGATAGTCTCCTCTGGGTAGGCCAAAGCGGTCCCTCAGGGTCTCAAAGTGAAGAAGCACTCCGTCCTCATACAGGTCACCCAGCGTGTGTAGTCCCAAATCGTCCCAGCGGTGCAGCACCGACCAATTGCCCCTGTGGGGAAGGACCAGGCACATCAGTATAGGGATTTCTGGGGCATATGGACTAGCTATGTGAGCCCTTTTCTGACTCCTCAGCCAGCATAGGCGAAAGGTTCGCACTTCGGTGGGGAGCTCCGCAAGGCGAAGTGGTCTCTGTAATAAGATAGAGGACAACACGTGTCTGGGCACAGTCCCGGACCCCTCCTCACCAACATTGCGGAACACCTTTGCCACATTCTGTGTAAGCCACTGTAGCTGGGCCGCCAGATAATAACACTCAAAATCGGGCACCGCTAGTCCCCCTTCTCCTCTCGGACGGGTAAGCGTTGTCAAAGCCACTCGCCGCCTACCGCTAAGCCACAAAAAGCCCGTGACCATCGTCCTAAGTTGTTTAAAGATCTTTTGAGGTACCCAAATCGGTAGAGTTTGGAAATAGTAAAGGAGCCTGGGCAATGCTACCATCTTAAGAAGGGCCATGCGGCCCGCTAATGAAAGCGGGAGCGTGCTCCGGAACTCCATACTACCCCGGAGTCCCCGTATTGCTCTCTGCACGTTGCCCTCCAACAAATCCGCCTGTGTATGATATATCCGGGTCCCCAGATATGGAAGACAATCGTATTCCCAGCGTACACCATCGGTAGTCTGCGGGCCCGCGTCTCGTGAACCAGTAGGAAACAAGCAGGACTTACCCCAGTTTACCTTGAGGCCCGCCACTCGCTCCAAATCTGCTAACAGGCGGCGAGCCCCTGTGAGGGCGGCTCCCGTGTCTTTCAAGAACATCAACAGGTCATCCGCATATAGGGCTATATATTGGGTATCGCCATATGCGTCCAGGCCCTGATTCCGACGCCCCATTCTGGCATGGGCTGCCAGTGGCTCGATAGCTAAAGCAAACAAGAGCGGGGATAGCGGACACCCCTGCCGTGTCCCTCTATGCACCGCACAAGAGGCAGAGATCAGACCATCGTCTTAACCCGCGCAGTAGAGTCTTTATACAACATTGCTGTCCAATTCACAAATCCCTCACCTAGGCCAAAGGTGCGTAGTACCTGAAACAAATAGGGCCACTCTAGACTATCGAAAGCCTTCTCGATATCTACCGAGAACACTGCCGCATTCGCCTTGTGATAAGTGGGAGCCTCCAACACCCGAAGCAGACGTCTTACATTGGTTGCAGTATTCCGCTTCGGGATAAAGCCCGCTTGATCTTTGTGTATGAGCCCGTGCATAAGAGGGAGAAGCCTGGTCGCCAGTACTCGACTCAATACTTTATAGTCAGTGGGTAACATAGACAGTGGTCTATATGCCGTTCTGTCCGATGGGGATTTCCCAGGTTTCAACAGAGGTATAATTAACTCCTCCCGAGTTGAGGTCGGCAGGTGTCCCTCTTTCTTGGCTGTATTGAAAAGCACAACCAATTTGGGCGCCAGTAGGTTGATTTATGTTAAATAGAACTCGATTGGGAGTCCATCCGCTCCCGGCGTCTTCCGCCGCGCCATATGTTTGATTGCGCCCCTCACCTCCCCCAGGGTGATGTCTTGGCCCAAGCGGTCTGCCCCCTCCCTATTCAGTTCTGGGAGAGCCGCCTCGCCGAGAAAGTCCTCAAGTACCCCCATATCCAACTCCACTCTGCTACTATAAAGCTCCTGGTAGTATTCGTGGAATATGTCATTGATCCCCTGCTGCGTCCGGCATATTTCTCCAGAGGGGCTCTGTAATTCCAGGATTAACGACCCTCGCCGTTCAGGACTAGCCAGCCAGGCTAAAAGGGACCCAGATTTATCTCGCTCAGCGTGAGTGCGTGCAAGGTAATTCTTATAATCGTAACGCCGCAACCTGTCTACTTCCACCGCTACCGTCTCCCTGGCAGCCAGGAGTTCCTCATGGGGATGAGGCCTATCTGGGCTTGTCATCTCTAGGTCCCGGAGCCGCTGCTCTGCAGCCTCAATATCACAGAGCAACGTTTTCCGGACCCCTGCCACGTTTGCAATGCACAGACCCCTCGCCACCACCTTGAAAGCGTCCCATTTGACCTCCACTGAGGAAGCCGTGCCCGCATTTTCTAAGAAATAATTAGTCACCCCTGTTCCAACCTCCAACCGGAACACCGGATCCTCCAGGAGGTCCGGGTTTAGACGCCAGGCGGGAATCGCCAGGCGGGAATCGCCGGGCGCGCCCGGGTCCATTGCATTCGCATTAATAATGGGTTGTGGTCAGACAGGGTCCGAGCGAGGTATTCGCTATGCGCAACCATCGCATGAAGCTATGGAGAACAGAGGAAGGCATCTATGCGAACGTGTAAGTCATGCAGCGCCGAATAAAAAGAATAGTCCCGAGTGGCCCCATGTTGTGTCCGCCACGTGCCAACTAACCCCCAGTGTTCCTGCCAATTTTTCCGTGCCCTAGCTGTCCCGTGTGTAGGGGAGGTAGGAAGTGGTGGGTGGGACCTATCGAGCTGCACATCTGTTATTTTATTAAAATCCCCTCCGAGAAGGACAGCTCCTGTTAAATATGGCGCCAGTTTCCCAGATAGTTGGCTAAAGAAGTCAGCTTGATCAATATTAGGTGCATAAATACTACCTAGCGCTATATCCCTACCGTTCAATCTACCCAGCACCATCACATATCTACCCTCTGGGTCCGTAATCTGCTGCACTAATTGGAATGGGACTCCTGCTCTGATCCAAATCAGGACCCCTCGCGCAAAGGCTGAAAATGCTGTATGATATACCTGACCTCTCCACCTGCGCTGAAGAGCTATTGCCTCAGGGAGAGTGAGGTGCGTTTCCTGCAAGAAAGCGATCTGGACCCCCCTGCGCACCAAATAAGCATGAATCTTATAGCGGCGGGACATGGAGTGGAGCCCCCGGACATTCCATGAAATGCCTCTCAAGTCCCCCATTTAATACTCAAGATAGTCCGCACGTCCCCCTTTTAAGGTCCACATCAGTGCCACGCCAGTTTCCCCTGTGAAGAACCCCAACTACCCAACACCCCCCAGGACAGTGACTATGAAACGAGCTCCCATCCAAACAATAAACAAAGTGAACTGTAACCTCCGAACACTGCAGAGGTAACGGGTGATGCGGCTGCCGAGAGATGGGCCCTCAGCTCCCTAAGCGCCAGCCACCAGAGTCCATCATCGCTATGAGATCATAGTCCTGGCCCCACAAAAATAAGAATGGATTAGATTAAACAAAGCTAGTGTGCAACCCCAAACTTATCCTAGTTCATCCACGCTCTGCGGTGTGACCACCGGCAACTGAAGGCTGCCATCATTTGTCGTGTCGGTGTCGTTATTCTCAGAGTCCTTCTCAGATCCAGCATCTTCATCTGTCAACGGTGGTCCCAGTGCCTGCGAGAGGGACCCCACCTCCTTGAGGGCCTACGTCCGCTCCTTCCTCGCCTGCGCTGTGCTGGGCGGCCCTCGAGTCCTCCGTCTGGGCCTGCGGGGGGCACGGTTGCAGAAGTTCGCGGCCTGCTCCTGCTGTCCTGCCCCGCAGCCGCCCGCCGTAAGGCCTCCCTTGTAGTGCTCCAGCCAGTCCCATGCATCTGAAGGGGATTCAAAGAAGTGCGTGACCCCATCCAGTACAATGCGCAGGCGGGCTGGAAAAAGTAGAGAGTACTGCAATCCCTCATCTCTTAGGACTTTCTTTACTGCTAGGTAGGAAGCACGCCTGCGTTGCACTTCCAGCGTGTAGTCTGGAAACAAGGTGACTCTACCATTATCCACCTGGTAGGGCCCATCAGTCCTGGCCCGCTGCAGGAGGACATCTCTGTCCCGGAAATGCATCAGTCTGGCCACCACCGGCCTCGGAGGTCTCCCCGCCACCAGCGGCTTCGCAGGGACTCTGTGCGCCCGCTCCAGAGTGTAGAAAGGGGTAAGCCCTTCGGGGGCCACGACAGTTTTCAGCCAGTGTTCAAGATAAGCCACCATATCATCCCGTTCCACGCCTTCCGGCAGACTCACCACTCGGACGTTGTTACGCCTGTTGCGGCCTTCGGCATCTTCGACCCTCCGTTCTAGGGCTGTAACCCGG
Organism: Calotriton arnoldi; assembly: GCA_963921515.1. Classification (NCBI taxonomy): domain Eukaryota; kingdom Metazoa; phylum Chordata; class Amphibia; order Caudata; family Salamandridae; genus Calotriton; species Calotriton arnoldi. The sequence goes on along the minus strand of CAWUFW010004614.1, from coordinate 894,369 downwards.
GCCGTGAGCCCCCCCAATTCCTGGCCCATCGTCTTTTGAACTGGCACTATGTCCGCTAGGGCTACCTCGAGATGTTTAACTTTTTCGGCCAGCTTCTTATGTTCCTCACGAAGGAGCCCCAGCCCCACCGCCACCTTGCTGATGTCCTGGTGGAGGGTGGTCTTGGTATCTGCGATGGCCTCCAAAATTTGCGATAGCTGTTGGTGGATCAGATCCCCCGAGCCCTGGGCGACGCGATCTCCTTCGGCGTCTTCTGGATCCGGGGTCGCGCCGGTCATGCGGGTCTTAGGCTTACCCATCCCGAGTCCGCGGTCCAGTCCACCAGGCCACTGATTCGCAGGACTCCCTCACAGTGGCCCTTCTGCGCACACCTTCGCTGTCCTCCTGCGACACCAAGGTCTATAGCCAGGTCAGCCACTAGTCACGCAGGGCAGCGCAGGGTAGTTGCCACCGGGGGTTGCCTCCCCTCTCCCCCGGGGTTGCAGGCACCGCGGGGTGTTCCGGCTCCCCCGCATCATTAGGAACCGCCGACCTCCCCCCGGTGCTCGCCACAAAAATCCGGGTGATCAGGAGGACCCCCCCACTGCACACATCAAACTGGGCCATCGCCGGCGCGCTCAATCGCCATCCAAGGCGTGGTACCCAAAATGGCGGCCGGGTCGTCGCAGTGCACTTTAGGGGGACCACCGAACCACCCTCCGGTAGTGCCAGTTCTCAGGGCTCCAGCCCACCGTGGGGGGCGGAGGGGGCTCCGGCCACTCACCCTTCCTGTTCAGCAACAGGGTCCAGTTCGACTCTGGGGCACTTGCTGCTCGTCTCTAGCCCTTGGCCCCCGGTGCACCAGGCACTCTCCGTCAGCTGGCTGCTGCCAGCATTGCCGCGATGTAAATCTTTCGGCACCTCCGCCGTCTAGGCCCCCCTCAAAGCCGGGGTGTCGGGTATGTCCCGGGCCGATGGAGGCGATGCAGTCGCCCCGCCCCCTCCACACGCAGCTCTCTCCGGGCAGGTTATGGCCGCTGGTGGCTGCGCCGATCCCCACTGCACCCTGCTCACTCTCCTGAGGCACAACTGCAGCGTTGGTATCCCTGGCCCGGTCACAAGCTCCAGCCGCTGTTAGCCGCCCGCCGAGGTACGAGATAGGGGCGGGGGGAGGGGGCAAAGGGGCCCCAGTCACTCACCCCCCCTATACGGCAGCAGGATCCAAGTCGTCGCTGGTGCTCTCGCCGCTCGTCTCCGGTCTCTGGCCCCTCCGTGCATCAGTCGGTCTCCGCCAGCTGGCCGTCGCCAGCGCTGTCGCGATGCGGTTCCCCCGGCACCTCTACGGCCTAGGCCCTCCTCAAAGCCGGGGTGTCGAGTATAGTTCGGGCCGACGGAGGCGATGCAGCCGCCCCGCCCCTCTTCGCACGCAGCTCTCTCCGGGGAAATTATGGCCGCTAGCGGCCTCGCCGGTTTCCACCGCTCTCCGCTCGGGTTCCCAGGGTCACAGCAGCGGCTTCATGAGTTCCGGCCAGGTCTCAAGCCATCCGGTGGTCAGGATATTTTGGTGGCTGATGCGGAGCCCAGCGCTCACGCGTCCGCCATCGCCCTCGGCAAGCCACGCCCCCCGCAACAGTACTATCATGATGACTACAATTTGGATGAAGACTGGGTTAACTCATGGTTAGGACAGCCAGGGACAGGGTGAGGGACCAGTTCAGATACCTGTAGATCAGCGCAGACCCTATGTTACTGCTGATTTGCAGGGCTCAGCTAAGCAATTCTTGGTAGATACAGGTGCAATGAATAGCTCTGTTTCTCGTTCACTGGTCCCTGGGGCAGCCCTGTCCGGCCAAAATAATGTTTCGGTAGGCTTTTCAGGTATACCGATTGTGAGCCCCATTTTCAAGCCACTTGCCCTGACTATTGGTCCTTTTACTGTAGATTCGCCCTTTCTATTGACATCCAACTGTGGAGAAAATTTAATGGGTTTGGATTTGTTAAGGAAGTTGCACGCGACAATTTCTTGCTCCCCGGATGGTGTCTATATGACAATCGGACCCAATGTAGTGAGTTCCAAGCAGTGTCTGTCCAAGGATGAACCCCTTCCCGCTGAGTTTAAGGATGTGCCAACAACTTTATGGGCTACAGGTGATACGGATGTAGGGCTGTTGCAGATACCTCCAGTTTCTATCAGGGTCAAGGACAACGCTGTTCTCCCTCGTATCCCTCAGTACAAAATACCACAAGCAGGGGAGCAAGCTCTATTACAGATTATCCAGGATTTGATTCAATCAGGGGTTGTTGAAGAGACGACTGCGAAAGTGTGAAATAGCCCTATTCTTCCCATTCTTAAGAGGACACCCTCGGGTTCCTCTGATGATCATCCAGATGTCTATCGGTTTGTGATTGATTTGCGTGAGGTTAATAAGATCGTGGTCCCTCAGTTCCCAGCTGTCCCCGACATCACTGCCCTTCTGACTATGATTCCTTCCTCTGCCAAACTCTTTTCTGTCATCGAATTGAAGAATGCATTCTTTAGCATTCCAATCCATCCAGATAGTGGGCATCTGTTTGGATTTGCCCTTGCCAGCAGAAGCTTTAGATTCTGTTGGGCTCCTCAGGGCTATACTGAGAGCCCTAGTATATATAGTCAAGCTTTAAAAGGCCAATTGGATTCCCTCACACTTCTCCCAGGTAATGTATTACTGCAGTATGTGGACGATCTCTTGATCGCTTCTGACACTGAAGACGGTTGCAAAGATGCAATGGTTAAATTGTTGCTACATTTGGCCCATCATGGACATAAGGTGTCCCTTTCAAAATTCCAATATTGTCGACAGGAGGTCACCTACTTAGGTCACCTACTGTCGAAGGAGGGAAGGAGACTAACACCTGAACGTATTAGCGCTATTGTCAAAATGCCCATCCCTAAGACTCAAAGGGATGTGCGAGCTTTTGTCGGCATTACTTCGTATTGTCGCCACAGGATTCCTAACTTTTCCTTACTAACAAAGCCGCTGTTGCAGCTAACCACTAAAGATGTGCATGAACCCTTGCCCTGGACGCCTGAATGTCAACAAGCTTTTGAGCAACTAAAGGTCACGCTTTGCTCTGCGCCTGTGCTTGGTACGCCTAACTACCATAAGCCGTTCGTGTTGTATGTACACGAGATGGCTGGCTGCGCACTCTCTGTCTTAACACAGGCCTTTGGAGGTAAGCAGAGGCTGTGTGCTTATTTTTCTTCTCTACTTGATAACATCGCGAGAGCCCTCCTGAGCTGTCTAAGAGCGGTCGCGGCTATGGCTGTCTCTATCCGACAATCGGCAGGGCTCGTCCTGGATACCGATCTCACAGTCATGGTACCTCATGCTGTGGATACACTTTTGAACAGAACAAAGACACAGCACCTCACCAGTGCACGTCTGACTGGTTACGAATTAATCCTTTTCGCACCACACGTCACCATCAAAAGATATGCACCCTGAACCCAGCCACGTTACTACCCCTCCCTTCTGAAAGTGAGGAAATAGATGTGTATGATTGCATCTTTCGCACTGAGGAAGAGAAGAAGGGATGGGTAGACCCGACTGATGTTCCCTTATCTGAACCCCAAGGGGACCTATATGTCGATGGCTCTTGTTTCAAATTACTGGATGGCACAACAACTACGGCGTATGCCATAACTACCCTGCACACAGTAGTCGAGACATCACGAGTTCCCTATCAATCGGCCCAAGCTGCAGAGTTAGTTGCCCTTCTTCGAGCTTGTAAACTAAGCGAGGGACTGACTGTCAATATTTATACTGACAGCCTTTGGAGTTGCCCACAACTTTGGGCAGCTCTGGGCGGAGAGAGGATTCCTGACTTCACACGGGTTAAAGATCCAGAATGGCCCATTGATACACAAGCTTTTGTCAGCCCTGACACTTCCCAAGAAGTTAGCAATAGTGAAGTGCAGCGCCCACAAGTCAATTACTGATGATAGGGGAAATGCATTTGCAGACCTAACAGCTAAAGGAGACAGCCCGAACAAAAATGAAAAGAATGTTTGTGGCAGGCCCTGCTAGATGGGTACCCGAAGTTACTATGTTTGAGGATACACTGGATAGTGTCAAAGAAATTCAGAGTGAGGCAACGATTGAGGAGCTAGCAGTATGGCAGGAAAGCACAGCACGTTTAGACGAAGATGGGTGCTGGACGGATAAGTCAGGAAAGCAAAGGTGGATGTTACCAGATGCCTACATCCTCCCTGTAGTCACTATGGCACTCAGGCCAGCTCACATTAGCGCCAAGGGCACATGCAAGCTATTGGACCCCGTGTGACAGAATGATAACATCCCGAAGGTAGCTGCCCATTTGGTTAAGTATTGTATGGTATGCATGATGTACAATCCTGGGATGGGCACTCCTACACCCCCTGGCAATTTCGCACCCCCTTCTTTCCCTTTTGAGGTCCTTCAGATGGACTATATCGAGTTGGAGCGGATTAACAATTTGAAATATGTGTTGGTGGTTGTTTGCGTATTCAGTAAATTGGTTGAGGCTTACCCCACTAAGGAGAATACAGCTTTGGCGACGGCGAAAGCCATCCTGAAGGAGTTCTTTCCCCGCTTCGGTTTGTCTCGTTTGATTTGCAGTGACAATGGCAGTCACTTTAATTCAAAAGTTATCCAGTTGGTGTGTGATGGGTTACACATTAGACAGAAGTTCCACGCTGCACATCACCCCCAATCAGCAGGCTTGGTTGAGAAGTACAATGGTACTCTCAAACTGAAAATGGCAAAAATTCAAGAAAGCACAGGATTGAAGTGGCCAGATGCTTTACCGTTAGCTTTTTTGTCAACCAGGGCTATGGCTCACACTAGAACTGGATTGTCCCCATATGAGGTCGTGTTCGGCCGCCCAGCAAATGTTCGGGGCCTCCCTCGGCCAAAGCATTTTTCTGATATTGAGTATCCTCTGTTGGTAGACTACCTTTACGAATTGACTAAAACTTTGCGTTCTATCCATCAACAGATACAAGAGACGTTACCACCGCCAACAGAGGGGCCCGAGCACACCATTCGACCTGGCGATTTTGTTCTCGTACGGCACTTTCAGAGATGGGGGAGCCTGGAGCCTCGTTGGAAAGGGCCTCTGCAGATACTTCTTGCCACCAGAAGTGCCGTCAAAGTGACCAGTCGGAAGAGCTGGCTGCACATCAGCCATTGCCGCAAGGTGCCGTTGCCTCTCCCCCATGACCAGTGGGTGATCGATGGCATAGGTGACCACGAGACAGAAAAAGTGCCACGTTTCATCCCTTTCTCGAATGCCTGACTGACGTGGGTGCAAACAGAGGAAGAGAACGATGCAGTGTTGAATGAGGCGGTCCCCCCAGAAGTAAGGGCCGTCCAGGATCCTCCTCCACCTGACCCACAAGTGCTTGAGCCTCAGTTCTTGGCCCCTCTGAATTTGAGCCCCTGTTTAGTGATCACTCTGTGCCCCGAGTTGCTAGGCACAATTTGCGTCCCCGACGGAGGGACAGTGCACCAAAGGAAAAGTCAGCTTAGTAGGGATGGACTGCATGGATGAAGAATAGGGTGTATGTACCCTGCCCGCGGTACCAACGATAGCTTAGGGAAAGGGAGTTTGGTGCATTGTCCAAGACACTGAGCGGGATAAGCTGAGGGTGTCTTCCAGGAAGGGGGGTGCCCTATCCTGGACGACGTGGGATTTCTTCAACGGGCTGCGATCGCGCTGCCCCATGGTAGATGAACAATAGGAGTCTGCCAGCGAGGCTCAGACAGACGCTGGAAAACTGTTTTCCCATCCTGCTATTTCCTTGTCATTGACACCATTGCATTGCGTTTTCCTCTTCTGATCACTATGCATCCTTTTGGCCGCCCGATTTTTGAGGAGGAACAGCCTTTTGCAGCACCATGTTTGGAGGGGAATGGGGTTGGTTGGCCCAGTTGGTCGAAAAAGGGTAAAGTGTTTTTCCTGATAATTGTTCTGATTTCCCTACTAGCAGTACTTGGAATAATGTGGTTTCTAGAAGCAACCATCCTGTGCACTCTTTGATTGGTACAACACCGGCCCCCCGAGCATATGTTCGTCACCCTGGCTCCTCACAAGGGCCAACACCGAAAGACGTATGTGGATAATGTGTTCCTACAAATGTTGCACCAGGTCCATGGTACATCCAACGTTACCAATTGCTGGATCTGTGGCCTCCTCCCTTCTGTGACACACAAGAATGACGTATTGTTGTCAATGCCTTTCTCTTACCTCGGGAGTTGTGAAGGCTGGTTTCAGCTCTTCACTATGGTATATACTCATTATCACTCTGATACTATGAATATGACATTAGCTGACTATGAAACAGTCTTAGAGTATATACATGTACATCAAGGGTTTACCCCAGGGGAACAAGGAACACCGGATACCTAGTCTCCGACAGCTTGCATGAATGTTTACGAAAGAGAACAAAATGTAACATGGCTTCAAAATGAGATGTCTAATTTTTGGGATTTTCATGTCACTGAGTATTTTAGATCATTTCAGATGCGCAATATTATTCATGATGTGGCAATGCCGGTGCCGGTGGTTGATATGACAGCAAGTTCCTGTGTTAACGGAAAAGGGAAAATAGGGGTAGGGGTGAGTAATTGCAACTACACCTATGTACTGAGCACAGCAAATAGCCCACCTCTGCTACCCCCTCACAACGTTTACTTTGTTTGTGGTTCCCAAGCCTATGTTTGGCTTCCCCGAGGGTGGTCTGGAACATGTTATCTCTCTTTTCTCCTTCCCCCAGTGTATATAGCACCATCCAACTACCATAGGGACCACCGGCTACAACGCAGGGATGTTCATCTGTCACGTGTTAGACGAGTCATAGACACTGCAGACATAGATCAGACAGATACCACATTGCAGCAGTTCACGGATGCTATGAAGGGTATTGTTCCCTTTTGGGGCCCAATGACCAACAGTCTCAATATTCGAAGACTCACTCGGGTGGTGGAAGGAGTAATAAATGTAACAGCTGGAATTCTGACTAATGTTACAGCCGAGCTTCAGGCTACGAGACTCGTTGCCCTCCAAAATCGGATGGTGTTAGACATCATCCTTGCTGATCGGGGTGGGGCCTGCTGCGTCATTGGCAGTAGCTGCTGTGTATACATACCAGACCACGCTCCAAATGTATATGCTGCTATACAGAAGCTCCATAGGCTTGCCTCTGACATACACCAGGAGAATGGCACATGGTCTCTCACGGGGTGGTTTTGGGGCCTGTTCGCCTCTTGGGGTTGGAAGATTATCATTTTCCTGGTTGCCATAGCTGGTATCATTTTAACATGTTGTCTGTGCATACACTGCCTTCCTGCCTGTTGTGCCTGCTGTGTACAAATGTTGACGCCTCGCCCCAAACACTTGGAACATGATTCTAAGAATAAGGCCATGATGATGCAAGACATCCAGGATATGATGTGTATTGACGAGGGCATTTTTGAATATTAATGATGTATGTCTAGCCTTGTAATGTGTTCATTACATATCGCATAGAGTTTTAGCTTTCGCTGGTAGCCACATAAATTAGCAAATGTTGTCTATGCTCGAACATTTTTCCTATCCTTAGAATTGTAAGGCCCTTACCTGATGGCAATAATAACATTTAGCAATGAATGCTAAAAGGAGGGTCTGTTAGAATTGAAAATGTAATTGTCCTGTTGCCCATACTTCGTTCTGTATTAAGTTAGCATTCATGGCACCATTTTATTAGCAGCCGCCATTTTGTTCTATGATCGAAGCTGAGCTTCTGCCTCATACTGCTTGCCTCAGCAGAAAACTGCCTCGATGTATCTTTAGTTTGTATTTCTCCAAGGCTGAGTTTCGCTGCACTAATGAATGTACTCTCTATTATGGCATACCTTTGCTGTTAGATAGGCTGATTCCCTCCTTCTAGAATGGCGGGCGCAGGCAGAGTAACCTTGAAGTGGAGATAGCATGTACCCGGTCCCAGGACCGTAGCTCATCCTTCTGTGCCTCCTGTGTTCGCTAGTGCCTGGACTGGAATTTTTCAGCCTGGGCGTGTTCTTGGGGAATTGGAAATGTATAATATCTGATGTTATGTTGGGCGGAGTCAGTCCTTCGGCAGCCATCTTGCGAGGCTGGTCAGACTGGGCTCCGCTGCAGCGCAATACTAATAAATAATTTTGGTTTATATTCTCTACTGTCTGTCCGACTCTTCATTTGTTTGGAAGGCCGAGAGGTGGTCACAAGTGACCTGGGTGACCCTATTCTGGTCACTTCCTTCAGGTAGAAATGCAGCACAGAGATGTTTATCGTTGAAGCTGACTTCTTGTAAAGTATGAGGACAGAGGAGGGGTGACTCGCTGTTGAGAATCACATTTGCTGCAGTGGATTAATATCTTTTGTAATTAAACAAAAAGAAAGAGACTGAGCAAAAATCCGAGAAAATGTTGCGAGAGAAGAGATCATCTCTCATGTTATTCATAAGTGAACAGAAATCAGATTGGAATAATCAATGGATACCCATCCCTTCATTGCACAACTTCATTTTTACCACTTCACTGTAGATTTACAGATTAGATGAAGGATGATAGTTCAGAAGGTCGGGAATGAGTGAGAGTGAAAATGTTCAAATCATCCCACATTGCACCGAGCTTGTGAGCATGGAGCGTGTGGGCATGACACTCTTCAGGTTTTCTCCACTCAGGAAAATGTTCGACAAATTCAAGCCAAATGGTGCATCTCACACATTTTTAAATATACTGGCAATATAAGCTTTTAGAATTACAGGGAGATACGAGGTTAGCTAATGAAACAAGCATTGGCAAAGCCAATAGGCTTGGCGTGGCCACCAGCCTTTTGGCAATTCGTGTTTTGTCATGGTTTTTGAAAACTTTACTGTTTGGGATGCTGCTGGGCCCTAATAAAATCAAAAGTGTTTTCTATTCTCACAAAAGTACACATTTCCATGGTACACGCGGCACTGAAGGGAACTACCTTGATTGTGGATGTGCTCCTTGTGAAAGGGCAGCATGCTGTAACTCATAGTAAAGTCGGCCAATGGCTGAAGTTAGCTAGCATTGCCCATTGATGCATGCTGCAGTGGGTGGAAGAAAAATGTGAATGACACAATCACAGACTAATGGATGAAGTTTGGTTGAACACCTCTATAAGTAACTATGTTATACATTGTTTTATTAAAATCAAAGGTCATGGCTAACACATGCCTAAAAAGCCATTGGTCTGGTACTGGCTGCTTGCCTTGACTTTGAGAAAGAAGGCAAGAAAGAAAGGAAGGAAGGAAAAACAGAAGGAAGGCAGACAAAAAAGGAAGGAGGAAGGGCAAAAAAGGAAGGAAGGAAGGCAAAAAGGAAGGAAGGGAGGGAGGCAAAAAGGGAAGGAAGGAAAGCAAAAAAGAAGAGCGAAGGAAGAAGGAAAGAAGGAAAGAAAAAAGAAAGAAGCAAAGCAAGAAAGAAGCAAAGCAAGAAAGAAAGAAAAAAAAAGGCAAAAAAGAAAAAAGGTAAAAAGAAAGAAAGGGGCAAAAAAGAAAACAAGAAAGAAGGAAAAAAGAAAACAGGAAAGAAGGAGAAAGAAACAAAGATAGAAGGAAAGAAACAAAGAAACAAAGAAGAAAGGAAAGCAAAAAAGAAGGAAGGAAGGAAAGCAAAAAAAGAAGGAAAGAAAGTAAGGAAAGAAGGCAAAAAATGAAAGAAGGAAAGAAAAGGGGGAAAGTACAGAAGGCAAGAAATAAAGGTGCAAAAAAGAAAAGGAAAGAAAAAGGATTGAAGGCAAAAAAAGAAAGGAAAGAAAGAAGGCAAGAAAAGAAGAGAAGGAAGGAAAGAAAGAAAGAAGAAGTAAAGAAAAAGGAAAATAGACAAGAAAGAAAGAAAAAGAATGAAAAAAAGGAAAGAAAGAAGGAATGAAAGAAAGAAAAATGAACAGAAAAAGGAAAGAAGACAAAAAGAAAGAAAGGAGGAAAGAAGGTAAAAAGAAGTATGAAAAGAAGAAGGGAAAGAAAAAGGAAAAAAAAGGGAAGAAGGCAAAAAAGAAAGAAAGAAAGAAAGAAAAAAGAAAAGGAAAAAGAGAAAGACGGAACAAAAGAAGAAAAGGCAAAAAAAGAAAGGAGGAAAAAAGAAGAGGAAAAGGAAAAAAAGAAAGAGGGAATGAAAAAGGAAAGAAAGAAGGAAGGAAAGAGGGTTCACAGTATAAAATATTGGATACTAAAACTCAAATTACACCCCATCTATGTTTAAATAAAAGTGTTACAAGAGTACTGCAAATTAGACACCATGAAGTTTGGTTTTCCTCCTGGACAAAGTTTACAAAAGAATCATTGGTGAAACTGGGTCCAGAAACAGAATATGGTATGCTGTGAAATAGCAGTAGTCCACTTCAAAAGGAATTTACAACAGCATTGGAAGGAGACAGGAACTGATAAAGCTGGAATGTGGCTTGTACTCACTTTAAATATGCCCTTCTATCACATCAGAAAACACTGGGACTAAAGGCAAACTCCTTGTGTGGGGATGGGGATGTGCACCTAGTGGAAGAGCAAAATGCAGTCACTCAAAGTGAGGTTAACCAGAGTCTTATGTAGACTGACCAAATGCTCTATGCTCTATGCTGGAGTGGGCGGAAGCAAAATGGGAATGACAGAACAACAGACCAATGAGTGAAGAGGGGTGGCTGAAAGCCTATTTAAGTAAGTATATTATACATACCATTTTGGTAAAATCAAAAGGTCTTGTCTAATGCCAAACCTAATAATGGAATACTTCTGATCTGCCACAGTATCCCAGATTATTCATACTCCAGCGCATTTTGACTGTGTCTATCATGAAACTTTGTGACAAGAATATTATTAGATACGAGATATTTGAATATCATCCACCCACCCCTCAGCCTGAAAATTAGAAATTGGACAGGCACTACATGGAGCAGTAATGTGCCTCAAATTCCACTGGTTCCCAACAACATGCACACATGCTCAGGTGGAATCACATCTCCTGGGAAACTGTGTTGTCTCCACACCAGCACTGCCCTTGTATGGTAATCTTTCAGAAAAGAACTAATGCCTGAAATTCTACTTACCACACTTCTCTGAAGCATTGTCTTGCTTTTTACAGCTATAGCTCTCCTCTACAGGAAGCGGCTGTTTAATGACAAAGCAATGAAACTGAATCCCATATTTAGCAAGTGTATTGCTCTCTCTTTCTCTCTTTTTCTCTCACACAAACACACACACACACACATATATGGGTAAAGCCATAAAAAATCATCCCTTCACTCCATCCTCCTTCCTTTTTCGTCTAGTCTACTACTTAGCTGCAGTTGACAAACAGGTGATGCACTGCAGGGCTGAATGGACCTTCTGTTTTTCACCAAGTTGCTGATGTGCAGCACCACACAGGCACTGCAATCCCAGCTCAGTTTAGTACCTTGACTGAAATAGAAGCAAACATTACACCGGTGCAAACGCAGGCAGCTTTCGATTTCTGCTCCGTATAACAAGGCACCTTTGAAACAGTCGAGTTTTTTGCTAGTGACTGGGCTTATGGACCTTTCAGCTAGCTTGGGCTAGGGTTCAACTGGATAGACACTTTCTGAGTTAAATTGACATTACATCCAGCTCTGAAAGTCCCTTGCCAACCTCCAGCCTACCAGGCCTGTACCCGGGTATCCAGTTAGCCAGTCCCATCTTGGCTAGGGTTATCGATTTCATGTGTCCGCTGTACTTCCATTAGAATACTTACAAACTAATTTAAATTTGGGCAGATGGCCCTCTAGCCTGCTACCTCGCCAGGGCAGTGAAGGCTATGGCCACCGTTCCACAGACAGAGGGCCATCCGTCCTTTTTTGAGATCCTCACCTTATTAGCAGGGATATCATTGCTTAAGAGCAACCGCTGGTGAAGACGCTGGTCTGTAGGGAGAAGAGTTTGGAAAGCAGGTGCCATGTTGTTTTGGCCCCACTCGAAAAACGTGTTTTTTGTTTTAAAAAACAACCCTTCCCAAAAAGGAAGTTTGTTTTTGAAAGGCTAAAAAACAATGCCTGTGATATACAGGGAGTTAAGAAAAGCTAATGACTCTCACCCCGCCCAGTAGGCAGCAGGGTGACCATCACTATGACATGGCGGCCCTGTGGCAGATAGGCTTTAAGGGGAGGGTTTAGATTGTCCGAGCCTGCCTAGGCTGCACCAGCGGAAACCCTGTGGTTCCCCAACCTAGAAATGAGGCAAGGAAAAAAAAGAGTTTTCAATTTATGGTAGTTCACTTGCTTTACCAAACTCTATAAGCGAGCGCCTTAGTCTTTCAGTAGCGGTATGCTATTTAGAGAACTTTGAATGGGGCTTCAGACCGGAAGCACAATAAACTAAGGCTTAGAGAACTGATTAGTGATGACTAGTAGGTAACTTGAGGAGTGTAAATTAAAAACACATTATTTTGTAATTAAGAACCCAACACAAAATAGAGAATGTCATACATTTATTTATTTATATAAACTAGATATTAGCTTAAAAGTGCCCTAAGTATTTTTCTTCATGTCACAGATGTATCCTAAGTATCTCGCTTTGAACTGATCACAGGATCATAGATGTAAAAAGAAATCCTTTTCGATGAGTAAGGACAAAAAATGACCAAATAAAAGACATTATACTTGTGCACAATTCACCACATTACTACACTTGATTTGCCTTAAATAACATCTCCTATTAAGTAACATCAAGGAAACTTAAAGGTATAGTAGTTATAAATGTAAAATGCTGATGGTAACCTGATCCAATTCCAGATTACATAGTTATCAAGAGGGTTAGGGTAATATCTCCAACCTTTATTAATAGAAGTGAATGCGACTTTACTTAACATAATTAGTGCATAGATAAATACTTTATGTTTCATTACTATAAATGTAGTTCAACGGTTTGCATTTAATTTTTATTTAGTCAGATGTTGCGTTAATGACTTCACTGATGTTCGCGCACCATCTATGTAAGTTTATGGTCCTGATGAGAGCCCAGCGAAATCCAAATGTGGCGCCGAAACATGTCAATGTGTTTATGTCGTGTAGACCATGTTAAATATCTGTTATGCATGTTTGCAGCATTCAGTCAAGTGTGAATGTAGGCATTTTTGTCTCTACGCTTTATTTCTTTTTTCATTTCACATTGACACATTTACACAATATTCTTTACATATCTATGAATCTGTGCACTTTCACAAAATTAATATTTGTTTTGCACAAATAAATATATTTTTGAGTTTATTTATTTTTGTGATAATGTATTGTTTCTTTTTGCAATTCAAACATCTGGTCCAGTAGTTATGTGTGTGATATATGAAATGCTGAAGGCTCGAAATGTGCCAGGCTCCACCCACTGTTGGCCCCTCAGGAGCCTGATTACCTACTATGTCATCAATCATGCTTTCTCCTGCATGTCCCTGACTTAATTTCATATATTCCTGATGACTTTGAAATCTAATGTTATGTCAGTGGTAGTTGTTTTTACATTATCTCTTGACATACTATAAACTCTCCGCCAAGTGAAAATGCAACATCCATTTCAATCCCAATTCCATTATGTAGCCAAAACATAGCATCTTGTTGCCTTACTTCCACGGCCAGTGCTCTGCTATGTAGTTAGTCCATCCTCAGGGCGGTTTTGCAGCATCCTCTCTCCATCTGATGTGGTGTTTGGGAAGGCTTTGGTTGCTTTGTGTTGGATCATCATCCGTCCTAATTGTTTTAGTTACTTGCGGAAAAGAAGGAAATGTGTGAGGAACTGACATTGACATATCCATGGATGAGGGGCGTGGGTGACTAGACAAATGACTGCATATCTGGTCTGTTAGTACCCAGTACTTGACTACAGGAAAATATACTGGACAAACACTACTCATTGGGTTCATGGTCCCAGAAATAAATTGGCAAACACCGCGCCCATGCTTCCAGGGACATCGAGAGGGGTGGAGAAAGTTGACATTTATGTACTGTGCTACCTTGCATCATATGTATACCATGCACCACACACTTTGTTATATCAAAATATTTCTCCTTTACCACCGGAGTGCCATCACAACCTGTGCTCTGCTACAGGGATACACAGGTACAAACTGTACAGACAGTTTTGCCACTGTGTTGCGTTGAGGTTTAGTAAGGCCCCTTCTACTGACCCTACGGCGAAGCAGGCACATCCCGAAAGCAGTCACTCTCTTGTGTCTCAAATGTTACAGACTTCTTATGTCAATGAAGCGCACCCTTATACACTGCTCTAGCATACTTCATTTTTGTGTGGCGTAGTTTTGCCTTATCCATTAGCAGTTATGTCTTATCCGTTAGCCAGTACATAATGTAAAGTTTGTTGATTTATATAGCGCAGCTTATCACCCGTGAGAGTATCCAGGTGCTGTCCATGGGCACGGGGAGATTAAGTGATTTGCCCAGAATCACAGGATGTTGCGCCAACGCCGAGACTCGAACCTGGATCCCCAGCTCCAGAGTCGGCAACCCTGGCCGCTGTACCACATCCTCTCCCCTTGTGTAAGTTAGGGTTACACTCTCCCCCTAGGAAAAATAGCCCATTGTCCAAGACAACAATGAGTTTATGAAAACTCATGAATGTTCTTCCCTTGTTGGTTTGACTTCTCTTCTGATTGCTGTGATTTATTCTTAGGTACTTCCTGTGCCCATAGTATTTTCCCCCACTGTGTAGCTTTCACAGAGGTTATCCTGCATTCTCGTCTCCAAATAAGATTCTTCGTCACTGGTAATTTCATTCAGAGATGTCTTGCCTTCAGCTGTGCCAACATTCTTTTGGTCTTGCAGCACACTCTCAGTTACAGATGTCAATGCATGGAGTGTGGTGGGGTACTGCAGTAAATGTCCAACAAAGCGATCTTGGGGTGCTCGGTTTGTTGGAGGTTTCGAGCCGCTGTTGGCTCTTAGAGTCCTATTCTGAGCTATGCCGCTGCCTCTATTTGAGTTGTCTGATTGTTGCTACTTTATTAAAAGGTTTCTCATAGTGATGGAATCATTGACTAAAGTATCTGCATCTGTGCTGGGATCTAAAGGAGTGAATTCAGGTGTCATGCAGGTCTTCATGCCCGTGGGGTCTGCTATGTGTGATTGCCAGGTGCAAGTGAGAAGGGTTTTTTTCTCCATCTTGAACAGCTAGTAGATGCATTGTCAATCCTGATTTTCAATTTGTTTACTCAAAACTGAGGGGAGGTACAGTTGTCTACAAATATGTTGGAATTGGCTGCTACCATGTTAGATGTCTCTAGAGGTCCCTTTCTCCAATCTCAGTATGCTCGGCAGCAGAGAGCTGTGTAGTTTTTTCAGGTTTGTGAGCTTATTGTGCAATAGGCAGTTGTTGAGCTCTACCCAATGTCATGCCTTGTCATTTGTTCACATGGACTAAATGGTTTCCTGTCACTTTTCTGTAGCTGGTTTGGATGATCGCCCAATTCTGTGCCATTGTGTTTATGGGTAAGTAAGTGACAGTAGTAATCTGTAGCTCTTATGGCTGTATTCGAATGAGGGGCTGAAGATGTCCACATGGTTGTATGCTTTGAATTTATGTTCCATTGTGCCAGGGTGGGGGGAACATCCTTTACTCCACATGCGTTACAACCCATGTCATTACCCTGCATTTTTTACTCCGCAAAAACTTTTACAATGCAGGGCTTTACACCGCAAACCATTACAACGCATTCCCCATTACAACGCCCCGGTGGAGTTAGAATAGTAGATTACATTGTAATGGACAATGGGTTGTAATGGATTGCGTTGTAAAGCCCTGCGTTGTAAAAGTTTTTGCGGAGTAAAAAATGCGGGGTAATGGCACGCGTTGTAAATGAGTGCAGAGTAAAGTGTCCTATTCCAGGGTGGTAACTTCGCTCCTTGGTCAGCTGTTGTGTGAGTGCTTGCTTCTCATGCTGGGACTGGTACCTGGTACGTTCTGTGTCCTTCTGGGTTGTGCGGGTTAGGTGGGATGTAGATTGGTGATACTTTGCAATGGGTTCTAATAAGTTTTACTCTTGCATTTTTTGGTACCGCAATGAATGTGTCTTTCTTATTACATACCTTTATGTCCAAAAGATGCTTCCCGCGGGCTGTCTCTTGCACCTGGGTTGAGATTAATTGGTCTAACAAGCATTTGCTTGAATGGCTGTGTGTTTGAACAGCCTGTCCATTTTTTTTATTTGATAAGAAACTGTGGCACACTCTTGGGCATAGTTTTTGTAATTGCATTTTAATGACATTGCGTTCCTATGTATGCGGGTTGAACATTAAATTTTCCTAATGGTCGTTCTTTGTTGCAGTTCATTTCTCCATGAATGTGGTCATGTGTATGCACTGATACACATATATTGTGTGAGGGATGTCTATGTTATGTTTTGTAACTTATTCTGATGAGTGTGTGATTGTGTAATCTTCGTCTGAAGTTCATGATTTTGTGAGCTTCGCTTTTACTGTTCATGGACTTTGCAACCCATTGATTTACTCGATAGATGCAAAAATGTGTGTGTTGATCGATCATCATAGTATGGGTAAACCCTGACAAAACCAAATAAACACTATCTCTGTTAGGACCGATGCACAATGAGGATGTGTCCCTGTAGCGTGATTAGGAACTTTTGAGCGAGTGTATAGAAAAGGTAACAGTGCAGTTATATTTGCCTCAGTCCACTTTATAACCTACCCCAGAATCAAAGCGCAGGTGGAGTGAAAATAATAAACACATACTTCATTACAGTCAGTGTTTTTTTTTGCAGTTTTATATAGCGCAAACTCGACCCCAAGGTATTTGAGCGCTTTACATGAGCAACAGTTACGTTACACAAGGATACATTCATTTTATGGTAGGCACAGGGATATTAAATGATTTGCCCAGAATCACAGGATGTTGAGCCGACATCAAGACTTGAACCTGGTTCCCCAGTTCAAAAGTCGGCAACTCTGACTGTTACGCCACATCCTCTAAGGTCTTGGACACTGTTCCCTGGGTTTGCTCCCTACATGTGCAGTAACAGGAAGTAATTTTACCCTGCAATGTGCTCATTCTAAAGTCACAATTGAAGATAAAAATAAACAAACTGATATTAAAACTTCTAAGAAATCTCATCGGGAAATACAGCTTATGTTTTCTGGCCCGTAATTGTCTCAATGCCTTATTACTAAGGCCTATTAGAAAGCCTCATCTTTCTTGTACCGTTCACTAAACACGTAACTCGATTGGCCAAGCAGCCCCCTCAGTTGCAAAAATGAAGCAGGAACTGTTGCTAAAGTCGACCCTTATTGAATATTAATTGGACGAGGGTAATCTATTCATTAGCGAGCCCCACTCTTCTCCAAAGCATATTGTTCAGCAACCGCTGGAGGGATGTCTGAGGCCAGTGATTTATTAGCAGCCATGCTTGCCATGCTGTGATTAACCCTTGGAAAGCCTTGGGCTAGGGGGTGCAGAAAAGAGAATATTAGAAGAATGGCCTGTGACAGCCCTCTTTGGAAGCCTATACCACACTACGTGCAGAAAACTGCAACTGAAGGGCAGAAAATATATTTCTGTCCTCCTGCCCTCGGGCTCCATCTTGTCGTGCCCAAGCCCTTGCCTTAATTCCCCTAAATTTAACAAACTAGACGCGTTCACTTTAATAGCTCATTTCACTGTCTGAAATGTTTCATTATGCATGCAAAGCTTTTTGAAATTGTCCAGCAGAGGAGTCAATGTGTCCTCTTGACCAGAAATAAAATCCATGGGTCTCCACGGGCCGCCGAAAATGTGAAATTGTGTTTGTTCGCAACATGCATCATGGTTGCAAAATATAACGTGCATTGCATGGAGTACATTTCGTCAGTCTTTTGCGTGAAAATTCTACGTGACGGCTTCCCTCCCATACAAAAGTCGTGCAACCTACCAGCGGGTAACTGATTTGAGCAGAAAAGATCAGTTTCATGGTCCAGGCATTTTCTGCTTGACTTAGTCTACTGCGGGTGAAAATTGCATTTAAAAAGCGCAACTGGGAAAGAGAAAAAAATTACACAAAGTACACAAAATTCTCCAAATGGGAATTAGGTGAAATGCTGCTTACATAACAATAATTTCGCCAGGGCTTAGTTTTCTTTGCTTGTGCTTGCAGCGGTATAACTCAGCACACTGATTATTGCTCTTTTGTGGTTGACAGGTACATGGCTAAATGTTCATTCAGTTCACTGTTGTCTTGTGGTATTTGCACAATTACACTTGACTTTTGAAAGCTATTAACAGATTATTTACCTGTAACAAACTATTCTACTGTATTAAAAAGCCTTGAAACCCAAATGCCTTCCTTTTAGCTATTCGGTGGAGATGGTCATTGTCTATTGTTTTTCCTGGTTGTCGTTGTTTCAATGAACATTATTACACAAAATATCCACTGTATATGCTTATCTCTTTATGGCCATATATTCTTTCAGCTTTTTTTTCTGGGGAGAATGTGTCTATGCCCTCTGTGTCTTCTGATCAAGCACCAGTGGATTCTAGCCACTCTGCACCCACCCCCCGCCCGCTGCAGGGTCCTCATGATTGCTTCTGCTGCTGTAACTCAACCCAGCTACCTTCTCCCAGATCCAAGTTGATGATATCAGCTCATCATGGTTCAATGATGGACAAAAGCAGAAATGTTAGCACCAACAGGTTATTTCTTATGAATCCACAATAAATAGGGAGGGTCCAGTAGGAAAATAGAGTTTCTTTCTTTCCTTAAGGTGCCTCTCTCATGTGGATTCTTGGATGAGGTTTATGGATGGGGATCATATCAAGACCAGAATCCCATTTTAGAAAACCTGCATTAGACATGATGGAACCTTGAGCTGCAAGGTGCAATTCCCTCCCTTTCTCCGTACCATAGGCCGTACACATTTTTTTCAGATCTCACACCAGAATTCCTATGTTCACACATGATCTGCCACTAAAACCTGTTATGCCTATAAACCTAAGTTTAAAAAAATATCAAGGACATACAAAAGGGGTTATGTTTTATTTTAAATTTGGCACAGGTGAAACGGCACCAGTGATCAAGGGCCAAACCTGCCCTTTCAGACACCTCTGTCCACATCCCTCATCTTTCTTTCATCCCCTCTGGGAAAGGCAATCTTGGGCTTTTGCTATCCTTCTTGAATCCCCAGGGCTGCTGAAAGCCATTAGACAATAACAGATTAAAACCCATAAAAAAATATCAAACATTGGGGACTACAGCCCTCTGGCTTAGTGACTGATCCCGATTACACTCAACAGCTTTTCATGTCTCCTGGTGTATCAGATAAGTGAGTTAAGTATTCAATGTGCAGACCCAGTGGGACTGAAATCCACAAGAATCACAGAAAACAACTCCACCAAGATTTTTTTCTGTAGCTCTTTGATAGCTTTTCTACACTTCCTAATGACACATACTTCCCATGTATTTAGACATAGGGGCTTTACTGAGGGGAAGATCACCCTTCTTTGTGGACAGCAAGGCCAGCGATGAGACATGGTCATGATGTATTCACAAGTCCATGGAACTATTTAAAGTAATTGAACTGGCTAAAAGGCAACTTACAAGATATGAGTGGGATCATGGTGCTGGGCAGAGCTCATTTTGATTTTCTAACCTTTGAATGGCCACTTAACCTACGGGCACTACCTACTACCATGTAAAAAGCAAATAACCCCTGCAGTCCCATTCAACTGTGAGGCTCCTTTGTTCCCTAAATCAGTGCTGTGGTGAAAGGGATTACCTTGAAACTCTCCTTACTGTGCATCAAGTCCTTGCTCCTCACAGACAGCCTCTGGGTGGATCTGACATGAACCATGGTGGTGAAAGGTCTAAACTAAGACAACCGAACAAGGAAAACAGGGGTTCCTCTGAATTCACTTACTATATTTCTATCCTTTGCTACATATGGTACTAAGGCCTAGCTTAGGAGTGGTGTGTTATATTGTGGCACTGTGCAACGCACTATTTGCACTGGTGTCACAATTACGAGTGGATTGGAATTTTGCAGCCCCTTCAAGTTTTTTGCAGTTAATTATCGGCAGGTCAAACCTACTGATATTTTACTAATGGAAAAGCTGTACCTGGTCACCTGGCCCCCTGTTTCATCTGTGTGACAGACTGGAGAATGATCAGGTGACAAATCAATGGCTGCAGGGCTCTTTTGGGCATATAGTGGTGGGCTATGTCAGGTTGATACCCAGGACCTTTTCTCAGGAATTTTTGTGAACAATAGAGAAGATTATGATCTTTCAACTGGATTCTGGTATACACCTGGAGCTAATTGAGCACTTCGAGGCTTGTATTTATATGCTGGCATCTTCTCATTTTCATTCGAGTTTTCCATACGTGATTCTGGGTCCGCCGCGGTCGACTGGTAAGTATCTGACAGCGTCAGATGGAGATGACATTGAAATCGTTTATTCACAGAACACCACAGTGCTTAACCTCAGTGCTTAATTTGTAAAAGAATAAATGCTGGGGCCCTAGGTTTTGCTCAGAAGCCCCCAGCCGACACCACTGAATGTCAGATTGCCGAATACCAATGCCACACAGTCTTGATTCCACCTCACGCCTCTTTAATCCACCACCAGACTCTCCCTGCTGCTTTAGCTCCCTCTTGAGGGTGGTACTTTTTCAACCCTGCTTTCTCCCTTTGTCACGGTTTTCCTATCTTTCTCTTCCTCCTACTTTTACCCTTGTGTGTTTTTCCCTCTCTTGCTCTGGGTCAAAGTCCGATGAGAAAAATAAGTGCTGGTCCCCCAAAATTAATGCTGGGTGCCCCCACCTGCAACAGCCAGCTCAAATTAGGCACTGTTTACTTTTCCTCCAACTGGGAACCAAGGTATATTTTCTAGACAATTTACATTTAAGACTTTGGTCGCCTCATTCACATTGGTTGTAGTAATTTGGGTATGAGAGTGCAGGACAAGGAAGAAACAGAAGTGAATGAAGCTCAGGGGCGAGTGTACATGGGGTTAAACACAAACCACATCCCCTCCACGACCTTATATATTTTTCCCTAAGCCTGCTTAGGCGCTCACACACTTGTCCTTCCTCATTCTGCCGCCATTCAGCACAAAGGATTTATGACTGTTTACACAAAAATCAATTATACTGAAGTGGTCCTGCACTCTTTTAAAGGCGCTTTTCTCGAGGGAGCTGATATTTCTGACCTCTTGTGTTTTTTCAACTTTTAATTATTAACACAGGTGGCCCCACACACGGTGTTACTTCAGTTCTCCAGACTGGAGAGTTGTACTGTTGTTTGCGTGATGACAGTGTGTACTTTAAAGTCTCATTACAAAAATAAAGAGTGTTTTCAAAAAGTCATGATGTGTTCTGCGACTTATTTTTTCAGGACTCCCTTTTCTGTAGAGTGGCTAAAGAATGATAGAAACCGGATCGATTGTCCTCGGCAGATCAACTTGTTTAGTGTGAAACTTGCATGTTACTTGAGGATAGCAAGGTGCTGCTTTGTGAGTCCCCATTCACAAGTGTTTTTTTTTTCAAAGTTGCGGCAAATTGGAAAAAATATATTTTACTCTGAGGTCAAGACTTACAATAATATGTACATTTTTGTTATTCAAGCAGAATAGGCCTTCATCATGCTGAAAGACAGAGGCGCAAAATGTCCTGTAAGATCTCTTTACGAGACCCCCCCAAATAATAATCACTAAAATCATAAAGACTTGATAGGCCAGGGCCCTTCGCACTATGTGGACTTCTCTGGGCCTTGTATCAGCTTTCACTAATTCCCTGTTGTGGTGCACTTAAAGGTTGCGTGCTCAAAACTCAGATAATAATACTAATAAAATATTTATGCAGTGCTCGTCACCATAGTTTTTAACGTTATAAAGCACTCTAAAAAGCATGACGTATGGTCCTCGATGTGCAAATCTCGGAAGGATGAACGGCTGAATTGTTCCTGCTAGAATACAAATCTGTTGCAGATTACATTCAGATTATGCCACTAAGGGCCTGATTACGACTTTGGCGGTGCGGCGCTGGGTCCACCCCCCGCCGCACCGCCATAGCCTTGGTCAGACTGCCTTCTAAATTAGGAGTTTCCTTCTGTCTGGCGTGATTTTTTTTTTATGTTCACATGGCAATGGGAACATCAAAAACAGTTCCTGCAAGGCATGGACTGAAAAGTCCATGCTGTGCAGGAACTGGTGTGCATGCACACAGTGGGGGGGGGACATGTTGTGCTCTCCTTTGCGCTTCCACATGCGGAGGAGCCACAGGGGGCCCTGCAGGGTTCCCTTTGTTTCCTCTCCGGCATGGTGTTCATGAAGGAGGAACCTCCATGACACCGCCAATGGAGTGGAAACTCGTAATATGCTTGCCGGGACCACGGCAGTCCCGCCAAGCATATTGCAGCCTTCTGACTGCCGCAACACCACCAGGGATGGCGGTTCCCTGGTGACTGCGGCAGGGTTGTGGCGGTCCGACCACCTGAATCGTAATAGGGCAAATGGGAGACCACCACCGCCGCCCCGCCACAAGCCTGTCGGTCCATGGGCCGCCAGACTCGTAAACGGGCTTTAAGTCGGATGGAGTATCTTCCGGTTTTGCAGAGACTGCACATGTAGTTTTAAGGTTTGTATGGCACTTATTTGCTTGGTTGATTGACCAATAGAAACACAGAATAACTTAACTAGCCTTTCAACGATGGAAGATTTAAAAAACTGGTACATCTTACTTATCTGCATGTGTGAATGCATATTTGCTGGTACCTTTGTGCACAACCAAAAAGTTGATAGCTTTTTTGAATACTAAAGCAGTCTCGATTGGCGCAATTGAACATTTTTAGGTCTGGATTTTGACACTGCTACAGTGAAGGAGACCTATTGCTGACATAATCGATTAAGTGGACTTTGGATTCCCCTTTTTAACCATTGCCTTTCTTCAACTAGCTTATTTCTTGGCTTGAGACTTTTTCAAACACGTCTTCACTTAGCCCAGTGGAATATTCTTCACTCACCTAATACTATTGGTTGTTGGGGTGTATCCTTCAACCTCAACTCAAACCTATGTATTGGGCTGCAAGAGGGGCTACTTTACAACTATAGACCGCGCTCCACTCGTGCTGATCCCTCCTGGCTGTCTCACTTAAATGTGCTAAAGTGTATGCCTTAGCACATTAAACCCAGACCTATTGGCGTTTCCAATGTTTGTTGGCCTTCAGCACTGAATGCAACCTAGCATTTAATTATAAAAGGGACGATTATTTTGTTTTCATTGATTCTCAAAGGCATTTGCAGGTCCATATCCCCCTTCATATATTGTGTGGGCAGGGGACTGCAGTATCAGCTTATTTCAATTTCACAAAGCACTTCCGTGTTATTCTGCATTCTCAATGCACACTCTTTTCCTGTGTCAAGTCAGACTAAGTGCAGGTAAAAGTGCCTGCCACACAGGGATTCAAACTTGAGGAAGGGTCATCAAAGTCCTTGGACACCATTTAGGGGTCACAGCTGCGACCCCTGGCTTGCCCTATGCTACCCCTAACACTGCCTTTGCGACCCCTGGCCTCAGAGGTGGCAAATTCAGTGCCAGGAACACAGGGGCAGCTGGGGATCGACTCTCTTTATTTCCTGTCAATTTTCTACTTATGGTGAATAAATAAAATATATTATTCACTAATAGTGTAATAAAATGGAGTACAATAAGCTGGGATATGCCCTTCCATGGCAGCTGAGGTAAGTACAAAATGCTTTTAAATGTATGTTGTGTGTGTGCTTGGAGGTGAGAGTGTGTTTATGTGTGAGAGAGTGTATATGTGCGAATTTGTGTGTATGTGTAAGTATGTGTGTGTGAATGAAAGTGGAGGTCAAAGGGCATTGTTATGTCACTTCCACTACCCCTGTCATTTCGGTGAATTGACGTCCATATCAAAGCCTGAGGACTTTGGGTTCCCTGTGTTAAGAAACAGTAACATGCTGTCATCACTATGCTTCTCGCTCCACCACAGTGCTGGGCGTGAGGCAAGAAATAAGCAGGACCCAGCCTATGCTCGCACATTCATCAGGGAGGTCGACTGTACAAGGTTGAGCTGTGCAACTGTCTCACTCTCCCTCACAATGTGCAACATCTTTTTGAATATCAGGAACGTGTGCATTGCACACTGTTGGCACACTCACAGTGTCATCTCCACTGTGATACTGACAGGTGTATTAGGTAAAGGAAACAGGTGTATACATCATTGTGTATCGACCCCACAAGATAGCCAACTGACAGTTAGAATGATGCATTCATTTAGCAGTAGAACGTTTTACCAAGGGAGGGTTTTACATTAAGGCCACTGCATGATGCTTTATGGCTCCATCAGAAATTTGCCACAAGATGGCACCACACAAAATCGAATGCAATTAAAAAAAGGCATTGGTGCCATGGGAAAGGAAGCAACCAGACAGCAAAATATCGTTTTCCTTGCGGGTCCAGAAATCCTTGCACCAGAGCTGATTTTACCAATACACTAACTCGCCCTCTTCCATGCAATAGGCCCAATGATTTTGTCACAAGAGTTTAGCTGTGCTTAACAGGATGTACAGCATAGTTCTAAAGCAATGACTCCTGGTCCACTCAAACATCTTGCCAGTGATTGCCACTTTCCAGCGTATTCTTCACCTTTCACGTTTTATGGCCCACTTCATATCTGCTGCAGGGAAAGATGATCAGTGAGTTTTGATGTCCTTTTGAGAATCAGACATGGCAAAAAAAACAATGCTGTGTTGAGATTAGACGGTAGACAGAGAACAATTGATGGAGTTTGCTTTAAATGTAGTTCAAACTGTGTACTGAGTTGCCTCTACGTGTTTAGGGAATAAATGACCCTAAATGAAATGAAATTACATAGATTTATACAGCGCACAATTAGCACAATACGTCAAGGCGTTAAAAAGACCCTAAATTTAGTGTTGAACTTTTCAGAAAAGTGAAGTACCCAATGTTTAACAGGACAGCATCACAAGTACACGTTTTCATATGCCATCCTGTGGGAAGGAATGGGGGCAAACTGTTGATTAACCGCACCTATTTTATTTATTGTACTTTATTATAATTTTCATAATGAACACCAAATCCCACAGAGGCACCAGACCACAATGCAGGGAGAAAATGACCTGTTGAGCAACTAACCTGCTACCAGCAGTATGTTAGCTTTAGTTTTCAATAGCGTGCAACCAAAATATCGTAGGGCAAGTATGAACAACCAAATTATTGACAAGGTAAGTATAGCTTTACCGCCCCTATATATATATTCCCTAAATAAGAAAAAAAATGTTAAAGTGACGAAATAGTTAGGTATGGTAATAATATCTTACTTTACTTTTTTTACTTTAATTCACTGAAAAAAAGGTTAAAGTGGGTAATATTATCTTACTTTTTTGAAATGTTAATTCACTGACAAAAAATTAAAGTGATGTTATAATTAGGTGAAAATGTCAGTTAAAATGTTACATTTTAAACTAAAAAACACTGAAATTCACCAGTTATGGTTGATAGTTGACTAAGCAATGCTAATGTTGTTGTGCCTAACGATGGATCCTGTCTTGTAATCTATCCCTGCAGAGAACCCCCTTTCCTTTCTAGATGTATTAACCCGGATTTACATAGGATTATCAAGTTTTCAATATTGTGCAACCAAATATCAGAGGCCAAATATGAACAATCAAATTATTGACAAGGTAGTTGTATGTAATGTGACTATAACTTTACCACCCCTAACTCCAAATCTACATACTCTGAACACACACACAAATATATATATTCAATGAAAAAATTAAAATTTAAAGCGATATTATAGTTAGGTATGGTAATAATATCTTACTTTCCTTTAAAAATAAAAGCTGAGAAATTCATTGAAAAAACGTTAGTGATGTTATAGTTAGGTAAAAATATCAGTTAAAATGTTGTATTTTAAACTTTAAAAAACCCTGAAATTCACCAGTTATAGTTGACTGAAGAAACTAGACCTCACGCCACCCACCATGCACAGTGTTGTCATCAATTATATCATTTCAGAAGTTACATTGATATTATCAATGATGTCATACAAAATTTGATGAGTGATGTTATATGTGAGGAAATAAGCAGTGTATGGTGAGCTACCAACTAAACCATCGACTAAGATCAACTCTTAAATCTCAAGTCCCAGACTCTCCTTCATGAATAAACAAGTCATAGGCATTCGCTGATTGCAAGACTTACATAACACTCTTCTGCAACACATATGCTTAATGCAGGAAACCTGGCTTATGAAGGATGTTTTTTAAAACAGACCAAAGATGTCCTGTTTTGCATTTTTTATGGTGCATCATCCTCCAATTACTTAGCCTCTAGAGTCAAGAGGCAGTCCCTCTATGCACTTTAACCATGTCACCAACTGCTTGGAAGCATTTTGGCATGCCAATATTCATGTAGTATAAAATGCCAATGCAGAGCGCCACAATGGGGCACAATGGGGAACTCTCTGTCATTCAAGGAAAAGCCCCAATATCTGTCAGAAGGACCACAAGAAGATGGACAAAACTGACCTGTTCTCTAGGTAAGAGAATCCAATGGTTGGACCTTGTTGATCCCCTGATATTGTCCGATGGGACAGTCTTCTTGATTGATTTCAAGTCCTTGTGGTTTATTCTGAAGAGGCCCCACCTAATTGACTAAAATGCGTCGACCAGTGTATTTGGAGGAGTTCCTATTTCCTTTATTACATGGAGCAGTTGGACTGATTCTAACAAAATTTACGAACTGATAACTAGGAGAACAGTATTTTATTTTGGCCAACTCCAAGAAAAATGGAACTACCTCCGGGTGGACTTTGTAGATTAAATTCCCATGGAGACACCACAGTCTTATCAAAAAGAGCTGTGAACTGTACAAGGGCACTCAATGAATTAGAAATACAAAATATTATGTGTAAAATAAATGTCATAGTAATTTCCTTTGAGAATCTAGTATCCTCTTGTTTAGCTATTGGTATGTGTTATATGTAACACTTGGAGGTTAATCTGCACAAATTACGCTATGTGTAAAGTATTATGTATCTCACCAATAGTAAGCAATGTTATTGTTGTTGAGCCTTCCTAACAACAGACCGTCTTGTAATTTATCACTGTAGAGAACCCCCTTTTTTATGGATGTACAAGCCAAGGTTTACATTGGGTTATTCTGACCTCCCCTTTTAGTCTTGTCAGGTTTTGCTGACTGCTTGGGCTCTATCTGGTTCTGGCCTGCTCTCCTGTAGGCTGTGTTGTGTCCTGTTTGGATGTCATCTGTGTCTGTGAGCTTCTGCCCTGTTCCTCATACCGGATGTATGAGTTGTGAGGTTGTGTGCGCACTGGCATCACAGCATTTCAATGTACTGCAGACACTCTCATCCTTGCTTTTCCCTGTCTGTTCTAAGTGGACCACATGCCCCAGCATTCTTAACTCTCCATGCCTGCATCAGTTATCTTGGGTGGGGCACATCCATAAATAGAGCCCCACACAGACAATGGTATGCTTAAACCTGGAGAGCATCGAAGTGGTGTCAACTCAGCTGAGAGGCTCTCGCTCCCCAAGCAGCTATGGAGAAAACAGTGAGGGGGCCAGGAGTCGTACAGAGAGTGGCCTGGTCTCAAGGTAAGGAATGTGGGCATGCTCCCTTGATGTGTTTTCTAGCAAACTTTCTTGACTCTCATAAGATAAAAACTCATGACCAAAAGAGAGAATTCCCCTGGGGAAATTCCATGTGAACTTGTTACCGTACTGGAGTGAAAGTAACACAACCTAAAGAGTAACACTAAGTCTGTCGGCTTGACCCTAGAGTCTCTAAAATGGTCTTGGTTTATTTTGAAATACTATGAAAGTGGTTAGCTACAAAGACTACATTGAAGATTAAAGATAGTCCTATACATAAGAGACTCAATGCAAACAAATCAGGATTCCAGAAGACTCAGCAGTCCCAAGCAGAATTACATAAGAGCTTCCAAGTAAAGACCAAGTTGTGGTATGTTGTGCTTGTCTGTTTCTCATCACAATAAAAATGTTTACTGATGAAATCTAAAGAAGTAGGTTAATAGAATGCTTTCTGTAGTAGCGGTCACAATTCAATGTTGTAAACCAAACCCAGCTGAGAAGTGTGATCTAGAGTGAACGTGAGAGTCGATCATCTTTCTTTCAGGTGAAGATAATAAATCCCAAGGGGAAAAGCAGTAGTGTATCTTCTCACAGCAAGGGACCAGAGTACAATTGCATGTTTGTTTTCTATTCCAGATCTCCCTCCCGGCTGTTTCCTTTCATAAACCCCTTCCTTCTCTCAGCACACCAAACATTTGTGCCAAAACGGCAGGCATAATTGGTCCCTGACAAATCTTGACAATGGGGGGATAGGTTATGTAATTTTCTGTTTAACATATGTGCTTGCAAAGTTGGCAATGGCTATGGAAATGATGACTGATGTATTGTCAACAGACCTGTTTATGCGAGGTTTCCAATAATTTGCTCTCCACATAGGCCGATCAAACAATTCTCTGAAGAGTGGGTTGGGATTTGTGACTTTCCTCTGAACTGAAGTGGGATACACTCCCAAACAATTACGTTAGTCTGACATGAGTAGCTGCCACAAAAATCACTTACACCACTCTACAAAGACCATCTAAGTTCATTAACAACCAGCCGCACAAAGAAGCCTGTAAGACTAATCAAGAGGTACATAATTATATTACATATGCTAAACAAAATTTGGTATTTATTAATGTGATCCAGTTAGCTGGAATGAATAATCCTACATCCCAAGGTGAAAAGTACTTCCATTTCATTCTGATCATCTGCTTTTGTGAATAGCAACAGCAAATTAATTTACAAACACATTTCATTTAATCTTGCAAATCATTGATTCTGTCCATCACTTTCCACCGCAAGGGAGAAGCACTGGGTCCAAGAGGAACTGGGCAAGTAAGGGTAAGGAAGGTCTAGAATGAAGAGGCAGTTGGAAGAGACATTTATACAGGAAAGCACAGGACATGGAGGCGATATGATGTATAAACATCCAGATGTGACAGTGCCCGGATAGAAAGGAGGTGCAACAAGGAGATAGAAAGACACAAAGGGCTAGGAGTGCAGGAAGGTAGGCATATTGGGTGATGCAAGAATGTGGATATATGTGGATACAGGGATGGGAACACACATAAATAGAGAGATTCAGAGTTGTGGGGAAGCAGGGATGGTGAGATGCTGGCATGGAAAGATGTAGTAGTCTTGGGGAGTCACTGGGACAGAGAGGACACAGGGACTGTGGGTGCTGGATATAGGGAGTCGTTGACAGAGGGAAACACTGGGCAAGGAAAGGGGGACATGGAGACAATGACAGGCTGAGACAGGCAAGTGTGGAGAAACAAATACAAATACTTAAAAACATCAGTTACAGGAAGACAACACCAGTCAACCCCTTGACTAGTATAAGTCTTAGAAACATAGCATTTCAAAGTTGTTCTGTTATTAATTCCATGAAGTCTTCTTCCGCATGTGAAGCATCAACAAATTTGTCTCTGGATTGAGAAAAATAATCAGTCAAAATTTTTACACAAACAGTGGCGTCATTAGGAGGGGTGAGGTGGGGCCGATGCCCCAACTGTAACTGCTCTGTCCCTTCCCTTATGCCCTACCACTAGGTGCAAGCCTCAGCCAACAAACCAGACACTGCCATCTCAGACTGGGCCCCAGATACTTGTTTACGCAAGTCTAGCATGCTGCCATGTACTAATTATATTGTAACTCAGAAGGAGGGCAGGGCTGCATCGAGCCTTTATTTCCTCTCTCACATTAGGTGGTGGATCCTGGAAGTATCTTATTGGGCCATGTGATGTCTAAGGAAGTTCTCAGGATTGATACTTCCTGATCTGTTGCCCAGTCAGGAGCATGGTGGTACCACAGGGCCCTAGCATAGGTCATCATTAACAACTAGTGCTGTGAATGGGTGCCGCCCAAACAGAAAGGGAAGGATGAGCGGCTCTGTGGCCAGACAGTGTTGTGGTCATCTGCCAAGCACCCAGATAACAGGCAGTTATCTGGTGTCCAATGTAATTGACCTTTCATATACACCTGTTATGTTAATTTAACTTATAGTGCGCACAAATCACCCCGAGAGGGTTATCTTGGTGCAGACAACTTATGAGCAGAGTAGCAGACCGATTAGGCCTGCAATAACGCTGTTTTTAGAAGTTTCTTAACATGAAGATGATCTGTGCATTGGCATATATAAAGTGGAAGCTTGCTCCACAAAAAGGGAGCCAAGTCAGAAAAATATCTGCTCCTGGAACGAGATTTGGAAATACGTGGAACTGGGAACAAGGCCTTGTCACTAGATCTCAAAACTCTGCAAGGACGATAGTGGAAGAGCTTAGCCGAAAGATAGCTCGGCGCCTTGCCCTGCAAGGACTTGTGGGTCAGGCAGCAGACGTTAAAGATGATTCTTTTAAGAATCAGTAACCAGTGAAGCATGCACAGTAAAGGGGCAGAGGCTGTCCTAGCTGGAAGATTATGAATGAGACATGCTGCTGTATTTTGAACTACTTGCAATTTGCTTTAGAAAGTCTCATTTGGGGAGAGGATGTGGCCTAAGGCTAGGGCGGTCGACCTCAAATCTGGGAAACTGGGTTTGAGTCTCGGCAAAGACGCTCAACATCCTGTGATTCTGGGAAAATTACTTAATCTCCCCGTTCCTAACAAAAATGAATGTGTCCTTATGTAACACAATTGGTGCTCATGTAAAGCGCTCTGATACCTTCGGGTCAAGTTTGTGCTGTATAAAACTTCGAATTAAAAAAGATTTTTTTTTTAGAGAAACTAAAAGAGCGTTACAGTAGTCCAAGTGACTGAAGACAAGTGCTTGGGCTAGCATTTTCATCACTGAGTGTGAGAGGAGGGGGAAAATTCTCCGTAGTAGCCGTAA
Organism: Calotriton arnoldi; assembly: GCA_963921515.1. Taxonomy (NCBI): domain Eukaryota; kingdom Metazoa; phylum Chordata; class Amphibia; order Caudata; family Salamandridae; genus Calotriton; species Calotriton arnoldi. Next base: position 863,424 of record CAWUFW010004614.1, on the reverse strand, counting down.
CACGTGAAAACATGAGCCAGTGGTGGCTGCAACCTTTTCATTCATGGAAAGTGCTTGCTTAAGGTGGACACCTACATTTGTCACTGCCAGTTTGGGAGTTGGAGCTAGAACAAGTTCAGAAGGCCATCATTCAGATGTCCAAAGCTGCTGGGCCTTACCAAACAGCATGATTTCGGTTTTATTGGCATTCAGTTGAAGACAATTCTCTGTTATCCAAGATGCGATGGCTAATATACATGCTTAGAAACAAGCTTTGGCATTATTTAAATCTTGATCAAGGGTAAATATCAGCTGTGTGTTGTCAGCATATGTCAGAGGAAGAAAGCCAAACTTTCTGGCAAGGTTCGCCAGGGGGGCCACATAGATGTTGAACAGCATAGGGCTCAAGCAAGAGTCTTGTGGCACACCTTTATCAAGTTTCAATGTACTCGATTTATAAGATCGCAGAGTAATAGTTTGGGCGCGGTCAGTTAGAAAGTCCTTAAACAATGATAATGCCTTCCCATGGATGCCTGCCTCCTGCAATCTTAACAGCATTCTAGAATGAGAGACAGTATTGAATGCTGTGGAGAGGTCCAACAGCACAAGTAGTGAGGGGATATTATCAGCCAGGCCCTGAGGCCAACCCCCCCACATGCATTCAACCCCATGCTGCGTACGGCCTTTAGCCATGTGCATTGGGGGAGTTGGCCATAAGGTCTGGCCTACGGCCAGGGCATGTGGCCATAAAGCAGCCAATCCCACACTGCACAAGGCCTGTTAAGAACAGGAACACATCCTTTTCCATATAGTGGCATTTTAGTGGTGTAGACTTTGAGGGTGGCCACAAATGTTCTTAACTGTTGCATAATTCAAACATCTCAAACCAGCCACTTTGGAGGAGACTTTCTAATTAGTGTTTTATATGCAATTAGCAAGGCAGGCTTTGAGACAAAACCATTCACCGGTAGGTTATTTGCTTACACTAAACAGTCATTCCCTTTTTTGTAGGTAAACATAGCCTTTTTAAAGTTCATGGGATAAAACATGATCTTGAGCTTCGCAACATTTATATGCAAGAACTTTATCAAGTAAAAGGATAAAGTTTGGAAACTTTGTTGCAAGCCTAAAGGAGATTAGTCAAAAACAACGTAATCAGCATAGAAAACTGTATTTACAGCTGTCTTACAAACTCTGGTGGGGCTTTTCTAAGAATACAGATCACAGCAGGTAGGTCATATATGTACAAGGTGAAGAGCAGTGGTCCTAAAATGCTACCTTGCCTTCAACCATTTGAGGTTTCAATTCGGTTAGAAAGCCATCCGTATGACCTTTTCTTGATTTAATGCTAAGTCTCACTGTGTAAAGCAATACAATCCTCTAAAGGTGTGGCCCGGGATGCTGAAAGCAACCAGTTTACATATCAATATCAACTAAGCCACTTTGTCGAAAGCCCTAAAAAAATTGATGACTGCGGCGTAAACTGGCTTCTTTCTTTTTATGACCAATACCTCTGAAGGCTGGGCACATAAGCATGACTTCTCCACAGGCATGTCATGACATTCATCAACACAATGTTGGACGAATTCTAGTCCGAGTCAGAATGCTACCCCTATATAAGAACAAGGTATCGCTGTGTTATGCATGTGTGCTGCTCTAGCTCTAGTAAACGCCAAAGCACCACACCACAACTGGAGGGCAATAAATGGAGGATATTCCAGGTGCTCGTAGCAGGCCCAGAGGGACACGGTGGACCAGGAAACCATAGGCCAAGAAACAGTACTGTATAGCAGGCCTTGGTCTGAGGACGTTGGCTTGATGCAAGCCAAGCTAGGGAAAGCACAAAGATTTTGCAGCGCTGTCTGTTTTTATACCACCACTTTATGTGGCTGGCAGTGCCCACCGTCAAAGACATGTTTAAATCAGTGGCTGATATCAAGAGCACGCCCGCTCTCCCTACAGAATGCACTGAAACCCATAAAGCATGGTCGAGTTAGTCAAGGGCTGGAAAAGAGCAGACCACTTGGGGTCAATGGCCTTATATAATGCCAAATATTTAGTTGAGTTGCGTGTCACGAGGGGGCACAAAGCAAGATGGATTTCAATAAGATGGGATGTCTTTATACGTAATCGCCCCTGATCAAATTAACTACCATGGCCCATGATCCTGTAAAAACAAATCGCCTATCGGACTTTGTGAACTGTACTGCGAAAAGTTCTATATTGGAGTTTACACACTGTAACAACTAAGTAAACAAAGGTGGCTATGCGTACTGTTTCAATGCAGCTTCAAAGCCCCGGCTTCAGAAGACCTCGACTCCAGTCCCAAGTGTCACGATTACAGGTTCCTGACATAAGTATCACTAGTCTGAGCCAGAAAGATCAAAGTCCCCTTAATGCCAATAACCTCCTGTCCTCAATCACTGCTCTCGTCAGCAAACTTCCTAGTTGCTCCTCCAGTACCGAAACAGGGAGGCAAAGAATTCATCCTTTGTGTTAATAACTCACCCGCCAGAGTTCAATAATAATTGCTTTCTGCATGGCGGGGCAAAGCGAGATGGCTTTAGGGAGCATGAAAAATAGCCCTGAAAAGACCACAGCTGCTGCAAATGACAAGGAAAGTGACGTTCCCTTTGGCTTGGAAGGGTTAATGTTGCCATATTGAAGATATGGAGTTATCAACAACATCTGATGTTTTTTACTGTGCAGTGAAGCCCTGCTCTCTTCCAGGGCGCATATGTCTGCTGACCCGAGTTCATGGTATGTTCACTGCAAACCTCGAGAGGTTGTTGCCAGCTGTTTGTATAAAGCCGGAGGCAAAATACACAAATGTGCTGAGAAATTACAAAGACTGTCAGGCATCAGACTTCACAAGAACTGCACTGGAGGCCAGTCTGCCCTTCAATAGTTCAACATGCAGACTGCATCATGTAATGGTCAAAAACATATAGGTAGCCATATGCGTTCGCGCAAAAATAAAATAGACGGAGAGAACAGAGAATTGGAGTTAACATCAGAAGTTTTACCACGTGCCATAGTAAGCTCCAGCCAATAAATACTAGCAGATTGAGCTGGATTCTTCCTGCTGGAGGAGGGCAAAGTCTGATTTGCATATGACTGGTCTTGTCTTGAGTGGGCAAGAAAAGATGGACTGGAATGCAGCTCAAAGCAATTGTCAATGGCTGAGATTAATTAAAAAATTTCAACTCATCAATTTTTCGGTTTTGGGAGGGTTTACTGTTTACTTCATGAAAGGAGTTGCCAGAAAGTTGTAGATCTGCAGATATCCATGAAAAGGCACATGCCTAAAGAATGCAAAATGAATAAATGGTGTGGAGTCCCATATGCTAAATTGCTTTATCTTCTGGTAAAAGTTGTTTTGCTACTTTGTTGCATTTAATCACGCAAGAACAGGGCCACTGGGATTGAGCGATGCCGCGACATTCATTGCATAGTTATGGATTGGTTGCATTTGCCATATATTCCACCATCTGATGCATAATTTGCAGATTTTACCATGAAAATTGTTTCTAGCTCAAACGGATAAAAAGTTACTAACGCGGTGACACTTGTAGACATGGAGTGGAATGCCCTTCGCAAAAGTCGACGGGTTACATTTCAATTGACTATTGCTGTTTTTGAGTGTTAAACTGTTAACAAGGATATGGGACCTTTGCTCAGACAGTGGTTACGTATAAAAAAGATAAAATTATGCAGTAATACTGTTACAAAATTTTCCACATTACGTCACATAATTTCCCTTTTTTGTTGCATAACTTAGTCAACCTGCTCATGATTCGATCCTCTCCTGTTGCATAATTCCATTGGCCCTGGGTAAGATACAGTGCCACAGAATGACTTTTCATGCAGCTTCAGCCTAACTATTGTCTAAACCTTTTCAAAGAATGATAACACAAACTGCATTTATTATGTTGATATCACCAACAAAACATATTTCAATGGAATGGAATTCCTTGACATTTTAACTAAACAAACAAGTTATAAGTGCATTCTATACATCCATTTTGTAATAACCTAATTCCTCCTTTTTTAGGTCTGGCTGAGCCAGCGCATGCGCTGCTCTGCGAGAAATTTAGTAGGTGGCTTTTTAGAGTGCTACCCACAGGCTTTTGCTGGCCTCCAGCTTGCGTTCACGATCGCGTGCACGTGCACAGCTGCCATCTGGGTTGCTGTAATGAGGCTCCTCTGCTCGCACTCCCTTCTCCCCCTCCCTTTTCGTCAGCTTCATTAGGCGCCATGTGGCTTCCCTCGCCATCTGGCTTCCCACCCTTACACTCGCAGCGGCTTTAATCGCTCGGGATTACTCTCACTTTCACGGCCGCGCGGCCAATGCTTGTTTTTAATTGTTGCATCGCTGCGTGGCTCGCTTTGAAACATACTTTATCTTTCAGCAGGGCGCTCATGAAACAGGCGCCACGCTTTATTCTAATTATTACAGCGTGGCATGCCAAGGATTAACTTTAAACATAGTGGCCGTGCCTTTCTTTTGTTGTGCACGGCGCACTTGAATTCATACTTTCACTTTCAGCGTGACGCTTATAAATTGTGCGCCATGCTTTATCTTGTGCTGCAGGAAGTAACATTCATGTAATGTACGGATCGGGAGGCTTAGTGCGCGCCTTGCCTTCAAACATGCTTTACAATGTGTCTGCATGCCTGCTGAGGACTGGAGTGTTGGTGATGATTTACTGCTCACTAGGCACTTTGCTTCATCTCCCCGGCTCACCCCAACAACACTTCCCACCCCGGACTCAGCATTTAAATAGCCGCAGGCGTTTCCAGGGAGGGCGGCAGCTCTCACTGCTATTGTGCTTTGCACACCACAAACTGGGTAAAAGTTAACTTTAATGCACTGTTAGCTGCACAACACAGTCTTCATCTCTCCCTACAGCTTGCATGTTCAGACAGCCTGTGCCCGTCCACCTACGTAATTTACTTTTATGCCCCTTTTTTATTTACTTAAATAATATTGCTTTTGTGTTTACCCCCATTACAACAAATTATCATTAATATCTGGCTACAATATCAATGCAGCACAATAAACAGAGTGCTGTTATTGCACCATTGCTGTTTCTGAAAATAAGCACTTATAAGGCCCCAAAGGCGAGACCTATTGGCTATGCCAATGCTTGTTTATCCAGTATAGGAACCCACTAGGCTATTCAAAAGCTTTTCCTAACATTCTTGGTTGACCAGTTTGTCAAGAGACCACAGTTTGTGGATATTTTCCTTGCCTGAAAACTTTCAGTGGCGAATGTTGTCCTTATCTTTTCTCAAGATAGTCTGATAAGGAATCATATAGTATTCTTGAACATAGCAAACGAAAAGCATACACATATTCTTACAAAAATATTTTTTTCTCGCACTTTGACATCTTTCTGTACTACCAGTTTACTTAACTGATTCATTCACTTTTTAGCAGCTTTCTAAAGAAATGGTCCGGCCAGGATGACTTAGAGTCAAAAAACACAAGGGATGATAACCCTGATCCCTAATTCAATCTTTGGTCCTAGAAAGTCAAAGTATCCTACCTTCAAAATAAAGCTTTTCTGCATTCACAGGAGTGGCATCTATGTTTAGATAAGGCATCTGTCACTCACTTAAAATTATTCTCACAAAACCTCCAGATGAATGGTGCAAATTCCTACCAAATGTTGCTTGGAAACATGCTTTATTCTAAAGGGAACAAACCCTTGTAAATATTATGATGTACACATGACAAAGCAGCTGCCTTCACCTATTGGAAAATGTATGCTTTGACCATAGGAAAAGTCCAGCTATCATATGGAAGGCACAATCAGACTTCCTTGCCACCCACAACAATAAAGTACTTCCTGTCATTATTCAATTTAATTCAACTTGTGCCTATCCAATCTGAGATCACCATCATACATGGTTGATCCTGAGCAGGAGTGCCACAGTGGTCATTTGTTAATGTCTATGTAATGCTGACTCATTGCCTCTTAAACTCTGCACTTCATTTTATCATGCAGTTACAATGGCTAATGACTCTAAAACTGGAATTAATGACTACAAAAGAAAAGTGACCTAAAGGCAGGTAACCTGTCAATATGCAGTAAATAATTAAGGACCAGAGGCAGTAAGAGGAACATTTCCCACTGAAAGAAAGACTACGGTTGGTGGGGTCATTGATTTGGTACAGGAAACCCTGCCAGGTAGAGCTTGGACAGTGATTGTATCAATTCCCTTTGCACATTCCCTCACTGACTTCTTGGGTCCTCAACTTGCATGAGTAATCCAAGTGATGGCGCTCCAGGGTGAGAACACGCAGCAACAGGACAGAATGGAATGAACAGTACTCTAACACACTCCAGCTGAGTCAACGGTGCTGCCAATAATCATGCAATGCATCGTTCTAGCATTTGGCGTGACATTCTAATTAGTTTGCAACAGACCATAATGTGGTCTGGTGAGAAAATGTACACCTTTCAAATCCTCTGCTAATGTAGCGTGAAAGCTTCCTATTTGGAATGTTTTTAAATATTTTAATGTAATGTGCCGGTAGTTAGAACTCAATTTAATGCTATAATTATTGCTTTTTCAACATACAGAAGGGGGCTTACAGCCAACACCTAATAGCCTGTTAGAACTGGGGGTCTCTAGTTGGCAATGGTTTGCACCTTTGTCCAAATAGGGACCCTTGCTTCTAGTCAGGATAAGGGGGATACACTCCTAAAATAACCCCTGCTCACCCCCTGGTAGCTTGGCACGAGCAGACAGGCTTATCTCAGAGGCAGTGTGTAAAGCATTTGTGAACACATACAGTAATACAGTGAAAACACTACAGATGGACACCACACAGGTTGTATGTAAAAATAAGTAATCTTTATATAGACTTAACACAAGACCCAATAGCAAAAATCCACAATACTGTAATCTAAAAATAGACTTAAAATGATAGAGACAGTTCACGTTATCTTCAAAAATAGGATAGTCAATCAAATAAAGCTTGTAGCAACAAATAACTCCACTTGGAGTTATCACGACGTCGTGACCGGTGGAAATCCCAAAGTACGGCGCCGACCGCGAGGTGCGCGGCGTCGGGCCTGGAGTCGAGCAGACCCACAAAGAACAGTACCTGGAATTCGATGAAAACAAAGACGGTGCACGGCGTCGGGGAGGTGATGCTTCGTTGGCGCCGGCGGCGTCGGTTCCTTACGACCCCAGGGGAGGTGATGTCTCGGTTCCTTACTGCAGCGCAGGGGAGGTGAGGCGTCGGTTCCTTACTGTGTCGGGGAGGTGACGTCACGGATGGCGGCGAGGCGTTGGTTCCTTATGATGGTGCGGCGTCGATGGATTCGGGGGTCACCCACGTCGAGGATCGGCTCCGCGATGATGAAGCCCTGGCGTCGGTGAAGTCGGGGCTGCGGTGCGAGTCGGGACGGTGCGTCGTGAACGTCACGAGCGGTGTCCTCGGCTCCGGTGCAGGCAGCGGCCTCGATGACGGCTTCGGAGTCGATGTCGCACGGCGTCGGCAGGCGTCGGGCCTACGGTGCAAGTCGGGGCGGTGCGTCGTGCTCTTCACGAGCGGTGCCCACGGCTTCGGTGCAGGTTACGGCGTCGCTCGCCGGCGTCGGTGTTGCAATTTCCCTCTGTTAGCAGCTAAAACAGCAGTTCCAGATGCAGGCAAACAGAAGGGGTGAAGTCTTTGTGTCCCTGTGACTTCAGGCAGGAGTCAAGCTCAGTTCAAGCCCTTGGAGATTCTCTTCTTCAAGATGATAAGCACAGCAAAGTCTTTTCTCCTGTCCTTGGCAGAAAGCAACAACTGCAGGCCAACCCCAATCAGCAAAACAGCACAGGGGCAGTACTCCTCCTTCAGCTTCTCCGGTTCTTCTCCTTGGCAACAGGTTTCTTGATTTCCCAGAAGTGATCTAATTTCATGGGGTCTGGGCCCCAGTATTTATACACAGAAATCCTTTGTTCTCTGAAGGCAGAGAGGCCCATGCCTAGTCCAAACCAGTTCTGGTCCGTCTTGGAGCACTTTGTGTACATGACTCCTTCTTTCCTTTGAGAGTGAGGGGCAGAGCCATCAGACGCCCGGCAGGAGGTGGAGCCAGCATTGTGGAAGGCAGGCACAGCCCTATTCAGACCCAGGTGCAACTCCTCCCACCCATCTTCCTTCAGGCAGACCTATTCAGCCTAGTGCTGACTCACCCTGCCTCCTGGAATCCCCCAGCCCCTGTCACTCACAAACCCAGACATACAATACACAATCTGAGCAGAGGCAGCTGGATGGTTAGGCAAGAAAATACCTACTTTCTAAAAGTGGTATTTTCAAACACAGAATGTTAAAACCAACTTCACTAAAAGATGTATTTTATCATTCTGAGTTCAGGCATACTAAATTCGTTTTTCTACCATGTTCCCTGGGTCAGTTAGGATTATAAGGTGTAATAATCAAACTGCCCATTCTGGCCTATGGGGAACAGGTAGCCTTGCAATAGTGAAAAACGAAAATGGCTGTAATTCACTATTAGGACATGCCACACACACCAGGGCATGTCCTACCTTATACTTACAATGCACCCTGCCCTTGGGCCTACCTTAGGGGTGTCTGATATGAAGATAAGGGAAGGTTTAGGGACTGGCAAGGGGTGCACTTGCCAAGTCGACATGGCAGTCACAGACTGCACACAGGCTCTGCAATGGCAGGCCTGAGACACACTTTACAAGCTGCTTCTGTGGGTGGCACAACCAGTGCTGCAAGCCCACCAGCAGCATTTGATTTACAAGCCCTGGGCACCCATGGTGCACTGTACTAGGGTCTGACAAGTAAATCAAATAACCCAATCATGGAGTCACTAATCAACACATCAATTTACAATAGGGAGAGCATATGCACTTTAGCACTGATCAGCAGTGGTAAAGTGCCCAGAATCATAAAACCAACAAAAACAGGTCAGAGAAAATACAGGAGGAAGGCAAAAAGTTCAGGGATGACCCTGCAAAAAGAGCCAAGTCCAACATAGCCCAATTGACTGATTTAGTTAGTACGCATTCTCGTGTTGAAGAAGAGTAATCTCTTACAAGGTGTTGATGCCCAAGACAAAGTCTTACCAGGCCACTGGTCATAGTATGAAGACTAAAAACATGCTGAACACTCCACACATTTTCTGACCACTTTCTGAAATGTTTTAGGATACCACAAAAGTGTAAGTGACAGGCAAAACTGTTTATATGCTGCCAAGCAATTGAAATATATTTTTTGTAGTTTAAACCAGTTAAAGGTGGAATGAAAAGCTTCCTTACATTTGACTTCAATGTATGACCATTTTCAGAATTCCCTGTGCCTTATTCTTTCAAAACACTTTGTTACCTTACCTATTTTCAGGAATCCCCAGTGCTTGTGAGAATCAAGTGATTCATGTTTGGCCCTGGTCTGCCTCCATACACCACTTTGGTACCCTACCACAAAGGTATCAGGTGAGCAAAAAGCCTGAGGTAGTGGGAATGGCATCACGTACATTTGATCCCCGATGACTATGCAGCTTTGACCCTACATTCCACCATTTTGAGTGGAATATACATTTTTTTTTAAACTACGTTATTGTGCTTAGAAACCTCAATGAATATTTTTAAAGCAATTTCTAATATGCTAATATAGAGAAAAAAACCTTGAAATTGGCCAAAGAACGAAGAGGAACTGCAACACTCATTTCAGTGCACTGTACAGTGAAAATTAGTTAATATAACGGGGAATTGATTCTAATGCCCACTTTTTATATATTTGCACCAATGTAAACTGAACTGTCAACCTAAATATATACAATGCAAGGGTGGAATTGTTCCCTGTTGCCTTTATTGAAAATTCAGTACTACATATTTGAGTATCCAATATTTCTGCCTTCAAATTTTTCAGATTTCCATCATTTCTGCTCCTTTGTTTCTAGTAAATTTCATATTACATTTGTACTACTAACTTTAATGAACATCGCCCTCTCTGTCAGGAGTCAGGACAAATACCCTCTTGGTGTAAAAATGAAGATTAAGTTGCACAAGTATGTATCTCAAATGTTCGGACAATGGTTCCTTCTTACTAACTAATTGATGACACAGAGCCGCCTGAGGGTTCATCGGAACATATCTTAAAGCGCAGGCCCTCAATCTTTGCCCCTCATTTTGGGCACATTTGTGCATGGAATTCAGATGGACTCTCCATTTGTATTTAACTCACCTTCTAGTAGGGAATCGATGCTCTTGTTTCTAATGCAGCGGTCTCTTTTTTAATTCCCAGCTCTTACTTTCTGTAGTCATTAAATGTGTGTATACAGACATAGCTTAAGAGCAATGCAGGACTGAAAAGCTGACATGCGTTCAGGGATATAATTCATGACCATTTACAACATTTGTGATTGTTTACAAGAGGCTTGATGTTTGTAGGTTGCTAATTTGTGGTCAGGTAGTGCTCTTTGAAGAGATAGGTCCTCATCTTCTTTCTGAAATGCAGGTTGGTTGGAACCAGATTTGCCAGTAGACTTAGGTCAAAAGCTTCATCTGGTGCATTAAAAAGAAGTATCTCGGGGGGCGTGGCTCGCCTGCAACTAAGATGGCCGCTCGAGAGTAAAGCTCCACTTGCCGACTTCGTGTAATCCCCCCAACATCCGTTACAACTGATCTGTATCGCCCCTCAGCTCCCACACTGGGAACCCCCAAGACCTGTGCTCCACCTGCCGCGATAACGAGAGGAATCTGTCGCCGCCACCCGGAGATATTGAGGCTGATGCCATTAGCCGCTTGGAGGACGGAGCCTCGGCCGTGATGTCGCACGGCGCTCCGCTACGCGAGACCCGGCTATAGGACCAGGGCCTTCCGGACCGGGCCGGCGATTGCCGACGAGCCGAGACGGCCTCACTGTATCGCATGGTCCCGGAGCTGTCCCGCTTCCTACCGAAGCTGTGCCGGAATAACACTAAAGGCCCCCCTGCTGTCTGTGGGCGGACCGGCGGGTTGCAGGGCCATCGGAGGAGGCGGCCGCTTGTATTGGTCTGGCATCGAACGAGGTGCGCTGGAGTGGAGGTGAGTGTCGGGGGCTACGACCGGGTCCCCGCCTCCCTCCTCGCAGTGCCTGTTTTTTGAGGCGGTGGCCCACCCCTCGGGGGTGTACAGAACTATCAGCACTCCTCCCCGCCATTACCCGCCCTCTGCCCCTGAAACACTGACGGACCCATGTGACCTGGAGGTACATTCGTAGCTGCTTATACTTGCAGCCCCCCCGGGCGACCAGCTGGGCTAGTGGTGCCAATTGGCTTGAGGACTCTCTGGCGTATGATCCCCCTGTGACTTTCACGGCTGCCATTTTGGGCGGGACCGGAGGTGCCTGTTGCGCTCTTGTCCTAGCAGGAACTGGGGAGGAGTGGGCCCATAGACGGCGTGGGCGCCTTGCTGGGTGGAAATCCCGGGAGGTCCAATTAGTCACGGAGCCATCGATCCCTGGAACACTGGACTATATCGGCTCGCCGTCTAATAAAGGGATTGGCGCCCAGACACTCCACCGAGACATCGGGACCTGGTGTAGGGTCACCCCCGCGCCACGATAATCTGCCCCGGCGACCCTTGTCTCCTGGGCCCATACTGTCTCTTACAACAGGGATCATTTTTCGGCAGCCCCCCCGGCCGAGATGGCCACTGCGAAAGGTTCAAAACAGTCCCATGTCGCGAAATTGGCTACATTTGCGCATACCAGGTTAGAGGGGGCAGAGGAGCACCAAGAATCTTTGGACCCTAAACAACAATCTGAAGAAGGGGCCCTGACTTTAGCAGATGTGATGGAGGCGATCCAGGGGGTCCGTACCGCATTGGAACAGAAGATCGACACCGTGTCCACGGAAATTACATTGATACGTGCAGACTTGCGGAACATGGGTGACAAGGTCAAGGCGACTGAGGAGTCGGTCACTACCCTCCAGAACTCTACCAAAATGCTGGAGTCCACGGTTAAACGTTTACAAGCCCAGACTTCTGATTTAGAGGCTAAACTGGAGGATTATGAGGGGCGGGCCCGTAGGAATAATGTTCGCATTTTGGGGGTGCCAGAAAAAGCAGAAGGCCAAGCTGCGGACCTTTTTGTAGAAGACCTGATCAAAAATCATTTGCAGCCCCGCTCCCTCTCAGACTACTTTTCGGTGGAGCGGGCCCATAGAGTCCCTGGAGGTCCACCCAAGCCCGGGGCCCCACCACGTCCCATTCTCGCAAGAATCTTTAATTTCCGAGACAGGGACAACATTTTACAGACTGCTAGGGCCGCTCCGCCACTTAAATTTGAGAACTCCATTATCTCCTTCTTTCCCGACTTCACGTATAAAGTACAATTGAAACGCAGGTCCTTCTTGGAAATCAAACGAGCACTTAGGAGCCATAACCTGAAATATGCCATGCTCTTCCCTGCGAAACTTCGTGTGCAAGCAGATGGCAAGTCGTGGTTTTTCCAAACTACGGAGGATGCCTGGGACTGGTTGGAGAGATGGCGGGCTGCCGACACTCAGAGACACTCTTCCCATAATGGTGAACCTGGATCAGAGAGTCGTTAGGGGAAATCTTATCAAGAGGGACGGTACTTTGGCTGATGATGGCTATGTAGTGGAGGTAGGCTATGTATTTGAGAGACAGTGAGGTTTTTCGCACAGTTCTAAGATGTGGAGTTGCCAAAACTTTAAAGAGATGATGGGTGTTTATTTTTGATTGACATTCTTGCTCCTTATTGCCCTTTTTTCAGACTTTGAGGTTTGGCACTTGATTCAGAGTGATTCGGGATGTGGCTTTGATAGCTGGGTTGTCGCGGTGGGTGGGACTGTTTGCTGTCTACTGTATTTAAGTTGTTTTTTGATATGTACAGAGTCAAGTTCTGATTATGGGTAAATTCGGGCGGGAACACTGGACATTTGGGGGGAATAGAGGCTTTTCTTGGAATGTTTAGGCCGAGTAACTTCCCCCTTTACGTGGTTTTCTTATTTTTGGGTATACAGGCGCTCTGCAAAATTGGGGGGTGGGCAGTTCTAAGTCCACGTTGCAGGGAGGCAGGGTGGGGGGGTTCCAGGGAGTTACATGGGTTTTGTTTGCCTTTTACTTTTCAGTTTTATATGCAGTCTTCATTTGGATCGCTATTATGGTGTTTTTGTGTCTTCCCATGATCAACGGTGCATTATTTTCACTGTGAAGCTCTATGACTGGGGCCGCTGGTATTTACAACAGTTCCTTGTTGGCTGGGGTAGAAGGCCTCCAACTCACAGGTTAAATGGGTGTGGCCCGTACTTCTGAAACATCAGTGGGTTGCCTTAAACTACTCTCGTGGAATGTTAATGGCCTGGGGGATCGCATCAAGAGGAGCTTGGTGCTACAATATTTAAAACGACACTCCCCCGATATAATTTAGCTCCAGGAGACACATATTCATGGCAATTCCTATTGTGCACTTAATCGTTGGGGATTTAAACTGATTGCTCACGCAGGCTATACTCGAGGTTCCCGGGGGGTGGGCATTCTGGAACGTACCTCCCTCCCGTTCCTGGTGCATAAAGTTACAGGAGACCCACTTGGCAGATTTGTTTCCGTTTCGGGGCAATGGGAGGGAAAGTCCCTAAATGTAACTTCTATTTATGTGCCCCCAAAGCTCCACTCCTCTACTCTGGCCAACCTTGGTCCGTACATACTCAATTTGCCCGAGTGCGACATACTGTTGGGAGGGGACTTTAATGCTGCCCTCCACGGCGATCTAGACCGTTTGCCACCTAGACACAGCGAATCCCCTGGTAAACTTTTGACTGAATTTTTAGAGGCTATGGGATTGATTGATATATGGCGTATATGCCACCCTGCAACTAGACAATATACCTTCCATTCTGGAGTACATGGGAGTATGTCTCGTATTGATTATCTTTTCTGTAAAGCAACCCAAATTCCCAACTTCGGTGAATTTGCCTTTCTCCCCAGAGGTATTTCCGATCACTCCCCGAACATGACCTGTTATGGCGGTATAGCGACCCCTACCAGTCGCTACATGGTGCTCAACCCCTGGTACCTTCGTATTCCCGAGATACATGAGAAATTGACATTGGCCACCAAAAACTACTTCACTGAAAAGGAGGGCTCGGTAGACTCTGACGTGATGTTGTGGGAAGCATATAAGGCGGTGATCCGTGGTTGTGGAGTCGCATCAGTGGCAGGGCACAAGAAGGAGAAGCGTAGACAGTTGGAAGACATAGAAAGGGAGGTGGGTCTGCTTGAAGCAGACATGCTGGAATCCCCATCCCCTGACGCCTCTCATAAATTGGCCATTAAACAAAAACAATATAGAGGTATAGCAGGGGAGGCCGCTAGGGCCCAATTTCATGCTACTCAACATCGTATATACGACATAGGTGACAAAGCCAGTAAGTTATTAGCATGGCTAGATAGGAAAGAGCTGGCCAATAGATGGGTGGCAGAGGTTTCGGATTCGCGGGGCACTCGACATTATGATAAAGTTGGAATTGCCGAGACATTTGCTGACCATTTCAAATCCATGTATGCCCCCTCGCCCACGATGACCCAAAATGAAGCATCGGAATTGCTCTCTACGCTGCCTTTGCCACAATTGGACCCCCAGGAGGTGTCGGATCTTGAGGTTGCTTTGTCTCCTGAAGAGGTGACTAAAGCGATAGGTGCGTTGCAGTCCGGGAAAGCGATGGGCCCGGGTGGCCTCCCGGTCGAGCTTTATAAGTCTACCGTCTCAGTTATAGCACCATTTCTAGTACGTATGTATGATGAGAGTGTAACCCGGGGTATTCTGCCTGAAACTCAGAGATTAGCTAATATTGTTGTCATACATAAAAAGGACAAACCCCCGGATTGTTGTGCCTCGTACAGGCCCATTTCCCTCTTAGACCCTGAGGTCAAGATATTAGCAAAAATTCTAGCCCTTCGTCTCTCCCCCTATCTCCATAAACTGATTAATCCAAATCAATCCGGCTTTATGCCAACCAGAAATACCACGCTTAACCTTCGGCGGTTGTTCGGAGTGTTGGGCCGAGCCTCCACTATTCAAGAAGACTCGGTGATCATGTCGCTAGACGCAAAGATGGCATTCGATATGATTGAATGGCCTTTTCTGTTTGCGGTACTGGAAAGATATGGGTTCGGTAAGCGGTTTTTGTCCCTCGTACGTCTACTTTACTCGGGTCCACTGGCCCAGGTTACGGTAAATGGTGGTAGATCGGTAATTTTCGAGCTGGGTAAGGGCACAAGGCAGGGCTGCCCCTTATCGCCTCTTCTTTTCGCCCTAGCCCTTGAGCCTCTTGCCATTTGGATTAGAGGTGATCCCTTGATTCGCGGCCTCAACTGGTCTCTGGAGTGGACGGATAAAATCTCCCTCTATGCTGACGATATCTTACTTTATCTGGCCCGTCCCCGATTTTCGATACATAGGGTACTTCATATTTTCGCTCTTTTCCAAAAATATTCCGGGTATACTATCAACTGGGACAAGTCCCTGGTCTACGTCCTAAGTGGGAAACATCCAACACTCCCCCTGGGCTGCGAGGCCAGGATAGTTGAGGACGGATTTCAGTATCTTGGCATATATATTACCAAAGACGCTGCAGTCTTTCATTCAAAAAACCTTGTCTCTCCCTTTCATCGTTTCCGTGCTGATGTTCAACACTGGAAATCCTTACCCCTAACACTCCTGGGAAGGGTCGCCCTCTATAAAATGATGGCACTTCCCCGTTTTCTTTATGCCCTACAAAACACGCCTTTTTTGGTCCCACCTCAATATTTTCTGTCCATTGACGCTGAAGTACGCTCCCTATTGTGAAACAATGGGACAACCCGAATTGCCTTGGCCAAACTTACCAAAAGCTGGTATGATGGTGGTATCGCTCTCCCAGCGATTAGATCCTATTATTGGGCCTCGCAATTGGTGGTTCTCAACCACTGGATGCATCGACCCATCACTGACCCGGCATATAGAATGGATAGGTACAATATGCCCTCGGGCAACTATCTCAGGGCACTATACGGGGGGGAAAAATACATACCTAACAACACCCCGACCTCCACTACAGTTTCTATTTGGCATGCGGCAACGGCCGCGTTGGGCTGGAGAGGCAAAATTACTCAGGCTACTCCTCTGTTTGACTCTGGTCAATTAGGCATGCTCTCACAACAACCAGGGTTTGACAAATGGGATCTCATTGGCCTGTCGAAAGTGGGCGACCCATGGGTGAGGGGGGAGTTGTCCCGTTTGGAGACCTACAAGCCCAATATCAACTTCATGTGGGTGAGACTTTCCGATACCTCCAGGTACGACATGCACTGCATAAAGCAATACCCAAAGGCTCGGATCTGCTGGTCTCCTCCCCATTAGAAGATAGACTATTAGATGATTAGCTCCCAGAAAAGGCGATTTCGTTAACATACCGGAAAATTCTCAATAATTTACCTGATGCCCATGACAAACTACGCATGAAATAGGCTGGGGATGTTGGAGATTTTGACGATGAAGACTAGAGGGAGGCCCTGGCATCACCACGGGAAGTGGCTATCCGCTCCCGCTTCAAGCTTATCCAGCATAAAATACTCCACAGAGCATACTACACCAGTTCTGCGCTAGTTAAGATGGGTCTGCTACTGTCCCCTGTCTGCCCTCGGGAGTGTGGGCGACCAGGTACTTTTTTACATCAATGGTGGGAATGCCCCAGTCTTCAGAAATACTGGTTAAGGGTAGTTTCAGCTATGTCTCAAATAGGTCATAAACCGATTGAAGCCTCCCCCCGACTGTGTCTTTTGAATATCTGGGAGGCTACGGACTTAACGAGATTTGAAAAGATTTGGGTTACACTGGGCTACATGGTGGTAAAACGAAACATTGCCAGAACATGGAAGGGAGGAGTGGCACAGCAACACACTGATTGGGAATCCAATATGGATTGGTGTATTCAAGCGGAGAGGGCGGTGTACGAAAGCAGGGAATGCCTGGGTAAATGAACTAAAATATGGGGCCCATGGAACGAGAGCAGAGGATTTCTCTGTACCCCATTTGGAGATCCAACTTCAGTATTGATAGAGAATGTGACACTGTAAAGGTGCTTTTGCTTTTGACCCAATGTGCTGCGTGGTTTCAACTGTAATTTTTCTTAATTTGGTAATTGCTTTATGTTTGGAGACTGCATTTGTTTTGTTTGAGTTTGATTTATGTATTCTATCAATAAAAAGATTTATAAAAAAAAAAAGAAGAAGTATCTCTAATTTACTTCATTTAACAAGGTAGTGGCAGTATAGTCGCCTTTGGACCCACGGAAAGACCAATCAGTGGCATCCTTACTGAGCTCCACTAGCTTTCGAGGCTTGCATCTCCTGAACAGACATAAAGTGCTTAATCACTTCTTTGATATCTTTGGTATATTGTACTGCTGGGGACCATAACATCCTCACACTAGCAGCCCTGCTTTGCCAGGTGCTTCACCTTTAATTTAAGTGAGGCTGGGGATGTTGCTGCAGAGCCTTGAACCTCTGAAAACATTTTCCACTGTCCTTCACCTTAGTGTTAGGGCTTACACTTCTCTTTCTGCACAATCAACCCTTTTCTCCATTGCCTCCAGCTGGTCCACAATTGAGAATACTACATTTTGCAAGGGTCTTTGTAGGTCTTTCAGTGGCTCAACTAAGGGCTCACAGCCCTGGAACTTACACTGGCCACTCTGCAGCCAAACCTTAACTATTTTGGTACTCCAATGGCCGTTTTGGATATTACATTAGTATATATTGTTCCAATCCTAAAATTGCATTGGGAAAAGATGGTGCACCATTTTTGTGTGTTTGCCTGAGAAGGTCATCACTGTCTGGTTCTGTTTCATAGTGCACTTTTATTGCCATAGATGAGCACTCAGGGGCCCAGCACTTCTATATCTGCCACCCTCAAGGCACTTGATGGGATCAGTGCCACAGTACCTTCATTCTGCACTGTCACTAGGCCAGACAGAGCCACTCATTTCCTTCGGTCTGATCACTGCTTGGCATTGTGGAGGCATGATGTCCATTTCACAATCACTAGAGATCTCTGTATGTCTTTCCTCTGGAGAGCTTCCCTCTTCCTCTACTTGTCGTCCCCATTACCATAAACTATAACCATAAAACTACCATAAAAAGTCAGTGGAGCAGCATAACTGCAAAATGGAGTGAGAAGTTGCGGCCGGCATGGTTTGCAGGTGGGCGCAAGGGGGGGAGGTTGCGAGGGGGGGGGGTCACAGGGGAGGTAGCGTGGGGGGAGTGTCATAATTTAAAAAAAGTAAAACTTACC
This sequence comes from Calotriton arnoldi, assembly GCA_963921515.1. Lineage (NCBI taxonomy): Eukaryota > Metazoa > Chordata > Amphibia > Caudata > Salamandridae > Calotriton > Calotriton arnoldi. Next base: position 845,132 of record CAWUFW010004614.1, on the reverse strand, counting down.
TTGAGGCCGTGTCCCGTGTCTTCTCGGCTCCTGCACTTCTGCTCTCCTGCCTCCGACAGGAACAGGACGCAGGCAGCCAGGCTCCCTCCCCAAAGCCAATCACAACGCTGCAAGCAGTGTTGTGATTGGTCTGGAGCGCCGTAACATGGCGCTCAGCCAGGGGCTAGAGGGGTGGGCAAGTTCTCCATGCAGGCTGCATTGAAACCTGCATGAAGAAGGGAAAAGTGCGCATGACTGGTTTGGGCGGCCCGAGAGGGCCGACCAAACAGTCTTTGCGCACTCAGGAGTGGGCACACCACTCCTCCCCTGCTCAGAGAGCAAAGCAGCCCCACCCGCCCGCCTGCACAGCAAACATAAAATGGTAATAACTAAAAGTTATTCCCATTTTATGTTTTTGCTTCTCACACTGCAAGAAAGCAGTGGGGCGACGCTTCTCCGCCAAAGCGGAGGAGGCGCCGCTGGGAGTGAGCTCCGTTAGTGGTGGCTATTTGTTCTCCACAGCTGCAGGTCACAAACGATCTGCAGAGCACCACCTTCACGTTGTTTTGCGTGCACGTCTGGCTCTGGCTCATGCTTGGCCAGGGACATTAGCACACAGATTATGAAGCAGAACTCATAATACCACACCACCAATGCCAAGCACCCACCAAACTCTCTGCTAGCTCTACTCAATGGTTTACTGTTTTATGATTTTTCCCAACTTCTACTATTTTCGCATGGTCCAAACTACACTGTATTTTCATTACTTCCAAAATTGTGTGGTTGTTAATTGGTTATACTCCCCTGCAAGTCATCTTCACTGAATATGACTACCCTCTTAAGGGACTTTTAGAGCTTTACTGATCAATTCACTACATCCTCTCTCATTTATTCTTTACTCCTAACTCTGATAACTGTAATCAGATCATTCTCAGTCAAATCATCACATTGGGTATATTCACTAAAAGGAGTGCTGGTGGCCTTTCCATTTCTGCATGTCTTGTTAAAATATATTAATGAATTTCAGCCATTTTAGAGCAATGAAAACAGACACAATGAAACTTCCAGTTTGTACTGAAAACTCCAACTATTGTGGCTCCGCCTTAAGATACTCTCTTGCCTTTGATTGCAACTGGAACTAAACAGTGATCTGTTCAATAGGAAATGCCAGTTTGACCTAAATACACGAAAAAATTAAACCGATGCTTCGATAGTTGCTTAATCAGTTGGAATGCCTCCTGCGTTTATTTACTCTACAAATGTCAGGCTATGCTCCTTGAAGAACTCTACCCAATTCTGCACACACAACACAACAATTATACTTATGTGCAGCAGACTTGATAGAAAATCTCCCACAAAAATCCAGCTGTCTTGTTCAAATTTAACACAAGTACCAAATGTGTTATCCTTAGCAATACATTTTGCAAGCATTTATTCGGGTGGTCCCATCATTTTATTGCCCAAAAGTACTGCTTTTATGTCAATGGCTGAATTCACACCAATCATCAATAGTTCTAATACTGTGACATAATATACGGATGAAAAATAAATGTGTCCACATCAAGTAAACCAGCCCCCACAACTTTTCCGTAGCCACAAAGGGGAATAATTTTACTGCCGTGATGTGTGTCTAGGTTTCCCATTGGAATACTCAATGCATTGATGTGTGTGCAAGTTTCCCAATAGAATACCCGTCATTGGACCAAATATATTTGATTCTGGACGACAGTGGCACAAATATTTAAGGACACATGGACACAGGTTGTACATATAGGTAGGCACTTAATGTCTTCATTTATAACATTATTTCTGGAGTCATGCAGGTCACCCTAAATGTTCGCTATCACAATAACCACCAGACCTATCAAGATCAGGCTGGGTAGTGCAGCAACTCAGTAAATAGTTTATTGGCACTGATAGAGAGGATGATATATATATATTTTACATGGTTTCAATAGTAAAATTAGTATAATATGCAATAATCATCATTGTATTTATAAATCCATGTATTTTTGTATTTATTTATTTATGTATATATTTATACATCTGTGTATTTATATATTTATATTTATTACCTGTGACAAGCTATTCAAATATAAGTTGTATCAGTAAGGGTGCCTTTTAAATTTATAAAATGCTTAAAAATAATTTTGAAGTAAATGGAATAACGATGAGTGTTTTAGTAGACAAACATGCACTGGGAAAGTAAGGAAAGGATTGAGTATTTCTTTTATGGGGTTGATCATGTGATACAGAGGGGGGGTGCAATATAAGGCTAACATTACAGCGTTTCCGTATGTGATCAAGGTCACTTGTTGACCGAAACGCGTCATGACTAGGAACATGTGAGCAAAATAAAGAAAATCTGCACTATACCCACTGGAGTTCGTGCTCTCTTTCTCGCCGTAAGGAAGTGCAGGAGGGCGTCTGGTGATTTCGAGATATATATATATACATATGTTTATATAAATGCTTTACATGTAACAATGGCGACGTGCTTGCAGTAAAGGACTTAATAACATCATTTGGTCCATTTTTGGTTACTATTAACCTGTGATCCAATAAAAGAGTGCAGGATGTCTTTAAAACCGGAGATGTGACATCACCCTACAAAAATCCACATCGAAAAAGGCGAGGACGCCGAAACTCGTCTGTGGTTGCTGGAGACGTTTGAGAGGTCCGGGAGTGCTCTGAAGCTTCGTGGGGAGCATTGTTGATCAATTTTACACGTGGGGGCCACATCCACGATAGAAGCACCCGTTTTCTAAAAGGAGTTCAGCATTTCTAACGTGGCAGTTGATGGAACATTAAACAAATGCTGGAACCGTCGCTAAGCCTGGAGCAATGTGCCATGCTGCTGACACTGATCAGGCCATCGCGCCAAATAACCAGTCCACGCTGCTGGTGAAGCGTAAAAGGCCATTTATTAGGACAGGCTGTAAACATAACTTTAATCACAATAACTTCTTTAACAATAACATAACAACAAATCCCCCCCACTCCATTTTCACTCACTCCGTTCTTTTCTCTTGCACCCTATCTCTCTTCACCTTTCACACCAACCCCTTTCCGTTCTCCATCCATTTCTTCATTTGTCTCCTGACATCCTCTTTTCATCACCTGCCCTCCCATTCCTGCATCCCGCACCCTTGTCCATCACTCTTCCCCCCGAGAGATGGGTGGGCCCGTCCAGGACTCCCCCACCCCTCCAAAGTACTGCCTTCGCCCCACAACCTGTCCTAAACTGGCTTGCTCCAACCAACCCACAGTTCCCATCCCTTTTACTGTAGGGTGGGCGGGTGGTCCAAAATTGCTCCTAACCCTCCCTCTGGCGCTGGGAAAACCGGAAGAGGAAGTCCCCTTCCTCTCCTGTTCCCTTATACCCCCCACCTACACCCTCCCCTTCCCCTGCAGCCTTCCCTTTCCGGCGCGAGCTCCCCGGGGAGAGACTAGACTGCGTCCTGCTCTCCCCGGGGGCCATCATCGCGCCAAATAACCAGTCCACGCTGCTGGTGAAGCGTAAAAGGCCATTTATTAGGACAGGCTGTAAACATAACTTTAATCACAATAACTTCTTTAACAATAACATAACAACAAATCCCCCCACTCCATTTTCACTCACTCCGTTCTTTTCTCTTGCACCCTATCTCTCTTCACCTTTCACACCAACCCCTTTCCGTTCTCCATCCATTTCTTCATTTGTCTCCTGACATCCTCTTTTCATCACCTGCCCTCCCATTCCTGCATCCCGCACCCTTGTCCATCACTCTTCCCCCCGAGAGATGGGTGGGCCCGTCCAGGACTCCCCCACCCCTCCAAAGTACTGCCAACCAGGGAACCCCCTAGAGGGCGGTTACCTGCCCCAACCGTTCCTGTTATGCACCTTTCACCCTCACACTCTTCTACACCAAATTGATTCATTCCAGAGTTTGCTGATCATGTCCCTCATCTCCATCATGTAATATGCGTTCCCCATCCGTGAAAGGTGCACCCCATCATCCCGGAATAACAACGGCTCATCCAACCGGAGCCCAGCGTGTGTAATCACTTTAATGTCGTTTCCCGCACAGAAAACCCTCATAGCCCTGTTCAATTTCCTCCGGGCTTTCTCAACTGCTGCCGGCTTCAATGCCCCCTCCAAGCCTTCCGTGGCACAAATTCCGTCCAGACTAGGCAGGTCCCTGCCAGTCGTTGCCGCATGACCCCCAAGTCCCGTTGCATCTGTTGCATGATTGCCAGGCCTGACAACCGCACCAAGTCATTTTCCCCCAGGTGTATCACCAGCAAATCGGGGCATCCTTTTTGCGAGACCATCTTCGTGAGCCATGGTAAAAAAGCCCCCAACGCATTCCTCGCTTTCCCCACCATTGTACCTCGTGATGACTGCTCCGCAGCCCCAGGTTACGGCCGTATACCTGTTGATCCGCATACTGCGCCGCCCAGTGCACGAAGGAGTGCCCGGCAATCCAGGTGACCGTCTTGGTCCCCAGGCCCCCACGCAACCTACGATAAGAAAGAAATGTTAGCAACCCTCCTACTCACAGTGACACTTCCACCAACCCCCGTGCTGACCCCCCCGCGCAACTCTCCCTTCATTTCCGGACATAGCGCTCGCAGCATCTCGATTTCCATCTACCTATCTGCCGAATCCTGTCCCAGGACCACCCCAGCCGTGCCGCTGCCGTCGCTGCCCCAATGCGGAAAGAGTGTGTCCCAAACTTCTTAGGATCCCGTCCCATCCTCCTCAAGGCCATGCGCAACACTGCCAGCAACTGTGCCGCCGTCACCCTGTCACCTGATGCGTGACAAAATATTCCCCTTGTCTCCTGTCGGCGCCCTGTATAAACGCCTCCCACTCCGTCACCGGGCATGCTCCCACACATCCACTCTCATTCAACCATATCCACTTGCCCCGACCGGTCTGATCCGTTTTGGAATGGTCCAACCATATCCCCAGCCGCCCGCCATCCAACCTCACCTCCCCATATTGCCGCCCTTCTCGCCCTTTCGTACCCAGGAGCTCCGACACCCGGAACGCCCCAAAAACATCCACACCATACACAAACGAAAAAGCGCTACCTCAGTAGAATCATAACAGCAAACTGGTAACATCTCCAACAGCCCTTGCAAAACCTCAAACGTGATTGCCTCACGCGGCCCCCCACGGCCACTTCCTTCGCTCCCTCCCCCACCCTTTCAGCATCCTACTGATGATCTCATCTTTTGCCGGGTCAAAACCCCAACACAGCTTGCAATAGAATGAAATCCCCGCCAATTTTCCTGCAATCGTCGTGTGCGACCACCCCTTCTCCGTACAATGTAAAACAAAACGAATCACTCCCTGCTCTGTGTCCCGAAGGGACCACTGCTCTCTCTCGCTGGTCCAGCCCATAAATCCTCCGAACTCTGCCCAGGCCAATCTGTAACTGCGCCGCGTCGACTCAGCTATCGATTTCTCCACTAGGCTGCAGACTCTCACTCCCCCAGGCCCAGATGCCGTCCGGCAGCTGCGTCTTGTGGACCTCGGCTCCTGGCGCCATGCGGCGAAACGGCTCCACTGCGAACGAGACAATGCATCCGCGATGTCATTACTCGCTCCCGGCACATGCTTTGCACGAAAAACCACATTCAGCTGCAGGCACTGCAACATAAAATATCTCAGCAGTCTCAGCACCCTCAAGTCTCTCGCTCTCTGCCGGTTGACCAGCTCAACCACTGTCATGTTATCTACATGAAACAATACGGAACGGTTCGTGAACTCAGAGCCCCACACTGCCAAGGCCACTAACAGCGGAAAAAACTCTAGAAACGCAATACTCCTCCCCTGCTTTAGCCAATGCGCCGGCCATTTCTCTGCGCACCATCTCCCGTCCCAAAACACCCCAAAACCTGCCGCTCCTGCCGCATCCGAAAAAACTTGCACCTGCCAAATCAATTTGTCATCCACAAAATCCAGTGAAACCCCATTGAAATCAGTCAAGAACGTCTGCCAAATTCGCAGGTCAGCACGCACCCCCATTGAAATTCTCACTCTGTGGTGTGGGAGTACTGCCCCAGACATGGCCATGCCTAGGCGCCTGCAAAATGTCCTACCCGCTCTCACCACCCTGCACGCAGAGTTCAGCAACCCCAACAGCCGTTGCACCGTCCTCAGGTCAATCTTCTTCTCTCCCATCACTGCCATTAGGCAAGCCTGAATGTCCCCCACTTTCTCAGCCGGTAGTCGTGCCATCCACTTGACCGAATCAAACTCAATGCCCAAGAATGTCAGTTGACAGCTGGGCCCAGCTGTTTTTCCCGGTGCCAATGGGACCCCAAAGTGCCGAGCCATGTCCTGAAACTGTTCCAGCGCCCGCCCGCACTCACCGGACCCTCCTTGTCCCACGAAAAGGAAGTCGTCTAGATAATGCGACACCCCTTGGTGGCCACTGATCCTCCGAAATGCCCATTGCAAGAATGTGCTGAACGTTTCAAACAGGGCGCATGAAATCGCACAGCCCATGGGTAACACCTTGTCCACGAAAATGGCCCCCCGAATTGCATCCCCAGTAACGGGAAATCAGCCGGGTGTATGGGCAGCAAACGAAAAGCCGACTTCACATCGCATTTCGCCAATTCCGCTCCCCGCCCATACTTCTGGACAAGGCAAACTGCATCGTCCACTGACGCGTAAATCACCCTGGAGTCCTCCTCCGCAATGAAGTCATTAACAGACCTCCCCTCCGGCCAGGACAGGTGATGGATCATCCTGAATTCGCCGGGCTCCTTCTTGGGGACCACTCCCAGAGGTGAGATAATCAGCTCCTCTATAGGCCAGTCGACAAACGGGCCCGCTATCCTACCCTCCTCAACCTCCTTTTTCAATTTGGCTGTTACGACCTCCGGTAACTCTTTGGCTGATTTCAAATTGTCCGCCCACCGGCGCTCCCTAGGTCCCTGGTACCCCACCCGGAAACCTTCCGTAAACCCCCAGTGCAACCTCAGTGCGGCCTCCTGATCCGGGTAGATCGAGAGCCACGGGCCCACGGCCTCAATGCGAACCGGAGTAGGCGCCCTTTGGTCCAGCCGACCCCCGCCCCCTCGTGGCTCGCCATTGCTCAGAAGGTGTAGCCAAGGTGAAGCATTGTGTGAGGGCATGTTTCCCTCCACACTTGGAGCACTCGTGCTTAAACTTACACGGATACCTCGAGCAGTATCCCTTGTTGTAGTTCCAACACGCTCCCGTGTTGTTTCCCCTGGTTTTGGGTGTCCCACTCCCCCGGTAGCTGTGCTGGCCTGTCCTCCACCCGCCCCAGTCTGAGCGGGACGCGCCGGAAATGTCCGGTAGGTGACCGGCAAACCGCTCGCCGTGTGTGTTGATGCCGATGACTGTGTTGAGGACATCCACTGCATCCACAATTCTTGGTCTACCTCCCCCAGGGTTTGTCCGGATTCGCGCCAATTCTGGCCCGAAATTCTTCGTCATAGCTCAGCCATGCGAAACCCCCAAAGTGCATCTGCGCTTTCCTAATTATGTCCATATATTTCAAGAGCGCTAAGGCTCTGTCCTGATGTTTTTCGCAATATATGCTAGCATATATCAAAAAGGCCGATGTCCAGTTTTCCATGTTCACCGGCACCCTAGGCCGCCGCGTAAGCTCCCACTCTTCCTCCTTCGAGCCCTCCTTAGCCTGTATTTCCCTATGGAGGAGCTTAAACACGTCCACATACTCGTGTCTCCATATTCTGCCCTTCGTTTTCTCTGACAAGTGAGACCCCAGCGGCATTGCCAACCCCATATATGGCAGCTTCTTCTGATGCTTGTCCTCCGCCCCTTTTGTGTCTTTTCCCTCCAGCCCCTCGTTTTTGTCCGTCTGGACACTGGCCACTTTCTTCGCCGCAGTATCCCCTTTCTCGCCCGCCAGGTCCCCTACTCCATGGGCCCGGCCCTTTGACTCCCGCACTGACCCCTCGCCGACACCCACCGACCGGCAGGTTTTCTTCCTACCCCCTTTGGGCCCGCCGTCCCAGGCAGCCCACCAAGTATTCTCACCTGACAAGGTGGTCTGTGTTTCTCCTTCTTTGCCTCTTGTCGTAGTCCGCTTCGGGTTGTCCAACCCCGCCTTGATCCGTGTTACCGCCGGTGCCTGCAAAATACTAGCAGATGTGTGTGCGTTGGCTCCCCCCCCAGCCTCACTGGCATCCTCCTCTCTCAACTCACCCTCCTCCAGCTCATCACTGTCGTTCCCATAATCCAATATCAACTCCCCGTCCACTTCCCCAGGCATCCACAACAACTCTCTCCCCGCACGTTTTACACCTTTCCCACACGTGGGACGCGTCACCCCACTCTCCCTTGTTCCCGCCGCAGTGGCCCGCTCCCTCGGTGGAGGGAAGGCCGCCGCGGACCCCCCTGCTGCTTCCGGCCGGCGTCTCGGGGCCGTCATGCGCCCCGCCGGACCCCCGCCCTTCTTGCCAACCACCGCAGGCTGTACCCCCCCACCCCCCCGGCTGCTCCAACCGGAGGGGGCCCCAGCGCCAGCGGGCCTCAAAGCCGACCTGGCCGTCCCTACCCCCGTCTGGGGGGTCCTAACCTCCTCCTCCCACACCCACTTGCCCCCTTTTGGGGCCGCCTGCTCCATCCTGTCCGCCCAGGCCTCCTCCTCTGACGTGGGAGTGGGGGGCCCCTCCGCTCCATCCACTCCCCCCCTGAAATCCCGGAAAGCGCCCATTTCCGCCCACCGCGCCTCTGTCTCCTGGATGATGCGCCGCTGGTCCCTAATCTTGTCCTCCAGGGACATATGCTCCCATCTGCTCTCACAGTCGAAACGGGGCTGCCCCCCCTCACCGGACCGCGGGGCGGCCCGCCCCGACCCATTGCCCTCCCCACCCGCTCCATCCCCGGTTTCCGTCAGCCCCCGCTTCGGCGATGTGCCCCCCCTTCCGGCCCGTTGGGACAGGTCCAGGGGCGCGGCTCCCCGGGCACCCCCACCCTCCCCGAGGCACACCCAAACTGCGATGAAAACAGGTCCTGCGACCCCACCCCCCCCTGGCTCCCCCCATCAACCGGCCCCCCTGCCCCACCGCAGGCCCCCTCCCCGTTGACCGGCTCAAACTGCTCTCGGTCCCCACCGTCCGGGTGGGTGCCCCCCACTCCATAAGGGAGAAACTGCTGCAGGCCCCCGGGACGACTCCCTTTCCTGCCCCCTTGCCCCTCCCAGACCCAGGCAAATCGAGGCGTGCAGGCAAGCTCTTTCTCCTGCCACCACGTTTCCCAGGCTCCCCTTTGACAGAGCCCCGCCCCTCCCAGCCGCCTGGTGCACCCGCGATGGTGGCTCCTCTTGACACGCCACCACCGCCGCGGCAACCCCAGCTGACGCGGACCGGGGGTCCGCGTCATGCCTATCCACGCCTCACCCAGGACCCCCGGCCGCAGTAGGTCTTCGCGGCCGGCCCTGCCGATCACCCGCAGGGCCTCCCTTACCGCCTCCGCATCTGCACCCGACATGCCGCCCCTGTCCCCCGCCCCCGCAAATGGCCACCCCGCCTCCAGCCCACAAAACCACGGCGCGCGCACACTCCCCGCCTCCCGCCCGCCCTACCAAGAAAAAATTACGCCTCTCGAATCGCCGCAGGCCCTGGCTCCCTCCTGACCTGCACTCCAAAATTGCTCCTAACCCTCCCTCTGGCGCTGGGAAAACCGGAAGAGGAAGTCCCCTTCCTCTCCTGTTCCCTTATACCCCCCACCTACACCCTCCCCTTCCCCTGCAGCCTTCCCTTTCCGGCGCGAAGCTCCCCGGGGAGAGACTAGACTGCGTCCTGCTCTCCCCGGGGGCCATCATTACAAAATGACCGGGCATACATCACTACGAGATTGCTCGAAGGTATGAGCACATGTAAAAATGGCAGTAATGCGGCTAAACGAGGGCACAAACGAGGATGCACATGAACTGCTAATTTTGTTGTTGAATACGCGGACAGTTAAAATCTAATGAGCCAGTACGCCTCCGGCGCAGCAACGTGTAAAAGATAGGCCTTTAATGCAAGAAATAACAAAGAGCTACTAAAGAGAGTATGAGCCCGTACATATGTTTATATAAATGCTGTACATGTAACAATGGCGACGTGCTGGCAGTAAAGGATTTAATAACATCGTTTGGTCTGTTTTTGGTTACTATTAACCTGTGATCCAATCAAAAGAGTTTAAAACCGGAGATGTGACATCACCCTGTAAAAATCCACATCGAAAAAGGCGAGGACGCCGAAACGCGTCTGTGGTGCTGGAGACGTTTGAGAGGTCCGGGTGTGCTCTGAAGCTTCGTGGGGAGCATTGTTGATCAATATATATATATATATATATATATATATATATATATATATATATATATATATATATATATATATATATATATATATATATATATATATATACTATATATATATATATATCACACATATATATATATAGCTCCCCAACACTTAGGTATTGCCTGCCGCTGCTCCTGAACGAAGGGCGCGTCGCCGAACGGACCTCCCAAGTTTGGTCCGGAAAATTTCAAAAATCCCTCGTACAACAAGGATGACGACGCCGTGTCTCCTATGCAAATTACTTTATTTGCCGGTTACTGCTGTACGCGTTTCGCCTGCACAAGTGAACAAGCCTGCTGTGCAGGAGAAACGCGTACAGCAGTAACCGGCAAATAAAGTAATTTGCACAGGAGACACGGCGTCGTCATCCTTGGTGTACGAGGGATTTTTGACATATATATATATATATATATATATATATACACACATATATACTTATTTTATTTTCCCTAAAGCAGTGGCATTAACTAATATATATATATATATATATATATATATATATACATATATATATACACACATATATATATATACACACATATATATATATATGTATATATATATATACACATATATATATACACACACATATACATACATACATACACATATATATATATATATATATATATATATATATATATATATATATATATATATATATATATATATATATATATATTAGTTAATGCCACTGCTTTAGGGAAAATAAAATAAGTGGTGTGCTCGATCTACAAACGACAAACATTAATTGTATGAATGGCTTTTCCCGTGCATGATCAGAATGGAGAAGCCAGTTTCCTTATCTGCACCAGACCATTTAATCCATAAAATATACCAGAGATGCCAAAATGTATTGACTGGGCCTGCCGGTTCAAGTCTTAATTTCTAAATGTCTGTTTGTGATTGTGTTTAAAGGGACATTTTCCTTTCCTCTCTGTCAGAAGCTCAAGATATATGCCTCAAAGCTAGAAAACAGTTCAAGACTTGTTCTTAAGGAGGGATACTAAATCGTCGAATGGATTTTTAAAAGCTGCATTTGTGGCTTGAGGAATATTGGCTCCATTAGGAAGGCAGTTCATCAAAATGAAGTAACTCCCAGTAACTTGACTAGCCGCAAACAGCTGCCAGTGACCGATCCATAACTATAAGTAAGGACACGACAGAGAGCCGCCGTACAGTAGGCACAAAATCACTTTACGTACAAAGGGGGTGCACTCACAACACTCAATAACACACCAATGTGTGGCGCGTGCTAAGCTGCGAAATGAGCTCATCCCCCGTGTCACGCATTTGTAATGTGGGCCTACAGTCTGTAAATATTTATGGCTCCCAAAATCAATAGCTGTTCTGCCACTTTCCATTGTGGGCTTTTAACTGGCGGTGGCTTTGGGTTTGCAAGAAAAAAAGATGTATCCGCATAATGCCCTGAGAGTTTCAACATAATGTAGTGTCAGGCTGCTCTGGGGCGTAGACCAACTTAAACTAACATTCTTGTAAGAGCTAGAACTTTAAAGTGCATGTTATCTGTGTTTATATGTAGAATAAACATCCTTTGCTTGCTGTGGAGCACTAGCACAGGTAAGACAGTGAAAAAAAGCATGACAGCAAAACAACAACAAAACATGGCCGGCTTCAGCTTCCCTTTTAAATAATAAAAGGCAGAAAAGAGGACAAATGCTTTAAAAATGGACCATACACAGTTATAAAATATAAACCACCCTCGTGAAGAGAGACTGTCTGGAGATATTCACTTATATAGACTGCCTTATTCTATAATACCCAAATAGAGACACCCCACTCCAAAGATTCAATCATTACTTAGGTTTCTTTTATTAAATGTTGGAAGTGAATAGGTAAATAATTTCATGTTGAGCCAAAGGTAATCTGCCTTACAATTATATGTAAGAAGTGGAAGAGATGCATAGAATTCCCCAGAATTGATCAATTGGAGCCATTATTCGAATGAGAAATATATGTCTACTTAAAAGTAGCTAGAACAACTCTAGCCAAACAGAGCTAAAGGGAGAAATCAACTGTCAGGAAAGAGCGAAGGGCAAGTGAGTGTGATCAACTTCTGGGAGTGAGAGCCAGATAATTCCAGTGTTACAAGATCATAACCTGTGGTTTTGAAGACCCCTGGGCAGGGAGCAGAAAGTGATTCACAGATCTCAAATTCCTTTGTGAGAGGAAAAGCTGCAAGTTGCTCAAAAGACACTTTGAAACTGCTCCAAAGCAGACTTCATGGGTCAGACAGAGAACCTTAAAATGAACCCCCTAGAGAACTGTCAGCCAGTGCATTGACACCTGATTCCTGACAGTCTGACTAGAATGAAGTCGAAGGAAGACAATGCTTTGTCTAGACACTGAGGTAAAAAAATGATAATGTTACTGCACCAATCTAAAGTACAGAGGATAACACCTGGAACCGATAAGGCAGAAATAAATTTGCCCATATTACAGCACAGTCATGTGGCTAAGTTTGGAGTTGGAACAGTTGATCTAACCCCCCAAAGTCCAATGCTTTTCCCCAGTGTGTATATGTTTGCAGTGCCCCTGGGTAATATTGGTAAAATAAATGGATGCTGCCTTAAATGGTGTACATGTCTCCCCATATACATCTAGATATATAGTGTCAATAATATCCTGTTTTGATATAGGTTACATGATGCCTCAGGTTTCATTTTCTAACTCCTTCCATTCAAACTTAAGTTTAATATCAGATATTTGGAAAGACTCTTGCTCTTGGCCAGTGCTTGTTTTGTAAGGAATTTGTGGTTTAGCTTTCAGCTGAGGGAATTTCAAAAGTTTGAGCGTACGAATAAATGTAAAAATATCCACCCTTGTTTGAATGTAGTTGAATCACCTTCCTGGGCAAAACGATAACCTTAATGACAGTATGTGTTCCTCTGCTTTTGTTAATGTCATTTTTGATAAATTAATGATTATACTCATCCATCCAACCTTTTACCCACCCATCCTTACGCCCACTCATCCATCCATCCTTTTACCCACTCATCCTTCTATCCATACATCCATCCTTTTACCCACTGATCCATTCACCGTCTGATCTATCCATCCTTTCATCCACACATCCTTTCACCCATACATCAATCCTTTTACTTACTCATGCATCCACTCGACCATCCTCCTTTCCCTTTTCTATCAGCCTATCTTTCTTTCTTTTAGCGATAATTATAAGCTATTGACTGCCAAGTTGCAGATAAAAAGGCCTATAAAGAACCCCACCCTTCGCTGCAGCTGGTAAAGCGGGGGGAGGGGGGTGGAGTTCACGACGCTCTGCTCAGAAGTGCATGTAGTTTGGATTTTCAGCATTAGCGCTACAATCAAGTATAGATATGTGTAATTTTAGTTTTACTTGGGATATGTATATGTGTTTATGGTCACAGTATGTTTTATTGTTACTTATTTAATTGGTGTTTGTGGGCTGGGATTGTGCTGTATGTGTTACTTTTACAGGTACTATGAATACTTCTATCAAGGGTGTGTTTTCAATCCATCCATGTTTAGTTTTAAAAGGAATTATTAGAGATAGTTTTTTAATATTTCCATTTTTAATTTAATACCTTTTTATTTTTCGGTTGTCTTGTGCAGACTTTACTTTCAACAATTTATTTTTTGAGTTTCATTGATTTATTTTGTCATTGAAGGACTATTGTTTTTCATTATTTTTGTATTTGAATCTATGCATCTTTTAGGTTCCTTTTTTGGATTACTAGCAATTGAAGAGAATATTTGAAAGCACCCTACTGCTACAAATGGTGAGCTTTTATTGTCTCATAGTTATATTTTTCAATGGGCTTGTTTGTAAAAGGTTGTTTGTGACTTATTGTTATGTATATTTACATATATGTTTGTATATTTATGCTTTTACATTTTTATGAGCACTTTTTATAGTTTTTATATATTAAATGTGTATATATTCTGAAACTACAAAAACAATTGGACATTTTTTATTCTATTTGTCTTTTACTGTTTTCTTTGTTGATTTTTGGTGTGCTTTATAATAGTGTGTATGTCATGGAGTCTAGGTGGTCTAGGGGTGGTAGTTATGTGTGTAAAGTTAACTTTTTTCATAGTAGCACATGCATGTATTGTATTTGTTAGGCTAATTTAGATTTTAAGCTTTGGGATAGGGATTGTGGGGGTTCATAGTTTTTGGTAACAGTGCTCTTTTTGGATGATTTAGATAGAATTCTATAGTGTTGGATGATGTCAGACTATTGTTGCTTGAAATGACTTTTGCGAACCTTCTGCAACATTGTTGGGTTTGGATTGTTTATGTAGGGTACTTTCATATATGTTCCACCAATCAATGAGCAGCTTGGTGTGGTGTCTGTGTCCTGAGAGATGCAGACAACCATCCCAGGTGTCCTCAAAGTAGTCTAGGAGTAAGCTTAATTCTTCTTAATGTTCTTTGTAAAATGTGGAGTCAAGTAATTGGTCATAATATCTTATTACTTCTTTGGATGGCACAAATGTCAGTGCAAATAGTTTTATGAGTTGGAATTGGAATGTGCTGTTGGTAAAATATTCTATGCTTAGTGTGGGTTTTATGAGGTGGTGCCATATGGCTTTGTTGTAGTGAAAATAACAGCCATGTATTTTGCTGCATGGACACAATTTTGCTATTGCGTGTATAAATGCAAATTCAAAGTCTTAAACAATTTAATTTTGGAGACTAATCATTGTTTTTTCCTTTAACTAGTGTAAGAATTCAGTGTAAGCGCCTTGAGACCCTCACGGGTGAGTAGTGCGCTTACAATTCCCTGATTGATTGATTGAGTGTATTGTGTTTTATTTGGTAGGAGTGAATACATGAGAGATATGTTGTTTTTTTGCAATTTTTCATGGGTGGTGTACAGTTGGTAAAATAGACGTGGGCATGTATTAAATGTAACAATCATGAGCCATATACACCATTCATATAGTGTTTTCATATTTTTTGCAGTCTCAAAAATGAATGCTTGTTGCTCATTATTAAGACTGTTATATAGGATGAAATCCTCTTCTGTGGGGGTTATAGTGAGATGTTCTGGAATGTCTATCTCTGCAAATGTTTTTGTTGCAGTGTTTGCTATTCTTCCTATTCTTCTTGTTCTTGATTTTGTCCTTTTTAAGTTAGGTACAGAGGGTAATTGGGCTGAACTGTTGGCCAGTATTCTGTCAGCATAGTCTTTTGGTATTGCTCCACTTGGAGTTATGGAACTTGTTAGAAATTGGGGTCTCTACTTGGCAGAGGTAGGTACTTTTGTCCAAGTAGGGAGACTCATGAAGTCACCCTCATCGGTTATCAGCTCCGCAATAACGGGATGCAGGCGCTGGCAGTGATGGCATCGGTGCGAGCACTGGCGTAGGGAAGGCCGATAACAGCAGGCGTCGGCAGGTGTCGAAGGGCGTCGGAGCTGCGGTGCAGGCGGGTTGTGCGCTTCACGAGCTTTGCCCCTGACCTCGGTGCAGGTAGCGGCGTCATGGCGGTGTTGCTGATGGTGTCGGAGATTGTTTTTCTTGGTTCTTTAAGGTTTCTTCCAACTCCCAACAGCAGGAACAACCTCCAGAGGCCCAAAACTGGAACAGGCACCTCCTGGCAGGTCAGAACTCTCAGCAGTGGAGTTGAGGGGAGCTGGGGTGAAGTTTTTGTGTCCCTGAGACTTCAGAACAGGAGGCCAGCACACACAAGCCCTTGGAGATTCTTCTTCATGCAGGTTTCTCAGCAAAGTTCCAGTCTTTGTCCTTTCCTTGGCAGAAGCAGCAACTGCAGGCCAACCTCACACAGCACCCAGCAAAGGGGCAGTACTATTCCTCACAGCTCTCCAGCTCTTCTCCTTGACAAAGGTTCCTCTTGAGTCCATAAGTGATCTAACTCTTTAGGGTTTAAGGTCCACCACGTATACCCCATTTTGTCTTTGTTCTCTTTGTGGCAAGGGTCTCTAAACCCAGTCCAAAACAGTTCTGTCCTCTCTAGTGCAGCATCACTACAGGAGGTGGAGACAGCATTGTGCAGAGAAGACACTGCCTATTCAGGTGTAAGTGAAACTCCTCCCACCACTCTAATGGCCAGATGCATCAACAATCCATTTTGCGATTTCCTAATTGCGAATTCTTGCAATACGCAATTAGAAAATCGCAAAATGGAATGCATAAAAGTGTGTTTAACACTTTCTGCAATTCCTAGGGGATCGCAAATGACCTACCTCATGAATATTAATGAGGTAGGTCGCAATTTGCGACCCCCTAGGAATCGCAAAATCACAGGGATGGTGGCCTGCTGGGGTCAGCAGACCACCATGTCTGTGATTGCTTTTAAATAAAGCAATCTTTTTTTGTAAGCAGCCCGTTTTCCTTAAAGGAAAACGGGATGCTTTACAAAAGAGAAAATGAAAACTTTTCTTTTCATTTTCTAAGAGCAGGCAGTGGTCCGTGGGACCACTGCCTGCTCTTAGAAAATGCATTTACAGACATTCAAAAAGGGGAAGGGGTCCCTTGGGGACCCCTTCCCATTTGCGAATGGGTTACCACCTACTTGAAGTAGGTGGTAAAATGCAAATGTTTTGCGACCGCATTCCGGTCGCAAAACATTCATGCATACAGATGCAATTCGGTATTAGGAAGGGACGCCCTAAACACGCCCCTTCCTAATAGCGAATCGCAAACCCATTTTGTGATTCGGTAACAAGTTACCGAATCGCAAAATAGGGTTTGCTGCATCAGAAAGGCATTTTTTTGCGTTCGCAAACGGCCGATTCTACGAATCGGCTGTTTGCAAAGGCAAAAAATGTTTGATGCATATGGCCCTAAATGCAGCCAAGGTCTATTCAGCTCAGCTCTGAGTCACCCCGGAAGGGCGGGACACACCTCAACCCCCCTTCTGGCTGTCTACAGTGAATGCACATCCCCAGCCCCTGTCACTCCAAAACCAGAAAGTCAATACACAAACCAGCAGAGGCACACAGAATGGTTAAATAAGAAAATACTTACTTTCTAAAAGTGCCATTTTCAAACACACAATATAAGAACCATCTCCCTAAAAAGATGTGTTATTAAATTCTGAGTTCAGAGAGCCTAAACTCAGTTTCTCTATCTTGTCCCAAAGGAAAGTTATACTTGTAAGATGTTACAAAGTATCTCCCATGTTAGCCTATGGGACAGATAGCCTTTCAATAGCGAAAAATGAAATTGGCAGTATTTCACTATTCGGACATGTAAAAGACACCAGTAAATGTCCCACCTTTTACAAATACTGCACCCTGCCCATGGGGGTACCTTGGGCCTACCTGAGGGGTGCCTTATATGTGCGAAAAGGGAAGGTTAGGGCCTGGCAAGTGGGTGCACTTGCCAGGTTGACATGGCGGTTTAAAACTGTGCACAGACACTGCAGTGGCAGGTCTGAGATACCTTTTCAAGGCTACTCATGTGGGTGGCACAATCTGTGCTGCAGGCTCACTAGTAGCATTTGATTTACAGGCCCTGGAAGACTCAGTGCACTTTACTAGGTGCTTACCAGTAAATCAAATATGTCAATCATGAATAACCAGTCATGATAATCATTTACACAGGGAGCACTTGCACTTTGACACTGATCAGCAGTGGCAAAGTGTCCAAAGCATCTAAGCCGGCAAAAACGAAATCCAGCACAGTATCAAAAATACAGGCGGTAGAGGCAAAAAGTCAGGGGAACCCACGCCAAGGATGCCAAGTCTAACAGAACTACTTGAGGCCTTTTGTTTCTGATTGCAGTTTCCGTCATATTTTGTGGGTGTGTCAGTTGTATTTTCAACTTTGTGATTCACAGTTTAGGCCCTTGAATACAATTGTGTGCACTTCCAGTGGCTATGTTCTTTAGTGCTATGTCCTTCACTGTAGGTTTAGCCTAGATATTTGAGTAGGGGTTTTCCTTTCTGTGACTCTGTGGCAGTGGCTACATTGGACATGTTGATATCTGTGTTTAATTTAACATATAAAAGAGACATTAACTATTTGATTCTATGTGTGTATTACTATTCTACTGTTTAATATTAAACATATTCCATTCATTATTTCTTAGATGCTTACACCTTTGAATAAGGTTTTTTTTTCTTCTTTTTTGCAGGCTTGGAGATAGGAGATAATACAACAGAAAATATAATTAGTTATATTTGAGCAGAAATTAGTTTGAGAAGTTGTTGGTTTATTTATAAATGTTTACATATTTAAATATTTACTTACTTTTTGTATGAGTTTTTGGTATGTATTTGGACAGTGTGGCAGGTGTCTATATTCTTGCAAGGCACAAAAGAGGTTTTAAAAAAAACATTTTTTACAGTAGTTTCTTAATTGTGCTTTTGTTCTGGTTGGTTAATAGTTTTTGGGTTGATTTTCATGGGTTATTTACATTTTTGTTGTTTTCCTTATTAGGAAAATTCTAATTAATGAGTATGTGTGTGGTTGCATTTATTTTACTATTCATAGAATAGTTGTATCAATATTTAATAATTATTTTTATTTTTTTATTAAAATGTATCTGTTGATTTAGTTATTTTTAAAATAGTTTCATGCATATTAATTTTAGAGATAGAATTGTCTACATTGTGTATTTCTATATCTTGCCTATTGATATCATATTATTTACAAAGGTAGGGAGAAAATGTGGCCTAACCGCTACACCTCCCAATTTAGAAATCTGGGGCCCCAGCTACAAATCCCAGTCTTGGTGCTTGACTCAACATCATGTGATTCTGCACAAAGCACATAGGGCCTGATTCACAAAGGTAAACGTAGACGTGGAGTCCAAGTTTAGACCTGAAGTCTAAGGGCCCAACTCACAAAGGTACACTTAGACCTTGAGCCTAGGGTAACCTTTGTGAATTGGACGCTTAGACTTCAGGTCTAAACTTAGACTTCAGATCTGAACTTCAACTTCAGTTTTAAGTTTGCCTTTGTGAATGGGGCCCTTAGTCTTCCTGTACCTATGAATGTGGAATGTAATGTATGAATTGTATTTGTGCAATCCCCACTTGATGTACATGATTTTGTAGATTATCTCCCATTTACCCCACATACTATACAGCAGACAACACTATCTAGCTAGATATGAAATATATATACAATATTGTAATGCTTGTTATTATGTTTTTGTATTTTATATAAGGTAAGTACAAACTCAATAATATGCTGTATGATATTTTTGACTTGATATTGTTGTGCAACAATATTTTTGTGGTCACTATTCAGTACAATCTTGCTAGATGCATCAATTGACCTCATTCTTCAAAGGTTTTAATATTTTCTTGAAGGTAAAACTCTCTAACCCCAGCTTGACACTGTGGGGCTCACTCGCTGTCTGCAATTTGGGACAGGTCATGCCTATCCACTTTCAAAGATCAACAGCTGCCACTGGTTACCTGCAAACTTCACCTCTCTGACAGTACTCCCTTTAACCCTTTCTTAGAGTGCCCATCCTCAGTTTTCCCATCCCTGGCATTGCCTCCTCTTCCACTCTCACTTTTGCATTCAGCCATTCCCTCTTTTTTCAGCCGTCCTACATTCCTTCACTTGAAGTCAGATGTAATACAGGACCAAGGTCATGAATTACAGCTCAAACACCCACCTACAGCAAAATTGAAAGTTGGCTCCTTTGCATGTACACATGCGTTATTCTCTGTCAATGAGACTATTGGTTCATATATTTTGCCAATTGTACACACCAATCTCTTCCAAAACACTCTGGGATAGTTTAGTGGCATCAATGTTCTATGACACAGTATACGAGACTGAGACATTCTAAGAAGAGAAAAGAAAATGCCTGGTGTGCTTAATCAAGACCGAAGTGCAATAACTACTTTCTAATAACAAATTCTATTTTGTCTTATATATTTGTTCAAAGGGTTTTATAAAACTGGTTGGCAGTAACTCCCAGAGTGCTAGGTGGAGGATGTGGAATGGTTACGCCTGTGAAACCGGTACTGCGCAAGCTGGCGTGTTTTGTCATAATAATATACATGATTGGACCACTTCCATTTAAAAAAGGTGTTTATCTTACGTTGTAAATTGAAATTTGTGGTAGAATAAGATAGGCTTTGACCCTAGCCTTCAGTGGGTCCACATACGCACTTCTTTGGTGCCATTTAATCTCTGGGAAATCTCAAGAAGAAACTGATCTAAACTTTCCAAATATCGTGGATTTGTTGTTTAAGAATACAGGAACGTTACCAAACCCTTAAATAGGAGCCCAACTCTCATTTACTCATTGACAAGAAATAAGACCACAGCATCTTACTTCCTATATAAGCAGCTACTGAAACCTGAACTATCAATTCCAACTAACTAATATATTGTTCCATAATGCTCTTATAGCTCACAAATGCAAGTGGCAGTCGGTTATCATGCTTGGCCTTACAATTTTAAGAAACAGCGTCAACCATTGCAAGACAATTTAGTAAACATGAAATCCCTAAAACGCGTGTTGGAGCTGCGGTTCCATATTTCCCATGATGTTACATCTGCATATAAAAGAAATCCCACGAATATGGTGATCTAAAACACAGTTTTGCTTTTATTAAAATTTTTGTCCAAACCAAAAACATGTTGCAAAATGTTTATTCAACACAAAAAATGACATAAGATTGCTAAATATCACCACAGTCTATTTGAACCTTTTCTATTTTTGGAAACTAAAAATCAGATTGGGGAGGATGTTCACAGATTCCAACATACATTCAATAACATTTTGCATGGAGGCTTATTCACTACTTCAGTATTGACATGATCATATTTTTTAAGAGTGTGGTTGGAGATATCTCTTAAATCTCTATACGTTTAAAAAAAGTTATATTCATGAATAAAAATAAGGCATGCCATGGCCACAGAAGATCTAAAAGACTCTTTAAAAAAAAAAAAATACTCTCTTTTTATATATTTTTCAGTGGTGAGCTTGCTGATTGCAATCGGCACTGGAGAAGTGTAATTTTACAGGTCACAAATACTTCACATAAGCATGCACTTAGAACATGTCTCCTGTGTGGCCTAACGACATTAATATAAGGTGTTGCACTTGACATCATTATCAAAGTGCATTCAGTGTAGAATTAGAGAATTCATACATAACGCTGTCTGCCGTAACCATACTAAACTAGATATTCTTTGGAGACTTGATAAATAAACCATCCTCACCTATTTAGAATTTGTTTACTTTAGAAACAACAATGGATTTAAGTAATGTGTGCACTAATGTTTCGTATCTTTCATTTAAAATGTAGTTCTTAGCCATACTTACACGTGTGTATTAAAGATTTTACTGTATGCCACTTGTAATATGAATCTAACATACTGACAGTTATATTCATTTGTGTTTGAAGTGTACAGGCATATTAAATGTGCACCATCGATTTAATACTTTAAAAGTTACCTTGAGTAGGCCTGTTTTCCATTCTGAATGAAATACTGTTTTTCCATTTCTGCTTGCATGACTTTTTCCTTACAGGTGCGTTGACATACATTGTTAATTTGAGAATAGATACACTGTACTAGCGATAAAAAGAGAATCTGAGAAGAAGATCTTGCCAAAGGAACATGGAGAGCCAGATTGTTAACCGAAGAGTCCTATTCAGCGTTTTTGCAACATGGCTTGGTTGGACAAGGACAATGCGGTTCGGGTCCCATGTTCAGTGTGGGGCATTTTGTAAATGTTGCAGCTTTCAACGTGAGAATGGTGAAGGGCAACCCCTGATGATGCAAACAGAGGGGTGGTACCCGAGTGATTTTGGTGCAAATAACTGAAGTGTACTCTGTCTGAGATTGCCGCCAATTTTCTTTGGACTTTGAGAGGTTTAGACCTCTATGCTTATTCCCTTTGATTCTTGTTGAGTGTGGTTTAGGCTAACACTCAAATTCCCATGACCCAAGAAGACTCTTGACCGAACTTCTGCGATGCTGACACCTTCCTTTACCTTCCTTATTTCCTTACTTCCAGAACATTCCCATTTTCCCAGTTTTTCTGCGTTTCCCTGAATTTTGAGATTCCTTAGACTATCGAGCCATCCTCTTAGTTTGGATTGCAACTTAGATGATTCTAGATTTTACTCATGTATAGAAGAGAGAACCAGAAACTCTTTTCTGCTCACCAAATCTTGTTATTCATATTTTGTATTGCTGTGACTGAACTTCTTGTTTGTCTTATACTGTCGCCTAAACTTCTTTAGCAGGTTGGGTTTCCCAGTTGTTATTCTGTACCTTTATAGCATGGTGCTAAGAATTGTGTACCTGAACTTGACTGCTAATCTAATAACCCTTCTTAACTATAGTCACTGATTCTTGGTACTTATTGTGTAGCCAAATGGGTTGCGCTGTTAATAGAAACTGATTGATGTAATGTTAACTCCCACCAGGCGGTAAACAATTGGTAAGAGCACGGTTCTCCAATGTCGGTCCTGGAGGGCCGGATCTATGCCAGATTTTTAGCATATCCACAATTAGATAAATGTAGTATTCTTAAAAATCTGGAATGGATCTGGCCCTCCAGGACCGACATTAGAGAACCCTGGGTAAGAGGGTTGGCCCAGAGCACTGGATCAGTACCTTAAAGAAAAAACTCTAAACATGTTTCCACTCTTCTTTTGCTCGCTTACAGTTCACAATAGTCCTCAGAGGCAAAGGGCTAATAATAAGACATGCATGCTTTATCTACGGTAAACATGATTGGTTGCAGAAACTTAATTTGTTGATTATCCAGTGCTTTAAACTCAAATACCTTTAGCTCCATGATTTGGATAGCTAAAACTAACTTTAAGTGGATCAAAGCGTTTAAATTCCGAAAGTAGTGTAGCAAGGTTACCATGTGACCCCAGTGTAAGCTGGGATATTGAGCCCCTGTTCTGGTCAGTGCAACAAACCTCAGCTACTCTTCAAAATTGCCTTGTACTAACTGCACACACTGTGCTTCCATGGGAGGCAAGACCAGTGCCATTAACATAACAGTGCGGAAAAATGTATAGGAATTTAACACCTCTTTACAGGACAATGTAGGGAATTGCAACCAGGAGTGCCGCAAGTAAAGGCAAGAGGTAACACTGCTCTAAACATGTTCAGATTTTGTCAATCGGGCATTCTATGCACAGTGTGCCAGGAATAACGCTAACAATTCGGTGAGTTTTAAAGACCTTTCCAAAGTGTTTTGGGAAAGACAGTTTTCCCTGAAGAAATTTTTGGAGTAGAAACTGTCAAATGGTGTACTTTTAAGCGCATTGGGCCAAAAGCTCAGAGTAGCATGAAATGATTTACAGACACATTTATAGGCGTGTTAAATCTTTTTCTTTCTAAGGGAAATAACCCAACAAAAAAAAAGCGTAGTTTGAAATTACAGACTTTAAAATACATAAGGCCTTCTTTTAAGAACGTTTGTACCAGATGGTGACTTTTAAAGCAGAGAAAGGCCATGGAGATTGATGAACCTGGATGGACTTACAAATAATTTGAAAGGGGGCTTGGGAGTCCTCAGCCAAAGCAATGTTAACAAAGGTTTCAAAATGGTGACATTTAAAGCACACATGGTCAGTGTTGTTGGTCAAAACTGCAAAAACTAAGACCATTATTCGTAAACTTAGTTTTTCTCCTAAGTAATCATTAAGGAATGTGTTAAATGATGCATTGTAGGCACATGGCAGCAGCCTTCTACAATGGATTTAACGGCCAACACGTAATTTCCTCCATGCTATTAGTGTTTAGGAGAGCCACCACCAGAACACTATAGTATATATACATATTCAAGAGCAGCATATCAGCAAAACAGGATACTATCCATGTAGAATGTCCCAGTAATGCACATTTTTGCCCAGTTTCCACAATGTCACAGTAAAGTCCATACTTCTTACAGTCACTAATACTGCAATAAATCACATTTTCACTCAGTTTCCAAGGTGTTGCAGTAATGCCTATGCAGCAAGCCCATATTGACTTTTGGCCAGGTGTTACAAGCTATACGCTTATAGTCACCTGCACATAGGCATCCATAGGAGTATGTGTCTCTGGTGATCTGCAAACAGGCTTAACAAGAGTTGCATGTCTATAGTGACCTGAACTAGACTTACACGTTTTGAGTGACCAGCAGAGCTTATCAGGAGCTGCCTACCTAAAGGTATATGGACATTTTTACAGAACCTATACCTCTGCAGAAGTAGCCTACCCCGCACACTGTGACGTAAACTGATCACTATAGTAATCTGACATCCTACAGACTGTGACAGGGACGATCTCCCGATACAGATCAACTGTACTTCACACTGTGGCAGGGAGAGTGTCACTGTAGTTGCCACTTGCATCTTGTAACTAGCCTGCATCGTTCTACTGGTGACCTGGATACTGCTACAGGGCGTGTATCTTATTGTGTATCTTATTGTGAAAGAGGGTGTGAATTCAGTACTATAGAAAGGAGGTACATGTTGTCAAACCCTCATCAAGACCTGTTTGTTTTCTTTGAACTCGTGCATTGCAGGCTTGAATTTTTTATAGAAAAATCAATAAGTTGAGTGTGAGAAGTGATAGAATGTAAAGAAAAACATCACTGAATAAACTACTCAGGTCTGACATGGAACAACTTTACTTTGCTGTGTGAATTCATAAAACATCCTTAACTGCCAGTCAGTGTCTGGGTACAACTGTTAATTTGGAGACCGAGAGACAAGATGGTGAGACAATCAGACTGCAGACTAGAGATTCTAAATTACAAGGTGTCCTTATCCCACCTGCTGCACATGGAGCCCCACAGTCTTCACAATAAAGCCTCCTTGCTTGTAGTTTTCTCATGAAAAGCTAAACAGAGATCGCCAGAGAACTCAAGTTGTACCTCAAGAGGAGTAAGTATTTCAGTGAGTTTGGCTTACTTCTCTGCATTCTGGGAATTCAAGCTTTTCATTTACAATGGGAATATCAAAACAAGCATTGACAATGCCCATAGGTCTCACATTTACGAGAGTAAGAGCTATTGGTGTTGTAAATGACAATGATTTTTACCTATGTGTTTTGGTTTGGAGTAGAGTGGATGTACGCGGTTTGGAGTGGAATTTTGTGGGTTGGATTGGAATTGTTAGCTGTGGAATTGTGTGGTGTGGAGTGGATTTGTGTAGTTAAATTATGTGGCATGGTCTTTGGTTCATTTGTTTCAAATGTCCACTTGAGCCATGAAACCTCCTTTAATTCAGTTACGATTTGTTGCTCCCTATGCACAAAATTATCTACTAAGCTATCAGGCAGCGCCTCAAGTCTCTGACACCTGGCTGTTAGTAGCATTGGGAGTCTTTACCACACATGGCATGCTTGTGTCTCAGGTTCTGGATCCCTTCTACACCAAGGGAGTATGTGCTACAGTGCTCAAGGGATGTGCTGAAAGGATGCAATACATATCTGGTGTGGGTAGGCATCCAAACCATAGAGGAACACTACACCAGTGTTGCTAACCTCTACTTTTCTATATATCACCATGGTTATTTCTCCATAGGGGTACATCTGTTCCCAATTCTAAGGGCAGCTCAGAAGCCTAGGGGGATGGCAGTCTGATCCATGAATGGGGGCAGAGGTGCTCTTTCAGCAAAGTGGTGATCACACTTCAGGCCATGAACAGACTTCAAGTCAAGAATCAGGAGAAAAAAACACAATTATTCAAAGGTGCAAGGCAAGGATAGAAATAATATGTACCACTGGTGTCGAGAAAGCACCCTTCAGGTCCACATTGGTCAACAGGAGGTATCTGAAGAACTGGATAGAATCAGCCTGATATACTTTCATTTCATTAGTGCTAGATGGCCCCAATCAGCCAGAAGCTTTGCTTACAATTTTAGATTATCAGCAAATGAGATAAGAGAGGATTTTCATGGGCTATCTTACAGAGCAGAATGGCTTGGGTAAGCTGGACACATATTCCAGCTACAGGTCAAACATCAGAATAACTTCTCAGTTGGTCAACGAATACAGAAAAACATTGAAAGGAGGTGGGTGGGGTGCAAGAGGGTCATGAAAATAGAATTTATCTTCTAGTGGGGAGTCCCTAAATAAAACATGCACCCTATTATGGATGCCATCCATTCACTACATCAATCATACTATACACGCACTGAGTGAGGAAGAAGGCTCAAACATGGGGCACTGTGTGGGTTTCAAACATGTGGGATGGAAGAAACGAAGTTGGTAGCCTTCATCCCTGTGAACAGATTAAAGGAGCTGTAACACCAAAGTACCACACAAAGCTTCCAACCAGACAATCCTCCAACAGGTAGGCATGGTGGTGTACTCCATTGAGATTACAGTATGGATCACTTTGAGTGTCCAGCCAGATCATAGACTTCTACTGACAGGCACAATGAGCTGGCACCTAGATGGTATCTGAATCAGAAGGGAAATATATGCAGGCAGGGGCAGCTGTAACATACAACTCGAGACTTCACCTTCACACCAGCTAATCAGCATTTTCAAGGAGCAATGATTAGATTACAATAAAGTAGAGAAGGCCCTCAGACTATTATTTAAGCATAAAGTTCAGTTCAATAATCTACAAAGGCATGCAGACCTCAAAGCACGAGTAGGCATTAACTATGTTCATTTGACTGAAGTTCTATCATTAAGGAAACGTCTAATTAAAAAGCCCATAGTTCTTGTCAAAAAGTGCAATCCTTCACGTGGATATGGACACAAATTATCAAAACACCTTGTGGCAGTGTCCCACCTGTGGGAATAAGAGAGTGTGGAAGCAATTAGGTTCTCCCACTGCGACGGCCCTAACCTACTAAATGCAATATGTGAAAGACTTTGATTAGTCACTTGTGGGTGGAAATTTCCTAGAAGTTTAGTTTGCAGAGAATATACCAAGGCGACTTCAGCAGTAGAGACAGCTGAAGTGGGTGGAAAAGGGTGATAATTGTTTCACTGTAAGTAGGCACCACTTGCAGAGGAAGCTGCTGGTTGAGAAGTTCCCTTGCATATGCTTCAACTAACGGTCGACAGCACACAATGTTAAGGAAGACATACAAAGCACATAATAATTAAACGAAATGTAAGATTAGCCATGTGCCAGAGCCTTATGCAGGACTACTGGAATTATGCGATTCTGCGTGTGTGGCAGTTTCTGCATAATTATTATCGATTTGCCACATAATCCATCCTATGCTGTCCAATCTGCAGATTAAAAAAAAATGTTTCTAACACAAACAGATAAAAAGTTACTAAAAACTTTGCGACCTGTTGCCACATTGCAAATGTTGATAAGTTATCTTTTAGTTGCTTATTGCTGTGTTTGGTTGTTAAGCAACTGGTACTAATTAGGTGAAATCCTTGACCATAGAGTGTTACCGTGAGTAAAAATGACAAAATGATGAAGTAATACTATCACAAAATGTGCTGCATTATGCCGCATAATTTGCCTTTTCTTGCTCTATAATTTAGTCAACCCCTGCCATATAATTCCTGTGGACCTGGTTTTATGTGATACTCGAGCAATGCCTCCTTCTCCAGGAAGGTGCTTCATTCATTTCCCAAATCAAGAATGACGGCCGGTGCTCCGCTTGTTATAGATTCATGGATCTCCCCTCCGCACAACATTAGGATTTCAACGAAAAACAGCACAATCTTTGTACAGAAAAAGAGTGAGGAAATAATGCCCATTTGGTATTTAGTATGCAAGCTGTAGATCAGGGAACAGAAGGAACAGTGTGCACAATTGTTAAAGAAAGCAGATTAAAGTCAATGATATTTCAGCATGAAGCCTTCCTCCATGCGCTACTAAGTGGCATGTTTCTGAGGCACTGCAGCACTCCAATCCCAAGAGGGTCCAATATAAAGCTGGATCTCACCAGCGAACACAAAGTTCACCCCACCCCCCAAAAACTGCTACAATATCGATCTTGCATAAACTTCGAACAGCCCGAAGTGAAATTTTGTTGGGCACTACAGAAAGCCTTTCGCTACAGAAACCCTTTCGCTCTCGGGTTCTGTCACTTCAGTAAGGGGTGCCACAGGGCTCCTTGTTGAGCCCTACCCTTTTCAATCTGTATCTGCGCCCCCTGGCTGATATCATCGAGTATCAAGGGTTTGACATCATATCATACACCGATGATACGCAACTGATTGTCACCCTAACACAGGACTCTGCTAGTGCAATGGTTTTTTTGAGAGCATGTTTGTTAGAGGTAGCCCAATGGATGGACCGCAACTGCGTAAAATTAAATGGGGCAAGACCAAGGTCCTTATTTTGGCCAAGCAGCTGTCAATGTGGTCTCCCGATTGGTTGCCTTCTATCTTAGGCCCTCTTCCACCACCAAAGCCTAGAGTTAAAAACCTAGGCATTTGGTTTGATGAAAACATTACCTTTGACATTCAAATCTAGGCCTTGGCAAGCAAATGCTTTGGGATTCTAAAATCCCTGAAGAACATCATTCACCTTCTGCCTGAGTCTGCCCAAAATATGGTGATTCAGGCACTTGTTATCTCCCGGTTAGATTATTGTAACATCCTTTACCTGGAAGACTCTCAGTGTCGGCTGATGAGACCCCAGCTCGTGAAGAATTCTGCTCCCCGGCTTTTGTTAAATCTATCTAAGCGGGCCTCTATGAGCTTGGTTCTGAACAAACTGCACTGGCTCCCGATTAAGAAACATCTTTCCTTTAAGGCTCTCTGCTATTGCTACCGAGCGTTTAGGAAGACAGGTGCCAGCTATTTGCACCCGCTTATCAGGTCTTACTCTCCTGTGAGGTGTCCCAGGTCCTCTGGGACCTTGCTGGCTCAAATTTCCAGAGTTAAGAAGGTCCACATTGGAGGCATATCCTTTCATTTTGTTCCACCTGGGTTATGGAGCTCTCTTCCTCTCTGTTTTAGGCAATCGGAGAAAGAGGCTCTGCTCCAGAAACATCTGAATACATGGCTTTTTAGATAGGCTGTTAGTTCTGTCTAAATTGATCACCTCTTTGTAAACCTCCTTGGGAATTTCCGACTATGCAGCGCTGGGACACTTCTTTCGAGGTAAATATTGTGCTTTAGAAGCTCTATTATTATTATTATTATTATCACTACAGCAAACACTGGATGTAATTTAAAGCACTGCAATGATAGGCAAGGCATGTCATCTGTGCGGGGGGGATTGTCGGGGAAGTCAGCTGGGTTCAACCCTGCACTAAGTGACAGTCACTGCTGCAAAGCACATGCAGTTCAAGTTAGCCGGCAGAGGCAGGATTTAGTCACTGCTCCTATGTGCTTAGAGGAGAAAGCCCTAACACCCCGAGCTGCTTACTATACGTCCTTCCAAGGTGGTAGTAGGGAGAGCGTTCAATAATACAAAGTATTGAAAAAAACAAATGGTATTAACTAAGTGAGAGAGGTTTAAGTTTGTTTTATTTTATGTGAACAGCTTGACGGGGCTTGCATCTGCCTTCGTGATGGAAGGCGGGTGGGGGGTAGTACACTTGTCACTGATATTTTTTATCCAGCCACAATGACATGAGGCCATGGGTCTTCAGGTGCCAACACTCAGTGCCCCTCACCTCCAGAACCGAGCCTCACTGCCCTGCTTCGACCATCTGTGGGGTATCTCACTTCTCGCTGAAAGGGTTCTAGTGCTGATTACAACACTAATGTGGGAGATAGAGTCAGCAGTGACCTTGGGGATGTGCGGTAATGTGTTCAGCATGCTCAAGTCAAGCTTCTAAGCCTCTCCGATGGGATTCTAAATAAGACCTATCAGATGGGAGTAGGCCACGTAGGAGGGTCTATGAAGGAAGCAGACCACCTAGAAGACTCACCATTTTATAAAAGTTCGCTCAGCCCTCCTTTGGGGGAACACAAACTTGCCACAGGTGATAGGTCAAAAGAAACAGGAACAGCAGGAAGAAGTCCTGTGAGTGGCAATGTGCAGAAAAAAACAGCTGAGTCAACTGCAGCACAGAGGGCAACATTGGACAGAGTCACTTGCAAGTGAGGTGCTGCTAGAGCCCCACCCAAAATATCAAGAAACCATGATCGGAAGTGGCAATTGACATCTACAATCCATCCATCTTGGCCGTCGTGGCCATGACATTCTATGGCTCCCGAGGGCAGGACTCAAAAAGATTGAGACTAGAGTAGTCAAACTTGTCTTTTTTCAACTTGTCCTAAGTCACAGCACCCTCTGCCAGCATCACCACCCTGTTTAACGAGTTCCACAGAGAAGGGCCACAAATTAGCGCCAGTTTGAGATGTGTACCTATGCTAACTCTACAGCAGCTCTCAGCACGTTCCTTTAATCACAAAATCCGTTCTTTTGAAAACGTTGTGATTTAATGCTGTGAGGGCTTGGGCCTGTAGACTTATCAATGGCGGAGAGGAGAGGAGTTGGCCTAACGGCTTGGGCGGTCGACCTCGAATCTGGGGAACTAGGTTTGAGTCTCGGCAATGACGCTGAACATCCTGTGATTCTGAGCAAATCACTTAATCTCCCCGGTCCTAACAAAAATGAATGTGTCCTCATGTAACGCAACTGGTGCTATGTAAAGCGCTCTGTGACCCGATACCTTTGGGTCAAGTTTGCGCTATATAAAACTCTGTAAAAAATAAATAAATAAATAAAATGGCAGCGAGTCATTTGTTTTGTGTGGTACATGCTTAATTCCAGTGGCATTTCAAGGATGAAGAAATTAACTGTGCAGTGCCGGATGAGGCATTGATATGTGTACTTTGAAGTTCGTACTATCATATACTGCACTAGAAAATGCTACGAACTTGCACACATTGGTGGGAAGACACACACAAGCCATGACTCTTAAGCCTGGACCTTATGCACATGCACACTTCCAATGAGCCCGCGCGTGTAGGTGGAACACTGTCCCCGTTGGCCACCATTTTTGGGTCAGGGTGAACATTTAATTTTAAGGCAGACTCCATTAGCTCATTAGTAAGAGAGCATAATGTTTGCCTGATGTTAAAATCGCCCACCTCGGGCAACGATAGATACACAGTTTTGTGTTTCTCTCTTCCATGATGAGTACTAACAAAAAAGTGCCTCTGTAATACAGCCACTGCTGTTGTACCTCGGAAGTCCGGGATCTCCTTTATGGCCCTGATACTTCGAATATTCATGGGCTTTCCACACAGAATGGCCAGCAAGATCCTCTGGCAGAAGTTGCAGCTTTCATAGCAGAGGCAGTGCGTAGCGGCCATGGCAAGGAGGAACTGCTGCTGGGCTCCACTCGAGCTGCTACAGACCTCAAAAGCGTATCCACGTGACGTTGTAATTAGTCGTACATTGATACACTCCACGGACACCAGAACAGAAGTTATAATCTTAACATCTTTTCAAAAGCATTGCAAAGAATATTTGAAAACAAATAGCATACGGGGAGGTTAGGTGGGGCCAGGATGCAGACATGGGTGGATGTGGGAGGGATGAATGCTGCATAAAAAATGGAAGTAGCTATGGGGCAAATCTGAACACATGCAAACAGTAACACGAGCAGGAAACCAAGAACAAAATAGTCGCCCAAAGAACAGATGCAAAGCAAAAGCATAATCATACAGTACTTGGTCCCTGGAAAAAAGGAGGGACAAAGAGGCAGGACGGACCACTAGCAAGCAAGGATTTTTAAAGGACCCTGAAACAAACAAATTAAATGGCTTTAAGCCCACAAGAGAAGTATATACTAAAGTATATACAAGAGTTCTAGATTGCTCAACCTAACGACAAGTGGGAAAATGTCAAGATTAAAAGCAGGATGAAACCTCCTTTCTAATAAAGGATGGCCACTCAATATATATGATACTGCACCTGGATGGTTGCAGCACAACACTTCCACCCCAAGGTGAGCAGAACAATGCCCCTTAGTTAAATTGGAGGGTCCTAGACAAACTGCGGGACACTTGTTGAGGCTCAAGACACTACTGCAAGACCTACCCGCCTCCAAGATGCCTGGAGGCAGGTAGGTCTTGCTGCAGTGTCCCTAGCCTCAACAAGTGTCCCGCAGTTTGTCCAGGACCCTCCAATTTGCCTAAGGGGCATTGTTCTGCTCACCTTGGGGTGGAAGTGTTGTGCTGCAACCATCCAGGTGCAGTATCATATACATTGAGTGGCCATCCTTTATTAGAAAGGAGGTTTCATGCCCCTAAGAGGGCGCTATTTCATTATTTTTGGTCCTGATGAAGTGCCGTCTGATCCTTTGGGCAATCTAGGCACGAAACATGTCGACCTCACTTTGCTAACATCTATCTAGGTACATTGAGACCACACGATAGCACCACTGTTTTTATCTAGTCCTGGTACCCTTACCCTATAAAAATCGTTTTGAGGGCACCAGAGTCTATTTTAGACATTTCTCACTTTTCACGTGACACACCCTCGCATAGCCCCCTCACATGCATTAACCTAAACTGCGTTTTCAGATCAAAAGACCTCCGACAAAGAGCCCCCAGGCCCGTCAGGCCTTGTAGCGCCGGCCAGACGAGGAGTGCCCAATGAAGAAGCATGACACCCTAACAGGTGTGTGAGGGCATCAAGATCTGACCTTCAGGTCTCCCTGCAACAGCAGTACTAGGCACGTGGTCCCACCCCTTATGACCACCCGGCCTATGAGGAACTAACCCTATTTTGATGACTAACTAGTTCACTTGTGAGAGGAGCATAGGTGTAGGACCTCTATAAATATTGAGCTCTTCATTCCCCCTTTTGATTTAAAAGATTAAAAGCCGGACATGATAAGCTGCTGATACCCACCAAGGAAAATATGAGAGTTCTGTTGCTTTGAAAGCCCTTTAAGAGCCCTAGCACTTACGTTTTTTACAAATTAAACACTGACTGAAGGCCAAGTTTTCTTTCACCAGCACCATGATGAAGGCCTGTTTTAGGAGAATGTGTTCTTACTCAAGGCAGCCTTGAACGACTGCTTTGGGTGCTATGTAATGTGCATTTAGAAAGCAAATGATTTGAGCAGACACAGCCTCCACATAGCAGTTGTACACCCCACTGAGGACCCACCAAGTGCAACTTTGACAGAATGGAAAGCCCTGGAAGACGGCAGTCATCAAACTTCCAGTAAAAACTGGACTCAGGGTTACTTCTTTGGTTACTTCTTTCACTTGACTTTGGGCTGAGCTCACTCATGTAGGACTTCTGAAGTGCTACCCATCTTGTTGAAACATGACCCTCAGAAATACTTTCTGATGCCTTTATCTAGAATAATGTACACCGGAATGAATAGCCTGTATCCATGCTTTGCTCAAGCCAATCATTGTCCACCCCCTTTATCTACAACAATGAAATGCACTCATTCTTTCCACTCGTCATTGTAGCAGGGGGGCTTTCATACCCGGCTTTGGCCTTGCGCATTAAATATTTGGCTATGGTGGAATTTAGGAAACCCTGTTATCACACTGTCCTGTTTGAAACTAGATGAAAACTACTGAACATTCACACTCAAGTGTGTATTTTCGGGGGCGGGTGGCGAGCCAGTGAAATCAGGATTCAGTAAAAAATGTTTTTGCAAAAAGTTAAACCAAAAAAGCCACTGCGCGCTCACCCTTCGCACCTGTTTCTGGATTATTCAGTGCTTTCCAAGGCCCAGTGTTCATCTGCTGCTACAGACAGGTCTAAGTGCTGTTCACTGCCTGCTCCCGGGCCTGACTTCTTCCACTGGCTGAGAAGGAGGCAGAATGCCATCACGAGGATGTGCACTCGTGTGACTGTCGAGAACTTTGCCCAGCTGACATAGTAGACGGTTTTGTGATTTGACACCTACAGCACAGGTGTCCAGTCATCAAACTCTAGCCTGCTTGGATGTAACAGCAACCAGTGCCAGATTAAACCCTGTGGAGGCCGCTAGGCAGTCGAAATTTCGGGCCCCCCTCGCAGATTATCTCCTCATACGTTTTTAAATTTTACCAACCAACAATTTTAATAAACCAATTTTATTACATAAAACTAAACATTAACGATTATTAATGTTATTAAACAAAAAATAAATTTTAATAAACCAATAAACATTTAACTATTCAATGGGTACATTACATGAATACAGTATTTTCTCTATAGAGTCTTTAATGTAAAGTTTTTGTTTCTTTGAGTTGATTCATTTTTTTCTATCTTTTGGAAACAATTTAAGAAAGCTTGATTGTAATTTTCTTTCAAGATCACATCAATCTTATTTTGATCCGTTGTCGCAGGGCACCTAGAAGGAGTGGGGCCCATAGGCTGGTGCCTCCTTTGCCTATTTGGTAATCCGGAACTGACAGCAAAAGGTCTCGTGTGCATTATCATGTTTTAAAAAGTTCATGTGAACCCCAAGGACAATGTACAGCACCACACCTTGTCCTGCTTGACCTGGAGTAATTACTATTGGGCAGTTCAGTGGGCCCCTGTCTGTCTGGGCCCCGGTGCCTTGCACCGGCTGCACCAACAATAGCCACGCCCCTGGATTCTGAAATATATAAAGATTCTTGTCCGCTGCCGTTTACAAGTCAGTGGCTTCTCAATCAGAGACAGAAAATCTGAAATTATGGACTACAATGGAGGCGCATGATAGCCCAGTGCACCTTTCCGATGCACATTGGGACACGCCTCTTTTCAGGAATGATCCATTTCAGGGTTTTTTCCACAATGAAAATCTTCAAGCCCCTTTATGTACGTCGTGGCCGTTCTCCTTCATTCACATCTTCGAAATTGGGTCATGCAATGCCACTATCGCTGCAAAAAGCATGTTTTTGATAGTATGATGAGACCAGAAATTTCCACGCGGCAAATACAGTAAACCGTTTTTAGAACTGCTTTCCCTCCATGAAAGTTCAGAAAGGAAATTTCCATTTCCAAGGAATTTATGTAATTCAATTCAGTTCAATTCGATTCAATTCATTTCAGTTCAGTTCAGTTAAGTTCCCTATTCACCGGCATGACGTAAGCGTTTCCGGGTCACCGATGGTGTCACCAGCAGATAAGTATTTACAATACAGTTCTGTCAAATCTGCAACTTAATCAAACAGGATGTGGATCTGGTGCTTATTTTCTAGCGTTATCGAATCAATTATCCTGCGGAGGAAACACATAATCCTTCTGTCCAAATATTTCATAAAAGTTTATTTGAATTCCTACTAGGCACAGGTGATATTGTTTGTTAACAGATTTAGCACAGTGCCCTGTAGCTAATGAACGTGGTGCAGGGGCATTAATAGCGGGTACTTCTTTTTCTTGTCAACCACAATTCGTGCACATCCTACAGACCCCCAAAAGCCTCAACAAAATATTAGGCTATACAACGAAGGGGCCAGGCACAGATTACTACTGAAGGCACGTCATCTCAAAGCACGTTTAAAGCGATCTCATAAAAACGCCCTTCACTGTCAGAAGCAAAAAGCCAGTTTCAAGTTAGCAATTAGCAGCTGACCGCCAGGCGCATGATAAACTGTTATTTTCCTTGAAATCACCCGTAAAAACGCTGACATTTCTCCGTCATAAATAAAACTTAAACAGACGGTAAGCTCGCCAAGGTTGCAAAACCCACACTCCCATAAATCCCCTTCAGACTTTGCCTGCTCGCCCAGTGGGATTCACGGAGCATCTTTCGAAGACATAAACCTGATTTACAGCCAGACTGAGACAAGCAGTCTGAGACGCGAGTCCCGCTGATTAAAGTGTATGCGCTCAAGTGGAGCAGCGGGTAACCCGCCGGCCCATCGTGTCGCCGCGGAGCGCCCCCTGCCCCTCCCGCCGGAACATCAGAATGGACTTCAGAGGCGCACAGGCGCCTCGCGCTGCCAGGGAAATTGTATGATTTATATTGCAAAATAGACGCGCTGGTTCCAAAGGTGGTCGCGCATCATTCTTCCATAAGCAAAGGGAGCAGGATCAAGCGGTTTGTAAACGCTTCTGGGAGGACAGAATGAATAAATAAATAAAGATTTGCATTTCAATACACCTCTGTCCCAGATTGATCAAGTGCTGGTCCTATGAAAAAAATTGGTTTTCTGGCAACTGGGATGGCTGGGTAAAAATGATTAAGGTATCTATTGCCCCCATCCCCATCCATGGATACACCCTCTAGCTCCCTCTATGAAGCTGTGTCTACCCGGTGCCATAGCACAATACTAATTAATTAAATTATTTCGTTAGTTATGTATTTATTTGTTTCCAGGTTTATAGAGCACTAACAAAACCAAATGGTTTTGCATGTTATGTATTGATGACACTGTTAGCCGGCCAAGCAAGTGGATTCTGCCTCCAGCGTCAAGGAATCACGTCTGTTGCTCATTCTGCACTTGATGAGATTCCAAAATATATTATGTAATTTGCCAAGATCATGCCATTCGAATGCAGCCCTTAACTGGTCCACACCGCCCAGAATGGGATCATTTGCATTTCCATATGAAAAATATTACACTTGTAGTTGCATTTTAGTCATTTGAAAAAGTGAAAAAGTAAAAGTGAGATGTCATGTGTCCTTTAAGATGCATTTTCGTTGATATTTGAATATTTGGCAAGGGTTTGGGGTGGGGGTTTAGCTAGTTACATCTTAAAATTTGTATTTATCTTTATTTGAGTTTTTAATTTGTGTGCATAACATGGTTTGTGCAAGAGAAAACCTAATGGAAGGGCCTATAAACAAGACTGCTTCGGAAGATCATGTTGTCGACTAATCAAATTGCAGCTTCA
Source organism: Calotriton arnoldi (assembly GCA_963921515.1). NCBI lineage: Eukaryota > Metazoa > Chordata > Amphibia > Caudata > Salamandridae > Calotriton > Calotriton arnoldi. The sequence goes on along the minus strand of CAWUFW010004614.1, from coordinate 808,171 downwards.
AAATGGACAGGGCCAGAAGAATTCCAGTCCTCTGTTTTACATCTTCACCTTATGGTAAATTTCAGCAAATTCATGTCTTGCCTTGCTTGGAATTATATTAGTTTTTGGTGGAGTGAACTTGAATTGCCTACTTTTTCTTAACTTATATTTTGTTGTTAAATATGCCCATCAATTAACATTAAGACATACTGATCTCCCAGAAATCCTACTAATACTCTAATTGAAAAGTTGCATTTTGGCAATTTCTCAATAAAGATTTGAGGGGAGAGATGATAGGCCACACGCTTGACCCCGTCTTCTCGTCCAGCAAGCACATCTCCTTCAGCCACGCCACCGGACTCCACTGGACCGACCACAGCTGCGTCCACTTCAGCTTCAGAAAGACTGCGACCCACCACCACCCGCAACAGGCTCCCCGCCGGAGCTGGAGCAAGATCACCGCCGAGCAGCTCACCGCCTCCCTCAGCCAGAACACACCCACCAACACAACGGACCCAAACGAAGCAGCCAGCAACCTCGCCAAGTGGCTGACCGCCTGCGCCCGACGACCTCGCACCACTAAAAAACCCTCCCAGCAGACCCGGAAGCAAGAAAACCCCTTGGTTCACCAACGAACTCAAGGAATCCAAGAAGAACTGCCGCACTCTCGAGAAAACCTGGCGACTCGACCAGACCACAGACAACAGGACCGCCCTCAAGCACGCCACCCGCAAACACCACCAGCTGATCCGTGCCACCAAGAAGTCGGCACTCAAAGAACGACTGGACAACAACGCCCATGACAGCAAGGAACTTTTCAGCATCGTCAAAGAGTTCTCCAACCCCAGCGCCGGAAACAACGACATCACCCCTCGCAAGACCTCTGCAACTCACTCTCCGCGTTCTTCCACCGCAAGATCACCGACATACATAACAGCTTCGACGCACAAACCACGCACCCTACCGCCGAACCAACGCCCGCCACCACCACCCTCTGCAACTGGACCCCGATCAGCACCGAAGACACCACCCGCACGATGAACTCCATCCACTCCGGATCACCAACCGACCCCTGCCCACACCACGTCTTCAACAAAGCCGACGCCACCATCGCACCCCATCTCCGGGACATCATCAACTCCTCCTTCCACACCGCCACCTTCCCGGAGAGCTGGAAGCACGCCGAGCTTACCGCCCTCCTGAAGAAACCAACGGCGGACCCCACCGACCTCAAGAACTACCGTCCCATCTCGCTCCTTCCGTTTCCGGCCAAAGTCATCGAGAAGACCGTCAACAGACAGCTTGCCGCCTTCCTCGAGACGAATGGATCCCTCGACCCCTCGCAGTCCGGGTTTCGGGCCAACCACAGTACCGAGACCGCCCTTATCGCAGCCACCGACGACATCAGAACCCTAACCGACAACGGGGAAACAGCTGCCCTCATCCTCTTGGACCTCTCCGCGGCGTTCGACACCGTCTGCCACCGCACCCTAGTGAAGCGCCTCAGCAACATCGGAATCTGAGAGAAAGCACTGGAATGGATCATCTCGTTCCTCGCCGGAAGAACCCAGAGAGTCCGCCTCCCCCGTTCAGATCCGAAGCCACCGAAGTCATCTGCGGCGTTCCACAAGGATCTTCACTCAGCCCAACCCTCTTCAACGTCTACATGAGCCCCCTCGCAGCCATCGCACGCCAACACAACCTCAACATCATCTCCTACGCCGACGACACCCAGCTGATCCTCTCCCTCACCAACGACCCCACCACCGCCAGAGCCAACCTACACGACGGGATGAGAGACGTCGCCGACTGGATGAGGAACAGCCGCCTTAAACTGAACTCAGACAAGACGGAAGTCCTCATCCTGGGCTCATCACCCTCCGCCTGGGACGACTCCTGGTGGCCCCCGGCCCTGGGCACCGCGCCCAAGCCAACGGACCACGCACGCAACCTGGGCTTCATCCTGGACTCCTCCCTGTCGATGACCAGACAAGTCAACGCCGTCTCATCTTCATGCTTCAACACCCTGCGCATGCTCCGCAAGATCTTCAGATGGATCCCCACTGAAACCAGGAAGACCGTCACCCAGGCACTCGTCACCAGCCGACTGGACTATGGGAACACCCTCTACGCCGGAACCACAGCCAAACTTCAAAAAAGACTCCAGCGCATCCAGAACGCCTCCGCACGACTCATCCTGGACATCCCCCGACACAGCCACATCACCGGACACCTGAAAGACCTGCACTGGCTCCCCGTCAGCAAGAGAATCACGTTCAGACTCCTCACCCACGCACACAAGGCCCTCCACGACCTGGGCCCAAAGTACCTCAACGACCGCGTGACCTTCTACACGCCCACACGCCAGCTACGATCAACCAGCCACGCCCTCGCCACCGTACCACGCATCCGCAGAACCACCGCCGGAGGAAGATCCTTCTCCTACCTGGCAGCCAAGACCTGGAACTTCCTCCCCACTCACCTTCGGCGAACCCAGGACCATCTCTCCTTCAGGAAGCAGCTCAAGACCTGGCTGTTCGAGCAGTAACTTACCCCCTCCCCCAGCGCCTTGAGACCCTCCCGGGTGAGTAGCGCGCTCTATAAATGCCGTGATTGATTGATTGATTGAGGTTAACTTTGTTCATTGGAGTCCCCATGTTTCAAGGCTTATCCTATGTCTACTTTGGTCGCTCTGTACCTCATATCTTCCAGAGTGTGTGTTAGACCTGGCATCATCTGCCATGGGTTCCCCTGTCTTTTTGCTTCTGTACTCATGTTTTTGACTGTGTGCTGAACTTTTTTGCTGGTTTTAGGACTTTGGGCACTTTTCACTGCTGACCACTGCTACAGTGCATGTGCTCCGTGTCTAAAATGTAATGGCATTTGGTTTCTCCATGATTAGTATATTTGATTTACTGATGAGTCCCTAGTACAGTGCACTCCGTGTGCCCAGGGCCTGTAAATCAAATGCTACTAGTGGGCCTGCAGCACTGATTGTGCCATACACACAAGTAGCCTTTCAAACCTGCCTCAGACCTGCCACTGCAGAACCTGTGTGTGCATTTTTAAACTGCCATGTAGACCTGGCAAGTTCACCTACTTGCCAGGCCCAAACCTTCTATTTTATTACGTTAGGCACCCCTAAGATAGGCCCTAGGTTGCCCCAGGGCTCGGTGCAATGAAGTTAAAAGGTAGGACATGTACCTTTAAGTTTTACATGTCCTGGCAGTGAAACACTGCTAAATTAATTTTTCACTACAACAAGGCCTATTTCTCCCATAGGTTAGCATTTGAGCTGCAGTTACAGGTGTAACTTTCAATTGGGAGCACATATTAAATTGGAGTTTGGTGTCTCTGGACTCCCAATTTAAAAACACATATCTTTGTGAAGTTGGTTTTCATATTGCAGGTCTGAAAATGCCACTTTTTAAAAGTTGGCATTTTCTTACTTTCACCATTCTGTGCCTCAGCCTGTCCCTAGAATGCACGTCTGTGTCATGGTGACAGGGGCTTTGTGCACTCCCTCCAGACAGTCACACAAAGGGAGCTGAGGTGTGTCCTGCACATCCTGATGGCCCATCACCAGGCTGATGGGTCTTCCTGAGCTAGAGTGGAGGGAGGAGTTGACACTTGCATCTGAATAGGGCTGTGCCTATCCCCACACAAAGAGCTTGGAAGTCTCCCTACTTCAAAGGCCAAATGGTCATAAGTACTGGACCTCTGACACCATAAACGCAGAACACTTCTGGACTAAGGACATTCTGCCAGGAAGAAGAGCTGGTGTGCTGCCAAGAGGGATGGCCACTTTGCTGCTTCTTTCCTGGGAGTGAGAGGACTGGACTTTACTCTCCGCATCCTGCATCTAAATGTTCTCCAATGGCTTGTTTGGGCTTTCCTCCTGTTGCTGAAGTCTCAGGGACAACAAAGACTTCACCTGCATCTTGATACCAGCACTTGGGCTCCTCTGTTGTGAGTCCTGCTCTGCCAAGTGGTACTGGGCCCTTGGAAGTGAGTATTGGTGCTGCAACCAAGAAACTGACGCATCAGCTCCAAAGCGTCAGTTCGGAACTGGCACATCCCTGCGAGCATCGCCGCTGCTAGCACCAAAGCTGTTGTCCCCGCTCACTGTGTGTGCAACGCAACGACCTCGACTTTCAACACAGACTCCACTTTACCGCAGAGCCTCCAAGGAACCACCACTGCATGAGTCTTGGACACCACATCGCCGACGTCCATGGTGCACCGTCCTGATGCAGTCCCGGCCCTGCGTGGCTTTCAACCGACGCATCGCCTTCAGCCCAGAGGTTTGACTTCGACGCCACAGAACCGATGCACCAAGCTCTTGACATCGACACATCCTCGATGCTGCGCTGCTTTCAGGATCTGAGGCATCGCACAAGCAACTGATGCATCACCTCCTTTGCACAGCACATCGTCCCGAGTGCCCAAGCCTCAACGACTTTGAACCACCTCCAGGAACTGACGCATCACCTGCATCCGCGACACCTCACCTCCTCTGCGCCACGTATCGTCTAAATTTCCGACGCATCCAAGGTACTGTCAGCAGGTCTCCATGACTCATGTATCCGGCCCGCGCTCCATCTCGGTCGGACTGAACTTTTGGATTTGTCTCGGTCAAGCGCGAAAAGATAGCCCCAGTTGGAGCTATTGATTTTTAAGCACTGCATTTTGATTTCATCTTTGCAAAATTCATATCTTGACTTGTGTACATTGGATTTTTATCATTGTGGTCTTGTTTTACTCACATAAATATTGGCTATTTTTCTAACCTGGTGTGGAGTACTTTTGTGGTGTTGTCACTGTGTTACTGGGTGTGTGTGCACAAATACTTTTTATATTGCCTCTTTAGTTTAGCCTGACTGCTCTCGCCAAGCTACCAGATGGGTGAGCACAGGTAAACTTTTAGTGTGTACTAAACCCGGACTAGGATTGTGGTTCCTGCTTGGACAGGGTGCATACCTCTGCCAACCAGAAACCCAATTTCTAACAGTGTTCACTCAAATTAGTGAAAAGTGAATTGCTCAATGTTTGTTTCCTCAGAAGTGAGGTTTGCTTGATATTATGTTTATATAGAATGATCTTCTTTTGTAACAAGTTGTATAACATGATTTCCATCTGGTGTTTGTATCCATGTTGCAAAAAAGAGTGTAACTTTATGATTTGATCCACCTTTTTTACATTGTTTTGTTTTCATCACCAATTGATAACTTTTAATCTCTGACCCTCTACCCAAATTCATTTCAATGACTAAAAAGAAAGTCATACCTTCTAGAGGAGTATCACTTTAAAAATGATTGTAAAATGCAGGCTGCCCCATTCAAAGAAAGTCTCATCAGCAGGTTTCACTTCTTTTTATTTGAAAGGGTATGTTTCCTACCCTTCTCAACACAATCAAATAACCCTCAGTTCCTACCCACCGGCGTCTTATGGGAGAAAGGACAACTGAGTGGCTCACTATGAAGGGTTCTCTAAGTGTTCAACAGCCCACAATGTGGCATTGCTTTCAACACCCTGTTTCTTATACATTGTGGGTGCTAAAGCAAAGCTCAATCACAGTCAATGCCGCAGGGCCTAAGATGGCTTATTGGCAGGAGCCATCTATGTTTAAAGCAGAACCTGGACTCTAAGCTCTGCCAGTGTGAACAAGGGACATCTCCTTTCCTAAGCACACATTTGCCACACAATAGATTCATATAAATGCATACACAAACCCACTTGTAACTGTCTTTTTGCATACCGTTTGTTACCACAGACCTGCACTTCATTAGCACAGTAAATATTAGAAATAGTTACTGTAGTCAGTGTTACTCATTTTGCCATCCTCACGAGGATAAAAGGCTGAGTTTATCACAATGACATCAGGACCTTCGAAATCCATGTTTCCCCACAGATTTCTACAATATACAAATTAACCCACTGTGCCATTCTAACTACTATATCTGCAGGCCACGTTATTCAGCTCATGCACTAGCACACTGATTTATGTGCATGCTGCAGAAATTTGCGAGTATTCAACCGGTCTCAATTTCCAGTACTGGTAAGATAGCTCAGATGGCTAATGTGCTCATGTCAGAGCACTGTTTGTAATCTATAGAACACAATTTGAAATCTAAGCATGAGAACTCAGTGGCATCAACAGACAATCAGTCAATGAAGCAATAAGGGGCCGATTATGATGTCGGTCGGAAAGCCTCCGACCACAGGTCGGAGGCAATCCGACCGACATCTCCAGTTTCAATTCCGACCGCCTAATAACAATGTAGGCAGTCGGAATTAAAACCGGCCGGTCATTCTGGCTGGATTCCGATGGGCATCAGCCAGTCGAAGGCCCCAACGTAATCCCTGAGGACGGCGTTTCTGCCGTCTGGATTACGATGTTGGTTTCTGACAGGCTTTCAATGTCGGGCTTTCTGACATGGAAAGCCTGTCGGAAAGCGACTTTGGGGGCCCCTAGCAGGGGCCCCGTTCCTCCACGGCCTCCGGCTGGGGACCTATGGTGCCCTCTATTAATCCTTGCACCGCATGGCAGGCACCTCAAGGTGCCTGCCACGCGGTTCATGAATTAACAGAATCTCCCATTCCCCATGGGAGCATGTGCTACGGCCAGTTTACTGCCGCAGCACAAGCTCCCATAGAGAAATAGGAGTATGAGACCGCACCATGTGCGGTCGCATTGTAAAGGCACTGTCGGTACCGCCGACCTGAGGTCAGTCGGTCCCGAGACCGCGGCGATGTCCACCCGACATCGTAATCAGGCCCAAAGTGTATCATGTGTCTGCCTTCAGTATAGGCCCTGTAGTAATGTGGTAGAACTAGTTTTTGCATTTTTTATTTCTTTTTTTCGATCTTCATTTTATCAGTAAAATACTGATCAATTCTCAAAGATGTAATCTCCTTTCATTATTAGTATGATTATGCATTTATTTTCCTACCACAGAGTGTATGCATCTCATCTTTAAGCAATTTGCGCTGACTCTCATTCCTATTCTATATTTTCTTAACTATCGTGGAAAAGTGCTTTCCTTTTCAGGAAGCCTGAAGGAGTGTATTGCTTTTATAGCACCCCAATAGAGAGCCATCCCTAAGCAACTTTATCAAGCCTGCCAGGGTCTGGCCCTTCAGGGCCCTGGGGTGTATGTCAGACTATCATAACCAGAAATAGCGTCTGACATAAACCACTTCCTAAATAACGTTCATAAAATAGCTTCCAATTGGGAGTAGATTTTGGCAATTTTTTGAAAATATCTACAAAATGAGATTTATGTCAGACAATAGTCTGACTGTGATATTCTGGTACCACTCCAGCCACGGTCCACTTAAAGGAATGAAAGTTCTTCACCTCTGAACAATAGCAGCCATTTTAGGTATGGCTAGAAGAGCGTTAGCTCCTTCAGTCAAAAGATGACGCAAATGGAAGGACCGCAACAAAATGGGCCCAACTTCAAATGACAGAAAGACAAGATGTCAGTGCATCCTATCTGTCTATTGGTACAGAAGATTAAACTAGGCATGAAATACATATAGAGTAGTGTTTACAGTTTGAGTTTCTGGCTGCACCATGGAGATGAAAAAAAGACTTTCACATCAATCATTTATAACGAAATTAATAAAGAAGTTGCCAGACGTATTGGCTTTGTAAATGCTAGCTGAGCAGATTTTCTGCACATCTCTACTCCAGCTGATGCGGTGTTGACTATGAGGGCCGAAAGAACATGGTTATTGCAAGCACCTTGTTTTCCAACTCCAGAAGAGAGGGGGAGTGCCTGGAACCAGGCGTGCCTGGCTGATGCGTATGTACTGTGTGACACAAGCAAAACGTCCCACTACACCGAAGCAAGGAACGATTCAAGATGGTTTGTGCAATCTGTTAAACCTTGTTGGTAACAGCTTTTTAAATGCAGCAAAGGCTGCACGAGGGATATGTGCAAAAGAGAAAAGAAGAGACTGTGCCAGAAATGTGGAGTCAGTTAGACGTTACTTCAACATGTATATTTAATCTGCATTGACAACTTTTAGAGATAACTTTAAACAACACCATACATTATCCAGGTGGAATGAATTGAGCTATCTGCTTTCTATCACAGAAGCTTTGCACTGTTGAAGAAAAAAACCAGTGCAACACTTTGCATAATTTCTCTGCGTTTGTATTACATTGCAAAGCAGATAGCATTTGCACCATCTCAAGAGAGGGGGAAAACTGATTTTTAGACTTCACATTTCGAAAATGAAACAAGGGTCCGTGTTTCATGTTAAATACATTAAAATACATTTGTTTCATGATTTATCACGAAAAGGCAAAAATAGTCGAAAAGAACATTTTTTAAAGAATAAAATGTTATTTATGCATTATGATTTTTCGTTACAATCTCTATCGTTCCTTAAAAAGGAGTTCTAGGGAATTTGTATTCTTCATGAAAACCCTCGTGCAAGCATGTTTTCGTTATTTGGAAAGGTACAGAATATGACTCCACATTTCCCTATTACACAAACAACAAATATAATTACATTTTTTTGCAACACTTCACATTGATGTTTTCCCTGAAGCCTCGTTGGACGGCTCATTTATACCACTCTTTAATGATTTGCATATCCACCCTTTAAAACCACATCCATCTACGTTTGATACACTCATTTATCAAAGATGCATTTCACACACCACTGACAACACACCTTCACACTACTGTACAGTCTCTGCTGTGTGATGGTGACCTCAGAATTGCTTGGAAAGTCACTCCCATACTACCAAATGTGCCGCCGCCATTTGATATTACTGGATGCATTATATAGGTGACAAATAACAGCAACAGATGACTTTCCATAATGAGTCATTCCCATACATTCACTTCCTTTCCTTCTCCCTGCCCTTCTTGTTTTATTTAATTGATTGCTTTTTCTAACAGGTTCAATGGGGGATACAGAGAGGGTCTGAACACTACAGCAGATATTCTCTGTAAATACTGGACTAATGGTGGGCCATCCCTGCAAAAGGAGGACTGCGTGCTTTGTAGTGTTAGCAAAGTGTAATGCACTTGTGCACATCTTTTCTATCTTAGAAGGCTGTGCAAGACTGATTTATTAATACTTTAAATCAATAGGTGTAATGTTACCAAAGAAACCTGTGACTGAAGCATGGTCCTGTTCAGGCGGGGCGGGTAGCGGGCACACATGCTGCAGCACATGTGTAATGCAGGTTGCGGGTCATTATTGGCATACAAGCACACACACAGTAATCAGTCTTCTAGAGGCTGCACACCAAGGGCAAAGAAATATTGATTTTTCCTGGAGGAGAGGGCATATCATGTTACTGATATGTGCACATATTAATGTCATGAATGACTGGCTAAGCAGGAGAAATTGAGAGTTTTATGAGGAGCTAGATTACACAGATGAAAGGGCTTCCTGGGTAAAAAGGCTAATAAATGCTGCCTAAAGGGGGAATACTGTTATTTTATGATGTTCGCCTGTTTTTCTATTTTTTTATAGTTTAAATTTCTAATGCGAGATCCACCACTGTGGTTGTCTTTGCTATTTAATTGTAAATTGCCATAATCGATGTTTAATATGATGTGCTGCTGTGCGTTCTGCACTTTGACTGAAGCATGTTACTGACTAAATCGGTCAGCAGCTGGACACGGTTATCAGCAAGCTGCGTATATACTTAGTAGTGACCAGTCTGCTTGGCCACTCAATATGGAATTGCTCTTTCAATGAAATTTACTACTTGGCATTGAGTCAAAAAAGAAACGTGAAAAGTGTTGAGAACGCCGCCAGACACATTTATGAAGTTCGTTTTATGTTTATTTTGTTTCTTCCAGGATAGTAACTGTGATGGGAGCACAAGCATTCAATTAAATTGTTGGCAAATTCATCTCAGGGTGCCTTATAGGAGGTGGAAGAGGTGGCACGGGATCATACAGTCGATGTGCAGCTTTGCGGGAATGCTCGCTCAAGGAGATTTTGTGTAAAGTCAATAGGAAAAGTATGTGTGGGGAAGAAAACACGGATGCATGGAAGTACTTCCGGCGTTAGGTGTCAATAGGGAAAAAGCCCAAAGGGGATGGGGCTGGGAGAAAGGAGGCAATATAATAAGATCCCGAGAGCAGGAGTGAAGAAGTGGGTGAAGACATATAGGGCCTCATTACGATGTCGGTCGGAAAGCCTCCGACTGACAGTAGGATTCCCCTAGACCGTGTCAGAACCTATCCACCTGACTCGGTTGGAAACAAATCTGACCGACCGATTACGTTGCTCGCGGTCAGAAGGAGAATTCCGAATCAGTTCCGACCGGCATTAGGAGAATCCGAATCAGTCAGAGCCGATTCATACAGCTCAACGGACAGCGTTTCCGACCGATCGATTACTATGTCAGATTTCAACAGCCTTTCCGACTCGGTCTGTCCGACACGAACAGGGTGTTGGAAACTGACTTTGGGGGACCCTAGCAGGCCCCCCTTCATCCTGAGTCCTCCGGTTTGGGGTTGAGGTAGTACCCAAGGGACGCCCCTGTAAAATCATGCACAGTGTGGCAGGCACCATGGGGTGCCCGTGACAGGTTGCAGTATTTTCCACAGACACCCATTTTGCCCACAGGAGCCTGTGTTGTCGGTCGGAACACAGGCTCCCATTAAAGTCAATGGGAGGCCTTCCGAACAATGTTGGGAAGCATCATAATCGGTCGGGCGGAACCGCCGACCACGAGTCGGTCGGAACGGACTCCGACAAGAAGTCTGGCGGTTTCGTTTCCGACCGACATCGTAATGAGGCCCATAGTGTTATAAACTCAGAGAGTTGGAATGGGCATGGTTATGAATACACAACATACAGAAACAGTGGCTGCAGACAATGTGGGAATGGTAGTCATTTGAGTGAAATAAAGTTGGAGGTATTACATGAGAAGAAAAGGAGTCTAAACAGAAGGGCTGAAAATAAGACTTGATACAGGTGACAAAGTATGCACATAGGCCTAGGAGAAAGGAGAAGCAGAAGTCAAAGAGGTAAAAGATCAATGTCAGGACAAGATTTTAGTAGTTTGGAGGATGATGAGAGAACTGATTTGCGAAAATTATATAACTGAAGTTTGAAGTGTCATGAAGGATCAAGTGTCGCTAGACACTGAAGAACAACCTAATTTCTGAGGTAAGGTCAATAATCGTACACTCTAGCTCAAGAGAAAGTCCACATCTTTGTCCTGGGCACAAGAGAGAGCAGGTCCTGTACTTTAGGGCTCCTCTCAGCCAGCCTCTTCTGTTCTTCCTCAGGTCTAGCAGTGTTGTGAAGTGGATGCCTGGAGATGCCACATTTAGGCACAACTAGTGGGTGGGAATGACTCCTGTGCACACCCTAACCAACGGTGTAAAAGTTCTCGGGCCAACCATTCACACTATGGACATTTTCAAGATGGTGGAAGTCTTTCGCCACACTAAATTAGGGCTCCGAGGGAGGGGTGGGGGGTTAGTAATCCTAGGGTACTCCCACAAGCATGAGGTCATATAAAAGTATGGAACAGACTCTTCAGCTTGGGCATGGCTCCCTGGGATGTATGACGATATCACGCATGCATTACATCGCATGCCATTAGATCGCGGTTTTAACAACGCAAGTCGTTACAACGACTTGCGTTGGAGGGTGCTGGACTTAGGAGTAGTTTAATTTACTATTCCAACTCCAGCCTACGTACAGTAGGGAAGGTGTTGGATAGTAAATTAAACTACTCCTTGTCCTATAGCGCCCTCCAGTGCAAGTCGTTGTAACGACTTGCGTTGTAAAAACCGCGATCTAATGGCATGCGATGTAATGCATGCGTTCTAAAGGTTGTTTCCCGGCTCCCTGTCATCTTTGACAGGTGCAAATCCTCAGCTGTTTCTTAACATCACTTCGGCATTAACCTTTCAATTCTTTCCTGGAAAGGGGCAAGGCTGTTCACAGATGTACAGGAAGTGGCCTCACTGTTGTAGTCAGAAGCAGTTAATATGTGTTTTTCGGAGACCTGGAAAAGAATAACTTTGGATACATAATTGTCATGTAATTGATATCTGTTATGATCTGTGTTTCTTGTCACCGTGTGACAGATCAAGATTCTGAAATGAGAGTACCTGGGCTGTTGAGTGTTTTAAAGCTTATGTTTGGGGTACTAAATTTCTATTAATTACTGATCACAATCCTCTGGTTCCCATTCTGAATTGCATGAACGTGCATTCCACTAAAGCCAGGCTATTCAGACTAAGCATGGAATTGCTAGTGCATCATTTTGATGTTGAGTACATCCCGGGTGGGAAAAACAGGATAGCTGACTTTCTTTCTCATCTTCCACGTCTTTGTGATGGAATAGAAGAAATTAGTGATGTAGATCTACACGATGTTGATTGGTGGCAAATGAGTTTTGGAACGAGTGTGATGGGAAAAGTGTGAGTGAAGAATGTTGGAGGAAGCGTCTTACAGAGTATCTTGTGTTGAATAAAGTTATAGGATATTCAGTTCTGGGGTGGCCCAGAGAAGGGAGTCTCCGTGTAGAACTACAATTATATAGGAAGTTTCAAACTGAGTTGAGTGTGGAAGATGGATTGCTTTTTAGATGTGACAAACTTGTTCCGCCGTACATGTTCAGGAATACCTTTTTTGAGTTTAGTCATCAAGGACATTTAGGGATGACTCTTAATAAAAAAATATTGAGAGAGACATATTGGTGGCCTGGAATGTACAAGGATGTTGAGGAGAGGTGGAAAAGGTGTGTGATCTGTGCACAGAATGATAAAGGTCTCAAGTGCTATTCACCTCCCATGGGAGAAATTGAACTTCCCAAAGAGGTGTGGGAGAAACTGTCTTTTTATTTTCTTGTACCTTTCCAACTTTTTCCAGGTATGCTATTGAAATGATAGATAGCTTGTCAAAATGGTTAGAAGTCAAATTTGTGTGAGAACCCAACACCAAAGCTGTTATCAAATTTTTCACTGATGTATTTGCAAGAGAGGGATATCCGTTAGAGCTGCTAGACGACAATGGAGTGCAGTTCGCGCCTGCAGAAATGAAATAATTTTTGGAAGATGCAAGGATTAATCATAAGATATGTAGTTTGAATCATCCACAGGCTAATGGTCAAGTAGAAAGTGTGAACGGGCTTGTTACTGAATGTGTCAGAGGGGCAATGATCGAGGGTGGAGATGTGGTTTATGCTGTTCGAGCCATGTATCGCAACACACCTCACTCGGTTACAGGGGTTTCCTCTTTTAAAGCATTGAGGGGAAGAAGTTCTTGTGTGATTTTTTAAGACCTGCATGGCTGAGTAAATTAAAAAGTATCACATCGACTGAGGAAATACCTCAAAATAGATTAATAAGTCAGGCTCGTGTTAAAATAGAAGTATGTCATGAAAAAGCAAAAATACATGTGATGCTGTGAAGAGAACCGAACAAGTGTGTTTCAATTCAAAAAAGGAGATTAGGAGCAAGTAAAATTGCCAGAATCCAGTGATGAAAGGTAGATTGAGAATCAGTCCTCCTTACCTAGTAGATGATGTCAGTAATGATTGTTGTGCTGTTAAGAGGAGCAATGGACAATGGTGTAATTCTGTACATGTGGTTAAAGTTACAGCAAGGGATAATAGTCCCATCAGTGGAAGTTGCAGCCCTGTTCCTGAACTTCCTATTGTAGTCAATTGCATTTGTCGCAACAAAAGGTATAGCTGTCGTCCTGTCAAATTCAATGATTATATTTTGGAATAAATGTAATCTATTTCTGTCATATGGCGGATAAGGTCATTGTCCACATCGCTAAGTTAGCATGAGCTCTGCTGCCATGATGCTGCTTTTGCGCACGTTACTATATGACTTTATTTTGCAAGACTCTGTTTATGCCTTTCACATGAGAACCGTCGGCTTTGTGCGTTCCTGGTCTGTTCCTGGAGTTTAGTCTGAACACAGTGAGCAAGGTTGATAAACAATGCCCCTTGTTATTCTGTTCTGGTCAGTCCCTAGCAACTAGACAAAACATGCTAACACAGCTGCGGCTGCTGGAAAACTCGTGCTTTGATATTATGGGTATGCATGTTGGTTTAACACACACTTGGAGAGGGACCTTTCCAGTGCCTAGATATACCATCTAGGCACTAAGGTATGGGGTCTTCTGATAAAGCCCAGAGATCTTCTATTATATAATAATACTTCTTCTTACCAAGGGGAGGGTGGTTAGGCCTTATTGTCCTTTATCCACTGTTTTTATAAGATGACATCTCCCTTTATAATGTATGGACTTGCTACAATGCTAACTGTTTTAGGTTTATGCGTTTTGCTGCCCGTAGTGGCTCATATACTGCGTTATAGAGCACAATAGTTAAAATAAACATTTTAAACTATATCAGTGTCTCTGTCAATTCTTATTGTGGACAAGTACGAGTGAGTGAGCGAAAGGGTACGTCTTGTTACCACGATTCCTGAAAGAGTCAGGAGTGTTGTGTTCTGGGGTGTCTAATCATTTGCATCTTCGTGATTGTTTAGGAGAGCGAGTGAGACACTATAGCTAGTCGGTCCTGGGATTGTGGGTACTGAGGCAGTAGGAAGGCTTAGCTCCTATACACCGAGGTCCCGTATTCCTGCGCATAGTTCTGTGTATGCGCAGAATCCCTGCAACATGGCACCACCAACGTTTGGTCTGGTACTTACCTGCGAGACTCCTGAGTAGTGATTGTGCTTGTTCACAATCCCCTCACTTCTGTTTCCGGAGATGGTTGTGACGGTTTAACCTCCTATATTTGAAATTTTATAGGTTTTTCAAGCTTGAATTCTAAAAGGTCTTTCTCTTTCTCTTGCCGAGTGTTGCGCTGCCGCTCGTAGGTTTTTTTAATATTCTTTTCATTATGGCGGTTGCCATAACGGCTCCAAACTGCGCTCCAGTCATAGCTTTTTTGACTCAACATGGAGTCCCTAATGCTGGTGCTGCTCTTATTTTTGTTGTTGAGGCGGATGCAGCTCACCGCTTCGAGGTATTCTATTCTTGGGTCGCCTTTCCGGCAGTGGATGAAAATGATAATTTCTTTCACGAATATACTGCCACTGCGCTTCCGCAGAATTATCGACTTTATAGATCTCTTGAAGTTCCGTTGACAGCTTGGCAACATACCATATGGTTTAATGGCGCCCTTCCTCACCCTTTGATAGCGGTCCTTTTAGGCCCCTTATCAATTGACGGGGCCACGTGGCCCACTTTGGCTAGGTATACCCCACATCCAAATTACCTTAATGTTACTGTCGCGAAGCTACGCGTATTACATACAGTGTTAATACGTGTGCATAGGGCTGTTATACAGTTCATTTTGCGCAACATCCAGGTGGCACCACCTGGAGTTGCTGCACAACTGCTGGGACACGGTGGTTTGGTTATAAGTCCCCTCATGATTAATTCAGGGACGGGCAAACGTCCGAAGAATAAGGATGAACTTCCTTATTGGCTTGCTGAAAAATGTGGGCAACTCGAAGCTGTTTTTCCAAATACCACTCCTGTTGAGAAACACAGGATTTTGACTATGAGCTTACCTAAAGGCCTTGTTCCCAAGTTAGCTGATTGTAACACTTGGGGTAGAGTGTTTGCAGCGGTATAGTCGATGTGTTTTGGTACCCCCTCAATGACCGATCTCCCTTCCGTGCTAAAATGTGTTCAGGATGAACACGGGGCCGAAGCGGCCCTGGAGTTGGGAATGAGACTAGTGGGAGTGTTCGACATTGTTTGCGATATGATCCTTGCTAATGTGAAGGGTGAAGCTGTAAGCTTACATGTGGCTCAGCGCTTGGAGGCTGTTGCTGACGCAGATAAACAGCGTGAATTACCAAAGATTATTGCTAAAGCTTATAAAACCTTAGGGCGCAATAGTCTGGGAATTAAGCCTTTACTCAAACTCAACCTCAACAAAAAGCCCAAACTGAGAAGGATGGGTGCCCGTTCTTTCCTAAAAAGAACTGGAGTAGAAATCAGAGGCAGCAAAACCAGAAGCAAGGTTTGTGTGCTGGTTCACCGACACCTGATTCTTCTGAGCGTACTTATAATTTGTGCGACCACGCGAAAATTAAGACACCAGACAGATTTCAAGTCCCTGATCAGCGCTCTCCTCGTTCTTTGCAGGACACATCGGGCTCTCAAGTCAGTGGTGTAGAGCGCCAGGATCGCAGCAACGGCGCGACCGCTCAGCAGGGACGAGATTAACCTCGCCAGTTTGACATAAAAGCCAAACAAGAGGGACTGCCTGGTTTTTGACCCCCCCTTATCAAAAGAAGAAAGTTGCCGCTTTAAGTGCCTCAGATGGTGAGAACGCTACTCCTAGATTGGACATGGGCAGTGACACTCCACAACAGCGCGGCGGAAGTTACCATAGTGCGGGAGGCACTGCGTCCCTGTCTGGTGGTGAGAGCAACTGATACATTTATTACAGTAGAAACAGCAGATACACGAGTTGCACTCCCTGATAGACGATATGAAATAGTCCTCCAGATTGAAGGTGATATACAGTGTACAATTACTGCGGTTTTCTGGGAAAATCTCACCTCCTCGTATGGCATTTTGTTGGCAGAGGTGGATTGGCCTCCGCCATTTGTTCTGGCTTCTTCTCGAGGGGAGGATGTGATACTTCCAAGTTTTTCACGTTACGTCCCTGAAGAAGCTAAACAGGCTTACGCATCGGAGTGGGCATTGGCCCTGGCTCCGGCTGTGTATCGTAATAAAGTGGGCTGGGGTAGAGATTCGCCGGCACATGAGATTCCTTTGCGATCTACGCCGCAGCCCCAATCACAATATCCAATCAGACGAGAGGCTAAAGCTTCCGTCTGTGACATTTTGTCCCAATTGGAATATCAAGGAGTAATTGAACCCTGTGTATCATCCATGAATAATCCTCTTTTTCCGATATCGAAACCGGATGGTTCATATCGCATTGTGTTAGATTATCGAAATTTAAATAGTCATGTTCGTACATTTGCAGTACAGAACACACACAGCTCTGCGTTAGTGAATAACATTGTTCGCAAAAAATACAAAACGACACTGGATATATCCAATGGCTTTTACAGTCACAATTTGGCTCACGAGAGCCGTGATTTGACCGCATTTAGCCCGATCGGCAATCAAAAAAGATTTACGCGTTTGCCTATGGGCTATAGGAACAGCCCTGGGGCTTTTGCTTTGCATCTTTATTACACAGCATTGACCTGGATCCATTCTCCTACGTCAATGATATTTATCTGACGGATGATGAGCTGAGTCCGCATTTAGACCCCGTGGATAGGATCATTCTGTCGTTTGCCGACTTTGGTTATAAATTTAACTTTGCCAAATCACACATCGCTTGTTTGGCGGTGCTTTTCTTGGGCTATGAGCTCAATAATGAAGGTAGGGGGTTGGCCCCCCACTTTCTGGAGAAATGTGCACAATTGCAGCCTCCATCTACTCAGAAAAAACTTCAATCTTTGCTGGGATTTTTGAATTGCAGGAGGTCATACATTCCGGATTATGCCCAGCGTATCAAACCACTTTACGCATTGATACAACCCACATATTCTTCTGCCAGCTGGCTTCCAGAACATACCTCAATTATTCAATCTTTGCAGTCTAATCTGCTAACGTCTAACTTCTTGTTGACACGAGATAATTCTACGAACCTGGTCATACGAATTGTGTCAGGGACGGTGGGTTTCACATATCTGACGTTCAACGAAGGCGACACAGTACCTATAGCATAAAAATCACATTTGTACACATCAGCGGAAATGCGATTTTCTAATGTTGAAAAGATTTTGACTGCGGTTCAAATGGCGATTCTGAAGGAAAGATCACTAGCGCAGGGAAAACACATTCTTATGGTTTCGCCAATACCTGCTTTAGAAGCAGTGACAAAGGCGAGTGTACCGAATTCTAAAGCTTTACATCCCCGTTGGATACAATGGGCTGCTTCTTTGACATCGGCTGATGTCACGTTTATCTTTGATCCCGCACTGCAGACACAGCAGTTTTTACAGTATGATCATGTTCATCCTGCGCCGTTGTCGTTACTTCCTTTGGATCAGTACGATTGTATCATTTATACTGACGGCTCGGCTCAACTGGCCATCGGGTCCAACCATGCTAATTCAGCGACTTGCGCTATTGTGGCTGGTTCAATTGTAAATGGTGAATTTAAGTCCTCCATTGTGCATACACAGGCACTTGGGGACTATACGGAGCAATTGGCAGAGCTGCGTGCTCTGGTTTTTGCTCTAGAATTCGCTGATTCTAATGTGAACACTCTCATTGTGTGCGATTCTTACTACTGTGTCCAGTCTTTTAATGACAACTTATACTTCTGGTCTCAAAATGATTATCGAGACTCCAAGGGCAGCGCAATAAAGCATAAAATGCTTTGGGTTCGAGTGGCGGAACTTAAAGAACGTCTGCCACTCACACAGGTTATACATACTCTTGGCCATCAGCGTGTGGGAACACATGCATTTGAAAATTCTTTGGCTGACGAGGCAGCCAAATCTGCAGTAGCCACATGTTCCGTTGCAGCAGTTGCAAGGTCCATGACTAAAATAGATAATGAAATACTGGCAGCTATAGCTGCTATGAACTATGGAACTAATTTCCTGCAGGGCTTCCCTTCTAAGTATTCTTATCATTTGTCACCCGAACAAGTTCCTTATGCTACAATACCGTCGGTTGGGGATCAGCTGATTCTCAACACGGACCGCAGGCTTCCTTTGATCATAGCCGCACACGAGGGCATGGCTTCTGCACATGCTGGAGTGTCTGCAACTGTTTCTATTTTACAGCAACATTATTGGTGGCGTGGTTTATATAGACAAACCCATAATTATGCGCTTTCTTGTGACATTTGTCAGCAAATCAAACCATCTACGGTTTCACGTCCACCACAAACACAGCTATATATATCAAATCAGCCATTTGGATGTGTATATCTTGATCACTGCGGTCCATTGACTTCTGATACTGCATATAAATATATTTTTGTGGCAGTTGATTCATGCACTAGATTCCTATGGGTTTGGCCACAACGCAGTGCTGACGCTCGAAATGTCATTAGAGATTTGCGTGTCTTTGTCGGGACGTTTGCCTGTGGCACCTTCCATTCTGACCAAGGTCCAGCATTCGCCTCTAAGGCGTACAAGGACGCGATGAAGTCTTTGGGGGTGCTGGTGCAGTTTTCATCTCCATACAGGCCTGAGGGCAATTCTATAGTGGAGCGAATGAACCATGACTTAAAGCAATCTTTGACAGCTAGAGTCTTAGGTACTGGCAGGAACTGGCTGGCCCATTTGTATGAAGTTCAACGTGCACTTAATAATCTCCCGAGAAGATCTCTGGGTGGGAAGACCCCATACGAAATGCTCTTTGGCATTAAAATGTTTGTGCCAGACCTTGATGGTCTGGACGTTGTGGCGGCCGCCGCAACATTTGACATAGATAACCATTCTACTATGTTGCAGGACCTACAAAAGACACGTGACAGCTTTGCTACAGAACATTTACCCTCTTCCAATGAAACCGCAATCCTGATTCCGGCCGCCGGCTGGCTCCCTAAGATTGGAGATCTGGTACGAGAAAAGTTGGAGAACAAAAAAGAATTTGGTCCCTCTTATCGTGTAACAGTCCCAGTTCTTGGATTGAAGGGTACTCGTACAGTGATACTACCACCTTTGCCTGGTGGCAAAGAAAACAGATATATTTCTATTGACAATGTCAAACTACACCATCTGGCTGATTCTGAATAGTGTGACTCCCAGTATTTCAAGCAACGCTATTTCCCTGAATCCGATAGTTTCAGCCTCTTCGACTAATGCACATGTTGTTGAGGGTGAGATGGAGACTTCTATTGACTTTCTGCCCGTTGTGCCCTCCTCCAACGCTGATGTCGAGTATGCTTATCCTGCGGATGAGTGCCATATTGAAGTACCGGTCAGCCCTTTACATCATCAAGCTGATGCTGCAGTGCCTCCGTTAATGAACGTGGGAGCAAGTAGTTATTTTGGGGACCGTACGAGCTTCTCGTATGACTCTTCCGCTTCATCATTGTGAGAAGTTGGCCTGGCATATGCTGTCCACTAGTTATAGTGGACACCTTGCACCAGTCCAAACGACCCTTATTGATGATAGGTTTAAAGACAACCTTTATTGAAAGCTATCCTAGTGGTAGCTATGGAGAGCAGCCTTCAGGCTAAGTCTTGAAGGAGTGGAAAGCAGCTTGGTTTACCAGATTATAACCTCTTGAATAACTAAATGAAAGGAGAACCACACAAGATATATATAAAATATATGTATTTATTTCTAAACACTAACTACTAATCCCTTTATGAGATTAGAGTTCAAGATACACAGTATCACAGTATTAAAACGACAGTAAATAGCACAATACACAGTGGGCTCCAGGGAGACCAAACCATATACTAAGAAAGTGGTATAAGAACCACGACTTGACTAGACACAGTGCCTAGAGCACGTAGAATCGCTGGGACCCCAAGGAACCACCCAAGGTAGTGACACAGGAGACCCACGGGGGACGTGTGCAGTGTGAGAACACAGCCGCGAGCGCCGGTAGGATTCAATGCGGAAAGTCGCGGTTGGAATTTTAAAGATAAAGGACACTTAGGAGAGGACTTTGAGCAAACCCCTTAAGACTTAAGGGTTCTAGGACTAACACCCACGTGAGCACCGGAGTACTCGAGTTACCTCACCCAGGGAAGCCGGGTGCTTAGGTGTCCAAAGGTGTCGGGAATCGTCGTCGTTTTCAATGGCGATCTGCTGCAAAGTGCTGCTGCCGTGAAGAAGAAAAGTGTCCGGGTTGATCCAAGCCTGGATCGAAGATGTGAAGAACCTGAGAGCAGAGGGGACAGAGTCTGGGTCACTAGCCAGTGACCAGGGGCGGAGCAATCGAATGCCCACCGATGTCGGGTGCTTCAGGTGCGAAGAGGTGAAGCTTGACTCTGCAGCCACGGGGTCCCGGAGATGTCGACGACAACCAAGAGCCGGATTCGAGCTGTCCCACAAAGGATGTCGAGTGCTGGGGTATTGGTGATTGGATTGACCACAACAAACCTTGGCAACAGCAACCCACGCAGGAAGAGAAAAGATGCTTCTGTGCGGACCAGCAAGGTCCTGGGGACTCCCCAAGCAATGGAGAGTCAGGGCACGTCTGGAGCAACCAGTGAAGCCCAATAAAAGTTAGAGTTGCCTTCTTGGGGACCCACAGGTCAACAGACCAGGGATCGCAAAGGGACCTCAAGAGGAATCACAAAATGGCGGCCCACGGAACACTTGTTGAGTGTAGGCCTACAATCTTTGGTGCAATTACTGCTCGGGGTCAGGGCTATAAGTATCCCAAAGCTCAGCCTCAGGGGTCACCGGAAAGCTGATGCTTCTGCAAATGGTCGCAGTGTCCAGGGGTTCGGGTTGCACGGTCTCCACAAGGGATATGGGCCTCAGACTTGCTGTGGGCACAGATCAGCCTCAGAGACCTCGGAAAACCCACCTCCTCTGTGGCAATATTCTACGGAGTCCGTCAGAGCTCGGAGATGCCAACTGGTCAGTTGCGTTAAAGGTGCCTGCCTTGCAGGGGAGTAACTCCTTTACTCCAAGGGAGATTCTTCAGTCATCCAGCGTAGTGTAGATTGTCGAAGTACTTGGTTTCTGGTATCAGACTTTAGTCCAGGTGTAATCTAAAGTCCTGTAGTCAGGGTTTCCTACTTTATACCCAAGGAAGGGGTGGGACAAACTCTGGGGACCCACCTATGGGAGGGTCAGGAAAGAGGGGTGGCTACACCCATTTCCTTTGTCCAGTTTCGCACCAGAGCAGGGGCTGGCAGCCCCTGCAACTGGTTTGAGCTGGACTATGCACAGGGACACCAAATGTGCCCCCAGTGCAGACTTCAAAGCACTCTGAGAGTGGACCTACCCAGCCCCAATACACTAAAGCCTGTCTGGGAGGTGGTCACACCTCCCTGTGACAGGAAACCTATTGTCCAGGCCTCCCCTGCCAGAGTTTCGTCCAGCAGCAGGAGGGCAGACTCGTGTCTGTGGCTGCAGCATCCATTTTGTGATGCCAAGGCTCTGTTAGCTGGTACCGGGTATACCGGTGCTGTCATGTCTCTTCCTCTAGAAGGGTGGGATCATACTCCACACCAGTTACTAGTGTGGGGGTATGATTCCAAGAGTGTTTGACACCAAACACGACAGTTTTCCATGCAGCCATTCTCAAGTTAGCATTTACCGCGGGGTTATAATGCACTTAAGAGTATATGGTCTGGCTGCATCACAAACAACCCCGGAATAAAGATTCCAAAAGCTGCAGAGGGGCTCTGCTCAAGCACGGGCACCCTCTCACATGAAACCCAGCACCCTGCCTTCAGGATTGTTAAGGCCTGCCATAGGGGTGATTGATAGGTTTACATGTGCAGTGATATGGAGAGATATAGGAAACCTATATCTCAGTAAGGGGTGGATACACCACCTTACACAGGCTGCTGTAGCAGACCTGCTGTGTCATTTTAAAGGCTTCCCAGGGGTGGCACAATACATGCTGCAGCCCCTGGTAGGCCTCTGGAGTACCTATGCCCTGGGTACATAGTATACCATATACTAGGGACTCACAAGGGTACCCAGAATCCAATCTGGAGTGTACCTAAAGCACATACAGTCAATTTAGAGTAGAAAGCAGATAGACTGGGGTCCTGATTAGCAGGGCTTCAGTCTGGCTAAGTCGAAAAACAGTGAAACATCAGCAAAAAGTGGGGGTAACTATAAGAAGCAGATCCTACTCTCCTACAGCCCCCCCAAACGTCAGGACATTAAACTAACCTTGACCAGTTGAGTCTTCATGTTCTAAGTGGAAATATCTGGAGAGTCCAACTGCATTGGCATGGTTACTCCCAGGTCTATGTTCCACTGTATAGTCCATCCCCTGTAGGAAATGGACCACCTCAAAAGTTTGGGGTTTTCACCCTTCATCTGTTTTAGCCATAAGAGGGGCTTGTGGTCTGTCTGAACAATGAAGTGAGTGCCAAACAAGTATGGCCTCAGCTTCTTCAAGGCCCAAACCACAGCAAAGGCCTCCCTCTCAATGGCTGACCAACGTTTCTCTCTGGGGGTCAACCTTCTGCTAATAAAAGCTACTGGCTGATCCTGACCTTCATCATTCAATTGTGATAACACAGCCCCTACTCCCAACTCAGATGCATCTGTTTGGACAATGAATTGCTTGGAGTAATCAGGACTTTGCAGAATGGGAGCAGTGCACATGCCCTGCTTCAGGTCATCAAATGCCTTTTGACAGCGAACTGTCCACTGAACTTTCTTTGGCATTCTTTTAGAAGTTAAGTCATTCAAAGGGGTCACTGTGGATCCATACCCTTTGACAAATCTTCTGTAGTACCCAGTCAGGCCCAAGAAAGCTCTGACCTGAGTCTGGGTGGTTGGAGCAACCCAGTCCATGATGGTCTGGATTTTGCTCTGCAATGGTTGAACCTGGCCTTCACCCACAAGGTGGCCCAGGTACACAACCTGACTCTGCCCTATCTGGCACTTGGTGGCCTTGATAGTTAGGCCTGCTTTCTGCAGGGCCTCCAAAACATTTCTCAGGTGGACCAGGTGGTCCTCCCAGGTGGAGCTAAAGACAGCAATATCATCTAGATATGCTGCACTATAGGCTTCCAGGCCTGTAAGGACTTTGTTCACCAAACTTTGAAAAGTGGCAGGTGCATTTTTCAAACCAAAGGGCATCACCACAAATTGGTAGTGCCCACTAGGGGTAGAAAATGCTGTTTTGGCTTTTGCATCCTCAGCTAGTCTGGTTTGCCAGTAGCCAGCTGTCAGGTCAAATGTGCTGAGAAACTTGGCTGAGGCCAAAGTGTCTATGAGCTCATCTGCCCTTGGTATAGGATGGGCATCAGTCCTAGTGACTGCATTGAGACCTCTGTAGTCTACACAAAACCTCATCTCTCTCTTACCACCCTGGGTGTGAGGTTTAGGCACGAAGACTACTGGACTAGCCCAAGGGCTATCTGAGGGTTCAATCACACCCAAATCCAACATCTTCTGGACTTCAGTCCTGATGCAGTCCCTGACATGGTCAGGTTGCCTGTAAATCTTATTTTTAACAGGCAGACTGTCCCCAGTGTCCACTTCATGAGTGCACCAGGTAGTCTGACTTGGAGTCAGAGAGAACATATGTCTGAACTGATTGAGAACTCTTCTGCAATCAGTTTGCTGCTGGTCCAGTGAGGCTGCCTGCCAAGGCTACACCATCTACTGATCCATCATCAGGGTTCTGAGAGAGCAGGTCAGGGAGTGGATCACTCTCTTCCTCCTGTCCCTCATCAGTAGCCATGAGCAAGCCCATGTCTGCCCTGTCAACATATGGTTTCAGTCTGTTGACATAGAGCACCCTATGGGGGCTCCTGGGAGTTCCAAGGTCCACCAGATAGGTAACCTCTCCCTTCTGTTCAACAATGGTATGGGGCCACTCCACTTATCTTGGAGGGCTGCTGGGGCCACAGGCTCCAACACCCATACTTTCTGTCCTGGCTGATAAACAGTCAACACAGCCTTTTGGTCATGCCAGGCCTTTTGTAATTCCTGACTAGCCTCAAGGTTGTTAGTTGCCTTCTTCATGTACTCAGCCATCCGAGAGCGGAGACCAAGTACATAGTCCACAATATCCTGTTTAGGGGGTTTGAGAGGTAACTCCCATCCCTCCTTCACTAGACACAATGGACCCCTAACTGGATGTCCAAAGAGAAGCTCAAATGGGCTGTAACCAACCCCCTTCTGTGGAACCTCTCTGTAGGCAAAGAGAAGGCAGGGCAAAAGTATGTCCCATCTGCGCCTATGCTTTTCTGGGAGACCTTTAATCATGCCCTTCAAGGTTTTGTTGAACCTTTCAACTAAACCATTGCATTGTGGGTAATAAGGGGTGGTAAATTTATAATTTACTCCACACTCCTTCCACATAGCAGTCAAGTAACTAGACATGAAGTTTGCACCTCTGTCTGATACTACCTCCTTAGGAAAACCCACCCTGGAAAATATTCCCAGGAGGGCCCTTGCGACCACAGGAGCTGTGGTGGTCCTGCGGGGAATTGCTTCTGGGTACCTAGTGGCATGGTCCACCACCACCAGGATAAATCTGTGCCCAGATGCTGTTTGGGGGTCTAGGGGACCAACAATGTCAATCCCTACCCTCTCAAACGGAACCCCCACCACAGGTAGTGGTATCAGGGGGGCCTTTGTGGTGCTACCTGCCTTACCACTGGCCTGACAGGTAACACAGGAGCGACAAAACTCCTTGGTGTCTTCAGACATATGACACCAATCAAAGTGAGGGACAATTCTGTCCCAAGTCTTGTTTTGGCCTAGGTGACCTGCCAATGGGATATCATGTGCTAGGGTCAATAGGAAGCTCCTAAACTTCAGAGGTATAACCAACCTCCTGGTGGCTCCAGGCTTGGGGTCTCTACACTCTGAGTAAAGGAGTCCATCATCCCAATAGATCCTATGGGTACCACTAGCACTCCCAGCAGCCTCAGCAGCAGCTTGCTGTCTGACGGGTTCAAGAGAGGGGCAGCTCAGTTGCTCCTGGCTCAGATCTGCCCTGGAAGGGCCCCCTGAACTCAACCTGATCAGACTCAAGCTCCTCTGGGACAGTTCCTTCTTCAGGACTGAGATCATCTCCCTCAAGAGACTGATCTGCATTCTGAGGCAGGGGGGAAGACACTGCCTTAACCCTACTGCTCCTCTTCTTGGGAGGCACCTGGTCCATTATTCCAAAATCCAGGGCCTGTTCAATTTTAGACAGTTTTGCCTGTGACCTGGTCATAGCAAACACATCTGCAGGGATGCCCAACATTTCTGCATGGGTCCTGAGTTCAACTGCAGCCCAAGCTGAACTTTCCAAATCATTTCCAAGCAAGCATTCAACAGGGAGGTCTGTACTTACCACAACCTTCTTAGGGCCAGTTACCCCTCCCCAGGAGAAATTAACAACTGCCAGGGAATGGTCTGTCCTGACATTGCTAGCATTGGTCACTTGGTACATTTCACCAAGTATGATCTGCTCAGGGGCTACAAGATATTTTGTCACCATTGTGACACTTGCTCCTGTGTCCCTGTATGCCAAAGCCTCTCTTCCATTAATTAAGGGCTGCTGTCTGTATTTGCCCAGATTACTGGGACTCGCATAGGAGGACATATCTATGTCTCCATCACAGATCAGTACAGCCTGAGTTGGAACTCTGACTAGGCCAGAGTCCATCTCAGATCCCAGGGTTAACCCTACTACACCCTTATTTGGAACACCACCACTTGGAGCTGAACTAGGGGAACAGTTGCCTTAGGGGCAATGGTGGCTGGAGTTGAGTCTTTGGTCTTTGTACAATCACTAGTCCAATGGGTTTTCTGCTTACAGATTTTACACCATGGTTTCTTTTGACCTTTTCCTTTGTTAGATTGGGACTCCCCACCAGATGCAGATTTTTGGGGCCCTTGAGAAGACTTCTGGTCTTTACCCTTCTCCCCACCCTTATCTGAGGTTTTAGCATCTTGCTTCTTGGGGTCACCACCTTGGTTCTGAGCTTTCTGCTTCACCCTGGTTCTGACCCATTTGTCTGCCTTCTTACCCAATTCTTGGGGAGAGGTCAGATCAGAGTCCACCAGGTACTGATGCAACAGTTGATTTTGACAGTTGTTAAGGATCTGCTCTCTCATGATCAAATTATACAATCCTTTGAAATCACACAACTTACTGCCAAGTAACCAGCCTTCCAGAGCCTTAGTAGCACAATCAACAAAGTCAACCCAGTCCTGAGTCTGTGCCTTTTGGGTATCTCTGAACTTTAACCTGTATTGTTCAGTGGTTAGGCCAAACCCTTCAATCAGAGCACTCTTCAGGACTTTGTAATTGTCAGCATCCTCTTCTCTTACAGTGAGGAGCTTGTCTCTACCTTTGTCTGCAAAGGAGAGCCACAAGATTGCTGCCCACTGCTCCTGAGGGTCCCTCTGTACCTTACAGGCCCTTTCCAGTGCAGTTATCCATTTGTGGATATGTCATCCCCACTCTGGTAGGGAGGGACAATCTTGTTCAGGTTCCTATGGTCATGAGTATGATCTCTACCTCTAGGGACACTGTTGCTACCACCATGGGGCTCTAGCCCAAACTTTTGAGAAGCTTTCTGAAGCTCCAGGGATGCCCTGTCTAAGGCCAATTGCTCTCTCTTGATTCTGAGCTTAGCTTTCTCAAAATCCAGCAGTTGGCATTTCTTCTCATAAGAGGATGCCCTTTTATGAGAAGCAGAGGACCCTATAGAAGTACCAGAACGATTAGATTCCTGAGAAGGAGATCTTGATCTTCTTGGTAGACTATTAACCCTTCCTGGGGAGTGAAGAGGGGGCCACTGAGGCCTTCCTCTCCTTCAGGAAGAATTGGATTTTCCAGGTGGGAATCATGTTGATCCCCCTGGCCAGCATCAGAGTCTGGGTCATAGTAGTTTTCACTACCTGGCCTTTCCTCTTCTACTGCCCCACCCAACCTGCCTGCCTCATCAGACCCTGGTGTCTTTCTGAGGTCATCTAACAGCAAAGCCTCTATGAGGCGTTGAGTGCTTGCATGTCTCCCTGTTTTCAGTCTCCTAGAGGTACACATATTTCTCAATTCCTGGAATGTGAGATGGTCATACCTAGTGGGTAAGGAGTCACTGACTTCAGGCCTAGCAGACATTCTAGGGTGGTGTGGTGTATGCACCTACCTACTCTAGTGGGTACTGAAACTCTCTTGAGTTGTAGAAAGGGTGTGCTAAGCCCTTGACACACAACTCTAAGTTCAGTAGAACTTACTGTATTCTAAACTTGATTTATATGTACCTATGTACCTATAGTGGTTTTCAGTTAGTCACTTCAAAGAGATTATCTGGTAAAGCAATAGCAAGCTTGAATCCCACCGCTGCCACCAATGTGAGAAGTTGGCCTGGCATATGCTGTCCACTAGTTATAGTGGGCACCTTGCACCAGTCCAAACGACCCTTATTGATGATAGGTTTAAAGACAACCTTTATTGAAAGCTATCCTAGTGGTAGCTATGGAGAGCAGCCTTCAGGCTAAGTCTTGAAGGAGTGGAAAGCAGCTTGGTTTACCAGATTATAACCTCTTGAATAACTAAATGAAAGGAGAACCACACAAGATATATATAAAATATATGTATTTATTTCTAAACACTAACTACTAATCCCTTTATGAGGTTAGAGTTCAAGATACACAGTATCACAGTATTAAAACGACAGTAAATAGCACAATACAAAGTGGGCTCCAGTGGGAGACCAAACCATATACTAAGAAAGTGGTATAAGAACCACAACTTGACTAGACACAGTGCCTAGAGCACGTAGAATCGCTGGGACCCCAAGGAACCACCCAAGGTAGTGACACAGGAGACCCACGGGGGACGTGTGCAGTGTGAGAACACAGCCGCGAGCGCCGTAGGATTCAATGTGGAAAGTCGCAGTTGGAATTTGAAAGATAAAGGACACTTAGGAGAGGACTTTGAGCAAACCCCTTTAGACTTAAGGGGTTCTAGGGCTAACACCCACGTGAGCACCGGAGTACTCGAGTTACCTCACCCAGGGAAGCCGGGTGCATAGGTGTCAAAAGGTGTCGGGAATCGTAAGTCGTTTTCAATAGCGATCTGCTGCAAAGTGCTGCTGCCGTGAAGAAGAAAAGTGTCCAGGTTGATCCAAGCCTGGATCGAAGATGTGAAGAACCTGAAAGCAGAGGGGACAGAGTCTGGGTCACTAGCCAGTGACCAGGGGCGGAGCAATCGAATGCCCACCGATGTTGGGTGCTTCAGGTGCAAAGAGGTGAAGCTTGACTCTGCAGCCACGGGGTCCCGGAGATGTTGACGACAACCAGGAGCTGGATTCGAGCTGTCCCACAAAGGATGTCGAGTGCTGGGGTGTCGGTGATCGGATTGACCACAACAAACCTTGGCAACAGCAACCCACGCATGAAGAGAAAGGATGCTTCTGTGCGGACCAGCAAGGTCCTGGGGACTCTCCAAGCAATGGAGAGTCAGGGCACATCTGGAGCAACCAGGGAAGCCCAATAAAAGTTAGAGTTGCCTTCTTGGGGACCCACAGGTGAACAGACCAGGGATCGCGAAGGGACCTCAAGAGGAATCACAAAATGGCGGCCCACAGAACACTCGTTGAGTGTAGGCCTGCAATCTTCGATGCAATTACTGCTCGGGTCAGGGCTACAAGTAACCCACAGCTCAGCCTCAGGGGTTGCCGGAAAGCTGATGCTTCTGCAAATGGTTGCGGGGTTCGGGTTGCACGTTCTCCACGAGGGATACGGGCCTTAGACTTGCTGTGGGCACAGATCGACCTCAGAGACCTCAGAAAACCCACCTCCTGTGTGGCAATATTCTTCGGAGTCCGTCGGAGCTCGGAGATGCCAACTGGTCAGTTGCCTTAAAGGTGCCTGCCTTGCAGGGGAGTAACTCCTTTACTCCAAGGGAGATTCTTCAGTCATCCAGCGTAGTGTAGATCGTCAAAGTACTTGGTTTCTGGCATCAAAGTTTAGTCCAGGTGTACTCTAAAGTCCTGTAGTCAGGGTTTCCTACTTTATACCCAAGGAAGGGGTGGGACAAACTCTGGGGACCCACCTATGGGAGGGTCAGGAAAGAGGGGTGGCTACACCTATTTCCTTTGTCCAGTTTCGTGCCAGAGCAGGGGCTGGCAGCCCCTGCAACCGGTATGAGCTGGACTATGCACAGGGACACCAAATGTGCCCCCAGTGCAGACTTCAAAGCACTCTGAGAGTGCACTCACCCAGCCCCAATACACTAAAGCCTGTCTGGGAGGTGGTCACACCTCCCTGTGACAGGAAACCTATTGTCCAGGCCTCCCCTGCCAGAGTTTCGTCCAGCAGCAGGAGGGCAGACTTGTGTCTGTGGCTGCAGCATCCATTTTGTGATGCCAGGGCTCTGTTAGCTGGTACCGGGTATACTGGTGCTGTCATGTCTCTCCCTCTAGAAGGGTGGGATCATACTCCCACACCAGTTACTGGTGTGGGGGTATGATTCCAAGGTGTTTGACACCAAACACGACAGTTTTCCATGCAGCCATTCTCAAGTTAGCATTTACCGCGGGGTTATAATGCACTTAAGAGTATATGATCTGGCTGCATCACAAACAACCCCGGAATAAAGATTCTGAAAGCTGCAGAGGGGCTCTGCTCATGCATGGGCATCCTCTCACATGAAACCCAGCACCCTGCCTTCCAGGATTGTTAAGGCCTGCCATAGGGGTGACTGATAGGTTTACATGTGCAGTGATATGGAGAGATATAGGAAACCTATATCTCAGTAAGGGGTGGATACACCACCTTACACAGGCTGCTGTAGCATACCTGCTGTGTCATTTTAAAAGGCTTCCCAGGGGTGGCACAATACATGCTGCAGCCCCTGGTAGGCCTCTGGGGTACCTATGCCCTGGGTACATGGTATACCATATACTAGGGACTCACAAGGGTACCCCAGAATCCAATCTGGAGTGTACCTAAAGCACATACAGTCAATTTAGAGTAGAAAGCAGATAGACTGGGGTCCTGATTAGCAGGGCCTCAGTCTGGCTAAGTCGAAAAACAGTGAAACATCAGCAAAAAGTCGGGGTAACTATAAGAAGCAGATCCTACTCTCCTACAATCATCAACTGTGACAACTCCACCGACGCAAACCAGTATTTTCATTACCTGCATCAAAAAGACTTACCTGGTCCCACCCTGGACCTACATCTGGCTAGTGCTTATACTAATTTTCCTCTTCATGTCGATTGGGCTTGTGACAGTGTTCTTCTTGCTAATCAATGGTCATTACTTGCCAGAACGCTCTGCTGTGAAGTTGGTTGATGGATTTCTGGCTCCCCATACATCGTCCCATATCATGAAACGTGATCAAGCCCTTGTGAACATTTCGGCTTTCCCTGTTGCTGATGGCATCGTTTGGGATAAAGTGGCATTCCAAATCCATGGTCTGACGGAAGTCCTCAACATACCATACATGTTTCGCGTTTCCTTAGGAGATGTGGTAACACAGGACATACATTCTGATGATTGGGATGTACAAGCGGTACATTCGTTGTTTTCTGATTTAAAGTATTATGCTGCTTTTGATGCTGAAGATTTGTATTTACATTCTGCCAATTATGCTGATTTGTTCTGTTACCAACATTATGGTCATCATTTTTTGCATAAAACAAACACGTTAAGACCTGTTTTTAATTTTACGCAGTGGGAACATTGTCCAACTCCCCTAAAGGGAAGTTTCAAAACACTTCGGAATAAGTTCACCTATTTTACTGATTACAACACGTCCAATCAAGGGTCCTATTTCTTTAAATTGAAATTGCCGTCTCAATCTAAATTTATGTTGACGCACACAAAGTTAATTTATTCAAATTCATTTCGAACTGAATTAGCCTTACAGGGTTACAAACACTGGCAAGATACCATTGATTTAAAATCAATTTGGAGTACCAGGGCTTGGCAGGTCCAGGGAACCAAAGCTTTGCATCATGCGTGTCTTATTTGACTCAAATATTGTTTTCAAATGACACGGTGCACCAAACTACTTGTTTTGGCTTGGCTACAGCCAAAAATTTGAATATTCCACCCATTCCCTCATTGGCGGAGTATGATAATTGGTGT
The DNA here is from genome assembly GCA_963921515.1 of Calotriton arnoldi. Classification (NCBI taxonomy): domain Eukaryota; kingdom Metazoa; phylum Chordata; class Amphibia; order Caudata; family Salamandridae; genus Calotriton; species Calotriton arnoldi. The sequence goes on along the minus strand of CAWUFW010004614.1, from coordinate 776,455 downwards.
AAACACACCAATCATACAATCGACGAACTACAAGCTCTGTTTCGAAACGGCAGTTTAAATATCTCTGATGTTGACCCCTCAGGATGGTTGTGGTGGCAAACTAATGCCAATGCCTGTCAACTGCATTTTCATAATGCAGCGACTGGTTTCACTCAAACTAGACCTGATCCACATTCGGTCACCACGTACTAGGTGGGGAAACTGTGTCAGCAATGGTTGGAACACTCTACACTGTCGTCAGTAAAACACCACCTGTCTCTCTTGTCGGGCGACAATAATTTGACTGATTTTATCTTGGGTCCTAAATCACCAAGATCAAAAAGATTTATCTATGAGGCTTATAATGAATTATGGAAACTATCGCAGATGGAAGCAGCGTTCTGTCTGCGCCAAATTGGCAAAGCAATTTGGAAAAAGTATTGGCAGTTGTCGACAATAGCATAAATACATTGTCTTCCCGTATTTACACGTTAGATAATATTGTTTCATCTGTCATTGATATTGTTCAAAGTGATGTATCTGTGTTATACCGTGGTCAAAATCAATTACGATCTGTGATTGCAATTTGCATGGACGTTGCAAACTCTCAAAATGGGTAAAGTACCATGGGATTATTTGAACGCTTCTGCATTGTTTATGCCATTTAACTTGACTGATAAACAAAGGTTCATGTCCATGAAAAACGCTACATACACATTGAACAATTAGAACATTTACCATTTTCCGTAGCGGAGCTGAGTCAGCTGTATGGTTAATTCATGGGATTATTTCTCTGCCATTTTCGCTATTTCAGTTTGACTCTTGCATGAAACACGTCCCAATAGGCTGCTTTGAACCCCTGGGTAGTGTGTTTCTTCATGAATTATGGTCCTTGTCTTTCACCTACAGATGTGAATGGGAAGATAGGAAGGTTTTCCTAACAGGGGAGGAGTGCGATTCCACAGAAGGACATTCCCTAGTTTGCAAACAAGTTAAATTGCACGGCACTTGCAACATGTCCGCTGCTAATCTGGCTTGTTTTTTGAAAGGTACGCCTGTACCGGCAATAATTCCTGCACTCACATTGCTTTCGAATGGCAGTTATCTTATTTTGAATAACCACGACTGCTGTGGCTTACGGGCAGGCATCCCGTATATAGTAACAGTTTCACAACATGTTACTCGTTGTAGCAATGTGCTTTTTCCACCCCCGCATGGGATTGTAGATAGTTCTCTTTGGCCTTCCATTCCGACTTTGAAAACAGATTTCAATAAACTAAGCAGACTCAAAGCGCTCTTGTTTCAACAGGAAGTGGCTCTCACTTCGGCTCGAGAGACCTTCGAATTGCAGGTGGCGAAAACATCTAGTGAGATTCAGTCACTCCTGAATACGAATCTCCCACTCCATTTTGGGGAACTGATGCATCAAATATTTAATGCGTCTGACATAGAAGGCCTTGCTCATTTTTTCAAACTTATGGGATCCGGCCTTGTGACCTCTTTTCAGACGATTTTTGGAGTAATACCGGCCTTTATCCATTCTATTTTTTCCAGCACCTTTGGAGGGTGCCCCTTAATACTAGCACTGGCGGGTGGCGTGCTGATACTGCTGCTCCTGTTACGCAATGGCTGCCCATCTTGTGGTACTGCACAGACCCGGCCAATTGCAACTGTACCGTGACCGAAGGAAACAACGTTTTGGATGCTTGCCATTAGCGACGCTTGGCGTAAGTTATGGACTAACTTTTCACTTTGCCTACTTCACTTGCGTGCAACCTGTGTTCTACTGCCGGTGGTGCCCTTTCTACTGGGCCTTGGATTTATGCCTCTCCAATACGTCATACGCAGACCCGGATTATGATCTGTTGGTGGATCCATTACTGGCCCATGACCAGGCATGTTCTGAGGATGGCCGTTTGATGCGTGCAGCTGCACTTGGAGTGTAGGCTGAGTGGAATACCTGTGAGGCTGCACAGTGCCTCTTGCAAAGGAGTTTCATCGAATATCACGCAAGTTGCCCGGATATGCTCTTGGAGGCATCGGATTATGAGGAACACGTGTGTTCCTTCGAACTACTTGCCTGGATGGCATCCCTGTTTGCTATGAACGATAGGGATGACCTTTTGGAACAAATTGCATCGTTAAGTTCACGAAATTTGATGGATTTTCCAAATCCGCATTAGTCACGTTTTCAAAGAAAATATATATATATTTTTTTCTGAATTTTCCAAATTGATTTTTTTCTTTTTCTCTTGAGCGTTACTAGACTCTGCTTATCTTTGGAATCTGTTTAAGTCTTTTATCTATATGCTACGACCTGGCCAAGGGGAGGGTGTCATATGGCCGATAGGGTCATTGTCGACGTCGCTAAGTTAGCATGAGCTCTGCTGCCATGATGCTGCTTTTGAGCATGTTACTACATGACTTTATTTTGCAAGACTCTGTTTATAACTTTCACATGAGAACCGTCTGCTTTGTGCGTTCTCGGTCTGTTCCTGGTGTTTAGTCTGAACACAGTGAGCAAGGTCAATAAACATTGCCCCTTGTTATTCTGTTCTGGTCAGTCCCTAGCAACTAGACAACACATGCTAACACAGCTGCGGCTGCTGGAAAACTCGTGCTTTGATATTATGGGTATGCATGTTGGTTTAACACACACTTGGAGAGGGACCTTTCAAGAAAGAAGAGCCATGCGGTTCCTATGATGTAGATATACCATCTAGGCACTAAGGTATGGGGTCTGATGATAAAGCCCAGAGATCTTCTATTACATAATAATACTTCTTCTTACCAAGGGGAGGGTGGTTAGGCCTTATAGTCCTTTATCCAATGTCTTTATAAGATGACATCTCCCTTTATAATATATGGACTTGCAACAATGCAAACTGTTTTAGGTTTATGCGTTTTGCTGCTGGTAGTGGCTCATATACTGCGTTATAGAGCACAATAGTAAAAATAAACATTTTAAACTATATCAGTGTCTCTGTCAATTCTTACTGTGGACAAATACGAGTGAGGGAGCGAAAGGGTACGTCTTGTTACCGCGATTCCTGAGAGAGTCGGGAGTGTTGTGTTCTGGGGTGTCTAATCATTTGTATCTTCGTGATTGTTTAGGAGAGCGAGTGAGACACTACACTATAGCTAGTCGGTCCTGGGATTGTGGGTAGGAAGGCGGTAGGAAGGCTTAGCCCTTATACACCGAGGTCCCGTATTCCTGCGCATAGTTCGGTGTATGTGCAGAATCCCTGCAACATTTCTTGAGCTATTGTATATTTATTCATTTGACTCGGTTGTTATATTTTGCTGGTATAATTATTCTCATTTGTGCCTGTGAAGTTTTTTTTACTGGTCACAAATTTTATTTACTTGTTTTAGCAATTCTAGTTGTGGGGATTATTTTGTTTGTTTGTATTTTGTGAAAGATTGGTGATTGTTATTTTATCTCTATAGCTTGTTTAAAATTGAAAGTTTAACATTTTATGATCTGTTTCTTGCCGCCGCATGACAGATCAAGATTCTGAAATGAGAGTCTTGGTCGGAGATATCGACAATGAGAGAGAGGGACAGACTGAGGGTTTAACTGTGCTGTATAGCTGCCCATTTTGTTTTTACTAAATAAATCTACTTGGAACTTACCATCCTACCTGCAGCAATAAGCGACTCAGCCTTTTAACAATATCTGCGCCAGAATTTTAAAAAGACCATATATTTGGAATTATACTCTTCTTAAATATTCCAGTAATTGTGTACGATGCCTTATGGCCATGTTTGATATATAATTCTTCCTGGTTATTATAAAGTGATGTAAGTACCCCCAGGCCTAATTTATAATACTGTATTGTCTTCAGTTCTTGATTTAATTTTAAAACTATTGAGTAAGAACAAATAGCTCAGATTCTAACTATGGCAATTTTGAAATTAATTACCAAATGATGCCCTTCATAGCCATAGAAATAAAGAACTGGATGAGGTCTAATGTATCCCTCCAACACTGTTTCCACAAAACATTAAGGATTTATGCTGCTTGAGAAGCTGTTGGAGCTAGACTGTGTGATGTTAAATGAATAAATGGATAGGGACTTGCCTGCCTGCCCAACACACAATAGCAAACACTCGCCTTTCATAACAGACTATCTAATCTCTTCATTTGAAATGTTCCATCACATCTCAGAGTTAATTATTCATGAAAACTGGAGGAAATATTTCTTTTCTGCATGCTTTGCCTCTTGCTAGACTCTATAGTTTTGCTGGTTTTAGAGCTCTTTTCACTTTACCCCTGCTAACCAGTAGTAAACCGCCTGTGCTCCCTCTTTAAACATGGTTGAATTGGCATATTCCTAATTGTCAAGTTTAGCTTGAGGGTAGTACATGGTACATGGTACAATGTTACATTGTCTAAAGCACACAGTGTACCCTTGACCTGGAAATTAAAGCTACCAGTGGACTGCAGCATCTATCAAGCCATCCTGTACAGTGACAATGTAAAACATGGCTCCAGGCCTAGCCTGTGAAGCTTGACAGTAGCAGTGTAAAAACTGCAATTCGGCCGGACAAAAAAAAAACCCTTTGACAAGTTAAACCTGTCATAAATATAAATGTCACCCCCTTGTAGGCCTTGTAGGCCATAAGGCAGGGTGCACGATATTTAAAAGTAAGACATGTAGAATGTAATGTTAACATGTCCTCACAATGACAAGCACCCAAAAGGTATTTTTCAACATGGAAGATCTAGCAGTCCTGAGCAGAGAACCAGAGTACAGAATACAATCCTAATACGGTATTGAAAGAATGGGACTAGCTAAAAAAATTATTAAACAACAATTTTTAATAGTTATTAAAAATCCTATTCAATTGTGAAGTCATATGTTTAATAAATATTAAGGAAATGTAACTTTTGGAAAGTTACCTTTTTCCTGTTTGAAGTTATTGGAGGCTAATTTGAATTTGACTCCTCCCAGACAGTAATTAGTATCTGAATAGGTGTGAATGTGATGTAAAATTCCTGTCAGGAGCTACACAATACGTCACTGTAATTAACAGGTTGACATGAATGAACATGGATGGGGGCTGTGAGTATCCTTTTTGACAGTTTAGTGTCAAATCCTGATTGACAGTTCTGATCGGTCACACATTACACTTGGGGCATGCTTGAAAAGAAGGAAACAGTATGTAAAGACACTCCTTGTGTATCCACCCTCTGGGAGCTGGAAAAACCTGCTTTTGTCTTACCAGACTTCTGTCTCTGGGTTAATTGGGGGTACAGTGGCTGCTTTAAACTGGATTTTAGTGTTAGATGTAGGTGGACACCAGGATCACCATAATTCCTCCCCCTGTCCTTGGAGCCCTAATTTAGTGTGACTGAATACTTTCACTATCCTGAAAATATCCAAAGTGGGTAGGGTTGGTCCAGGGAACTTTTACACAATTGGTTAGGGTGTGCCCATGAGTCATTCACACACACTAGCTCATGCCAGGCATAAATGTGGCATTTCCAGGCATCAACTTCAGAACACGGACAGACCTGAGGCGGAACAGAAGATTGCTGGATCTGTTGTCTGCAATCGGAGAGGAGCCCTAATGGACCTGCTCATTCTTGTGCCCTTGACAAAGAAGTGTACTCCAAGGGACCACCTGTTCAAGCTACAGGGATACAAAAAGCTACAAGAGGCCTTTCCTACAACAGCCCATTTGATCAGTAACAACTAGACATTGTCGGGACCCTGCTGTTGACCTCTGCTTGATACCCTCTGAGTCTCTAAGGGCCTCCCTTGAAGTCCTGGGGGGGCTTTAGACCTGTACTCCTTTGGTGGATTGGGAATTAAAGGACTACGGCAGAAGGCAAAATCTTGACAAGGTGACCTCGCTGGTGTATTCGACCATCACAGCCAGCCTCAAATTGTGCCTAGGTCCTGGTCTTCCACTACCATTGACTATTATCAGCATTCTGTGCTTATTGGCGCTATTCCTACTTAAAACATTTTAAGAATCATATTTGAGGTTCCCGTTTTTGTGTCATTTTGTTTATTTATTTATTTATTATTTACTCTGTTTCTTTATTTCGGTATGGGATTTTTGTCATTTTGCTTTTTTACTTTATTTCAATTTGTTACTGCATAAATACTTTACACATTTCCCTAAGTTTAGTATGTTTGCTCTGTGTCATAGCTACCAGGGGTTTGAGCTCTGGGTAATTTATTGACTTTGAGGGTTCACTCTGATAAGGGTTGTGATTATTCCTTGAGGTGAAATTCTGCTCTGTCTACTCTGCAATGAATATTGCTGAGATGAGAATCCCATCCCAAACCGGCATACCAGCACAGATCCCCACAATGCCACATAGCAGGTTCGTGCACTATGATCACAAGCAAGACAGACCAACACAAGGGACCAACGCAGATACTAGCCAAATCACTAGGGCAAGAGGGGACTGATAGGGAACTGAACAAGGGAGAGCAAAGCAAATGTGAGGATGTTAAGCTGAGTGTTCAAACTGTCAAAATTGGACAGTCAATGCACCCACAAGTTGTTGCCAGGCACAAAGCTGAGTCTCTAATGGTAATAAATAAGCTCTGTGCCCATTGCCCCAGAAGTGAACCTCACTTTAGGAACTCCCATATCTGGAGTGGTGCACGGTCTAGCAGTTCTAACTCGCCATCATTCTGTCTTCCAGAGTTGCCAATCCCGACACTGTCTATAACGATTTATTTAGAGGGGCTATGCCATTAAGTTTATTCTTGCCAATTAGTTTCGGTGACATTTCCTGACATTGGTGGACCATGCTTACAAAGACATGTATCCAAATTTAGTAACCCACGATACATGCCATCTATTTGGAATTATATTCAAATAAAATTAATGAATTTGCATTTGCTGTAGCTTACAGAACAATTCCCAAGATTGAGAAAATGAGTTGTTTTAGTGGTTCTTATTGAAGCTATCTTTCTCATGCTCCTCTTGGTTGTATGTCCCAATACAGTATACAGAAATATTATTTCACAGTGTGTCCTAAATATAATTTACAAAAATATAATTCCTTTGAGTGTAGAGTTTCTGTTAGTAACTCCAATTGGTGATATTTTTTAAGTGATATTTATGACGAGGTATTTATGTAGTCCTGAAATTATTTTTTGAAAACTATTTGGTGCATATGAGAAACGGTGAGTAAAACAATGTAAATATGTACACATATTCCTTGATACATTAATTTTGATAATGTTAAAGAGTAAACGAAGGCTGGGCTTCATTTTATTCATATATATATATATATAGTACTATGTGTGCGTGTGCACATTCTAATTTTAATGACTTGTGCAAATTTGAGTGTTTAATAGTTTAAAATAGATGACATGTTGCTGAAGAAGATGATTCACTAGTCTTTATTTATTAAATCAATGATAGTGTGCCCATTGATGTAATAGTTTTAAAGCGCAACCTTGAAGTTATATTTACTCAATTGCAACTGACTGAAAGTTTAACATACAACCAAGCTATAAATAACAGAATTGCAAACAAAGTTATTGGAAAAAATATCATTTTAATTTTAAAGTTTTCTTTGAGTTCACTTTTGAAAACATACACATTTGGGCTTGCTTAAGTATGAGCATTGCAAAGTTTCATTCTAGCAACAAATATGGTTCTCACATATTCATAAATAATCAGAGGGCTAGGGGTCAGCGCATATATTTTCCCATATGTTAGATTTGTCTGTGTCAGTGATGTTGGCTTTTAGTAAACCAGTCTAAGGGCATTGAGAAAAGTGGAATATGGAGGATGGTGGGTGTAGCAGGTTAGCGGTCCTGCTTGATAGAATCCACCTGGATGTATACCCACTAGATCCTATGGCCAGGCGTGGCCAGAGGCTTTAAATAAATGGGAGTAGACCGCTCGTGGTCTTAATCCCGTATTGCATCCCTGTGTGTGTATGTGCCCCTTATTGCGGTCAAGGGAGAGGGGCCTATACACGGGGTACCTGTTTGGCGCTGGCACTCCGCGACATTGTCAACAAGGGTGGGATGCGACCCTGCGCACCCCGAAGCCACTACGGATGACCCGCAGATGCAAAGATTCAGCCCCTGCTTTCCCGCGGACCCCGCCTCTAGTTCACGGGAATCCACCGCGGCCCAGCAGCACCTGCAGCCAGTACGGAGGCTGAAGCATTGCCCCAGCCGACGATGCGTCTTCTTCCTTGAGGCAAAAAAGTCAAACCATGCTGCAGCGCTGCCCGTGGAAGGAGGAGACATCAGGCCACTCCTGGACAGCACGTAGGAAGAGCCCCGCCCATCACCAGAGAGGCCCACAGTGAGTAGCGGCCTGAACCGAGCGATCACCTGGCGCTCATCACTGCACGAAGGTCAGCCTTCAGCCCAGTCATCCCCAAGCAAGTCTGCATGAGCCCCCACCGGCCTAAGAGGAAAGAAGCAAACCAGCATTGGCTCATACAAGGTTCCACAGAGAAAAAAAAAGAATTATAGTGGCTTAGAGACAGAAAATAGCTTGGACTATGCTGCAACCAAGCGAGTCCCCAACCTCATAACACACTGGGGAATTTATCAAAATTTACCTGAAGGCCACACGTCACATACATGATAAAGCCTGACATGGCAAATGAGGCGAACGCAGCTCAACCCCTGAGACAAGCCACCCCACAACCTGCGCTCACAGGGGTGTTACCCCCATTCAGCGAACTTGCAGACCCGGTGACAGTCTCCCCTCGATGGAAGATGCAGATAGGGCGATTAGACAACTATTTCATCACCACGCAGGAAACGGATGGCGCCATTTAGAGATCCTTGCTACTTCACTATGCCAGAGAAGAAATATATAAATTGTTCGAACACCTACCTAACACTGTCCCGGCCACAGACTATGACGCAGCTGTGACAGCGCTCAACGCTCATTTTGATCGGCAATTGAACCCAGACTTTGAGAGATTTAAATTATGCCAAGCCCGCCAGCGGGAAGGAGAGTCAATCGATGCATTATATGCAAGACTGCGTGAGCTAGCGAGTACCTGCACAGCAGATGACCAACTCAAGGAAATTTGAGCCCAACTGATCCATGGATGCAGCAACAAAATGCTGCGTAGCCTGATCCTGAGGCAACCCAACATCAGTCTAGATGATATCCTGATCTTAGCGAGGTTACACGACTTGTTCACAGCACGAGCCAACGAGATGGATTTAGCCATTACACAAACTCCAGAGAAAGCCACAACTATCAAGGTAGAACTGCTGATACCATCTGTACAAACAGCAAGAGTGAAACCACCAAGAGATGAGGATCCCTATCCACAAGCCAAGAAGAACACCCTGTCAGCGAGTGCCTGGCCCAAGGACGCACGTTCTCCAATTGAGGAATCAGTCATTATTTTGCATCTGTCTGCAGGGGAAAGATCAGGAACAAGAACTCCAGAGGAGGCAGGCCGCCAACGAAAGCAGTGTGTCAGCTGTCCCTGACGAACCTCACACACCCGGGCGACATGAAGCCTCCCTCAAGACAAAGTCGCCGTCTCGAAGATTCCTCTCCCGAGAAAGAAGAGGAAGAGACATTCCTCATCTTATTCACAAGAGAACTAAAACATCACCGAAGACCACAACCCACATGTGTTGTCCGTGCTGCTGGGTCAGAACTGAAAGCCATCATCGACACTGGAGCATCTTTCAACGTGATGGGTGTCCAACAATACAACCATCTTCGGCCATAGCCTCAGGTAGTCCCATCACACACCAAGATCTTTCATCCCCCCTCTGGGGGCGCATGTCCGCGCCAGTGCATTCCAACGACCAAGAAGTCATGACAACGTTCCACGTTATCGACAAGGAGGCTGACACACTGATCAGAAGCCCTACCGCAGAAGATCTTTGCCTAGTGTCCTTTGCCAAAAGTGTGAGGTTGCATCAAGTTGATGACCTGCTGGATCAATTCCCCGAACTGTTTAGTGGGCTCGGGTGCCTCAAGTACCCTCCGGTAAAACTGCACATTTACCTGGCGGTCGCACCAGTAGCACTGCGCCACTGCCGCATTCCGTTCCATCTCCGACCTCTGGTAGAGTGAGAACTCAAGATGCTCGGGGAATAAGGAGTGATAGACAAGGTTTCCGGACCGACACCCTGGGTCTCCCCAATGGTAAAAACCAAAACAACCTGCGAAGGTACGCCTGTGCATCGACATTCAACTACCGAACCACGCCATCAAGCGGGAGGACCACATAACACCCACTATGGATGATATTATAGTGGATATAAATGGCTCCTGATGGTTCTCTAAGTTGGACTTAAATGCGGGCTGTCACCAGCTGTTGCTAGCCGAAGAAAGCAGATACATGACCACCTTTAGCATCACTCGAGTGAGGACTGCCGTCCAGAACAGAACGTGGCAGAACTTCCTCCAAGATGCCAACGACTGGCCCGGGGAGGACAAAGAAGAGTTGACAAGAATGTGAAGGCTGCATGTCAAATTCAGCACCATTCAGGATGGAATCCTTCTGCGAGGATTTCGCACTGTCATACCGACTGCCCTAAGACACCACGTGACACAGTTGGCACACTGGGGGCACCAGGCCACCATGAAGATAAAGTTTCTTATGAGAGAAAAGGTGGGGTTCCCTGAGGCTTGAGGACATGGTTGAAGAGGTCGTTCGGAAGTGTCCAATGTGCCAGCTGACAAGTGCGCCTGAGAAACCAGCACCAGTAATCGCTGAAGAGCCATGCATGATACCGTAGTCCAAGCGGAGTCTAGATTTGAGAAGTTTCCCTGATGGGAGAGCCACAATGGTCCTGATGGACAGTTATTCCAAATATCCTGTTGTGGAAGTGGTTGACTCAACGGCATTCACCCTTATTGCCCCCATTCTTGAGAAATCATTTGCCATCTTCGGTCTGCCAAAGGAGATTAAGAGCGGCAAAAGGCCACCTTTTCAGGGCGCAGAATTTGGAGAATTCCTCAAACACCTCAGAATACGTCATTGCTGCATCACACCCCAATAGCCACAGGCCAATGGCAAAGTCGAAAGATTTATGCACACCATGAACAAATCTCTCCATATCGCCATGGCAGAACAAGCCAATCCTGAGTGCCTCCTCCAGTCATTTCTCTGTGAGTATCGGGGAATGCCCCACTGCAATACTCAGCAAGCCCCATGGACTTTGATGCTCAATGGACCTCATCGGGACACCATTCCCACATGCCCGGGCTGAGTGCCGCCACCTCACGACGCCCTGGAGACCCAGGCACACTAAAAGCGGCACAACGCCATCACAAGCAAAAAAAGAGGAGCAACGGCAATGATCTCTCCTGCCCGGGGACCAGGTCATCATCCGGGGCAGTAAGCCAGGATGGAAGTTTAGGACGCCGTTTGAACCAGGGATCTGGACAGTCCTAAGAAGCAATGGGACCATGGTGACCGCAAGGAAAACTCAAGAAACTGTAGCCAGGAATATCCCTTGGTTTAAGAGAATTGAAGTCTTGCCCCAACACCTGGGTCAGTCCGACAACAAAGAGAAAGCTGACTGGCAGGGGTGTGAAGAATACAATGAGACTAGAAGAAGCACAGTGGATGGGTGCCCATTGGGAGACAACAGAGCTCCAGCTGATGACACGCAATCCAACTCTCAAATCCGCGATCTGCCTAATCACACCCAGCATCCGTGATGCAGCCTCTGGCCAACCCTCAACCCAGCCACTGGCTCAAGGACTTTGATGTTCATTTAATGTGACATACAGTTTTCAAGACTGAGTTTGGAAGGGATGTAGCATTAATGGACATGGTTCAGTGTGCATTCATCATTTCCTCTGTGACAGTTTGCTATTTTATGACGAATTAAAGATGGAGTTTCCCTAGGCAATATTGACATCACCAATATACTGGCAGATTACAACATTAGTAAAGGAAAGCCAAAGTTTTCCCAGGGTTACTTAGATAGGCAACAGGGTTTCTCAGAGGGGCAAATATATTTCTTATGTATGACTGTTACTTAGAGTCACTGCTATAAATAGATACTATTAATTACTATTACACATAAATATGCCTACCAAAGCCACTTGCAGTATTAAAAAGAGCAGTTATGATACTCAGGTGTTGCAACTTTAAAAATGTTGGACAAACACTCATAGGAAGGAGATCGCTGAGCAACCGGAGATCTCCTCATAACGCCTGGTGGAGGCTGACCTTTGGTGACCTCTCTAAAAGTGAGCCTGTAAAAGGCTTATTGTACAAGCCGCCCTCGACAGATAAAGAAAAGCGTCCATCAAGGTGGTGCCTAAGAAGCAGATGGAGATTAAGATGAGAGAAATATGAATAATACAGCACTGGCTTCCTCTTCACTGCATAGCTCAAAATGTAAGGTTTGGGATAAGTCTCACTCCCCAACCCCTCATTATCACCAGACACAATTATGCTCCAAAAGAATGTATAAAGAACTATTAGATAAACTACTTGTCATTCTGTGTGCATGCTTTGAATTTTTAAACTTCTTTGTGGGGGATTAGTCGTTAACGCAATAGTTTTCAGGTGCCTCCTCTTACCAGTATTTAAAAAGTTCAGTCCATGGTCAATACTCCCAATTTTAATATCTATTTTTTTGTGTTTGAATGTTAGCACCACTGGCAAGGGCCTCCGGGACGTGCCCCTGGAATATCAAGATGGGAATGTCGATGGCACAAAATATTGTGACCCGTACATCGAGGCCAAAATATCAAAAGGAAAGGAAGCGAGATTTTCTATACCTAACTGTACATATATGTGCCTTGAAGAACAAAATATATATATATATAGGCAGCAGTGCGTGGTCAAAGAAAATAAACCTTTTGCACTGAATTTGGGTCCGTACCGTCCTTTCTATGAGTTGGATTCTGTGGCGGATTGCGTGTGCATATATATATACATATTGCTCCGTTATTGGGAGGAAGAAATCCAGTGTGTCAACGGAGTTGCCAGTAATATATATATATATATATATATATATATATATATATATATATATCCAATGCTCCTTTTCATTTTGATTCTCCGACCCAGGATTCAGAAAAAGGCACGGACTCCTCTTGTTTGATGCAAATGTTCATTTATTTTTTGCGCTGTGCCGCCATGACGCGTTTCAACCCACCAGGGGCCTTGATCACATGACATGCTACATTTTTTCTTCCCATTTTTAAAGTGACAAGTGCATGATTAATTCATAAATATGAAAAACAGACTACCCATCTGAATTCCACTACTACACAGTACATTTTCACAATCATAATAGCTTGTTTGGTTCCTGGCTGAATATATATATATTACCTACTGGCAGTCCCCAGTAGGTAGTTATAGTTAGGACCTAGTTTCCATAGGGAAAGCGTTTTTTGATTTGCCAATATCTTTGGCGCTATTTGACGAATCTTCGCGTAATTTTCAAAATGAATGGCCCGCTCCGGTCAGCTCCTGTCTTGAAAGTTTCGGGGTGATTCGTCAAGTGGGGGCTGAGAAAAAAAGGGGGGTCCCAAAATGTGTTTTCTCCATGTTAATTTCCATAGGGAACTTTAGACAAAGATACAGCCCGAACTGCTGAAGGGAATTACACCAAATTTGGCAAAAAGGTAGCTCTTGGTTCAGAAAGCGTGCTTTTTTTTTTTTAAATGGTGTAAATCCGTTCAGTAGTTCCTGAGAAATTAAAAAAATATCGATATCTGGTGGCCGAGGAGGATTCGCGAACCCTCCCGAGCACAAGCTTAATTTTGATTGGCTGTCAACACTCCAAACCAAGAAGTATTGGCAGCCATCTTGTGACTCGGTAGAACCGAGTCACAAGGAAAAAGGTTAAAAAAAAGAAAAGGGGGCAGGGTAGAAACACCCTGACCCACTAGGCCTGTTCAGGGGGTCCCACAGGGACCCCTAGGGCCAAAAAAAGCATTTTTTTAAAGAAACTAATTCGGGGGGATTCGCGCTGGGTGCGCAAATCTGGCTGAAATTATTTTTAAAAAACAAAGCGCGGGCTCCCACGCTTTGTTTGTTTTAAGACCCCGGGTGGGTTAGGTCCCGGGGGCAATCCCCATTTATGTAGCGGGGGCCCACGGGGGCCCCTGCAGCCCCGGGGACTGGCACCTCCCCGGCACTTTGTTTATAAAGCCCAGGGGCACACAGCCCCCCCACGCAGCCCCGGGACTGCCACCTACCCAGGGCTTTATGATAAAAAATGCGTGGGGGTCTCCTCCCCCCCACGCTGCCCCGGCGACCACCACCTTCCCGGGGCTTTAATTTAAATAGGGCAGGGGGGCCTGGTGGGCCCCCCAAAGTCCCGGGGACCGCCACCTCCCCGGGGCTTAAATAGAAATAAACAGGTGTGGGGGGACTCCTGCCCCCCCACACTGCCCTGGGGACCACCACCTCCCCGGAGCATTCAGTAAATTAAATACAGGGGTCTGTAGCGGACCCCCGGCCCGAGGACCACCACCTCCCCAGGGCTATCTTCATGTTGGGAGGGGGGCCACGCGGCCCCCCTCCTGGAACCCTCCATGGCCCTGGGAACCGCCACCCCCCAGGGCCGGCTCCAGCAATGTCCCGGGCTGCCCACCCCCTGGACATTGCAGTTTGCAATGACAGGGCGGGAGCACGACACGAGGCGAAGAGGTCCTCTTGTGTCCTGAGGACCTCAGGACTAAAGTGGACTTCATCCCCCGAGCAGCAGTGCACCAGGAGGCGCGTTTGCAGAGTGGTGTAAAAAGGGGGCGTGGCCTCGGACCACTCTCAGCAATCCAGCTGTGTGGGGCTTACTGGAGGTACCTGGTGGGCTAGTTGGCCCCTAGGGACCCTCAGGATTCAAGGGGACTTAATCCTCCAACCAAGAATGCACCAGGAGGCGCATTTGCAGAGTGGTGGAGAAAGGGGGTGTGGCCTGTGTCCACCTGTCAGCAATCCCACTATTTGGAGCATACTGGAGGTATCAGGTAGGCTAGTTGGCCCCTAAGGACCCCCAGCCGCGAAGGGGACTTTAATCCCCATCCAAGAGCGTGCCAGGAAGTGCGTTTGCAGAGTGGTGGGGAAAGGGGGCGTGTCCTGCTATGAGAATTTAGCAATTCTGCTGTGTGGGACTTACTGGAGGTAATAGGAAGGGTAGTTGGCCCCCAAGATTGACTTTGGGGGCCAACTACCCCTCCTGTTAGCTCCAGTAAGTCCCACACAGTGGGATTGCTAAGAGGTCTTTGGAGGCCATGCCCCCCTTTCTCCACCACTCTGCAAATGCGCCTCCTGGCACACTACGGGTTGGGGGATGTTGTCCACTTTTCTCCTGAGGGACTTTGGAGGCCAAGAAGCCCTCCTGGTACCTCATGTAAGTCCTACGCAGCGGAATTCCTGAGCGCTGGTCAGAGGCCCAGCCCCCTTTCTCCACTACTCTGCAAACGCGACTACCAGTTAAAGAAGCATTTGCAATGTAATAGGTCTCACATTTGAGAGAGTTAGAGCTATTGGCGTTGTAAATATAAAAGTTTTTACTAATGTTTTTTGGAGTGGAGTGGATGTATGTTGTGTGTAGTGAAATTATGTGGTATGTTGTGCAGTGAAATTATGTGAATAGAAAGTATGTGGTATTTAGCGTATAGGAATTATGTAGAGTGGGATTATGTGTTATGGAGAGTAATTATGTGGTATGGTAGTCTGTGTTGTGGAGTGGTAACCTCTGGCTTAGTCTTCCTCGTTTCAATAGAAGCTAAACTATAAACTCAATGAGACAAAAAAAAAGAAGGAACCACTGACAAGCACTTCTGGACCTAGTCAGAGGTATGAGCAGGGCCACTGGAATTATGCAACTGTTTGGCTGCACCAACTTTCGCAATATTATACATTTTCCGCATTTGCCATGATGGAGCAAGGACTCACAAATGAGACTTGCTCGAATACAATATCCTCACAGTATTAATTTATTAATCCTGTATTGTGTATATTAACTTTGCATACACTACACGAATAGTAAGGAAGCTTGCCTATGTGTTCTAACTAACAAGTAACGCTTGTCTTTTTCTAAAATGGCCGCTAAAGCATGGGAACCTTACTGCGCTTCTCTCAACCATATCACGTGTTGTGACGTCTTTCTTTGCTTGGTGGGAAATTTCTGCTTCTGCGCAGTGTGCTTTAAAATGGCTGCTTGATGTTTTCACATGCTTCAGCTTGCTCTTGTGTTATTATTAATTTGTCATTTTCTTAACGCTACTAATGCGGGATAGATTTATAAGTAAATGGGGATAGAATAGAAAGAGTGGGTATACAGTGAAACATATTATTTGTGATTTTAATATTTTCTTCTTTGACTTTTATTAGTTCGTAAACTTGGGCTGGGGTTGGTGATCTGAAACTCGAGAGACAATGATTCTGCGCATGTGTCCTGCTTGGCTGCCAAAGAATAAAGATGAAGTCAACCTGGACGTCGTCCAAGGCCACGACCTAATGGCCGATATTGATATATTCATGTGTTCTTGCCAGACTTGCAACTATGTATATGAAAAATGAATAAACTTTGTCGTGAGACGGGTGGGAAATAAAGCCAATGTATTAAAATTGATGGGCGGTAGTTTAAAGACAAAGGTCTTCAGAATTCGAACCAAATCAATATGGTGTGAGGATCAACCCCCTGTCCCTGTACAATCAGAAGTAGTGGTCCCATATTTTGGCAACATTAAGGGGAGGTACATGGGCGTAGAAGGCTATAATAGAATATAGCATTAGTTGAGTAGAGAGGCTAGAAGAACGAGACTAGACGCTGACAAGAGGAGATGCTGCAAGAGAACAGGCGTTCATGCTGTCAGGCAGAAGAGCTCCAGACCGCCAAGCTGATTGATTGCAGACAGAATCGCTGTCCAGAGAGGTCCTGAAGAGGGGGCGGCGGAGTCCATTAGAAGAAAGGCACGGAGAATCGAGGAGAAGTCGAGTATCAGAGAGGGGAACGACGCAGGCGTCGTTGTAGAGAGGTCACCGGTCCTGTCCTGATCCTGGAGGAGGTCTTTGCTCTTCATCCTTCCTGGGTCCTATTCTTTCCAACTCCTTGGCCAAGGGGTTTGGTTCTCGCACTTAGGTAAATATAAATGCAACCTTAGTTGCGCTGCTGTCTCCATCTTCTTCTTTCTGAGGGACCGTCATTAATCAACAATTATTATTCTATGCTTCATCTGTGATATGCGATTAAGTACCATGTGGTTATGTAATTTACTCTGCTAAATCTTTAGATAAACATTTTAAAACTTCCTGACTCTGTTTATTTCAGGATTATGTACTATAATGAATGTCACTCATTTTAAACTTCCCAATTAGCAAAGGATTAATTGGTAAGTCATTACTCTTCAATCGGAAGGTAATTGGTAGCAGGGAATTTTGATAAAGAGTACAACTGATAACCCCAGCGTAAGTATTAGCGTAGTATGAATGTATGGGCCCAAGTGAGTATCTGGTGTATGAATGCTGTTTGCTAATATCGCGCTGGATCAGTTTTCTGGTAATCAGAGGATGGTTACTCTTTGTTAATTGGGTAATGAGAATTTTATTTTTATGAACTAACATCTGTTTATTCAAAGTTTGTTTTATGTTGTCTAGAATCCCCGGGGAAAATTGAATAGCAGATGGTAAGTGGAAGCCATACTGCAGTGAGGTTATCTGTCAGGCAGAAATAAGTACTGAAAAGTTAAGCAGGACTATCAGTACTGGTTTCGGAATCTATGCGTGTGAGTAATAGCAAAAGAGTACGATGGTGAAAATTTGATGTTATATCACCTAGAAAGGGTAACATTGAAGAAGTAACAGGTACTTCTGGAGCTTGTGTGAAGAGTAAACGGAAGGGTTTTACTCGTAGTGTATGTTTAGAAAACGGAAAGGTTTTACTAAGTGTGGGAGGAAACTATCTTTTCTATTTTTAGAGAAACTGGCACGATAGCGAATGTTTTATGTTTTTACCTAAATTTAATTAAGATTTATAGAGAAAATACGTTTGCGTAAGATTTTGTAAAGGGAGGTTCAGCTGCCGGAGAGGGAGCTGACGTCACAGGTGCCGCGCTGGGATTGGTTGAAACAGCGGGTGTGGAAAGACTCTTGTAAAGGAGGGGTCAGTAGTCAGGAGCAGTACTGACGTCACAGGTGCCGCGCTGGGATTGGTTGAAACAGCGAGGGACAGAGAAGCGCAGATTGTAAAGGAGGGGTTGATAGACTAACGTCACAGAAAGGCCGCGCTAGGATTGGTTCAGAAATAGAAGAAAGTAGACACTTGATTGGTTGATATTCTAGAAGCTAAAATCTTAGTGGATAGAGATTGCATGTTAAAACGCGATCCGACTTTAACAGGAACTCGTCCGGATAGGAGATTCCTAGGTTTTGCAGAATATAATTTTATACACCGAAGATTAGATAGAATGTACGGATAGAAGAGAAAAATGTCCTTTCTGCAAAAGATTAAGAACTATTTTAAAAAGGATAAACCAATCAAAACTAGGGAAGGAATTATCATTCCACCAGCTAAAACGCCCGCTTCATTCATGATGATGGAGAGAGGTTATCATACTTGTGTATGGATAGAGAATTGGATAGAATATACCAAAAATGATGGAATATTAGCATTTCCCGAGAATGGTACCTTCAATGGAAGAATTCTTCAAAATTTGAGATTGAGAATGAATGATTTGGAACCCAGACCTAGATTAACTCAATACGAAGCCTTAGAGGAATGGGAAACCGAGGCATTTGAACGTGACAGATCCAGGAGTAATAGGGGTTATCGAGGATTTTTCCCCAGATATCAACATGAGTCTAGGGACGGTCAGATGAAACAGTGGAGGAGGGCAATGCTTACAGAAGGATTGTATCCATTGTTAACAGCAGAAGAAAAATTAGGAAGCAAATGCACAGAAAAGACAAAACATTTAATGAGAAATGGAGATTCCGAAGATGAATTTATAGAAGAAATATTAAGGAACCCCCCACCATATCAGGAAGGGACAAGTGGATGCACCCCAAGTGCCTCACTGTTAAAAACTCCATTAGTACCACAGGTAATGCATGATTTCACACCTAGTAGGATCCTTCACGATAAAGAAAAAGAAGCCTTAGAGAAGACCAGAGCAGAATTAATACAGAAAATAACACAAATAAAAGTGCATCCTGACTCTTTGACCATACCTGTAACAATTGGTCCAGTAGTCCCATTATATGGTAATCAGGGAAACTGTCCTTCACCGTTAGTTATGCCTACTCCTGTGAATATTCCTAAATCTGAAGCAGTAGTAATGGTTGAGGATCATTTTAGTGATTGTGAATCTACGATATCATTAATGGATTTACCAATTCGGGATTCTGTCAATAGTACTCCTAAAAGAATTACACCTGGGTGCTCGAAAGATATAAACTTGATAACTTCGTCAGGAGCAAAAAGTGTCACTGTAGTTAGTCCAGAAGACTTAGAAAGGTGGGCACAAGGATCAGATCAGCAGTGTACACCTCCAAAAATGTTGGATATTTATAAATTAAAAGTCGAATTAGAAGAGATAATAGCAGGAAATGTGGGGCTAGATCGCCTAAATGCTTACGATGAAGAAGAATTATTGTTCATATGCAGAAGTATTACCAGAAATGTAAAAATATTCCAGGAGAAATTATCAGAGTTGGCTTTGCAGATGGGAATTGAAATAGGGAGATCAAAGGTGTTGCAGAAACCCTACAGAGCAGATTTCTCAGACAAAGATTTATAAAATATGAATGCCTCTGGAAGAAAGTTACAAGTAAAGGAGTTAATGACAGTCTTGCAAAAATGGGGAGACCTAGATAAATGGAGAGTTCGATGGGCAAAGAAAAAGGAAGAGGCACGATCCAGTAGAACAGCCTCTGAATATGTGATGAAGGAAACAGGGAAGACAGATCAAATGTATCCGATGCGAGAAGTTCCAGGAGGGGGCTATGTACATGTCCCATGGAGTAGATAGGATATTTTGTCATTTACGAATGATTTTCCAAAGTTGAGAGAAAAACCAATTGAATGGTACAAGCAGGTTGAGAGGTTTGTGAAGGTGTCAAAGGTATTGTTGAAAGATTTAGATGGCTTGTTTGACATAGTGGTACCTGCTGATTTGTGGACAGATTGTAAAAATTACAGTTGATTGGCCAAGTGAAGAGTATCCTAGAGATCCTAAAACAGGTGCCCCGTCAAATGATGTAATGAAAAAGTATCAGCAGGTGATAACTTACCTGAAAGGCAAATTACCACCGAAAGAAACAGATTGGGTGAAAATAGACCGAACCACCCAAGAAGCCAGTGAATCGGTACACGCCTATTATGAGCGTTTATTGCAGGTATTTAAGCAGTATAGTGGATTTGAGGACATTGGAGACAAGAACATGAGTCAGTTTGTGTATCGATTTGTTTATGGTCTGAAGCCAGAAATTTGTCAGATGATTAAGCAGCACATGTTGTGTTGGCAAGGCAAGCCCATAGACGAGATTCTGAAATATGCGAAATACTGTGGAGATGATATTGAGGATAGGCACAAGAAATTGCTGGAAAAAGTAATGTGGGCACAGGTGAAAATGGCTGAGAAACAGGGAATTAATTTGGATAATCCAAGTGAAAATCAAGGAAAGGATCCTGGAACAAATGGCGATACTGGGAATGGTGGAAAAGTGAGAGGACGAATGAGTAGAGAAGAAGCTAAAAAGAAATTTCCTTGTCATGGATGCGGAAAATTGGGGCATTGGAAGGATGAATGTAAAAAGATTCGGAATAATAATGGCCCAAATCAAAATTTAAATCCACAGATGCAGAATGACTCACAGCAGGGTGTAAATCCTCAGAGTCAGTTGCCACCTGCACCTATTCAGGGTAACGTAAGCAGAGCAAACCACGGTACAGACGTCGGATATCAAGGAGGAAGTGGTAAGAATGATTATGTAACATCACAGTTTCTTTTACAGGACGATTTCTGTCAATACAGTTCATGACGGTGCCTAGGAGAGGGGGAGAAGGAGTGCGTACTTGGCGCATCCTTATCGGTAGATCAGTCAGGTCCATATGTTGAAGGGAATGTGAAAGGTAATGATATTACTTTCCTTTTGGACACTGGTGCTACCCGGTCTACTGTGAGAACAGCAGACATTCCAGACCTTCCTCTCTCTGGAGAAGCTATCCAAGTAGTGGGAGTAGCTAATAGAAAGATCAGAACACCTCTTACCGAACCAATGGAAGTTAAAATTGGAAATTTCAGAGAAATGCATCAATTTGTAGTGTGTGATTCTAGTCCAGTAAATTTATTAGGTCGTGATTTACTATGCAAGATGATTTGCACAATTTTCTGCACCCCGGATGGTGTGGCAGTTCAGACCCCAGATGAAGATCATGTATATAAGTTTATGATTGCAAAACAAGGTACAGAGGTAGATTAGATGTTTTCTTTGATAACAAAAGATGAGTTGCCAGAAGAATTAAAAACTACAGTAAACCCCATAGTATGGGATTTCACAGGAAAGGAAGTAGGACTTATGGCCAAAATAGACCCGGTTAAAATTACTGTAAAGGAAGGTGCAATTTTCCCAAATACCAGACAGTACAAAATGAGTGCAGAAGTAAAGATAGGAGTCATTGAAGAAATAAATCGAATGGTGGAACAAAACATACTAAGAGAAGTAATGAGTAGCCCATGTAATTCACCAATAATGGGTTTAAAGAAACCTAGCGGAAAATATAGGATTGTTCAAGACCTGCGCAAAATAAATAAGATCGTGGAACCTTGTTGTCCTATAGTGCCCAATCCTGCAGTAATCCTATACCAGATTCCTTGGAGAGCAGGATGGTTCACAGTGATTGATTTATGCTAAGCGTTCTTTTCAATACCATTGCACCCAGACAGCCAGTATCTTTTTTCATTTAAATTTGAGAACAAAGTCTATGTATGGAATCGTGTTCCTCAGGGGTACACGGAAAGTCCTTCTATTTTGAATCAGTTATTAAAAAAGTGCTTAGAGAAACTAGTGATGCCAGGAAGCTCAGTCCTAGTGCAGTATATTGACGACTTACTGGTGGCATCGAACACCAGAGAGGACTGTGTTGTTGATTCCATAGCACTATTAAATCATTTGGCTGAAGAAGGGCATAAAGTCTCACCAGAAAAATTGCAGTTCTGTACAACAGCAGTTAAATATCTGGGACACCAAATTGAGAGGGGAAAAAGAAGAATAACCTCGGAAAGAGTACAATTGATTAAGAAAATGCAAATGCCTGTAACCCAAAGAGAAGTGAGAATGTTCCTAGGAATAGGAGGTTACTGTCGGCAATGGATACTAGGATTTTCCTTGTTAGCGAAGCCCCTAATTCAAATGACAAAAAAGAAAGCCAAGGACCCAGTTGAATGGGATGATGAGAGTGTAGGAGCTTTTGTAAAATTGAGAAATTCTCTGTGCTCAGCACCAGCCCTAGGCATGCCTGACTATAAGAGAAGCTTCGCATTATTCTGTCATGAGAGAGAAAATTGTGCACTTTCAGTCTTAACCCAAAGACATGGTCTAGACAGACGTCCTATAGCATATTTTTCTGCTACATTGGATCCAGTGGCAGCCGCATTGCCAGGTTGCTTAAAAGCAGTAGCAGCTACCTGTTTAAGTATTGAACAAAGTGAGTCAATTGTAATGGGACACCCAGTAAAGGTGTTTGTTCCACATGCAGTTGTAATTCTGTTGACAAGAACTCGAACTCAGCATCTTACTCCTAGTCGGCTGACTAAATATGAGAGAATAATAATGGGTGCTGAAAATGTGAACATAGTGAGGTGTACAATAGTAAATCCCGCTACCTTACTACCAGACCCATATCATGAGGAAATTAAAAATGACGAAGAAGAAGAGCATGATTGTTTACAAGTCACAGAGTTATGCACGAAACCACGTCCGGACATTGAAGAACAGCCCCTTAGAAAGCCAGACAGGGAGCTGTTTGTTGATGGTTCATGCAAAAAGACATGAAGACGGTAAACTAACTGCTGCCTATGCGGTGTGTGAATTAACTGGAATAGTCGAAGCATCCTATTTACCAGGAGTAAAATCTGCACAAGTAGCTGAATTGATTGCTTTGATAAAAGCGTGCAAAATTGGGAGGAATCAAAAAGTAACTATATTTACAGATAGCCAATATGGTTACGGGGTTGTGCATGATTTTGGCCAACTATGGATGCAGAGGGATTTCATGACTTCTTCAGGATCCCCCATTAAAAATGGACAATTTGTAAGGGAATTGCTGGAAGCAATACAATCACCAAAAGAATTGGCTGTGGTGAAATGTGCCGCACACCAGTCAGGAGATGACTGGGTGGTAATTGGCAATCGATATGCAGATCTTGTGGCTCAACATTGTGCCAGAAATAGATTATCAGTCAATAAAAGGGTGGAAAGAATGGGAATCAGCTGCCAACTTATGCTGTATATGCCACCTGAAACATGGAATGAGGTTAGAAGATTGCAAGATGGTGCTGATGAAAATGAGAAGAAAACATGGGTCAAAGTGGGTTGTTCCCAAAGGGGAGATGATGAAGTGTGGATTTGTGCTGATGGCAGACCAGTCATGCCTGACTGTCTGCTCTCTCTAATGGCCAGGATGTACCATGGAGACACACACATAGGGAGAGATGCAATGATTAGGCTTTTCAGACAGAACTGGTACAATCCCAAGTTCAGGGCTGTAGCACAGAGCCTTTGCCAGAGATGTTTGACTTGCCAGATGCATAATCCAGGGAGAAAGACAATAATAGGGTTTGGGAAGATTGGAAAGGCAGAGGGTCCATTTATAAGACTCCAGTTCGACTTTATACAGTTACCACCATGCAGAGGGTTGAAATATGTACTAGTCATAGTATGTCTGTTTTCAAAGTGGGTGGAGGCTTACCCTACCAGGAGGAGTGACAGCATTACAGTCGCAAAGCTGTTACTACGAGAACTCATTCCTAGGTTTGGTTTCCCAGTAACTTTGGAATCAGATAGAGGAAAACATTTTAACAGTGAAGTGATTCAAATAATCTGTGAAGCATTCCAAATTGAACAAAAATTGCACTGTGCATATCGTCCAGAGGCTTCTGGAGTGGTTGAACAATTGAATGGCACTATAAAATCCAGACTGGGAAAAATGTGTGCATCAACATCATTGGAGTGGCCAGATGCATTGCCACTTGTCTTAATGGGACTAAGAAGCATTCCTGATAGAAATACGGGACTGAGCCCACACGAGATAATGATGGGAAGAGCAATGAGACAAGCACATGTTCCCATAAACAAACTGCTGAATATATCTGATGATATGGTTCTGGATTATTGCAAAGGATTGGCTGACCTAGTGCGTTCTGTCTCTCATCAGGTCGGAGAAGACGCAGTTTCAAGGCAGCCTGAACAAGAACATGATCTGAATCCTGGTGACTGGGTGGTAGTGAAGAATCACACCAGAGAGACGTGTCTATCACCTAGATGGGGAAAACCTTGTCAAGTCATACTGACTACCAACACAGCAGTGAAGTGTGCAGGATTTCCTAATTGGATTCATGTAAGCCACACCAAAAGAGTACCAGACCCTGAAGAAGAAAATCCTCAGTCAGCATCAATCACTGAGGAAGCTGAAGGTTGCCCAGCTGAAGAATCTCAGGCTCGAGATTCAAGAGAAGCTGCAGAAGAACAACCGAGCACAAGTCAGGACTGGATACCGGTGGTAGAAATTCCTGATGTTTACTACAGAACAAGAAGTCAAACAAAATTGGAAGAAATTGAAGAAGATCAGATAGGCGAAGAAGAAGCAGCTCAGGGAAAAGAAGAACATACAATAAAAGAACCTGAGCAGGACCAGATAGGGAAAGGAAACTGGGCTCAAAATAACGAAGAACCAACAAGTTTTGAGCAGGGACAGACAGGTCTAGAAGAATCCGGTCAGGCTGCAGAAGTACAAAGTGCAATAAGCCCTGATCAGAACCAGTTAGATCCAGAAAAGCATACAGGAAAAGAAGATCTCGAGAAAAATGAACATGAAGAAATAAATCAAGCACAAGGTCCCTTATTGGAAACTCACAGTGGAGCTGCTGAAGAGAAACCAATAAGACCTGAAAAGAAGCAAGAAAGAAAAACAGTAATTGCAGAAAACGAAAAGGTGTCAAACAGTGAAAATAAAGAGATTGCTGAAGACAAAAATAAAGAAACAGTGCAAACAAAGAAAACAAGAAAAGGTGATCATTGGCCTAGTGTCATTAAAAGAGTAAAATACCACATAACAACCAGAAGTGAAGATCCAGATCAAGTAAATGAAGTAACAAGTCAAACCGAACAAGAAAACAGAACTAAGAAAAGAAGAAGCAAGAGACTGAAACTTGTGAATAACAGATTCAAGGGTCCTGATTGGACTTACATTATTCTTGAAGATTACGAGAGCTCAGAGTCAAGTGAAAGTGGTGACGAAGGAACAAGTACAGAACTGACGTACGAGAAAGAAACAAGACCACCTTGACTACGCAAAAGAGTCATATAAAGAAAAGCTAAAAATAGATAAGAAGAGCAATCTTCCTTGTCGAAATGCCTGATGATAGAGTTGCTGGGAGACCAAAACAGAGATGTTGTAGAAGATGCTGTGCAATATGCATATGTAGTGTAGTAATGGTGCTTATAGTATGGTTAGTCCTGATCGTAGCAGTCCCTTACCTTATGATAATGGATAAAAAGATTAATAACGAAACTAAAGGAAGGACAGCACACATGAAGGGAAATAGAGTAGAACTAATGGCAGAAAATGAACCAGAATTTCATCATGAAATAACTGATAACGACACTAGTTTAAATGTTTTCACAAAGTTATTATTTCAATATGTAGATACCATGGAAGTTAGTAATTGTTATGTCTGTATGAAGTTACCCGAATCAGTAGCAGAAGGATTAACATATCATCACTTACCATTGACATATGGCATATCATGTAGTGTATTGTCTAATTTATTTTATAGAACAGGGAGACTTCAGTATTATTATTCAAACATAGATGTGATATTTTCTGAGGTTCCGATTCGAAAGAGTATGAACCCAGTGCTTAGTAGTCAAGATGCACAGTTTATGGGAGAATTTTTCTTAATAATGAAATCGATAGACATAACACATGCACATAGACACAATCTAACATGTTCTTTACACGAAGAAGAAAAGATATTTTTGAATTTAGTTGAAGATAGACGACAAGATTTTCAAAAGAAAGCTTCTGAGCATAAGGCTCATTTGCCACCTTGGGCTGAGAAAGAAGGGAGTTACACACCTGGCAGGGCTCAAACTGCTATGGCTCTGGATTTTGTAAAGACAGGGAAAATTTGTCTACATAGATTAAAGACTGATTATAACAATGTTTTCATCGGTACCAGTGAATGTGAACACAATTTCTTAATTCTTGGAGGTTGGGGAATCAAAGGAGGAACAGATTCAGTTTTTCCTGGAATCTATTATGTGTGTGGGAATAAGGCTTACTTTAGGCTTCCTGCACGGTGGTATGGAAGTTGTTATTTTGGAATAGTATTTCATAAAATATAACACGTAAAAAGAAACACTGGGAGCAATGAAAACAATGGCGAATTAACACGTAGTAAAAGAGCTAGTTTTTCTGAAATTGTAGGTGATATATTTGGTGCATTGATACCTTCAGTGGGAATAATTCTGAACTCAAGGAAAATATGTAAATTGTCTACAGTGGTTGATCGTTTATCAACGGATACTGCTGGAGGATTTCTAAAGATTAATGCGGAGATGGTTGCGATTAGATCTATGGTTATGCAAAATCGACTTGCTCTTGATATTTTATTGGCAAAAGAGGGCGGAGTCTGTAAATTACTGAAGAAGAAACATTGTTGCACTTACATTCCTGATAAAAGTGCAGAAATTGGAACGTATATACAGAATATAACTAAACTTGAGAAGGAACTTAAACCACTGGAAGTTGATAGTGTATGGGAAAGATTGACAAGTAGTATTGCGTCAATTGGTACCTGGTTTTCTAATATAGGAAAAGGGCTTATAGGTCAAATATCTAGTACCAATAGCAGGAATAGCAATAATAGTACTGACGATAATAATATGGTGCAAATGCTGTAGAAAGAATGAATCGTATAGTGTAACAGGAAGAGGAAAGAAGAGAAAGGTTGATGAAATTGAACTTGAGGATTTGAGAAGTGAATTATACAAGAAATTAAAAGGGGATGTTAAAAATAGAAAATGTAAAAATGAGAATGAAACTATTTGCTAAGAAGTTGGCATCTGATTGAGGGTAGTATTTTGATGGCTCTTAAACGCCATCAGAGAGGGGATTGATGGAGCAAGGACTCACAAATGAGACTTGCTCGAATACAATATCTTCACAGTATTAATTTATTAATCTTGTATTGTGCATATTAACTTTGCATACACTACACGAATAGTAAGGAAGCTTGCCTATGTGTTCTAACTAACAAGTAACGCTTGTCTTTTTCTAAAATGGCCGCTAAAGCATGGGAACCTTACTGCGCATCTCTCAACCATATCATGTGTTGTGACGTCTTTCTTTGCTTGGTGGGAAATTTCTGCTTCTGCGCAGTGTGCTTTAAAATGGCTGCTTGATGTTTTCACATGCTTCAGCTTGCTCTTGTGTTATTATTAATTTGTCATTTTCTTAACGCTACTAATGCGGGATAGATTTATAAGTAAATGGGGATAAAATAGAAAGAGTGGGTATACATTGAAACATATTATTTGTGATTTTAATATTTTCTTCTTTGACTTTTATTAGTTCGTAAACTTGGGCCTGGGGTTGGTGATCTGACTCTTGAGAGACAATGATTCTGCGCATGTGTCCTGCTTGGCTGCCAAAGAATAAAGATGAAGTCAACCTGGACATCGTCCAAGGCCACAACCTAATGGCCGATATTGATATATTCATGTGTTCTTGCCAGACTTGCAACTATGTATATGAAAAATGAATAAACTTTGTCGTGAGACGGGTGGGAAATAAAGCCAATGTATTAAAATTGATGGGCGGTAGTTTAAAGACAAAGGTCTTCAGAATTCAAACCAAATCAATATGGTGTGAGGATCAACCCCCTGTCCCTGTCCAATCAGAAGTAGTGGTCCCATATTTTGGCAACATTAAGGGGAGGTACATGGGCGTAGAAGGGTATAATAGAATATAGCATTAGTTGATTAGAGAGGCTAGAAGAACGAGACTAGACGCTGACAAGAGAAGGAGATGCTGCAAGAGAACAGGCGTTCATGCTGTCAGGCAGAAGAGCTCCAGACCGCCAAGCTGATTGATTGCAGACTGAATCGCTATCCAGAAGAGGTCCTGAGGAGGGGGCGGCGGAGTCCATTAGAAGAAAGGCACGGGAGAATCGAGGAGAAGTCGAGTATCAGAGAGGGGAACGACGCAGGCGTCGTTGTAGAGAGGTCACCGGTCCTGTCCTGATCCTGGAGGAGGTCTTTGCTCTTCATCCTTCCTGGTTCCTATTCTTTCCAACTCCTTGGCCAAGGGGTTTGGTTCTCGCACTTAGGTAAATATAAATGCAACCTTAGTTGCGCTGCTGTCTCTATCTTCTCCTTTCTGAGGGACCGTCATTAATCAACAATTATTATTCTATGCTTCATCTGTGATATGCGATTAAGTACCATGTGGTTATGTAATTTACTCAGCTAAATTTTTAGATAAACATTTTAAAACTTCCTGACTCAGTGGTTATTTCAGGATTATGTACTATAATGAATGTCACTCATTTTAAACTTCCCAATTAGCAAAGGATTCATTGGTAAGTCATTACTCTTCAATCGGAAGGTAATTGGTAGCAGGGAATTTTGATAAAGAGTACAACTGATAACCCCAGCGTAAGTATTAGCGTAGTATGAATGTATGGGCCCAAGTGAGTATCTGGTGTATGAATGCTGTTTGCTAATATCGCGCTGGATCAGCCACATAATGCATCATCTGCTGCATAATCTGCAGATTTGAACAAAAAAACCCTTGTTTCTAGCTCAAATGGCTCAAACGTTACCAAAAATGCAGCGACAAGTGGTATAGTGTGGTGGAAGGCCCTTTGCAAAGCTAGAATGGTCACCTCTTACTTATTGCTAAATGTGGGTGTTAGATTGGTACTAATGGTGTGCAAACCACTCTTGCTTGTTTCTGCGCCTCTCTTGCCTCTTTCTGCATTTCTCTTGCTTCTTTCTGCACCTTTCTTCCTTTTTCTGCACTTCTCTTGCCTCTTTCTGCACTTCTCTTGCTTTTTACCTGCACCTCTTGTTTCTTTCTGCAACTCTTGCTTCTTTCTGCACTTCTCTTGCCTGTTTCTGCACCTCTCTTGCCTCTTTCTGTACCTCTGTTGCTTCTTTCTGCACCTCTCGCCTCTTTCTGTGCTCCTTTTCCCTTTTCTGCACCTCTTTTGCCTGTTTCTACACCGCTCTTCCCTCTTTCTGTACCTCTTTGCCTCTTCCTGCACCCCTGTTCCCTCTTTCTGCACATCTCTAGCCTGTTTCTGCACCCCTCTTGACTCTTTCTGCACCTCTGTAGCTTCTTTCTGCACTTCTCTTGCCTCTTTATGCACCCCTCTTGACTCTTTCTGCACCTCTCTTGGTTGTTTCTGTACTGCTGTTGTTTCTTTCTGCACCTGTCTTGCAAATTTCTGCTCCCCTCTTGCCTCTTTCTGCACCCCTTTTCCCTCTTTCTGCACCTCTCTTGCTTCTGTCTGCACCCCTATTGCCGCTTTCTGCACCTCTGTTGCTTCTTTCTGCACTTCTCCTGCAAATTTCTGCACCTCTCTTGCAAATTTCTGCACCCCTTGTGCCTCTGTGTGCACCTCTCTTGCCTTTCTGCTCCTCTCTTGCCTCTTTCTGCTCCTCTCTTGCCTCTTTCTGCACCCCTCTTGCCTCTTTCTGCACCTCATGTGCTTTTTTCTGCACTCCTCTTCCCTCTGTCTGCACATCTCTTGACTCTTTCTGCACCTCTGTTGGTTCTTTCTGCACTGCTCTTGCATCTGTCTGCTACTCTCTTGCACATTTCTGCACCCCTCTTGCCTCTTTCTGCACCTCTTTTGCCTGTTTCTGTAACTCTCTTGCCTCTTTCTGCACTTTTCTTGCCTTTTTCTGCACCTCTGTTGCTTCCTTCTGCACTTCTCTTGCTTCTTTCTACACTTGTCTTGCTTCTTTCTGCACCCTTCTTCTCTTTGTGCACCTCTCTTGCCTCTTTCTGCACCCTCTTGCCTCGTTACGCACCGCTTTTTGCTTGTTTCTGCACTTCTTTTGACTCTTTCTGTACCCCTCTTCCCTCCTTCTGCACTTCTGTTGGTTCTTTCTGCACTGCTCCTGCTTCTTTCTGCACCTCTTTTGCCTGTTTCTGCAACTTTCTTGCCTCTTTCTGCACGTCTCTTGCCTCCTTCTGCACCTCTGTTGCTTCTTTCTGCACTTCTGGTGCCTCTTTCTGCACCCCTCTTGCCTCTTTCTGCACCTTTGTTGCTTCATTTTGCACTTCTCTTGCTTCTTTCTGCACTTCTCTTGCTTCTTTCTGCACCCAGCTTGCCTCTTTCTGCACCCTTCTTCCCTCTTTCTGCACCTCTTTTGCTTCTTTCTGCACCCCTCTTGCCTCTTTCTGCTCCTTTCTTCCCTCTTTCTACACCTCTCTTCCCTCTTTATGCACATCTCTTGCCTCATTCTGCACCCCTGTCCCCTCTTTCTACAGTTCTTTTGCCTCTTTCTGCATGTGTGTTGCTTCTTTCTGCACTTCTCTTGCCTCTTTCTGCACCCCTCTTGCATCTTTCTGCACCTCTCTTGGTTGTCTCTGCACTGCTCTTGTTTCTTTCTGGACCTGTCTTGCAAATTTATGCACCCCTCTTGCCTCTTTTTGCACCTCTTTTGCTTTTTTCTGCACTTCTCTTGCCTCTTTCTGCACCCCTCTTGCCTCTTTCTGCACCTCTGTTGGTTCTTTCTGCACTGTTCTTGCTTCTGTCTGCTACTCTCTTGCACATTTCTGCACCCCTCTTGCCTCTTTCTGCACCTATGTTGGTTCTTTCTGTACCTCTCTTGCCTCTGTCTCCACCCCTGTGGCCTCTTTCTGCACCTCTTTTGCCTGTTTCTGCAACTCTCTTGCCTCTTTCTGCACTTTTCTTGCCTCTTTCTGCACCTCTGTTGTTTCCTTCTGCACTTCTCTTGCCTCTTTCGGCACCCCTCTTGCTTCTTTCTGCACCTCTGTTGCTTCTTTCTGCACTCTCTTGCTTCTTTCTTTACCTCTTGCTTCTTTCTGCACCCCTCTTGCCTCTTTCTGCACCCTTCTTCCCTCTTTGTGCACCTCTCTTGCCTCTTTCTGCACCTCTCTTACCTCTTTCTGCACTCCTCTTGCCTCTTTCCTCACCTTCTTTGCATGTTTCTGCACTTCTTTTGCCTCTTTCTGTACCCCTCATGCCTCCTTCTGCACCTCTGTTGCTTCTTTCTGCACTGCTCTTGCTTCTTTCTGCACCTCTCTTGCAAATTTCTGCACCCCTCTTGCCTCTTTCTGCACCCCTTTTGCCTCCTTCTGCACCTCTGTTGGTTCTTTCTGCACTGCTCTTGCTTCTTTCTGCACCTCTTTTGCCTGTTTCTGCAACTCTTGCCTCTTTCTGCACGTCTCTTGCCTCCTTCTGCACCTCTGTTGCTTCTTTCTGCACTTTTCTTGCCTCTTTCTGCACCCTTCTTCCCTCTTTCTGCACCTCTTTTGCTTCTTTCTGCACCCCTCTTGCCTCTTTCTGCTCCCTTCTTCCCTCTTTCTACACCTCTCTTCCCTCTTTCTGCACATCTCTTGCCTCTTTCTGCACCCCTGTTCCCACTTTCTGCACATCTCTTGCCTGCTTCTGCAACTGTCTTGCCTCTTTCTACAGTTCTCTTGCCTCTTTCTGCACCTCTGTTGTTTCTTTCTGCACCTGTCTTGCAAATGTATGCACCCCTCTTGCCTCTTTTTGCACCTCTTTTGCTTTCTTCTGCACTACTCTTGCCTCTTTCTGCACCCCTCTTGCCTCTTTCTGCACCTCTGTTGGTTCTTTCTGCACTGCTCTTGCTTCTGTCTGCTACTCTCTTGCACATTTCTGCACCCCTCTTGCCTCTTTCTGCACCTATGTTGGTTCTTTCTGTACCTCTCTTGCCTCTGTCTGCACCCCTGTGGCCTCTTTCTGCACCTCTTTTGCCTGTTTCTGCAACTCTCTTGCCTCTTTCTGCACCCCTCTTGCCTCTTTCTGCTCCTTTCTTCCCTCTTTCTACACCTCTCTTCCCTCTTTTTGCACATCTCTTGCCTCATTCTGCACCCCTGTCCCCTCTTTCTACAGTTCTCTTGCCTCTTTCTGCATGTGTGTTGCTTCTTTCTGCACTTCTCTTGCCTCTTTCTGCACCCCTCTTGCATCGTTCTGCACCTCTCTTGGTTGTCTCTGCACTGCTCTTGTTTCTTTCTGGACCTGTCTTGCAAATGTATGCACCCCTCTTGCCTCTTTTTGCACCTCTTTTGCTTTTTTCTGCACTTCTCTTGCCTCTTTCTGCACCCCTCTTGCCTCTTTCTGCACCTCTGTTGGTTCTTTCTGCACTGCTCTTGCTTCTGTCTGCTACTCTCTTGCACATTTCTGCACCCCTCTTGCCTCTTTCTGCACCTATGTTGGTTCTTTCTGTACCTCTCTTGCCTCTGTCTGCACCCCTGTGGCCTCTTTCTGCACCTCTTTTGCCTGTTTCTGCAACTCTCTTGCCTCTTTCTGCACTTTTCTTGCCTCTTTCTGCACCTCTGTTGTTTCCTTCTGCACGTCTCTTGCCTCTTTCGGCACCCCTCTTGCTTCTTTCTGCACCTCTGTTGCTTCTTTCTGCACTCTCTTGCTTCTTTCTATACCTCTTGCTTCTTTCTGCACCCTTCTTCCCTCTTTGTGCACCTCTCTTGCCTCTTTCTGCACATCTGTTGTTTCTTTCTGCACTGCTATTGCTTCTTTCTGCACCTCTCTTGAAATTTCTGCATCCCTCTTGCCTCTTTCTGCACCCCTTTGCCTCCTTCTGCACCTCTGTTGGTTCTTTCTACACTGCTCTTGCTTATTTCTGCACCTCTTTTGCCTGTTTCTGCAACTCTTGCCTCTTTCTGCACGTCTCTTGCCTCCTTCTGCACCTCTGTTGCTTCTTTCTGCACTTTTCTTGCCTCTTTCTGCACCCTTCTTCCGTCTTTCTGCACCTCTTTTGCTTCTTTCTGCACCCCTCTTGCCTCTTTCTGCTCCCTTCTTCCCTCTTTCTACACCTCTCTTCCCTCTTTCTGCACATCTCTTGCCTCTTTCTGCACCCCTGTTCCCTCTTTCTGCACATCTCTTGCCTGCTTCTGCAACTCTCTTGCCTCTTTCTACAGTTCTCTTGCCTCTTTCTGCACCTCTGTTGTTTCTTTCTGCACCTGTCTTGCAAATGTATGCACCCCTCTTGCCTCTTTTTTGCACCTCTTTTGCTTTCTTCTGCACTTCTCTTGCCTCTTTCTGTACCCCTCTTGCCTCTTTCTGCACCTCTGTTGGTTCTTTCTGCACCCCTCTTGCCTCTTTCTGCACCTCTGTTGCTTCTTTCTGCACTTCTCCTGCAAATTTCTGCACCTCTCTTGCAAATTTCTGCACCCCTTGTGCCTCTGTGTGCACCTCTCTTGCCTTTCTGCTCCTCTCTTGCCTCTTTCTGCTCCTCTCTTGCCTCTTTCTGCACCCCTCTTGCCTCTTTCTGCACCTCATGTGCTTTTTTCTGCACTCCTCTTCCCTCTGTCTGCACATCTCTTGCCTCTTTCTGCACCTCTGTTGGTTCTTTCTGCACTGCTCTTGCATCTATCTGCTACTCTCTTGCACATTTCTGCACCCTCTTGCCTCTTTCTGCACCTCTGTTGGTTCTTTCTGCACCTCTCTTGCCTCTCTCTGCACCCCTGTTCCCACACCTCTTTTGCCTGTTTCTGTAACTCTCTTGCCACTTTCTGCACTTTTCTTGCCTTTTTCTGCACCTCTGTTGCTTCCTTCTGCACTTCTCTTGCTTCTTTCTACACCTGTCTTGCTTCTTTCTGCACCCTTCTTCTCTCTTTGTGCACCTCTCTTGCCTCTTTCTGCACCTCTCTTGCCTCTTTCTGCACCCCTCTTGCCTCGTTACGCACATCTTTTGCTTGTTTCTGCACTTCTTTTGCCTCTTTCTGTACCCCTCTTCCCTCCTTCTGCACTTCTGTTGGTTCTTTCTGCACTGCTCTTGCTTCTTTCCGCACCTCTTTTGCCTGTTTCTGCAACTTTCTTGCCTCTTTCTGCACATCTCTTGCCTCCTTCTGCACCTCTGTTGCCTCTTTCTGCACTTCTGGTGCCTCTTTCTGCACCCCTCTTGCCTCTTTCTGCACCTTTGTTGCTTCATTCTGCACTTCTCTTGCTTCTTTCTGCACTTCTCTTGCTTCTTTCTGCACCCAGCTTGCCTCTTTCTGCACCCTTCTTCCCTCTTTCTGCACCTCTTTTGCTTCTTTCTGCACCCCTCTTGCCTCTTTCTGCTCCTTTCTTCCCTCTTTCTATACCTCTCTTCCCTCTTTATGCACATCTCTTGCCTCATTCTGCACCCCTGTCCCCTCTTTCTGCACATCGCTTGCCTGTTTCTGCAACTCTCTTGCCTCTTTCTACAGTTTTCTTGCTTCTTTCTGCATGTGTGTTGCTTCTTTCTGCACTTCTCTTGCCTCTTTCTGCACCCCTCTTGCATCTTTCTGCACCTCTCTTGGTTGTCTCTGCACTGCTCTTGTTTCTTTCTGGACCTGTCTTGCAAATTTATGCACCCCTCTTGCCTCTTTTTGCACCTCTTTTGCTTTTTTCTGCACTTCTCTTGCCTCTTTCTGCACCCCTCTTGCCTCTTTCTGCACCTATGTTGGTTCTTTCTATACCTCTCTTGCCTCTGTCTGCATCCCTGTGGCCTCTTTCTGCACCTCTTTTGCCTGTTTCTGCAACTCTCTTGCCTCTTTCTGCACTTTTCTTGCCTCTTTCTGCACCTCTGTTGTTTCCTTCTGCACGTCTCTTGCCTCTTTCGGCACCCCTCTTGCTTCTTTCTGCACCTCTGTTGCTTCTTTCTGCACTCTCTTGCTTCTTTCTATACCTCTTGCTTCTTTCTGCACCCTTCTTCCCTCTTTGTGCACCTCTCTTGCCTCTTTCTGCACATCTGTTGTTTCTTTCTGCACTGCTATTGCTTCTTTCTGCACCTCTCTTGCAAATTTCTGCACCCCTCTTGCCTCTTTCTGCACCCCTTTTGCCTCCTTCTGCACCTCTGTTGGTTCTTTCTGCACTGCTCTTGCTTATTTCTGCACCTCTTTTGCCTGTTTCTGCAACTCTTGCCTCTTTCTGCACGTCTCTTGCCTCCTTCTGCACCTCTGTTGCTTCTTTCTGCACTTTTCTTGCCTCTTTCTGCACCCTTCTTCCGTCTTTCTGCACCTCTTTTGCTTCTTTCTGCACCCCTCTTGCCTCTTTCTGCTCCCTTCTTCCCTCTTTCTACACCTCTCTTCCCTCTTTCTGCACATCTCTTGCCTCTTTCTGCACCCCTGTTCCCTCTTTCTGCACATCTCTTGCCTGCTTCTGCAACTCTCTTGCCTCTTTCTACAGTTCTCTTGCCTCTTTCTGCACCTCTGTTGTTTCTTTCTGCACCTGTCTTGCAAATGTATGCACCCCTCTTGCCTCTTTTTTGCACCTCTTTTGCTTTCTTCTGCACTTCTCTTGCCTCTTTCTGTACCCCTCTTGCCTCTTTCTGCACCTCTGTTGGTTCTTTCTGCACCCCTCTTGCCTCTTTCTGCACCTCTGTTGCTTCTTTCTGCACTTCTCCTGCAAATTTCTGCACCTCTCTTGCAAATTTCTGCACCCCTTGTGCCTCTGTGTGCACCTCTCTTGCCTTTCTGCTCCTCTCTTGCCTCTTTCTGCTCCTCTCTTGCCTCTTTCTGCACCCCTCTTGCCTCTTTCTGCACCTCATGTGCTTTTTTCTGCACTCCTCTTCCCTCTGTCTGCACATCTCTTGCCTCTTTCTGCACCTCTGTTGGTTCTTTCTGCACTGCTCTTGCATCTATCTGCTACTCTCTTGCACATTTCTGCACCCCTCTTGCCTCTTTCTGCACCTCTGTTGGTTCTTTCTGCACCTCTCTTGCCTCTCTCTGCACCCCTGTTCCCACACCTCTTTTGCCTGTTTCTGTAACTCTCTTGCCACTTTCTGCACTTTTCTTGCCTTTTTCTGCACCTCTGTTGCTTCCTTCTGCACTTCTCTTGCTTCTTTCTACACCTGTCTTGCTTCTTTCTGCACCCTTCTTCTCTCTTTGTGCACCTCTCTTGCCTCTTTCTGCACCTCTCTTGCCTCTTTCTGCACCCCTCTTGCCTCGTTACGCACATCTTTTGCTTGTTTCTGCACTTCTTTTGCCTCTTTCTGTACCCCTCTTCCCTCCTTCTGCACTTCTGTTGGTTCTTTCTGCACTGCTCTTGCTTCTTTCCGCACCTCTTTTGCCTGTTTCTGCAACTTTCTTGCCTCTTTCTGCACATCTCTTGCCTCCTTCTGCACCTCTGTTGCCTCTTTCTGCACTTCTGGTGCCTCTTTCTGCACCCCTCTTGCCTCTTTCTGCACCTTTGTTGCTTCATTCTGCACTTCTCTTGCTTCTTTCTGCACTTCTCTTGCTTCTTTCTGCACCCAGCTTGCCTCTTTCTGCACCCTTCTTCCCTCTTTCTGCACCTCTTTTGCTTCTTTCTGCACCCCTCTTGCCTCTTTCTGCTCCTTTCTTCCCTCTTTCTATACCTCTCTTCCCTCTTTATGCACATCTCTTGCCTCATTCTGCACCCCTGTCCCCTCTTTCTGCACATCGCTTGCCTGTTTCTGCAACTCTCTTGCCTCTTTCTACAGTTTTCTTGCTTCTTTCTGCATGTGTGTTGCTTCTTTCTGCACTTCTCTTGCCTCTTTCTGCACCCCTCTTGCATCTTTCTGCACCTCTCTTGGTTGTCTCTGCACTGCTCTTGTTTCTTTCTGGACCTGTCTTGCAAATTTATGCACCCCTCTTGCCTCTTTTTGCACCTCTTTTGCTTTTTTCTGCACTTCTCTTGCCTCTTTCTGCACCCCTCTTGCCTCTTTCTGCACCTATGTTGGTTCTTTCTATACCTCTCTTGCCTCTGTCTGCATCCCTGTGGCCTCTTTCTGCACCTCTTTTGCCTGTTTCTGCAACTCTCTTGCCTCTTTCTGCACTTTTCTTGCCTCTTTCTGCACCTCTGTTGTTTCCTTCTGCACTTCTCTTGCCTCTTTTGGCACCCCTCTTGCTTCTTTCTGCACCTCTGTTGCTTCTTTCTGCACTCTCTTGCTTCTTTCTATACCTCTTGCTTCTTTCTGCACCCCTCTTGCCTCTTTCTGCACCCTCCTTCCCTCTTTGTGCACCTCTCTTGCCTCTTTCTGCACCTCTCTTGCCTCTTTCTGCACCCCTCTTGCCTCTTTCCTCACCTCCTTTGCATGTTTCTGCACTTCTTTTGCCTCTTTCTGTACCCCTCTTCCCTCCTTCTGCACTTCTGTTGTTTCTTTCTGCAACCCTCTTGCCTCTTTCTGCACCCCTTTTGCCTCCTTCTGCACCTCTTTTGCCTGTTTCTGCAACTCTTGCCTCTTTCTGCACGTCTCTTGCCTCCTTCTGCACCTCTGTTGCTTCTTTCTGCACTTTTCTTGCCTCTTTTTGCACCCTTCTTCCCTCTTTCTGCTCCTCTTTTGCTTCTTTCTGCACCCCTCTTGCCTCTTTCTGCTCCCTTCTTCCCTCTTTCTACACCTCTCTTCCCTCTTTCTGCACATCTCTTGCCTGCTTCTGCAACTCTCTTGCCTCTTTCTACAGTTCTCTTGCCTCTTTCTGCACCTCTGTTGCTTCTTTCTGCACTTCTCTTGCCTCTTTCTGCACCCCTCTTGACTCTTTCTGCACATCTTTTGGTTGTTTCTGTACTGCTCGTTTCTTTCTGCACCTGTCTTGCAAATTTATGCACCCCTCTTGCCTCTTTTTGCACCTCTTTTGCTTTCTTCTGCACTTCTCTTGCCTCTTTCTGCACCCCTCTTGCCTCTTTCTGCACCTCTGTTGGTTCTTTCTGCACTGCTCTTGCTTCTGCTCTGCTACTCTTGCACATTTCTGCACCCCTCTTGCCTCTTTCTGCACCTATGTTGGTTCTTTCTGCACCTCTCTTGCCTCTGTCTGCACCCCTGTGGCCTCTATCTGCACTTTTCTTGCCTCTTTCTGCACCTCTGTTGCTTCCTTCTGCACTTCTCTTGCCTCTTTTGGCACCCCTCTTGCTTTTTTCTGCACCTCTGATGCTTCTTTCTGCACTCTCTTGCTTCTTTCTATACCTCTCTTGCTTCTTTCTGCACCCTTCTTGCCTCTTTCTGCACCCCTCTTCCTCTTTGTGCACCTCTCTTGCCTCTTTCTGCACCTCTCTTGCCTCTTTCTGCACCCCTCTTGCCTCTTTTTGCACCTCATTTGCTTGTTTCTGCACTTCGTTTGCCTCTTTCTGTACCCCTCTTGCCTCCTTCTGCACCTCTGTTGTTTCTTTCTGCACTGCTCTTGCTTCTTCCTGCACCTCTCTTGCAAATTTCTGCGCCCCTCTTGCCTTTTTCTGCACCCCTTTTGCCTAGTTACGCACCTCTTTTGCTTGTTTCTGTGTGAAAAGCAGCGAGTCTCCTGAGATCCCCAATGCTGCCCGGCGCAAGGTCACCTTTAATCCACTTTGGATTCACTATCTAAAATAACGAGGCAGGCGCTGGAAGCTGGAAGGCAAGAAAAAGGTTTATTACTCTTAGAGGAGACCACGTCAACTGTTGACACCAGGATGTCTTCAGGGAGGTGTTCTACTGGCAATGCTTCTGACTCTTCCTTTTATACAGTTTTACACAATGTATTTGTTTCTTTTATCATGGTTACAAGCTTGGAGTCTCCGCCCCGGGCAGGTTGTCACACAAGCCTGACATTGTTTTATCAACATGGTTACACAAGCCCAACATTAACTCTCCTCCCACCCAGGTCAAAAACAGACAATTTAATTGCAGCTGGACCTTGCTTCAGGGTCTAAAAACGAGTGAGACCGGCCAGATCTAAGAGTCCGTTCTGTTGATAAGAACAGGTCCCATTGTTGGCAAAAAAACAGTCTTGCTGTGTGTAGTGCAATAAACCATGTTTGCAAGAGTCTGTTTGGTATTTGTAACCCGTTTGTGCAGGGATGAGAGGAAAGACGAGTTTGAGGCAGCAGGTGATGTTGATGTTTGTCGTGGAAATAGTTTATAGCCCCCAGCACACATATCAGGTTTGGTCAGAGAGTCAGAAGGCTGCTAGAGGACAGGGTGAAATGAAGGTGACCAACAGAGTACAAAATGGCTGTGGTAAATCAGAATGACTGTAGTTTATGTGCACGTAGGAACTTTCATCAGACAAGATGGCGCAGAATGTTCATGATTCTGTTTTGTTCTTAACAGTCGCCCCTTTGAACATAACTAGCCATCTTGTCAGTCTATTTCGATCTCCATAATGTCCTGTATTTCTTGTTCATACATTACTCTCATTTTTGTTAACTGAGTGTCCATAGTCTTAGGGCGCAATGCACTTATGCAAAGAGAACACAAAGGTGGTATACAGTGTACACCCAAACAGCAACCACATATTGCCAATACTGGGACCAAGAGAAACATTGATATTTTCCAACCCCAGTCATTTAAGATGCCACAAAGCCAACTTCCAATTGTCTCTGCAGGGGCTGTGTAGGTCGGTGGCAAAACAAAGGCGATGTAGCACGTGCCCCCCCAGTTTCTTGGGAACCAGGTGTAGGCTTCGGTTCCACAGACAAAGTACATATTGGGTGATGCAACAAATGCTGGAGGATTGGCAGTGTTCAAAGTCCTTACAATGTTACAAGTGCTGTGACCCACATTCTTAGTCCCACGGCCTTCAATGCATACAAGGCCAGAGACGTTCACCACAGATAGGGCCACAGTCAGTGTTGCAGCAGTTCTTTTCTTCAGGTAGGAAAATGTGGCTCTGACAGGATTATTGAACACTTGTATTTCCACTGCGTTCTTTGGAGGGGACATTCATTGGGAATGTCGTATTGGAGGTGTGAGGGCAAAGGGAGCTGCTGTTCTTCCTGTTTGGTTTAGCCAGAACTCGTTGTAGAACTGAGCGATTGTCCCATCGGAAGTGGCATTGTCTTTGTAACTTTCTTGTAGGAGCATCATCCAGGCAAGGCAAGATCCATGAACAGAAAAGGGTGAAGGGATGAAAGGGATGGAATGTTCAGTGGCATGTGGTAGCAGCCCACAGACCCAACAGTTAGTGGCATTGGTGGCAAGATTGTGCTGGTGCAGCATCTGTACGAAAGAATTATTCCAGAATTCTTTGTGTCGTTCTCGGAGATGTGGCGGTAGTGATACCAGGTAGTGTTCTTTCTTTGTGATTGGTTGCATGGTTGGTGACAATGTTCTGTATGCAGGTGCATTCTCTTCAATGATCCAGAGTGTGACCATTAGTAGGAGGCAGGTGAGAAATGGAGCTACAAGTGCAATTGTCTTTGTACTGTGCAGTTCAAAAGTCTTGGTGTCTTTGCGGTGGCTTTGCAGGTGTTCCGTTTCTTCCATCATCTTCGTGGAGCTCACCAACTGTTAGGACCACAGACTTTTGTCTGGTGTTTTTCCTGGTAGCGTTGTTTGGCTGTGCTACCGATCTGAGACTCTGACTCAGTTAGTGGCCTGGTTGTTGGAGCTCCCCCTTTTGTCGATCTTAGGTTGTACCCTTCCTTGGATGGCACCGTGGGGTCGGGAAATTCAGACAGTTGGAGGGTGTCTTCTTGTGGGTAGCAACTCAGAGCTGGTCGGTCTTTTGCGAGTACTTCCTCTTGTACCTCCACCTCTTCACAGGTTGCCAGCGTTGGAGGGACTTTCTTGCAGTGGTGGGCGTGCAGCCAATTTTTTTCCTTCCACTCGGAGGGCAGTTCGAGTGGTGATTAAGACTTGCCAGGGGCCCGTCCACCTGGGCTCCAGATTCTTCGTTCTTTGGAAGTTGCGAACTAGGATGAAGTCCCCAGGCTTTATCACATGTCCTGGGCCCCTGGATATGTCAGGCAAGGCTTGCTGCACCTGTTGGTGGATAATTGTTAGCTCGTTTGTCAATTTATGCAGATAGTCTGACATTAATATGTTCGGGACATCGTTAATGGAGGTGGGTCTTGGTGCCGCCCAAATGTTCATAGGCCTGCCGAAGACCACTTCATACGGGGTCAGTCTGTGTTTGGTCGGGGTGGAGCGCATTGATAGCAATGCCAATGGAAGGGCGTCGGGCCATTTCAACCCGGTTGTGGCAACTATTTTGGCTAGCTTTAGTTTCAATGTTGCATTGTGTCTCTCTACCAGGTCCGCTGATTGGGGGTGGAAGACGGCATGGAATTTTTGTTTTACCCCCAATCCTTTCAGTATGTTCTGTATCACTTCGGCTACGAAGTGTGGGCCGTTGTTTGTGACCAATTGATTGTGTTAGGACAGACAATGCACATCCCTCCCTTTCGTGTGTGTAGAGGAAGAATGGTTTGGAGTAATCTGGGGTTCCTAGGACTGGTGCTGAGCAAAGGGTATTGCGTAGTTCTTTAAAGGCTGTCTGGCATTCGGGGGTCCAGGGGAGAGGTGAGGGGATGTCCTTAGCTAGGAGGGAGAGAAGGGGTTTGACAATGAGGCTAAAGTTCGGTAACCACTGTCTGCAAAATGAGGTGAGGCCTATCAAAGAGCGGACTTGCTTCTGATTTTTGGGGACAGGGGTGTCTAGAATTGTCTGGATCCTGTCAGGCGTGAGTTTTCTCCCTTCTTTTGATAAAAGGTGACCCAAATAGGTCACTTGTGATTTACAGAACTGCAGTTTCTTTCGGGAGACCTTGTGACCATTCTCAGCAAGGAAATGGAGTAGTTTGATGGTGGCTGTGACGGCTATTGGTATGGTGTCTGCTGCTAGAAGGATGTCGTCTACATATTGTATTAGTGCCACTCCATCTGGCAATTGTATGGCGTCCAACTGTCTTTTAAGCGCCTGGCTATAGATACTTGGGCTCTCAGTGTACCCCTGAGGTGCTCTACAAAATCTATACGAACGGGAATTTAGGGTAAATCCAAAAAGATAGCGGCTGTCCTCGTGTATAGGTATGGAAAAGAAGGCGTTCTTGAGGTCGATCACAGTGAAGGTGGTGGCAGTGGAGGGGATTAAAGTCAAAATTGTCGTGATGTCGGAAACTACTGGGTATTGTGGTACTACGATTTTGTTTACCTCCCGCAGGTCAATGATGAAGCGGTAGGCTTTCCCATCTCCCTCTCCCTGTCTCTTTACAATCGGTAGTATGGGACTGTTACAAATGTTGCTCACTACTTCCTCTACCACCCCTGCCTCTACCAAAGAGTGTATGATCTCTGTTAGTGCTTTCTCACCCTCTGGCGATATTTTGTACTGCGGTACCTTCGGTAGGGTTGCGTCCTGTCGTATTGTTACGTGTACTGGGTCAATCATCATTCGTCCTACGTCTGAATCAGCCCTAGCCCATAAGTGTGATGGCAAAGTGTCCAGTAGGGATGTGTCAGTCTCAGAGATGGAAAACATGTGCTGAAAAGGGTTCTCTCTATGGCGTTGCGGGTTGTCATACAGGATGACACGCACTCCGTCTGGTGAGCATCTGATAGTCGCATGGAAGTGTTTCAAAGGTCGAGGCCCATAATGGCGTCTGGGGTGTTAGATGAGAGGAGGAATGTCGTTTCGACGCCATTGCTGTCAAGATTAAAAGGGATGGGTCGGGACAAAGGGTTGGTGGAGGGCGTACCGTCAAATCCTATTGAGGTCACATGTGAGCCTGACAAGGGTGCCCTTGGAATCAGTCGTTTGGATAGTGCACTACGTGTTGCTCCTGTGTCTACCAAAAATGGCGACTTTGTGCCCAGGACCTCAGCGGTAACATAAGGGCCTTGCTGATCAACGCAGAGCTCGACTGGATCCCTCCCTTGCCCCTGGCTGTCCTATGCAAAGTCGTACGTATTGTCATAATCTGTCTGTTGGTACTGATTCTGTCTGGGATGGTCAAATGCGTTCACTCTTCCTGGCCTTTCCTCGCTTGCTTCACTCGCGTACCCTCTCCCACGTCCTCATCCTCTCTGTCCACTTGCTATTTCCCTCGCCCCTCAGCCCCTAGCAGCTCCTAACAAAGCCGTGCATTGGGATTTCCAGTGTCCATATTTTTTTGCAAAATGCACATTGATCCTGTCCTAGGTCTTGGCGTCCTACATATGATGTAGATGGATTGTTCCTAGGTGGCTGTACTCTAGGGGTATTCTGCTGGTTTCCTCCCCTATATTGCTCCCCTCCTGTATTCGCCCCTGGAGTTGTGCTATCATTACCCTTTCCTTCAAGTCCTTCTTTTTCCTTTCTGTAGCCCTGTCATTTTCGTTTCTCTGATGCTCGTAATACTGGGCCATTTGGAGAATGGCCGTCGGTTTAGATGCTGCCCAACTACTTTCGCTGGCTTGTAGTTTCTGGGATACATCTGGCAGTAATCCTTTGACGTAGTTCTGCACAAATAAGTGGTGTCCGGTTGCGGTGGACATGTCTTGTCCACTGTAATCAGAGAACACAGTTTCAAATCTGGAGAAGTACTCTGAGACGTCCTCTTGTGGTTTCTGGCGGCATGCGGTTACTATGGACCAGTCTATCTTTTTCTCTGTGATCAGCGTTTTCACTTTCTGCACTATTTTGTCAGGGAGGTCTAATATTGCTTTAACTGGTTTTTGACCAGGGTTCCGCTGTTTATCTAGTGTGTCGAGTTGTTCCCAGGTATGACCAAACAGTTCGGTATGGTTTACTTTCTTAACCTGTTTCCACACATCTGCTGGCAAACATAACCCGAAGAACAAGTCTATGTCGGCAAGTGTCATTATTGTTGATCCCAGAGCGGTACCTAGCTCGGCGTAAAAGGCGGTGGGGTTCTTTCGTAAATCCGGCAAAGATTTACGGAAGGTCAGGATGTCCTGTCTGTCCCATGGCTGATACACCCAATTGTAGACCACCCTTCCTCTAGCGTCTTGATGGTTTATATCATCATTAGTCCCTTGTCCTCTAGGAGGTACCCAGTAAGGGGCAGCTTCTTTTATTGGCATCATGCTATCTGTTTTTTCCACTGGGGGTCCTGCTACCTTAGTTGTCCTGTCCCTATCTATCTGTCCTTGTTCTATGAGGTGACGCAATACTTCTAGTGTGGATGAAAATAGTTCTGCAACATCGTTGTCGCCTTCATCTCCGATGTCTACCTTCCTGTAGAGAGCCACTAATCGCTCGGGCCCTACGTTTTGGTACTTCTCTTCATATGCAGTAAGGGTGTGGTAACAGAGACGTACAATAAAGTATCGTTTGCGGTTTTCAACATAGGAGTCGCATATGTCTGTTACGTGTTCTTCTGTTTCTTTTCTATCTATGAGGGTTTTAACTATTTTATCAATGCCTGCTCGCTCATTTTTACTTAATCGCGGGACCCTGGGCGCTCCTATTTCCTTGTTTCCTACCTCTACTACTGCCTCCTTTGATGAGGCATTTGGTGTGGGTGGCTCGGTGGGAGCAGAGGTGGTGGAGACTGAGGCGATCGTGCCATCTCCAGCTATACTTTGGGGGTCCTGGCGTTGTACTACGGGATGAGTAGGGGCATAAGGGGGTGGCATGTATATCATTGGGGGACCTAACAATAAATCATCATCTACCCCCTGTTTTGCTGGTAACTCGGGGTAAAGAGTTAAGGGCGTTCTAACAGGGCATTGACCT
Source organism: Calotriton arnoldi (assembly GCA_963921515.1). Lineage (NCBI taxonomy): Eukaryota > Metazoa > Chordata > Amphibia > Caudata > Salamandridae > Calotriton > Calotriton arnoldi. The sequence continues at coordinate 731,699 of CAWUFW010004614.1, read as the reverse complement.
GATATTTTTGATTCCTGTTCCTTTTTATCGATTTCCTTTTCTTTTAGTTCTTCTTCTAACTTTTTACAGGCTTGGTAAGCTGATTTTCGCGTTTCTTTATCTTGTCTAGCTTCGTCTCTTTTCTTTCGTTGAGCTGCTTCTTTTCGCCATAAACCAAAACTATCAAACATGGCTGGTCTAGCTTTCTTTTGTGGAGAGCTACTTCTAACGTTTCTATTTTAGCGGGATCGAAAGATCCCGTCAGTGGCCACTGATTTACCCGGTCCTTCCTAGTGTACTTATGCCATAGTTTGCTATAAGCTACGGTGGCTAATCCATATTTTACGTACATGTCCTTGTTAGGGGTGCCTTCCGGCGGTGCCGGATGACTGACCTCTAACAAACGGTCCGGTCCAAAACAATCAAACAATCTAGAGAAAACAGGCATGACGTATTTAGCGGTCAAAATGAATATCTCAATTAATGTTAGACAAAAGTCTGCACTACCTGTCCTTCGCTGTCTGCAAGAGAGAATATTCCTATTCTACGTTGTTTGCAAGCAGGGAATGTCTCAAATAACTCAAAAAGGAATACTAGTATTTCTATCAATCAATCAATTTAAGTCATGTTTTCTCACGACCTTACCCGGACCGTATGGACAGTTCTTAGTCTTCCCCTTCCAGCGCCTGGTTGTCCTCTTACTCCAACAATCAATGCGGCGTTCCTGTAAGGCCCCAGTCAGGACCGCAGGTCACTCGAGAGAGGTCCGTTCGGAACCGGTGAAGTTCAGTCAATTGGCAGCCAGAGGAGGGTCTCTTTCAGGCAGGTGCACTCCAATCATTTAGTCGTTCACTCCGTCGTTAGGACCTCTCTACTGGACCCACGTGTCTCTGAAGGGCCCCCAGTTGGGTCGCCAATTTGTGAAAAGCAGCGAGTCTCCTGAGATCCCCAATGCTGCCCGGCGCAAGGTCACCTTTAATCCACTTTGGATTCACTATCTAAAATAACGAGGCAGGCGCTGGAAGCTGGAAGGCAAGAAAAAGGTTTATTACTCTTAGAGGAGACCACGTCAACTGTTGACACCAGGATGTCTTCAGGGAGGTGTTCTACTGGCAATGCTTCTGACTCTTCCTTTTATACAGTTTTACACAATGTATTTGTTTCTTTTATCATGGTTACAAGCTTGGAGTCTCCGCCCCGGGCAGGTTGTCACACAAGCCTGACATTGTTTTATCAACATGGTTACACAAGCCCAACATTAACTCTCCTCCCACCCAGGTCAAAAACAGACAATTTAATTGCAGCTGGACCTTGCTTCAGGGTCTAAAAACGAGTGAGACCGGCCAGATCTAAGAGTCCGTTCTGTTGATAAGAACAGGTCCCATTGTTGGCAAAAAACCAGTCTTGCTGTGTGTAGTGCAATAAACCATGTTTGCAAGAGTCTGTTTGGTATTTGTAACCCGTTTGTGCAGGGATGAGAGGAAAGACGAGTTTGAGGCAGCAGGTGATGTTGATGTTTGTCGTGGAAATAGTTTATAGCCCCCAGCACACATATCAGGTTTGGTCAGAGAGTCAGAAGGCTGCTAGAGGACAGGGTGAAATGAAGGTGACCAACAGAGTACAAAATGGCTGTGGTAAATCAGAATGACTGTAGTTTATGTGCACGTAGGAACTTTCATCAGGCAAGATGGCGCAGAATGTTCATGATTCTGTTTTGTTCTTAACATCTGCACTTCTTTTGCCTCTTTCTGTACCCCTCTTCCCTCCTTCTGCACTTCTGTTGGTTCTTTCTGCACTGCTCTTGCTTCTTTCTGCACCTCTTTTGCCTGTTTCTGCAACTTTCTTGCCTATTTCTGCACCCCTCTTGCCTCTTTCTGCACCTCTGTTGGTTCTTTCTGCACTGCTCTTGCTTCTTTCTGCACTTCTGTTGCTTTTTTCTACCCCCCTCTTGCCTCTTTCTGCACCCTTCTTCCCTCTTTCCTCACCTCTCTTGCCTCTTTCTGCACCCCTGTTCCCTTTTTCTGCACCTCTCTTGCCTGTTTTGTGCAACTCTCTTGCCTCTTTCCTCATCTCCTTTGCATGTTTCTGCACTTCTTTTGCCTCTTTCTGTACCCCTCTTGCCTCCTTCTGCACCTCTGTTGTTTCTTTCTGCACTGCTATTGCTTCTTTCTGCACCTCTCTTGCAAATTTCTGCACCCCTCTTGCCTCCTTCTGCACCTCTGTTGCTTCTTTCTGTACTTCCCTTGCTTCTTTCTGTACCTCTCTTGCTTCTTTCTGCACCCCTCTTGCCTCTTTCTGCACCCCTCTTCCCTCTTTCTGCACCTCACTTGCCTCTTTCTGCACCTCACTTGCCTCTTTCTGCACCTCTGTTGCTTCTTTCTGTACTTCTCTTGCCTCTTTTTGCACCCCTCTTGACTCTTTCTGCACCTCGGTTGTTTCTTTCTGCACTTCTCTTGCTTCTTTCTGTACTTCTGTTGCTTCTTTCTGCACTCCTCTTGCCTCTTTCTGCACCCTTCTTCCCTCTTTCTGCGCCTCTCTTGCCTCTTTCTGCACCCGTTTCCTTTTTCTGCACCTCTCGTCTGTTTTTGCAACTCTTGCCTCTTTCTGCAGTTCTCTTGACTCCTTCTGCACCTCTGTTGCTTCGTTCTGCACTTCTCTTGCCTCTTTCTGCATGCCTCTTGCCTCCTTCTGCACCTCTGTTGGTTCTTTCTGCACTGCTCTTCCTTCTTTCTGCACCTCTCTTGCAAATTTCTGCACTCCTCTTGCCTCTGTCTGCACCCCTGTTCCCTCTTTCTACACCTCTTTTGCCTGTTTCTGCAACTCTCTTACTTCTTTCTGAACTTTTCTCGTCTTTTTCTGTACTCAAATGGGAAGTGCAAGCTGTCAAGTTTAAAGGTCTGCGTGCTCTCGTGACTGAGGTATATGTCTACTTGTATATGTATTCTTACATGTGTTATGCACCTGAAGATGGTAGCTTAAAAAGAGGGTAACTTCACCTTTGGTGGTGAAATCTTCTCAGTTCTGTCCTGTCATTCAGTTGCACAGGCAGACATGTCTAATGTCTAAATGTATTATAGAGCCCCTCAAATATACTATTGAATACCCATGTGCCCTGTATTGTGAGCAGAAAGAAACACATACACCTTTTTCTTACACAAATTTACAGAGTATGCTGTTTAAAACACAGGTATTCAAGTGTTTGTAGGTTTATTTTCATTTGTCACTAGGTAAAAGCATAGACACGCATGCATACCTTCACAAACTTGGTCAGACTTACAACAGTGATATGCTTAGGATTGCTGTTTTATATTTGGTAGGCCTAACATTCTGAGCAGTCGACTAATAGTGAACCTTCAAGAGAAAAATGAGGTTTAAGACATCTTCGGAGAAGGATTAGTGATTAGGGTACTTTGTATGAGTCTGTTGTAAGGTACAGTCAAAGTAGGCCTCTTTCTGCACCTCTGTTGGCTCTTTCTGCACATCTATTGCTTCTTTCTGCACCTTTCTTCCTCTTTCTGGACTTCTGTTGCCTCTTTCTGCATTTCTCTTCCTCTTTCTGCACCTCTCTTGCCTCTTTCTGCACTTCTTTTGCTTCTTTCTGCGCCTTTCTTCCTCTTTCTGCAGATGTCCTACCTATTTAGGCATAGTTAGAAATTAGCATTTAAAAAACCTTAGAAATTCACTGAAAAAAAACAGAGGTTTCAGGGACGTTATAGTTAGGGATTAGCATTTAAAAAAACGTAGAAATTCACTGAAAAATCCACAGGTTTCAGGGATGTTATAGTTAGGGATTAGCATTTAAAGAACCTTAGAAATTCATTGAAAAAACCATAGGTTTCAGGGACGTTATAGTTAGTCAGACATTTCACTCGTACAAAACCATTGAAATTCAGCCGTTATAGTTAGCTGAGCTAACTATAACTCGAGCCTCCGCAATGCACTGCTGATGATGTCACATATTACATCACTCATGACATGGTCAGTGACATCACTGATGACATCATCCACGTGATCATCTGATGCACTTCCTCACACCCTAATATAAACTTTGATACACCCACTCTAAAATAAAGACTACCAATCTCGAAACCATCGACAGACCAATGCCAGTTAGTACATACCCACTCACTGATTCATACGTCTACACACACATCCACTCACTAACCCATACAGTCACTCATACACCCAGTCATTCATCAATACAGCCACTGATATATCCACTCATACACCCATACAGCCACTCACACACCGCCAAATACCCAAAGAGTTACTCAAACACCTAGTCAGTCACCCAAAGAATCAATCACACTGCCATTTACTCACCTATACAGTTATACACACACACCACCTCACTTATTCATACAGATAGTACCATATACTTACTCTCTTCCACAATAACTGACATAAGCACACACTTATCCATGCAGCCACTGTCACAATCACTCACCTTCACATTTAGTCACTTATATACTCCAACACTCACATATACTGCCTTTCACATATGTAGTTACTTACACATATACCACTAAGACATCCATTCACTCACCAACACAGCTATACACACACTCACTCACCCATACAGCCCCTAACACATGCACTCATGAACCCATACACCCAGTAAATCACCCACTCACACATCCATGCAGGGAGTCACACACACCCCACACAAAGCCACTCAGGCACCCATAAAGGTAATCAGACAACCAATCATTAACCCATATAGACACTCATGTAGCTACTCACCAACCCATGCAGCCACTTACACATCATCTGACAGACTGATACAGACATTCACACAGATTAGTCATTCACCCATGCATTCACTAAGATACATTTAATCACTCACTTTTACAGTCAGCACACATCCACTAAATCATCCATTCAGACACTCATACACCCACTTATTCTTCAATACACCATGGCATATATATATAACATTCGTCAACTTTTTAGAAACACTCAGTCACAGGATGATGTCATCAGTGATGTCACTGACCATGTCATGAGTGATGTAATATGTGATGTCGTCAGCAGTGCATTGCGGGGGCGAGTTATAGTTAGCTCAGCTAACTATAACGGCTGAATTTCTCTGGTTTTGTACGAGTGAAATGTCTGACTAACTATAACGTCCCTGAAACCTATGGTTTTCTCAATGAATTATAAATATATATATATATATATATTCAAATCTATACTTTCTCTATATGCAATTATCTTTTGATATTTTTCCCCTTGATTTTCTATTCATGATATTGATACCACGATATTCCTATGCTCCAGGGCTGGACTGGGAACTCAAAGCAGCCCTGGCAATTTTAGCGGATCAGCCTCCCCTCCCCCGACCTCCACCCAGGGGGGCAGTGCAAGTGTGAAGCACTGGTCCTTTTGTTACTGTGGGCGATATTGAAGCACCGCTGCAAAACCAGCCCCAGTAACAAAACCGGCCCCCACCGCTGCAAAACCGGCCTCCCAGGGAAATGCCCGATATGGCCAGTACGGCCCTGCTATGCTCGATATTCCATAGAACAATCGGCCTCTTGTAGTCTTTCATGCAGACATGTAAAGTTTTAACAGAAACTGACTCGGCAAAAAAAAACATTGCAAGATTCTTCTGGAACAGTCAAATTACACATTGGAGTGTCTCTTTGTTGACAGACAGCAGTCAGGAACACCTCAATAATATTTTGACATGTTTGCTGTTTAATATCCTTTATGGGCAGCAGTGGATGATTGGTTGCACCTCCAATTCCATGATAATTGCTCATTAAATGTTTTTGTTCGCTAAGCTTTATATCTCAGCAAAGGAGATTGCTTTGTAACATGTTTAAATTACAAAAGATTCTTTTAAGATTCACTCACCCCATGTTATATTTTTAATCACATGAAGATCACTTCTATTGTTTTGAAACAGAAATGACTCTGAAAAGGATTACACGTGACTTGTTCCATCCAGCAAGTTGTAAGGCAAACCCCATCTACTAGAATACAAACAGTCAACAAGGTGAATAACATATTAATCGTTTTGGAAATCTAATTTTCCTATTTGAAGGATTTTCATGTAGTTTTAAGAACATCATTACACTGAATTTTCTTCCTTGCATATATCAGGTCCCCGCAATTTAGGTTATGCGAACAAGAACGAGTGCTTGAATTTCAGTAGACGGAGGACTATTGACAGGACAATTGCCTTTCATTATTGTTACTTAATCCCTACTGTGAAGAGGTAATGCTAATAAAATATCACACCTAATGTGTGGTTATCACTGTCAATGAGGGTCTGGTTTTGAAACCCCTTGGAGATAGTTGTTCAAAAACAGTTAATGTACCTGAATTCACATTTGCAGGATCAAGCTGCATATCCCCACAGCTAATTTCAACATATTAGTGAATATCTTCTCCAGTGTCAAACAAGAATAAAACAGCAGTTCAGTGGGTTCATTGTTTTATTGGGAGATGGGATTAATTTTGTCTTGGCCTTCAAGCCAACTATTATTTTGGAAAGTTAAAAGGAAATGCCTGTTAAAATGTTTGGAAACAATACAGATGAGGTTCTGAGTGGGATGGAATATTTAAAGAACTGGTCGCTAACTCATTCACAGTTCACACTAAGAAATGCTTGGTTTTTAAATGTCACCTAAACAGAATGCAGCACCTGCACACTGTTTTAACCCCTTCGCTGCTAGGCTTTTCCCCCCCCTGTGCTAAGGCTTTTTTGGGCTATTTGGGGTAGTTTGCGCTTAGGTCCCTGTAACTTTTTGACCACATAAGGTATCCACGCCAAATTTGCGCCCTTTTTTTCCAACATCATGGGGATTCAAAAGGTACCCAAGGTTTGTGGATTCCCCTGGAGGGGACCCAGAAATTAGCCAAAATCCAGCTAAATTTTGTTTTTTTGGGGAAAAATGGGAAAAAAAGGGCACCAGATGAAAGCGTCTGGTTTTTTCCCTGCAAATGGTATCAAAAAAGGGGTTGTGGTGCTGAAATCACCATCTTCCCAGCTTTCAGGGACAAGTGGACTTTTGTCGGAAAACGAAACATTTTTACACAGTTTTGGCATTTTTCTGGGACATAGCCTATTTTTGCTATTTTTTGTGCTTTCAACCTCCTTCCAGTTAATGGTAGAAATGGGTATGAAAGCAATAATGGATCCTGGAGAGCTATACATTTTAAAAAAGTAGACAAAATTCTGAATTCAGCAAGGGGTCATTTGTGTAGATCTTTTAAGGTTTCTTCATGGAAACTAACAGTTAAATATAGGAAAAATTGAAAATTAGTTGAAATAAACAGCCATTGGTGTCAACGTTTTCACCTGTAACTTCTTCTAATTATGACAGCTGTATGAAAGCAATATACCGTTACATTTGCTGGACCTTTGTGGTTGTGGGGATATATAGGACTTGTAGGTTCACCAAGAACCCGACGAACCCAGAGCCAATAACTGAGCAGCATCTTGCAATGGTTTTTTATTATGTACCGGGTATATAGCAATTATTTTGGGAAAATGTATACATGGAAAAATTGGTATGAAAGACACCTATGTATTTCTGAAATGGGAACAAAATATAGAGTTTAGAAACAGTAGATATTTGCACATTTCCGAAATCGGGAGTACCCATACTAGCATGAGAATTATAGGTCATTTTTCAAAATGACTTCTTTTTTACACATTGTCTTTCATTTGGAAGGCAGAAATGCATCGAAAGTCAATAGGTAATAGTTGCTCTACAATTCTGAGTTCCCCTAAGTCTCCCTTTAAAAATGGTACCTCACTTGTGTGGGTACGCCTAGTGCCCGCGACAGGAAACGGCCCAAAACGCAACGTGGACACACCACATTTTCACAGTGAAAAATTACCCTTTTTTTGCAAAGTGCCTAGCTGTAGTTTTTGAACCCTAGCTCTGCCGGCACCTAGGGAAACCTAGCAAGCCTACACATTTTTGAAAACTAGACACCCAGAGGAATCTAGGATGGGGTGACTTGACTGGCTCTCACCAGGTTCTATTACCCAGAATCCCTTGCAAACCTAAAACATTGTCAAAAAAACACATTTTCCTCACATTTCTGTGGTGGAAAGTTCTGGAATCTACGTGGATCCGCAAAATTCCAACCACCCCGCGTTCCCCAAAGTCTTCAGAGAAAAATGGTACCTCACTTGTGTGGGTAGGCCTAGTGCCCGTGACACGAAACGGCCCAAAATGCAAGGTGGACACACCACATTTTCAGAGTGAAAAATGACCCTTTTTTTGCAAAGTGCCTAGCTGTAGTTTTTGAACCCTAGCTCTGCTGGCACCTAGGGAAACCTAGCAAACTTATACATTTTTGAAAACTAGACACCCAGGGGAATCCAGGATGGGGTGACTTGACTGGTCTCACTAGGTTCTGTTACCCAGAATCCCTTGCAAACCTAAAACATTATCAAAAAAACACATTTTCCTCACATTTCTGTGGTGGAAAGTTCTGGAATCTGCGTGGATCCAAAACATTCCACCCACCCCGCGTTCCCCAAAGTCTTCTGAGAAAAATGGTACCTCACTTGTGTGGGTAGGCCTAGTGCCCGCGACAGGAAACGGCCCAAAACGCAAGGTGGACACACCACATTTTCAGAGTGAAAAATGACCCTTTTTTTGCAAAGTGCCTAGCTGTAGTTTTTGAACCCTAGCTCTGCCGGCACCTAGGGAAACCTAGCAAACTTATACATTTTTGAAAACTAGACACCCAGGGGAATCCAGGATGGGGTGACTTGACTGGCTCTCACCAGGTTCTGTTACCCAGAATCCCTTGCAAACTTAAAATATTGTAAAAAAAAACACATTTTCCTCACATTTCTGTGGTGGAAAGTTCTCGAATCTGCGTGGATCCACAAAATTCCACCCACCCCGCGTTCCCCAAAGACTTCCGAGAAAAATGGTACCTTACTTGTGTGGGTAGGCCTAGTGCCCGCGACAGGAAATGGCCCAAAATGCTAGGTGGACACACCACATTTTCAGAGTGAAAAATGACCCTTTTATTGCAAAGTGCCTAGCTGTAGTTTTTAACCCTAGCTCTGCCGGCACCTAGGGAAACCTAGCAAACCTATACATTTTTGAAAACTAGACACCCAGGGGAATCCAGGATGGGGTGACTTGACTGGCTCTCACCAGGTTCTGTGACCCAGAATCCCTTGCAAACCTAAACAATTGTCAAAAAAAACACATTTTCCTCACATTTCTGTGGTGGAAAGTTCTGGAATCTGCGTGGATCCACACAATTCCACACACCCCGCGTTCCCCAAAGTCTTTTGATAAAAATGGTGTCTCACTCGTGTAGGAGGCCCAAGTATCCGCGACAGGCAAGGGCCCAAAACGTATTGAGGCAACATCACAATTGCCTATCACAAAACGACCTGGTTTTGCAAGGGGGGTCACCTGGGTTTTTGTCCCCGTGCTCGCCGGCCATCTAGGGAAACCTACCAAACCCACATATTTCTGAAAACTAGACACCCGGGGATTCCAGGGAGGTATGGTTTGCGTGGATCCCCAATGTTTTCTTACCCAGAATCCCCTGCAAACCTCAAATTTAGCTGAACAATCACTTTTTTCACACATTTTTGTGTGGGAAAGTTGTGGCATCACCGGGCTGACACAAATTTCCTACCACCCAGCATTCCCCCGGGTCTCCCGATAAAAATGGTGCCTTACTCGTGTAGGAGGTCCAAGTACCCGCGACAGGCAAGGGCCCAAAACATATTGAGGCGACATCACAATTGCCTATCACAAAACGACCTGGTTTTGCAAGGGGGGTCACCTGGGTTTTTGGCCCCGTGCTCGGCGGCCATCTAGGGAAACTTACCAAACCTACACATTTCTGTAAACTAGACACCCGGGGGATTCCAGGGAGGTATGGCTTGTGTGGATCCCCCAACGTTTTCTTACCCAGAATCCCCTGCAAACCTCAAATTTAGCTGAAAAAAAATCACTTTTTTTCACACATTTTTGTGTGGGAAAGTTGTGGCATCACCGGGCTGACCCAAATTTCCTATCACCCAGCATTCCCCCGGGTCTCCCGATAAAAATGGTGCCTCACTCGTGTAGGAGGCCCAAGTACCCGCGACAGGCAAGGGCCCAAAACGTATTGAGGCAACATCACAATTGCCTATCACATAACGACCTGGTTTTGCAAGGGGGGTCACCTGGGTTTTTGTCCCCGTGCTAGTCGGCCATCTAGGGAAACCTACCAAACCCACACATTTCTGAAAACTAGACACCCGGGGGATTCCAGGGAGGTATGGTTTGCGTGGATCCCCAATGTTTTCTTACCCAGAATCCCCTGCAAACCTCAAATTTAGCTGAAATAAATCACTTTTTTCACACATTTTTGTGTGGGAAAGTTGTGGCATCACCGGGCTGACACAAATTTCCTACCACCCAGTGTTCCCCCGGGTCTCCCAATAAAAATGGTGCCTCACTCGTGTAGGAGGCCCAAGTACCCGCGACAGGCAAGGACCCAAAACGTATTGAGGCAATGTCAATAGCTCAAACTCGCATAAATGCGAGACCTATTGCATTGCAAATGCTTGTTACATTGGCAAACCCTCTTCAACAGGATTCCTAGTCACGTGTCTTTGACCATGCCCCGTCCTGAGACCCCATCCCCACAAAGTTTTATATACCACTTTAAGCACTGCACCACTCCCAAAAACAGTCATTTACGTACGATGACCTCACCTATATGTCCAGGTGAACATCCCAGAACCATACGTCTTATGACTGTAATCTTGAGTGCAATGTATTGCTATGTTCTCATCTCACATACTCTCCTCACCATGTCAAAGTTGTCCCTGAACCCGGAAGTTAGTGCTTTCCATTTGTACAGTCCAGGTGGCTGTCCTCAATTTTTCATTGTCTCCTATGTTAAATAGCCTCCCCTTCTCATCTCACTACTCTTACCCAACCAACTCACTCACTTTTGTGTCGGGTGCCACTCTCGTTTACTTCTATTTGCCCACCTGACAAAAGAAAATGCATCCATATACTTTAATGGAGTCACCAGCTTTTCAAATCTATGTGATTGTCTAAAAAGTGTTTACTCTCCTCACAAGAAGCGAGCGCTTGTGATGTGCGTTGCTCTTACCCAAATGTCCAGTTGGATATCTCGTAAGCCCCCTTGACCCTAGTACAGGTCTAAGCTCAGCTGGTCCAAGCTGAGCCGCTCTTGCAGGAAGTGGCCCAGGTAGTGCTGCAGCAGGTAACGGCTGGTGCGTTTTTTGATAGACGCAGACCAGGGGAAAAACCAACGGGACATGGTAAGAGTTCAGAGGGAACATAGCCCAGATCAGAAGGGTACCAGCTTTCAATTCCTTGTTTATTCTCCTCCTGCAGGAGGGAGGTGCTGAGGTGACGTCACCTGCTGCGACGCTAATCGCAGGAAAGTGACAAGCATAATAGACATAGAAAGGGGAAGAAGAGTATGAATTTACGTCGATTGCCATTTTGAAATGGAACCGCTGTTTTAGGTTTGAAGGGAGTGGACCTCGTCCATTTAACTATTTATGCTGCTGCAATGTTATATAGCGTGGCCAGTACTCACAATAACATGAGAATCTTAAGTTACAATACATGGCAACATTTTCAAAGCAGAGAAAGGTAGATTTAAAAAAAAGCGCTGACCTAGGAAACGCCGTAAAGAAAGTGAAAGCGCGCCGAAGCGCCGTGCCCGCACAGCAAACGCGTGCACATCGCTAGAGAGGAGACGCCAGAAAGGAGACGCCATGCGCGTGCACATCGCCTGTCCGGGCGCGCACATGTTTTGTCTCCCTTCGCGCACCAAACCAACAACAATAGTCTCGCCAAGGCGAAGCAGCGCATGCGCTGCATTCGCTAGGCGAGACCTAAAAAGGGTCAGTTTTCACTGAGAAAATGTGGTTTGTCCACGTTGCGTTTTGGGCCGTTTCCTGTCGCGGGCACTAGGCCTACCCACACAAGTGAGGTACCATTTTTCTCGTAAGACTTTGGGGAACGCGGAGTGGGTGGAATTTTGTGGATCCACACAGATTCCAGAACTTTCCACCACAAAAATGTGAGGAAAATGTGGGTTTTTAGACAAAGTTTGAGGTTTGCAAGGGATTCTGGGTAACAGAACCTGGTGAGAGGCACACAAGTCACCCCATTCTGGATTCCCCTTGGTGTCTAGTTTTCAAAAATGTACAGGTTTGCTAGGTTTCCCTATGTGCCGGCTGCGCTAGGGCCCAAAATCCACAGGTGGGCACATCCTGAAGAAAATTCAGTGCCTATCGGGCTTTCTGCCGCCCTGGGGAGGGGGGAAATCGAGGGCTATTGCCCCGATATGCCCCAAAGGGGGGCAGAAAGACTGTGGCTATTCTTTTGGGGGGGTGGGGGCATTGGGATGCCCATTCTGGGAAGCCCCCACCCCTACTAATAGAAAACCCAGCATAATCACTGGCGCCTCGTGGACTTTCTGCCCCCCCGGGGGGCAGATCAGGGGCTACTGCCCCCATCTGCCTTCTTTGGGGGCAGGAAGGCTGTGGCATCTTTTTTGCGGGGGTGGGGGCATTGGCATGCCCATTCTGGGCAACCCCCACCCGGAACTTTGGAAAAAAAAATCCCTGGTGGCTAGTGGGCTTTCTGTCCCACCCCGGGGGGGCAGATAAGGGGCTACTGCCCCATCTGCCTCCCAGGGGGGGGGCAGAAAGACTATCATTTTTTGGACGGTAGGGGGCTTGACATGCCCATTCTGGGCAACCCCCACCCCTACCTATATAAAAACAAAAAAATCCCTGGCGCTTAGTGGGCTTTCTGCCTCCCCTGGGGGCAGATCAGGGGCTATTGCCCCCATCTTCCTCCTGGAGGGGCAGCAAGTCTTTAGTTTTCTTTGGGGGGTAGGGTGGGGGCATATGCATGCCCATTCAGGGCAGCCCCCACCCCGGGCCTATAAAAAAAATAATCCCTGGTGTCTAGGGTGCTTTCTGCCCCCACAGGGGGCAGAAATACTGGAATGCTGTGGGGGGGAGGGGTGGGGGCATTGGCATGCCCATCTTTGGCAGCCCCCACCCCTAAATTAATCGTAAAAAAATACCCTGGCGTCTAGTGGGCTTTCTGCCCTCCCGGGGGGGGCAGAAAGGCTGTAATGGGGGCGGGGGGTGGGGGCATTGGCGTGCCCATTTTGGGCAGCCCCCACCCTAATTATATATGCCAAAAAATCCCTGGTGTCAAGTGGGCTCTCTGCCCCCCCCCCGGGGGGGCAGAAAGACTGGAATTTTGAGGGGGGAGGAGTGGGGGCATTGGCATGCCCATATTGGGCAGCCCCCACCCTAATAACATACGGCAACTAAAAAATCCCTGGCGTCAAGTGGGCTTTCTGCCCTCCCGGAGGGGCAGAAAGGCTGTAATGGTGGCGGGGGTGGGGGCATTGGTGTGCCCATTTTGGGCAGCCCCCACCCTAATTATATATGCCCCAAAAAAATCCCTGGTGTCAAGTGGGCTTTCTGCCCCCCCCGGGGGGGCAGAAAGGCTGAATATGCGCAATTTTTTGGGGGGGAGCAAAGGCCCTTGCCCAAGGGGCCGCTCCCCCCTCCCTGGTGTCTAGTGGGAGGATCTCTGCTTGGGGATCGCCCTCCTGGGACGCTCCCCAAGCAGGGATCCACTAGGGAGGGGTACCATTGGAAAGGGGAGATTCTCCCCTTTCCAACGATACCTCTCCTGACTTTCTACGTGCTCAGGGGGCTGAGATAGCCCCCTGAGCACGTAGAAATTGAAACTGAAATGAGCCTCTTGGCTCATCTCAGTTTCATTTTCATTGCAATGACGTCAGCGCGCCATGCGCGCGATCAGCATTTCAAAGAAAATGTAAATTGGCCTCGGGAGGTTGGGGAAGCTCTTCCCCAGGCAAGGCCAATAAAAAAAAGGGAAATCCCTCTGCTGTTTACAGCAGAGGGATTTCCTGCCCCTGTCCTCATGACGGAATGGTTCCGTCATGAGCACAGGAGCACCGATGCTCATGACGGAACCATTCCGTCATGAGCATCGAAGGGGTTAATTCCTGTGGATTTCACAGTAAACCAGGTTCATTTTAGTGGTGCCCCTGGATTATAAAGCTGCATAGGACCACATACTAGTTATCTAAGGCTGCAGATAGTCACCTACCCAGCTGGTGGCAATCTCTGCTCCATGAGTGAAAGAATTCAGAGTTAGAGATCAATACTTTTTATTGTTGCTCTTATCATGATTTTCAAGGTGCATGTGTGATCCTTGGCAACTAGAGCTCATGACAAAATAACCAACTGGTCAAAGGAATAAATATGACACTACTATATCTAGAAGTATGGAAGCAAGAAGTGATGCTTATGATCTATATTTATATATATATATATATATATATATATATATATATATATATATATATATATATTACAGGGACCGCTTTACTAAAATATTTCTCTTGTACGACAAAGCTTATCACAAATTCCTGGCACAAAACTGACTCACTGGGGAAGCGAAGTAAGGGTAACCAAAGAAGAAAGGGTGAACTGCCCACTCTAACTATACTAGAAGCTCAGCCTTGCATGGACCATGTTAGCAAACATTTGAGTTCAAGTCCAGCTACTAGTGAAACATATTTGGTCCTGGCAATTACAGATGTTAAATTCTACCTTCTATCAGAGTTATTGGAAGATTCAGTAAAGTAAGAAACGCCAGACACTGAAAAGAAAATAGATAAAGAAATTTGAGGTATGATCTTGCTTCTGAAACTGAGGCCAAACAAGACGTAACAAATAAAGGAATAAATGCCCTTCATTATCAAGCCCAAATAACGGCCCATGTACATGAGCTCAACGTACATATCAGAAGTGCAAAGAAAGAGTTGAACCATCATTACTGGCACTTATGCAAGGTATGCGGCCCTTAAGGGAAGACATTTAAAAATATATAAATCCACAGCTAGTGAAAAAGAAGGAAAAAATGATCTGATATAAACCAGAACATATTAGATATCAACAAAAGAATCTCAGAAACAGAAGAAAGGGGAGCAGAAGCAGAAGATGTGGCAAGCACCCTTGTGAGAAGATAAACAATCAGATGATGGGGATACATAGGAAAGTGAACTATTTGGAGAATCATCAAAGGAGCACATATCTGGGTTTCTCTGGCATTTCAGAAGGATGCATGGACTATTACCCTATTACTTTTGTAGGGAATCAGGAGCATAGCGTCAGGGGGCTGTTTAGGGTGTTCCAACCCCCTAATTAATGTATTCTCTGCTAAATAGTTAGGTACAGATACATTCAGTTGGGTATGGTGAGGTGGCAGTCGGATTTCACCTTGGATTTGTACATGCATACACAGACAAAAACACACACACACTCTTTCTCTCTCTCTCTGTCCTCTCTGTTTAAAAGTTCCTAAAACTGTTGGTTATTTTACAACATATTGTCTTTTAAGCAACCCTAACAATCCGCGCTGCTATCCCTTCCCACTGCCTCTTAAGCCCCCTCCAGCTCTGCTTCTCAAATAATGCATCTTACCATGATATGCCAGCATGATTGTTGGGGAATTGGAAGCTCACCTCCCCCCACCCCACCCCCCAATTTTACAGACCAAACTGCGCCCCTGCAAGTAATATGCTGGCTGTTTCCACAACAAAAAGAACTTCAGCAGTAAAATACAAAGATCCAACAGAAAAGTACAAAGAACTCACAGAATTCCTTTTAAAACAGGCAGAAATTCAGATAAACCAAGACCAATTCTGGTGAATGTTTTAAGCTTCTCACTGTGCGAATTAATCTATCGAACTGCTCAACCAAATAATCTCATAAACCTTGACGATATGTCCTTTTTCATTCACTCAGATTACAAAAGAAATATGTTAAAAAGGAGATGGCATTTATGACAACTGATAAAACCATTTGTGGAAGTAGGCACAGAAGCAACTTTCATGCGACCTGCCAAATTAAGAATCGAATTACCAGGAAAACAGATTATGCTGCATTGGAAAGCATGTAATGGCACTCATCCAAATAATTATGCCAGGGTGAGAAAATGGGCTAATCTGACATAGAATGATTTGGAACTTATAACAGAGACCCTTGCAATAATTTAACCATCCTGGTATCAATTAAGGACAATTGAAACAATGATCATAGGCAACCAAGGGTAGTCAAGGACTAAATCTAACAGACATTCTAAAAGGAGGCTGTGAGATTTAGTTCGCTACCAGAGGAAGTGGTTAAATTTAGGGAACAAGGTATCTGTGAATTACCAGAATGGCAAATTGTTTGCACTGTAGAACATTAGGCAACGAGTTTCATGAGGCTTCTTTTTCTACCATATATGTGAAAGCTGACACAGACCCCTCTCAGCAGCCGGGTGGAGACTTTTGACATTGCCTAAATAGATGAGTATATTCCTTGACTAGATGGAAGGAGAAGGGAGCAGGGATGGAGATACTGGGAAGAGTCACAGAGGTGAGGGGTGGTCGGAAATTACACTGCAAGGTCAAAAAACAAAAAAGGGATCAAAGACTTAAGACAAATAGGAAAAACAGCAAACGTTATACACAACAAGCCTTTGCAATGTCAAAAATTAACTGCAAACACTAAGTAGTTGGAATGTCAATAAGGTACTGGCAAAACTAAAGCAATGCATTATTGTAAATGAACTCAAACAAATGAATCCAGACATAATCTGCCTCCAAGAAACTCATATTCATTATAAAAATAGATCTAAAACCTTCAGTCTGTAACCTCTTAAAATAACACTACATGAGGTGTAGCAATTCTGATCTATAAAAAGGACATATGGTTTATTAAATCACAAGTAGATTCCAACTGCTGAGAAGCCATCGCATAGCTACAAGTTAAGAATATGTACCTAACTTCATGTGCACTCTACTGTCTGAATGTAGAGGCACTAAATTCTCTCATAAACTATCACTGGTGTTTTCTAGCTGGATGGAGCCCATGTTAGTAGTGTTGTCAGCTATATACAGGATATTCAACCGGTTACCTCAAATACGAGACATATGAGATAGAGATAACAAAATTCTACAAAAAATAGTTTATCTTGCATAGTTGTTAGACCTGGTTGATGGCTGATGGCATAAGCATCCCTAGCAGGAGTGTACATTTGACTCTGCTTCACATGATCATTATTCAAGAACTGATTTCTTTCTAGTCCCTTTAGTTATAACCCATGAAGTGTGAAGGGGGTTCACAGCTATGGCATCAGATCATTCCATATTGTCTTTGTCAGTTGGAGAATGTTGCCTAGAAACCCAACCACAACGTTGGACCTTAAAGCGCGCATTACTAGGCATACACTACATAGTGACTATATATCATATTGGTTACAGAAAGCAGGATCTTTTCACAACAGAAGATAGCGCCAGCTCCCAAAAATATAGTATGGGATAGTGTCAATGTATATATAAGAGGTTTAACTATTCCTTTTTAAAACAACAAAAATAGGGTTAAGAAACAGCAAGAAGGAATACTGCCACTATATTGAGAGTTTAGAAAAATTACATAAAGAAGCCATTTGGAATGACAATCAACAACGCAGGCAAAGTTATATTCAAAATTAATGTCAATTAAAGTGAAATTAAAAACCTACTTAAAAACTAAACAATTAGAAGCTGCAACAGCTGGACCACAACAATATTTTGAAATTGTTTGAAAGTAGTAACAAATCTGGTAGAGTATTGGCCCTAATGACAAGAGAATTAAAAGTACAAAACCTCATTTCACTAATACACTCATAGATACTTTTTTTATGAAACTGAGCTTTGTTTTAAAATATATAGTTGCTGAGGCATTCCTAGTGTTTTGATTTAAGTTGAACCCTCACAGAAGCATTCGCCGGGTTCGCACTGAGATGCTAATTCACAATATTGATATGCTGGGCTGGAGTTAGATCAGATCATTTACCTAACCTAAAATTGCAATTTCCCCAAATAGTCTATGACTAAAGTTAAAGCAGTAATTAGCCTTCCCAAAACCAAGTCAGCTGCTGTGGGGGGCACAACAGCATTCCACATTACTTGACCAACCAGTCATGGACAGACATCTGAATCAGAGAAATGTGTTGTCATTCATAAACTCCAGACAAGACTAGACATTTTCTTTTTCTTTTAGGCTCATTTCACTAGTTTCCAGTGACTGAAAGGGTTCACTCAAAATGCCTATGGAATGCCAAAAAGGCCTTTAATGCTAGTTTCCTAACTTCCCTTCACACTTGCTGTGGTCTTCACATGCCATACATCTTGGCATGCCTTGTTAGCATGAAGGTTGTGAGGCTGGCAGATGGAACAGACAATTTTAAAGTCTCTATTTAGTCAACTCACTAATGTTTACCCTAATATTATTGCAAGACAGAAGTGACCTTTACATATACTAAGTACATGCATACAAGGTATCACACGGGGCACATAAACTAGGAGGGTGAGATGGAAGAAGGCAGCATGCTACTGGACTAGCACTGCACCTGCAGCTCCAGACTTTGCCTAAGAGAATGACCGTCTGCTGGAGATTATGAGCTTGGAGCCAACGGTCGATGTCAGATAGAATGGCCCATATTTAAAAAGCAGAGAAAGGCTGCAGCGGGTAATACAGGCATTGATCAAAAGCTTAAACTGGAATTTATTTCATTGGGAGGTGGTGGTATACAATTGTTTACCTGACCCAGCAAAGATCCACTTTCATATCCAACCAGCACAGTACATCCGAGAATTTCCCACTTTGGGAAATACTTTATTGGGTAATACTAAAATGAATAAGAAATCTGCTCTATACACGTTGACTGGGAGAGCAAGGTAGATATTGCAACACTGTGAACCAGGTGTTTCTGCCTACCAGATTATATAAATGTTTTTTCTAATGTTCATGAACATCAGATGTTTTGTGGGTGCTTTTTCTGCACGTGATGCATAACTTGGAGCTGTGGTTGTGGCATGGCTTATGTGAGAAGTGTTTTCCCTGAGGATGACTGGATGGTCAATTCTATCCATGAGATGTGTTCATAATCACGAAAACGGACAAAATGTTGCAGGAGAGTGAATGTTTAAAATATCCAGGCTCTGTAAGGGAGCTGAAAGCTTACATGTGGGCCTGGGAGTTCAAATCTTGAGACAGTGAAGCTATGAAATGGAGTTGTGCAGTTGACAGCTGAATCCCGATTGGGGCCGTAGGGGAGCTTTAATCTGTGGTGTCCCTGTCCTTGGTGAAGCAGTCTCTACTCCAACCTCTGCCACTGTCATTCCTAACAGAAGTTGGCAGACATTTGGCAGCAAAAATAAAGTTTTGGTAGGACAACTAGTGATTAGTATGCATGGACAACAATTGACCAAAATGCTAAAGAAGTGACGTCACACACCTATTAACCCATGATGAAATCACAATATGATATCACCAGCCTTCTGCTGTATATTGTTTGCTTCTGAGGGGCTAGTGGAAGGCAAGAACTGTAAAATACTCAGTGGCGGCTCTTCCACTAAGGCGGATGAGTGTCGCCCCACTGCTCTTAGAGCAGTGAAAAAGGGAAAAATAAAATGATAAAAACAACATTATTATCATTTTATTTTTCGTAACTGTGGGGCTGTGTTAGGGCCGGGCGGGGCTTGTGGCTCAGGAAGGAGGAGTGGTGTGTGCACACTTAAGTGCGCATGACTGCTTGGCCGGCTGTCGTGGCCCGGCCAAACAGTCATTCGCACTTTGCATATTCCCCCAATGTACAGCCTGGTGGCAAATATGCACATTCCAGCATTGTGATTGGCTCAGGGGAGCCTGTGTGCCCCGGTGCTTCCTGCAGTTTCTTCCGGACTGGAGTCAGGAAGAGAAGAGAAGAGAAGCGGAGACAGAGGAGAGGTGCGGAAAAGGTAAGTGGTTTTAAAAAAAATATTTTCAACCCCCTCGCCCGCCACTCCTGTTCCCTACCAGCTGCCACTGAAAATACTGAAATAAAACAAGACTTTGGACTATTTCCTGTTCCTGCCACTGCGTTTATGACTCCTGAAACCAGGATTAACAAATACACTGCTAGGCGTCACAATGGACAAACAAGGAGAAGCGGTTGCTTCCCCAGGCTATTCCTATTTGATTTCAATGCTTGTATGTCTTTCGGCTATGACACAGAATTCTAATAGAATTAATTGCTTCAGACTAGAGAATGACAAGGCAAGCCAGAATAACATACTGCTTGAGATGACAGAATGTATAATACAGGAGAACAGCTAGAGTTTACTAATTCGAATCAAAAGGTGTTTAATAAGATAGGGACATAAACAGCTTTCTAAAGCAATCCCAAATATCTCACTACAATATATTTCAATATAATCAGACCATAATTTTACACAATTAAAATAATATTAAAAATGCAGAGTTCCTCAAAATTTCATTAATATAAAGGGTACTTCAATAAGCGAAATTCCATTTCTTGAGTAGATACACACCTGACATCCAATTAGACAAGGTCCATAGCAGTGATTAATTCATAGCACAGCCCTACCCTTTTGCGCTTTTATGATCTCGTTAAATTGTTTATGACACAGAATTGAATTTTACGTTGTGAAAAGCCTTCACGTATTCTGAGCACCTTAAAATACAATCTAACCTCACGCATGCGTAATAGCGGCCCAAACAATTACGGCCCAAGTGGGAAAAAAACCCAAAATACCTTTGAGAATTACACATATATTAAATACCTTTTTAGGGTGTCATGATGGTATTCTTGGTATGGTCTGACCTTTCGAAAAGTATTTTTTCCAATACTGGCGTTATAGATATTTTCAACCCTGGTTCTTCTTTTGCAATTACATGATGGTTTGGGAAAGCTTCTAAAGGAAATCTTTTTGGGATTTCTGAAGTACTTCACGGTTTCAGTTGCCCCACAGTTTGCACCATTAAAGCACAGTAGTTTAAAGTTTTGCTTGAAAAGTATGCATGGGCGCTGATGGAACCCACCACAAGTTTTAAAGATGGAAATTGGCAGAATTTGTGAGGTATTAGCTAGAGTTAAAAACTCTTAGCCATTTGTGACAACGAATCCCCTTTATTACTGGAGATGAGACCAAAATAATCATAGCCTGGGACAATGTCCAATTCTAAGTTGCTTAGCATAAATGATTTGCCAAGGGAATGCAGCTTCCCCGCAACCAGGATCGTGCACTTTTCTCATTAATAAATGGATATTAGTGATGGTGTAACTTATTAGCAAAGTTTGCCATCTATTGGTTTTGGAATCCTTCCTTGTGAGAACGGGCTTTTAGTGCAAGAAAGGAGGGGTCCTTTTGAGTGGAAGACCACAACTTCATGCCAGGCTGTTACTGGCGTAGAGGGAAATCAGGCAGTGCCTAGACTGCTGGACTGACAGGTCAGTGAGTGGGACGGTTTTGTTTGGCTGTTTGTGGGTCTATTTTATGGTCTGCTGGACCAGTTTTTATTGTTGATTTCTCTGATATTAAAACCAAGGTTGCTTGCATTAAGCTCAAATCCATGCAGTCTGCCATACCCTGCAAAACACGTACACGGCGTATCTTTGTAAATTCAAAACTGTCCCAATTTACAAACATGGCCATTTTTAGCTATCTAATTCACTAATGGGGGCCCACTTGTATATTGGTGCATGGGCCTATTTTCTGTCTCAAATCAACCCTGCTTCATGCTATTTAACAACGTATTACAATCTTTCATTATGACGCATTCTGATAGAACTTACGTATTTGGCTCCCAAGTCACTGAACAGGCATATACTTACAGAAGTTGAATCCATACACGTTCATGTTGAATAATCTTTAGAAGTTACCAGGATCTTTTTTACAGGAATTACCAATGTTTATTGTAATGTGATACCTAGGCTAACTTTTTGATATATGAGCATTCTGAGAAAACAGTCTTCTCAGAGCTGGACAACAGGGACACCAAATTGTGTAATAGAAAATTAGAACTCAGAGGATATGTCATGTAGTGTATATGGAATTTACCAGTATATGAAGCACATGATGTGCTTGGTGGTAATTGCATTAATTAGTGAAAGCAAAGGATATTGTGGGTCATATAAGAGGGGGGTTAGTACAAATGGTGTCCCACCATGCTAGTGATGGTTTTGGCAGATTCAAGACAAAAGATGTACTGTTCATGAAAAGAGCCACCTCATGCCTGTGTTCCTCAATTTCACTTCATAAGAGTGGGAGAGTGGATCACTCTGTGTAATGCCATAGTTAACCGTGGTGATTGTTATCAGGAGAGTCAATCAGCAGAAGTGGTGGATGTGCTGTTGGCCGATGTGTTTTGACTGCATGAATGTTTTTTTATTATACATATGGGCATCAGATACTATGCCATGACGTATGTACTGCTGTTACATAATAGGCAGGTGTGCATGTGGGACGGAATATCTAAGAGGTATTATGAGTGAGGATTATTGGCTGTTGAGGTCTGCTTTGATATGCACCGTACATCTCGTTGCTGAAGATACTTACGAAGTGTAACTGCCTACAGTGTTCTTGAAAGTCATGAGAGGGAGCTGAGGTCTGGATGTTCAAGAGATTCCTGTCCGGGATTGAGGAATGGCAGGCTGACTGACAGTTCACAGCTGGAGTTTGTGAAGCTGCAGATGTAGGTGCTGGGAAGATGAGGACTCTACATCCAGATTTGCAGTGCCATTTAGACCTTGGTGGGTGGCCCGCCAGTCAACCAGGTTAGTAGATGCCATGGCTTTTGCTTCCCTAGCAGAGTTCCAACCACAACATTTAGAGATCCCGCCAGGCAGGTGAGATCTCCTTGCCAGTAGCAGCACAAAAGGCACTGAACTTTGCTGAGCAAGTGCCATGTCTGATGCACACACTCAAAAATGTTTTTGCTATCTGAAGGCAAGCTCCCAAAGTAATTTTCCTTCCTGGGATGGTCAAGGAAATCTAGTGACGGTTGCCAACCTCAAATAAGGCTGAGCAAGTGCCACTGTTACCTGACAGCCCTAGGGCGGGCAGGTCTTTAGGTCAATGGTTTCCAAGGCAGAAACAGCTGAGGCTCTGGCATAGGAAACCCTGTGCATCCCCATCTTTAAATGCAGTAGGAGGCTGGCAAGTTTGGTGGGGCAGAACCACTGACAGCATACAGTGGAGCCTGGAGTCCTTCTGTCCGTGATATGTTGGTGGGCATGATGGTATCTGGTTGCAGGGTCAGACTGGCCTATCGGGCAATCTGGCAGAGTCAGTCAGAAGGGCTGGTCTGACAGGTCAGTGTGTGAGCCCTACTTTTAGTTGGTTGTGTGTCTATTTTATGGCCTGGTGGACTGGTTTTTGCCATTGATTTTCCTGCTATCATCACAAACATTCCCTGCAGCAAGTACAAATGCATGCTGTCTCCAATATGTTGCAAACCACCCATACTACATGTTGTACTAGTTCAATACTGCCCCGATTTGCAAACTTGGACCACTTCTTTATTTAGCCATTTAATTAGGCTAATAGGGGCTGCTTTTATTTTGGCATCGAGGCCTATTTTCTGCCCAAATCCGACCCTGTCTTATTCTTACCTAAAGAATGTCAAGAAGTTTGAGTCATAAAATATAGACTTTGCTTAAGTACCTGGTGTGTAGCATGTGCTTAGATTGGCTTTCAGAATTCAGAAAGAGTATTATGTTGCAGAATAGTGAATAAAAGTTATGGCAGCACCAACGAACGCTGTGTGTATGGGCTGGGAGCAGGTAGAGGTTAGTGACAGGGTATGTTTATTCCTTGTGTTCCATGGAAACTTCAGTGAGAACGCGTTCAGTCCAGAAATGAAGTGTGAGCCATTTAGCTGTATATTTAAATCCTTGAATTAAACTCATTATGAAGATAAAATGTTATTTGGCTCAAGAGGAATGAGTAGAGGCCTACTGAAAGATGGCTCACGCTTGTATGTCTTGTTGGATACACTTTCAACGTTTACCTTAAATAAACTTTAGAACATGATACATTAATGACCTTTAAGGAAGTCATCCATCATAATGTGGTAATTATACTGCATACGTTTATGATCCTGGTGGATATTCTCTTTTACTGGTTGCAGACTGGAAGTTTTTTAGCAGTGATTACATTGTAACATGAAGAGGAAAGTCATGAAACAGATGAGTTGTAGTACATGGATGAAAACAAGTCAGCAAAGATGAATGTT
The DNA here is from genome assembly GCA_963921515.1 of Calotriton arnoldi. NCBI lineage: Eukaryota > Metazoa > Chordata > Amphibia > Caudata > Salamandridae > Calotriton > Calotriton arnoldi. The sequence goes on along the minus strand of CAWUFW010004614.1, from coordinate 707,578 downwards.
CCCTTTAGCTCTTCTCTGCAGGGAAGGTTGTGTACTCCTACGCTAGACACTTTCCCCTCCACTACCATTTCCCTTGTACAAAGATGTCTGGGACACTTCTCTTGACATTTGCAGCCCACGCCCACAGGGAAAGTATACTTCATAAGGGTGTTTTGGGGTCACCCACTCAAGATATGTTTATACATTACCAGGGCAGTGTAGAGGTAAAAGGCTGGACGCTTCCGGCCGTAGTGGCTGCTATGAAACATGGCCAAGATATAACCTCAACAACGAGAGTCCTGCTGAGTACAGGAAGGGTTGCCTTATCATTGGAATGTAGCATGGCTATATTTCTACGCCAAATATTTTTCCGCTGATCAGTCTTTGTTATTGCATGCATGTAAAGGTTCTTTTATGGGAGCAAAACTGTACCACAACATTTTGACACCCCTAAATTTAACTCATTTGGTTCTCCCACAGTTTACTGGCTCGGAAATGGTTTTAAACCTCAGATTCCTGAAGCAATGGGCCCCCATGTTAGGGCATCCCCCCCGAACATCAAATTAGCAGAGTAAAATAGCTTAATAAATAATGGAGTCCAGGCAATAATTGAGTTCTAGATCAATGGACAGTTAAAGGGTTTTATTACAAAAATTCAAAATAAACAGTACATTGTCAATGCCACGAAGGTTCTCAGATGAAAAGTTATACAGAATAGGTAAAAACAAAAAATATTCTAAGTCCCAATGAGCAGAAAAATCAGAAAGAAATTGGACAACATACCTAGCAGAATAGGAAAGTCACCCCCAAAATCAAGGGGTTCTAATACAAAATTCTCGCATAGAATATTAGCAATAATGCAAACTCATAATGGTGTGAGCAAAAGTATAATTTTTTAGCAAATCAAAACACAAGAATAATAAACTTCGTTACCTTAACACATAAGCACCATCACAAAGCTTTGAATAATTATTCAACACCCTCTATGCTAATGTCATACGGGAGATGCTCAACAAATTCGAAACAATAACAAAATGTGAAAAGGTCCAGTGAAGGAACGGAAGACATTGATACTTGTCACATTCTTACATCCACACCATAGAAAGTTCATCATGAGCAAAACAATACAGCAATGAAAATAACCTAATATGACCTCAATTTGACTGTTTGTTTGGAAGTCTGTGGGGAGAGAATGGGAGTGGGGGTGGGGGTCGGAGAGCAGGAGTGAATGACAGATACAGCATCCATCTTGTCTAAAATGCCATTTTACATGAAAATGTGGTATAAGTAAAACACATTAATAACCACATTTTTACACATAGGAAATTTTGTTTATATTGCAATAATGTTAACTTAGTCTGTATATGTAAAATCATGGGAAAAAGGTGTATACATCGGCATTATTGATATACAAAATATAAACCCGGAAAAAAACCTCTGCACACTTCTATTTTCTTACAGTTTATTTTAACAGTATGTTTGCTTCATTCCAAAATGTTCACCCCCGAGCAGAGAGTTTTCAGATCTTGGGCACAGTCTTTCGGCTTGAAATCCATAATCAGGATCTCTTGCTTTAGAACAATGTTTGACACAGGCTAACTTATTTGAGAACCATGGAGTTGCTTTTGTCTAAAAGGAAATACGCATTTTAAGTGAACTGGCAAAGAGGTGAAATAATCAGCTCCTGAAACTCTGATTCTTCAAGATGGTTTTCGGAAACGTTGGCTTAAATACAAGGCCGACACTTTCATACACCAATCACCAGACATTTTGGTTATACATAACCAATCTGAGGGAATTACTTTGAAGATGAACTCAAGCCCTCTGTCTGGATCAGGCTCTTCAGCACTCTAGGCCTTGCTGGTCTGTAGGGTTCAAATGCATTATTTAATTCTGCAGTGTAATTCGTAGGAAGTTGAAAAGTCAATTTACTCACTGCGGGCCAATTATATTCAGTCTCAACAGAATAGTTTATTGATGCCAGTAGGCCAGTGGGAGAAATGTTTTGCCCCTGTGCTGTATAATATAATATCACATAGCAGACGCTAATGTATATTTCTTAGACCTTGTCAGTTGGCCTTGCCTGTAGGAAAAGGCTGTCTACAGAACAATCACAGCGAACACTACACCATATTCAGTCTGGGAAGCTCGACCCAGGTCAAGAACATCTCAACATGCTATTTGCACTCTTTAGCAGACTATCATGAGGACCTTCAGTGAGGCCAGACAAACCCAGAAGAAAGTCCTGCCCATTTTCATCAGAACGAAACAAGCTCAGAACAATATTCTCCTTCACTGCATCAGTCAGAAAAACCACGTACGCCCTTCCTCACAATCAGACAAACATGGGAGGGTGTCCACCTCGCCTCCGTCAGTTAGGCATTGATGGAAACCCAACTGCTTGCCTTCCCTCAGGGCCGAACATATGAGAATACCTTCCTATTTCCAAACACAAACAGAAAGCAGAATGGGGGATGCCTTGTTGTTCTCCATGCCTGTGGGGTGGCAATGGAAGTATCCCTGCCACTCCCCAATCAGAGCGAGACAAGCATGGCTGGATACCTGGAAGCCCTCCATCACAGTAAGAGTATGACGTCAGGTGCCCTTCTATTGTCTACCACAATGAGAGGAACGTAGTAAATGGAGGATGCTAAGAGGTCAGTAGTGAGCACAGGAGAAAACCAGTATCCCTTTAATTTTGGTACGAAAACAACAAAGTCGTTGACACGACAAGATATTTTGTTACTGCTCAGTCACATAGTTATGAAAGATCATACAAAAAAGAATTACAAAGCGTGCACATTTTGTAAGAGTTCGTTTTATGACTTTCAAAAATCTGACTGAAAGTAAATAAAAAGCAAGAGTCGCCTTCGTGGATTATATTTACTGGGGAAAGAGGCCAGGCTGAGGTGACTCATTCAAACAGGTCTTTTTCTAATAGCACCGGAATCACTGTCATACATATGCGCCACCTTCTGTTATATTAAAACTTCCAATGTTTTTTATTGTGATTAGTACACAAAAGAAACATCAAGCATAATAATATATAAGTATATTTATAAAACTACAATCCACTTTTTCATTTTGGTATGTGTCCTTTATTTATTTTATTTGCTGTTTACTATTTCTTGGTGCCTTTAAAATACCCCGATCTGGGAAATATAGGAGTTGGCCAATTAGGGACCAATACAAACCTTCAAGGGCTAGCAATGTCCCAGCCCTGACCGAAGTGGCATGACACACCAACTCCATGTGTGGCATCCTGTAGTGTCTCTGGTACAGGGAGCCCTTGCTGTTTAGGCTTAAGTCTTGTAGGGCTGGGACTACCTTCAATCAGGCTGTCACCCCACTCTCTCCAAACTTGGGACAGGGTGCGGTCCCCCACCCTGTAACGAGTTGGTGGAGGGTGAAGTGAAAAGCAAGAGGTTGAAAGCTTCAGTTTTCTGCTTCATTCATTGAGGTGAGAAGGAGCTGTGAGCCTGTCCCAACAATCTACCAAACATCAACTGCTGAGGAGCTGAAGTAGACCGGCTCAAGGTAAGGGAAAAAACACTCATGTGTGCATATGTGACGGCTTGTGAGAGAGAGAGTGTGTGTGTGCATACATGTGTTTCATTGTGAGCATGTGTATGTGTGAATCATATATGTACCTGAGTAAAAGTGAATGAGTGACAATGAGTGAAAGGGGCATTTATTGAGAACGAGCAAGCGAGTGACAGTGCACACAACTGTGTGTGATTATCAATGAGTAAGAGTAAAAATGAGTGAGACTGAGAATGGGAGCATGAGAGTGAGATTGTGAGAGTGAGTGGAAGTGAATGTGAGTCAGAAAGAAAAAGAGCAGGTGCAAATGAATGAGTGGGAATGATTGTGAGTGAGAATCATTGAGAGAAACTGTGACGAAGAGAGAGCAGTTGGTGTGAGAATGAGCGTGAGAATGAATATGAGGGAGATTGAGTAGCAATAAATTCGAGTGAGTGAGAATGAATGAATGAGAATGTGTGTGAAGAAGTCTGAGAGAGTGGCAATGATCACCAGTGACAGTGAGGGAAAATGAATGAGTTACTAAGAATGAAAGAGTGCTAATGAATGTAAGAATGGGAATGAATGAACAAATGTGAGTAAGTATGAGGAATTGTGAGTAAAAAAATGTGTGAATGTGAATGAGTGAGACTGAATGAGTGAGAATGAGCATGAGGGAGTGTGACAGGGTTAAAACCAACATCAGTGATTGTCTGTGAGAATGAGTAAATTACGTAGAATGAATGAGTGAGAATGAATGTGAGGGATTATGAGGAGTGTGAGTGAGAATGACTATAAATGTGAGGGAGTGAGAATGAGTGTGAGTGAGCATGACTAAGTATGAGTATGAGTGAGGGATAATGAATGAGTATGGGTGAGTGTGAGTGAGGATGAGTGTGAATTAGTGTGTGAATGTAAGAGAGCATAAGTAAATGAGATTGTGTGTGTGAGTGTGTTATGCTTGCAAGTCTGCTGCTGGCCCTGGTGTACCACAGATAAATATTTGCTACAGAGGGACCCATGGCAAAATACTGCAGCTGACAAACTGTAGGGAATTCTGGGAATATTCAGCATCTATGGCAAATGCTGGTGCTGGTATACTAAGTGTAATAGCTGGCATTTGTGTTACCCATGGGAAAATTCTGGTGTTTGCATTTTGGAGGTAAATATCGGCATACCATGCATCCATGGAACAATGCTGCTTCTGGGATACTAGAAGTAATTCTTGGCATATGGAACAACACTGGTAAATTACTAGTGGTGGCAGATTGGTGATATGTTCTGCTACAAGGGGCACATTAGAAGTAAGCCTTGACATTAGGGGCACCCATGGCAAAATTCTGGCACTAGCATACTAGAGATCATTCTTCGCATATGAGACACCCATGCAAAAATGCTGATGCTGGGATAATGGAGGGAATTCTTGGCATAAGGGATGACAACCATGGCAGACGATTGGTGGGGGTAGGCACGACAAAATGCTGTCACTAACATACTAGAGGTTATTTTTGACATGCAGATCAACCATGGTATATAAACAGCATCAAGAGCAAAATTCTGGGATGGGCATCTTTTATTTAATTCTTGGCATAAGGGGTACCCATGACAAAATGTTGGCTGTGGCACAATGAAAGTAATTACTCTTATTGGGGGCACCCATTGCACATTTTGAAAAAAAAAGGAAAAAGGGGTCAACTCCTGAGGAACACCTGGCTCATTGAATTGGCATGCTCTAAAATTACTTATTTATTTATAAAGTTTTATATAGCGCGAACATGACCACCGAGGGCATCAGAGCACTTTACAGATTATGCAGCAAGACGGGTACAGGCAAACAAACAGAATCAACAAAGCGAAAAGTACACAGTCTTAAAATGTCCGACATTCTCCTGAGCCAAGCAGCCGGGCCACAAATCAACGGTTATGGCCCCAGAATCAAATGGGGAAGTCAGACTGAGGCAGAAATTTCTTCATCAAGAGCCCTTTGACTTCGCTTTTGAAGAGGACAGTGGTGGAAGGGTTCATCCTGACTTCGGGGGGAAGGGAGTTCCAGATCCTTGGAGCCATACCTGAGAAGGCTCGATTATAGGTCTTTTTTTCCTTGAATTTTTGTGGTTTGAGTAATAGGGTGCTGGCGCTTCTGGAGGCTCTTGAACCACATGAGAGCTCCAGTTTCTGAGCAAGGTACAGTGGGGTCTTGAAATGGATGGCTTTGTGTGCCATGCATGCAATTTTTAACTGTATCCGAGCTTCATATGGAAGCCAATTCAGGGCCAGCAAGTCTGGAGAGATGTGGTTGTATTTTTTAGTGCCAGTTAAGAGCCTAGCAGCAGAATTAAGGGCCACCCTAAGAGGAGCCGTTTTTGCTCTGGGCAAGCCGCAAAGCGTTGCGCTGCCATAATCCAGCTTTACGATCACTAATGCTTGCACTGCCACCTTTAGGTCATGAGCAGGGAGAAAGGGTTTGAGCTTCCTTAGGATGCTGAGTTGGAAGTTCGCTCCTTTGGTGAGGGAACTGATGTGCTTTTGCATGTTCAGACCTTTGTCTAGTATAATACCCAGCGAGGATGCAGAGTCCACGAGGTGAGGTTTGCAGTTAAGCGCCGTAAACTGATTCAGCCATTGCTCCATGACCGGAGATTGTTTGTGAGGTGAGATTAGGAGGAATTCCGTTTTTAGAGCATTTAGTTTCAGGTGGTTACGTGTCAGCCAGCTTTGTGTTTCCAGCAGGACTGAGTTGAGGGACTGAATATTAAGAGCCCTTTCAGAATCTATGAGGTTTTGGGAAATTTATGAGGAAATTGAGCTTTAAAATGCACTGTTTGACACCACTTTTTAAAAATGTTCTTGGGAGAGAAACCCCCACCTCTGAACCCTCTTAGAACAAATCAACAAAGCTTGCTTTGCTTGTCTGCTGCAATCTGAAATATCTATTATGGCCCACGCTTTCAAAGATCATCGTCTGCCTCTACTCGTGTGATCACAACATTTCCAAGTAATTACAGGGAAAAGCATTTTGGTACACGGTTCCTGGCACTGTCTCTTCAATTCATAATTTCCTCTAGTAGCTCAGGTGTCAAAAAGTGTGTTGTGGTCACTGTTACCATGTCATAACTGCCATACCATAAATATACAGAGCAACATTTAGGAACAGGAAGGAGGGAGAATTTGAAACAAATAGAAGGAATGTATTTTCCCCATTAACTTATATTGAAGTGGAGATCTTTTTAGACAATAGACAGCCAAACTAAAGTGCTTTTTGGCTTAAAACATCGGGAGCTGCTGCCTGAATCGTGTGTGTGTTGGCATGTATGCACCAGTTGTAATAAGCAATAGCAATACACTGAGCTAAATTATCAGTGGAGGTGTTTCTTGCTTTGCCATTTCTTCCCTTGAAGTTTATTAAAACAGTAAGACTACCGAAGCAGAAACTGTATAAAAAAACAACATCGCTATGTTTATGTTATTTATAAAACCCAGCTCCCACCAGGGGCTGCTGCCAGCGTGGGGGCAAATAATTTTTAAAAATGCATTTACCGGCTTCTCCCACTGCCGCTCCCGCTGCTGGCCGCCTCGGTGCTCCTCTCTTCCGGAAGTCCCTGGCCAACACAGGCTCCCGTACTCCCCACCCAATCCAGACGCTGCTCTCATGCTGTGAGAGCAGAGCCTGGATTGGTCTGAGCGGCCTGGTTAGGAGCCTGTGCCATTTCTCCACCCAGCTGTACAATACAGCTGGGTGGAAAAATTCTAAGTGCGCATGTGTGTTTGGCCGGCCTAATACGGCCAACCAAACTGACATGTGGACTTACAAGTGCCCTCCACTCCTCCTCTCAGTCCCTGGCTAGAGTCAAGAAAGGATTGCCTGAAACCAGTGAAAAATAAAATTATAATAAAATTGTTTTATTATTGTTTTATTTTCCATTCTGCAGTGGGGCGACGCTCCCCCGCCATTGCGAAGGAGCTGCAGCTGCCTGCTCCACAGAATGAAGGGTCCAATGTACAAAACACAGGTTGCAAACCAGTTGGTGATTTTTGCCACACCAACTCATTAGCAACCTGCCCTTCATTTTGAAATGCAACTGACACACTATTCAGACGCAGCGGAAAATGCACTTCTGCAGGAAGTTAAACAACCTATTCCTTGTTATCAGTGGTGGCTGCCATAAACAAAGGGTGGTGGGGCAGCTGGAGGGAACGCGGGAGGGGTCAGGCGAGGGTGGGGGGAGAGAGGGGGTTAGAAATACTTTTTTTTTCTTCTTTTTTTTTTAAACGTACCTTTAGCCGCCGGCCGCCTCCAGCGTCGCGCCACCTCTCCTCTTCCTGCCTGGTCCCAGCAGCCCCTGTGACAGACTCCCATCCAATCCCCGTGCTGCAGGGCAGCGCTGGGATTGGCCTGAACGGGCTAGAAAGACGCTCTGCTCAGGCCAGGGAGTCTGTGGGGTTTCTCCAGCCCGGCTGCTCAATGCAGCTGTGTTGGAGAAAACCTAAGTGCACATGTGTATTTTGGTCAGCTTGAGGCGGCCGGCCAAACACACATGAGCAATTAGGGAGTGGAGTGCACGTAGCACTCCTCCTCCCCCCTCCCATGCGTCAGCCTCGCCCCTAAGCCGGCAAATGCAACATAAAACGATGCAAGAAATATTTTTCAGTTGCTGGTTATGAGTCAGGCAGTGAGGCAACGCTCCTCCGCCACTGCTTGTTACTGTGCCCGAGGAGGAAGGCATTTTGTGACCCTAGCAAATTTCTGTAAATGTAGGAATGGAGACTTAAAAGGAGGAGCAGGCCTCCATCTCTGCATTCACATTCTGTTATTCACAACGTTTTTGAGAGCCCCTGGGGCAATCACAGTTTGACATCAGAGGGAGTTTGCAGTGGCCCTTGGACCACTTCCTGCTCATCCGAGTCAGCTCGCCACCATTCACTTTGAGAATGAGCTACCACCTCACATCAGGTGTTGGGAACCAGTAAATGGGTTGCAACACCAAAAGCTTTGATACAAATCATGCCGGATAGCAATGAGAAGGGAGTAACCCTTTCATGCCCCCTCCTCCTCGGAGTGAGTGGCAAAAGGCACTTTGCAAGTTGGAAAAAAAATCCGATCACAAAATACTATTAGTACACTGTGGCTTGCGCTTTTGCAGTTTTGCAAAACCTGTGATTTTGCAATTCCAGGGGTTAAGAACGAAAGAGCACTTTGTACATCAGGCCCAAAATTACTTTTGCACTCCTGCTATCCCTAATAGTAAGCATCTTTATTTTGGCAACAAGAAAAATGCAACTGGGACATAAATAAAGTAATTGCTGGGACATGTAATTGTGACGTTATCACTTTATCATCAGTGCGTTTTAGGTACCTGCAAACAGCTTCCACCGTGATGCCAAAGGAATGAAGCACAATTTGCAAGTCTGATAGCGTGATTGCAGAACGTCCCTCATTGTGGATGCAATTAGTGGACATGTTGCAGAACAGTTTCTATATCGAGCTGGCGATAGGAAGGCTGCCATATGTTTTGTTTCAAATGCATGCCTCTTGGATTCCAGTACACAATTGCAAACAAGTCCCAAAGGGCATTCTTTTAAAGTGGCCGTCTATTCAGAATGCGTTTAATCCACTATGAGTGCTATTTTTTCATTTGATAGAATTTTTAGCTTATTTTACAATATGAATCCATATGAGCAGACAATAATTTTGGTTTCTTTCTGATGTTTGTTTTAAGAGGATTTGCACAATTCTCTTCCCTTTGCAAGAGAAATCTACTGGGAGGGATATGTAACCCATGCTAGCAAAGGGTGCCTGAAATACAAATATGCTATTTACAGAATAACACTGCTGGAAGTGATTCAATTGCAATGCAAACAAGCATTGGCAAAGCCAATAGGTCTCACCTTAAGTAAGTCCGTTTTTATATAGCGCAGCTACTCACCCTTACGGGTCTCAAGGCGCTGGGGGCCGTCGTGGAAATTAAGTGAGCTATTGCCCAGAGTAACATGGTGCTGAGCTAAGCTGCCGCCGGAGCCGGGGATCGAACCGTGAACCCTGTGCTCCGAAGTCAGCTGCCCTGGCCGCTGCACCACACCTCTCCACCTTGGAACCTATTGGCTCTGCCAATGAGTTTAAGTCATGCTGCACAGTTCCCCTGATGCTGTGAAGCGTGGCAAAAGAATTAAAAAAAAAAACCTTTTGACATGGATGGCAGCATTATTTTGTAGGTGAACGCACCATGTATATGCGTGCCTACAAATTTATCAGGGTGCTTTTTTTTCAGCTACCAATCCAAGTTGGATCTGTAACTTAAAAGAAAAAAACACTGGGGAAAGGGTGCAAAAGCAAAACAGGGGGAGAAGAACCAAAGCAGGAGATGCAGACAGGGGGGTGACAAAGCAGGATACTGACACAACACAGGACTGGCAGAGAAGCACACAACAAGACATAGCAACACGGAGAGCACAGAAGTACACGGCGAGGCAGAGCAATTCTGAGATAAGGGGAAGCAATATGGTGAAGCAACATGGGGTGGAAACAACATGGGAAGGGCAAAGAAGCACAGGGTGAGACAGAGCAATGTGGAGACCTGGGCGGTGGCAAATAGCACAGAAGCACACAGCGTGACAGCAACACGGAGACTGGGGTTGGAGTTAGAGAAGCACACAGTGAAACAAAGCAACATGGAGACATGGGAGAGAGAGAAGCACATGCTGGAGACAGAGTAGTAGCGAGATGGGGACAGAGAAGCACATGAGGGACACATTTGGAAACTATGCACTCTTGTCGAGAGCTTAACTAAAAAGAAAAAAGTAGCAACCAACAAAAGCAGTGTAAGAACACAGTTATGCATCCATACTCCAAGGGAGGAACAAACTAACAATGGGAAACTTATGCCCACACACCATCACATAAGAAGCAAACACATAAGAGTGACAATGAGGCCAACCATTGGTAAACAATGGATGGGCACTATGCCCACTATAAACTGCTGCTGACCAGATTACTGTTGACCAGATTACTAAATGCATGGCGCGATCCACTGTGTCACAATCATATTATGTACTTGTGGTTATATTAACAGTTGGGCCTTGAACGCAATTTGTATTTGCACTTATATTTGCGTTCCTGAGTTGCTGTGATATTACAAAAGGGGGCACTGATTCTTGTAGGTGGCTTTTGCCCCTGCCATTCTGCGAATGATAGTAACAACACAACTTACTAACCATCACACTCCTACAAGTGTGGCAATTCGGACCATTCCAGGGACCCAAAACAATAAGAATGGATCTGGCGGCAGGTAATAGTAACTTTTTTATGTATAGTGAATTAATAATCAACTGTTGTTGTGTTCATCTCTAAATTAGCCAGACATCGCCACCTTGTGGCAGACTGTCACAAGTGCTGGTGCCGAGCACCAGAAATCACCGGCTCAAATTAAGCACTGAGCCCTGGCACATTTTTGTTTTTTACAAACTAAGCACTGCCTACAACCCGTCTAGGGCCTTAAGATCTGTAGATTCTAATTTGGTGGTGGTACTTCATTTAAATTTAGCAAGGAAGGGAGGAAGCTCCTTTCAAGCAATAGCACTGGTGGAACAATACACCTATGGAAAAAAAAAGCCATCTCTGATTAAGAAAGCAGTTGAAGACTTGGCTGTTTGCAGCATAGACTTTTGGACTGCTGGGATGTCACAGTAGTAGCAGGTTAGCCCTGGGAAGACCTTCGGGTGCCAGCCATGCGCTTTGCAAATTACTAGAACATAACGTACCATAACATACAAAGTAGACGTTTTACCCACTGCTCCGAGTTTCCCTGCTACCTTGTCTCCATTATATGTGTGCACTAATTCTGATAGCAGGTGCATGCCCCGTCCCTGGCAATCGGTTGCACAGCAGGAGTCCGCAATGGCGTAAACCCAGCTGTGGCCCGTTACAGCAATGTAGCCCATGTGTGCCATAATTAGGGGACAGAACAGCTGCGCTAGATCTAGCATTTTCTATCAAACAGCCAAATGCTTTAAAGTTGTCAGAATGATGAACAATCATGCACATAATCTCCACTAAATTAATTTTATGTACAGGTTTAGTGTGAATATTTATTGAGAATATGTTGAAAATCTAACTGACTTCTACTATTAGTAGTCGTGATGAGGGGCACCCACATTATCGTGCAAGGAGCATTTAATGAGTTGTACAAGGTGTAAAGAGTGCTAGATATTTTTCGGACCATTGCTTTGTCCTTGAATCTGTTAACTGGGATTTGGTTACAGGTTGCCTGGACTTACAAGCCTTGGTTGAGTAGCCTACATGCAGCAAACCCTTAGTAGTAGAAGATCAATAGAAGGTCTAGAAGCCTATAGATAGAGGTATTGGAAGAAGACAGGTTTGATTGACAGCCTGAAGCACCAGCCAGTGAAGTCAGAGTCCTGAAGCATCAAAAGCTAAAATAACAGCCTAGTACCCAACAGAGAATAAGCTAAACGGCAAACTTAGTACCCAGCAGAGAAAGGGATCAAATGACATCCCACATACCTTACTGAAAATGAGATAGCATGACAACCCTAATGGCAGCCTTACTACCCAGCAGAGTATGAACTGGCATCCTGCAGGGATTTTACTTGCTCATCTGCCTTAGTGCTTGGTTTTTCATAATTCTTCAGTCTCCAAGATTTATGATGCTTTGGCAGAACAGAGACCTGGGATAAAAGAAGCTGCATGCATTAATTGGAGTGGACGGAATACCGAATATATGGAGTCTGACGGAGCAGGGACCTCCAAAGGTAGGAATGAAACAACATAAGGGTTTATTTTGTTTCATTCCTACCTTTGCTGAGCACAGGGAGTCAGCAATAGCCCTATAACGCATGTGGCCCTAATTGTCCCGTTTCTGTTTAAGAAAGAAGTTTTAATTGCTCTAGTTCTGGTAAAGTTGTACAATTCCTTTGTGGAAGGCGTTGTTAATAATAATGTGCATCTCATGCTTGCAAATTTACCAGTAAGAGGGCTTTCCTATGCTTCGATTTCTATGTCAATCATCCAACAGAGTTATCTCTCCAGAACTCTTTCTAAGTACAAGTCCAGTCCTTCCATGTAACTAACTCCATTTTGAATACAGGACACCAAAAAGTAGCTTCTGCACAATTATCCAGTTCTCACTAGCATATCAATCAGCCCCTGCAGTTGTTTCAGCTCCAATTATAAGTTTTCATTTGCATAATTTAGTGTCCAACTTTTTTTCATAATCCTTTAGGAGAGGTGCCGAAAGCACTTACATATTCCCTTTTTTAATCATTATTCTTAATTTCTATTGCTGCCAATAGGATCACATAGGACAACTCCTCTCCCATCCATAGGCACAAATGTACCCTTTGATCAAGAGAGCCAGTGCTCAGCTCAGGAGCTCTATGATGGCTGCACAGACTCCAGAAATAGGGGAAGGGGTTCATGCAATGCAAGACCAGGACTGCAGACTCTGAGTCCTATAGTCTTCTATAAGAGCACACTTATTGTCACATTAAACTGCAGAATTATCAGTTCTAATAACCAAAATTGGCACTAGTATGATCATATTAATAAGACACTGAGCATCATATGTGAAAATTGAAATAAGATGGATGGATTGCTAAAGTAAATGTTCATGAATAAGCTATTACTTTATTGGTTGCAAAAAGTAAAGTAGGTTGGGGCAGGATTGAGTGAAATTACAGGGTGAATTTGTAAACAGCCCACATTTGCCTGTTTTTCCCCTGCAGAGAAAATTAGGATTGTTCCACGGGTGAAGCCAGCATTGGCAAAGCCAATAGGCCTTGCCTATGCAAGAGCTATTGGCTTTTCCAATACGTTTTAGCAATGTTGTACACCAGAGTGGCTGCTGTTCAGCATGGCTAAATGTTAGACTTTTAGAGTAGTGCCGAGAGCAATGACGTTGAGTACAGTGGTGCAGAGTAAGAGTGGCACAGAGTGCAGTGACGTAGAGAGCAATGGTGTAGAGTGAAATAGCGTGCACTGTCGAAGAGTGCAGTGGCATTGAGTAGAATGTTGTAGAGTATAGTGACGTAAAGTGCAGTGGTGCAAAGTAGTTGGTATAGGTACAGTGGCAAAGGGTGCATTAGTTTTGAATAAAGTGATGTAGAGTGAATTGGCGTAGGTGCAGTGGTTTACAGTAAAGTGGTCTAACATGGAGTGCAGTGGCATAGAATGGTGCAGCATAGAGTGCAGTGGCGTGGAGTGGAGTGGCGCAGAGTGGCATACAGTGCAGTGGCATAGAGTAGACAGTTTTAGAGTAGAGTAAAGTGGAGTGGAGTGGTGCAGGGTAGAGTATAGTGGTGCAGGGTAGAGTGCAGTGGCATAGGGTAGTGGCATAGAGTAGAGTGGCATTGAGTAGAGTGGTGCAGCGTTGATTGCAGTGATGTAGAGTGGAGTGGCACAAACTGGAGTACAGTGGCGTAAAGTGCAGTGGCATAGAGGGCAGAGTCGTAGAGTAAATTGTTTCAGGGTTGAGTGAAATGATGTAGAGTGCAGTGGTGCAGGGTAGAGTGGAGTGGTATAGAGATGTGGCGTAGAGTGCATTGGCATAGAGTGCAGTGTTGCAGAGTGGCCTGGAGTGGTGTAGAGCGCAGTGGCGAAGAGTGCAGTGGTGCGTATTAGGGTGCGGTAGAGTGCATTGGCATAGAATAGAGTGATGCAGGGTAGACTATAGAGGCGTATACTGGAAGTTGCGTAGAGTGCAGTGTCAGAGTGCAGTGGTGCACAGTAGATTACAATAGCATTGAGTGCATTAGCATAGAGTGCAGAAGAGTGTTGTAGAGTGGTGCAGAGTAGAGTACAGTGGTGCAGAGTAGAGTGCAGTGGCGCAGAGTAAAGTGGCGCAGAGTAGAGCGGGGCAGAGTAGGGTATAGTGGCATAGACTGCAGTGTTGCAGAGTGCATTGGCATAGAGAGAGTGGAGTGGTGTAGAGTAGAGAGACGTGGAGTGGTGCAGAGAAGAGTGCAGAGGCACAGTGCGGAGTGGAGTGCCATAGTGTGGAGTGGTGCAAAGCAGAGTGGGGTAACGTGGAGTATGCATGGTATGGTAGCGCAAGTCATTACAGACAACAAATCTTCAGTTGTAATGACTATTACATTTGCACTCACATACAGTTTTACTCAGAAAAGTATACAGCACACAAATGATAATATGTGGAAATGTCATCACCCAATGTATTGATTTGATCATCAGCACAGTTCATTTACAGACATTTAAATTTTGTTATGTGCTAGAAAAAAATATAACATCTGTACAGCCTTCCTCAAGCAGGCCCCCACTAGCCAGCATGATTGTCACATAAATCTTCTCACTCTGAAATCAGAGAATGGAAAATAAACACCAAGCTCCCTGGAAAACACAGCCTGGCATTTAACCTATGTCTTTGAATGCCCAGCAAATATGACAACATAAGAACAAGATTTAAAGGCCTGTTTACAGAAAGGGAGTTTGTGGAAGAATACAGTTAACAAACTTTGGGCAACGGGAGGGATGAACTCCAGCTGGACAGCCTAAAGCAAATAAAGCCAGCAAATAGAAAGGCAGAAAATTTGAGTTACAAATCACAAAGCTAATGGTAGGCAATGGGCGGAATACATTCCTAGGTCAACTTTCTGAATGTCCCCGCGATGTCTTCAGCATGGGCTGCGACCTAAAAACACTAAGCCTAAAGCCCAGCACAATTGCTTTTATGAGCACTGTTAGGAGCCGGGCAATGCAGTTACCTTAATGCAGCGGTCTTCAAACTGTGGGGCGCGCCCCCCTGGGGGGCCGTGGATGTGTTCCTAGGGGGGCGCCAATGGGTCTGCAATTACATGCAAATGAAGATAGCCTGGAAGCGGGAAAGGCTCGTTTCTAGGCTATCTTTATTTACATGCAGCATTTAAGGTCCATAAGAAAGTGTGACGACCGTAGTACTGAGTGGCATGGGGCAGGTTCAGGGAGTGTGGAGACTGGGTTAAAGACATAGCAAAAAAAGAAAAAAATCTGCATTTTTTTCACCTTCAGGTAACTGCATAATAGAAACACGCACACATCTCAAAATAAAAATAAATGCAAGTTAAACTAATCAAAGGGAAATACACTCTTTTACCTTTTGAAATCTCGGTTAGCTAATGTGATCACTGCTAATTTCTTTGTGTGTTACCAGAAAGTCACAGAATTAAATCCTTAATGGTGCAGTGAGGAATAGTGGCTTGTTTATTTACAGTGCTATGGGGACGAAGTGTGTGACGGAAAGCACTGTGAATGTCATTATTTTAAAGTAGAATTACACAGTATAAAACAGGCTGCTGCAAAATACTGTTTAAGATAAAACAAGTGCTTTATATTATAAAAATATATAGTTTAGTGAGAAACATTCAGACTATATCTATAGGAAATATTTGATATGTGTCCATTAAAAGGGTGCACTCTTTTTAATGGACACATATTAGCTCTCAAAATAAATAAGTATTTGTCACCGTGAAGCTACAAGTGACTATTAACTAAAACCTACACTGGCTCCAAAGCAGCCTTTATATTTGGTGATTAATCAATTGCACACATTTAGATTTCTTTCAGGTAGGGGGCATCCTGGTGAGAAGGCATATTGTTTTTTAACAGTTCTCTACTCTTCTATCTGCTTCACAGGAGCACCCCTCTCACCGCATGCATGTTCTGTGAGTGGTCCTAACCACTATGTTATGGGGGACATAACTGGACCCCAGTTATGGGGGACATAATTGGACCCCAGTTATGTCAGTCTTACGATGAAAAAGAACGTGGGGGGTTAACATTCGGGCCCACTTCACCATTTCTGAATATGGCACAGGGCCCAAACAACAGAGGGAGGGAGGGGGGCTAAATGTACTTTTTTGTTCTTTTACACAAAGCAGCAGAAAACATGATTTGGGCATCTGGCCTATAAGTGATGGCCCTGTTCAGTTGGCAAAGTAGACAGTTTGCTTTGTAGGACTGTATGTATCGTTGGTGCCACAGCTCCTTTAGAGACCCAGGGCCTACTTGCTGTGCCGGTGTTGCCTTGGTCCTCAGAGCAATGGACCAAGGGAAGGGAAAATTGAAGCGCAGGAGACAACTTGATTTGGGCATCAGAGAGATGGGGGTGGATGATGAGAGATCAGAGGGAGAGAGATGAGGTGAGATGGGAGCCCATGTTGTTAACAAAGGTCTGAGGCGACAACAAGTTAGTGGCTATCATTAGTGAAGCAGGAGTAGTGATGCTTTTGCCCAGGGGCCCATTGCATCACAATTATGAATGTTTTACTATATAAAATGGGCATGAGGGCTCATTTTCCTTGCTAGCATCAGTGCAGATGGCACCCTTGGTGCAAAAAAGGGGGCAGCATGCAGTAGCTCATTTTTTTCAGAAAGAGACTGAGCTTGTTTTGAGATTGAAGTGTTGGTCAGACATGGTGGGGAATGAGTGAAAGAAGAGGAAATAGCCAGCTTCTCAGGGCTACTGCCATCATGAGTGCAGCAGGTGGAGTTGCATTGGGGCCCACAGCACCCCTATTATGGAGAGTAGTGTGTTGGTCAATTCTGTTCTTGCTTGCATGCTGTTGCTTTTTTGTAAGCCCCACATTTAGTGTGCAGTACAAGCTACAGAAGAGCACACCTAACATGATCTCATGATCCCCCCTGCGATCATCTCTACCCCTTTCCAAATCCTTGCCATATAGTTTTGGGGTGGGGTGGGGCCCAAATTCAAAACATTTTGCTTAGGGGGGCTCAGAGCAAAAAAGTTTGAAGACCTCTGCCTTAATGGCAACTGCATAAAAGTAATTACATTGCCGCAGCCCCCGACAGCACTTGTGAACGCAACTTCCCCATTATGGAAGCCTGTGTGCAATGTCAGTCTGGCACTGTAGCAGGCAGGTGCCCACACAGCAACTCCTACTATGGAACTTGCTTTTAAGCTCAGTCAGGGGCCGGGAAGTGTAATTACCTAAATGCAATTAACATTAAAGTAACAGATCGTTCTGGACTGTACAGGTGTTCCTTGTTTCTTGCATTTCTCGCTTCGGGGAAACAAGGAATACATGTGCTGCGCAACACTGAGCTGTATTAGGCCTTTTTAAAAAAAATCCGGGTCAGGCGGGTTCAAACCAGGGAAACTGGGGATGATTGGCCACTGTATCACATCTGCTTACGGTGGATTCATAAATGAAAATTCGCCACTCCAAGGTTGGGAAGTCTTGTATCAAGGTGAACCATGAAAACTTAGCAAGGAGACATAGAGCAACTGAGAATCTCGACCATGAGAACTTTTAATGAATATCTGTGCTAGGCAAGAGTGAGATTTAGGCAGATGTGAGCGATAATCTCTTAGTGAGCTAAGAACTACCTGATTTGATGTTCAACTGAGCAATTGAATTCCAATTGTATTTTCTTTTCTCTACCCTATGCAATTAAGCTGGTTGACAAGATTATGAGTACCAGATGTGGAGTTAAATTTTTAAAGAGATTTTCCACTTTTCTGTTCAACAGGACCGGAATTTGAGGGGGTTGTGGCCTCTGGGTATCAATTAAGGTCAAATGGATGTTACATCCTTGTGATACTGCTTTCTAAATACATTTCCTATCTAAGAGGGCTTTTAGGGTTTTGGACTGCTAAACTATGCATGACAATATGCTAAAATGAAGTGAAAATACCCAACCCTACAAGACCTGCATGTCAGGTGAATAAAGCATTTCTATGAAGTTGTGATGGGGGGTGTATTAACATCAGCATTCCTTGCATCTAAAGCAATGATTTACAAAACACAGCGGTTCAAGACTGACAGAAGTTTGGCTAACCAAGCTGTGGCGGTGCTAAACAATTATGCAGCACTACATTTCCTTTGGGGAAAATAAATATCTCTGTTATTTTCAAATAAATTCCATAATTCCCTGCTCCCAACACGCCAAAAAGACACACCCATAGTCACTGGAGGGAATCTTGCAATGTCTCAAATGATGTACTGCAGCACCACGCCAGATGTGTGTGGTCGTTGCTTGAACAATACTACCTATAGTGAGTGGTAAGAGATTGGACCGAGTAGGCATGCTCTACTTTCGAAAATACATGGACATAAAATGAAAACCTATTGAGAGCTGACAGTCATGTTTGAGAGTCATTTTCAAAATGTGAATACAAGGGAGAAGAGGATGAGGAAGCAAAGTGTAATTGCTCACCCACCCACCTAGTCAATCAATAAATAGTAAGTGATTGACCTACATGCTGGGTAATGGTATTGGTAACATACTGTCAATCATCAGCAGAACAGGGTTAACCTTCTTCAATCAATTATACATATTCATCAGTGATAAAGCCAATAGGTCTTGCATACTTTAACTGTCTATATTTGTGTTTTAATGGACAACAGTTGTTGTGTGATTTTTTATTTGGGTCCCCGGACAGAAAACACGCTTATAACCATATATGAACAAACAAAATGCAACACAGATACATGCTTGCATCACATACAAGCATATAAACGCACGTCAGTGAGCAGTATGTGAGTTGATGGTTCGATGGTTGTGTGGATACATACAAGGACGGATAGGTTAATTGGATAAATGGCTTAATATTTGGGTGGATTGATGACTGCAAGCAAAAATTAGTGAACCTCGAATGTATGAAAAGCAACATACAAACTGAGAATTTCTCCTGAGTTTTTACTTAAGAAATGTATTAATCAATAAAACATTTACATCACCCTAAAGATCTTTTGCTGGTCATCTAGGGACTGCTAGCACTCATTTTGTTCTCCACCCTTTGACCCAACTCCAAAATCCATTCTTTTCAATATATTTCATCATAAATCCTGTTCCTCGTTAAATCAAGTATTCTAATACTATTTTGTGATAGCTTAAAATAAACACAACGATTTGTTAAACTTCCAATGATTTGAAACGTTGAGTCCTTAGTCATTCTGTGAGATGAAGGTTTGGTGTGGACACAGATGTGTGGTAATGTGGTTTTACTGACGTGCACCTGCAATGGTGTGAGTTATCTGACATTTGGTGAGAACGTGGGGTTTTTGTGGTCATCTGATGATGCTGTAACGCGAGGGTGTGGTAAAGACGTGAGGTGTGTGGCTGTAAGGAAGTGGAGCATTAAGTGATCTGACAATACTGCCAAGTGGGGATGAGATAAATAAGTGAGGTGTGTGGGGAATCAGCCTTGAGTACAGAATGGGTAACATAAAATGGTAAGATGTCCGAGGGTCTGCTTTTATGAAATCCTGGCTCTGGTGATGAAGGTAAACGCGTTTGAATGTGCTGTTAAGTGTAAATAAAGAGATGATCAACTAATGAGTTGTGTAGAATGTGGCACAGTTGAGAAATGTGAAAGCATGTCATAAAAGACGAAATGTGTGTGTGGAACTGGTAATTCTATAAAGTGAAGCTATGAAAGGTAGCATGGGTTGTGTATAGTTAGTCTGCAATAACTTTGATGGGGAAGTCCTTTTGCGGGACTGTTGAGTTGTGCATTTGTAATAGGGGTGATGCAGACCGGTCATGTACAGTAAATAGGCATTATGCACTGAGAGGTTGATGGATGCTTGTCGTGAGCAATGGAGAGGTGATCTGCTATTAGTATTTGTATTTAGGAATTTATAGAGCTCAATTATCCAAAGGTCTCTAGGTGCTGCAGAAACAGGTTTTATTGGATAGGATGGCTGAGGTGCATACTGTTTGTTAACATACATCACGTTTTTTAGCTTTTTTCTCAATTCAAAATAAGGGACTGTCTATCTTTGATTGAGAGGAAGAATTTCAGGCTTTAGGCCTCAGGTAGGAAAAGGATTGGCCGGCACTCGTAGATAAGAAGAACTTCATCATACACGTGTTAGACAAGCGCAAGTGTCGGCCAGGGTTATGAGGAAGATTACAATGACTTAAAAAGTGTGAATAGGGGAACTGGATGGTAAGATGTCGAATACACCTGGCTTGGAAAGAAATTGTAGATGCTATTGGTAGCAATTCAGATGGAGAAGATGAAAGGCCCACGAAAAATAAGGGGATGGAAGGATTCCGAATACGGGGAAGCAAGATGGTGTCTGTGTGATTCTCCACCACTCTGCCGCCCAGGCCGTGAGGAAAAAATTGGCCGTCGGCTATGTTACCTGGCCCCGGGATGCAGCTTCGTAAGGCACTGGGATTGTTTGTGAAAGCCCGACACCGTACTTCGGATGCCGGCTAGGGCCGCCTTTCGTCTATTTCGAGGAAAAGGACTGATGACGTCCCTGTGTGCTAGCCGGCTGACGTCTTTTTGCTTTGCGGCGCCTTTGGGGAGACAGCCACGCAGGTCCGTGTTGAGGCTCAATCTCGCCCCAGACGGAGTATGTCTTCCCGAGGTGCAAGAGGACCCAAAACTAAAGCCGCTCCTGTCAGTGCTGGCCAGGGAGATGTGGAGGGGCTGGACACCACTCTGAAAGGTAAACCGGAGACCGGGGGCTCCAAAAGGACAGCGGGGAGACCAGGGAGGGGTGGAACTTCCAAGGATGGTACTTGCTCTCAACCCTCAATCGCCAAATTGTTCTCTACTGCCAAATTGCCGGCCCCTACAGATGCAATTGTATTACCCCCAGAGGGCGAACTCGGTGTTTCACTGACTGCAAATCAGGGGCATCTTAATTTGCTACAGTCAGGCGCACCTATAATAGAAAATTTTACTCCGGCTCAGACCCAGGTGCCTGTGGTGCCCAGGGATCAATCATCTGGCGCAGAGGGCCCTATGGGATCTGTTGATATTATTCAGCCGGCAGCCCCCCCTCTGGCTTCCACCAATGGGAATACCAGCTTAACAAACCCGCCTGCCCCCGGTGCTGCTGCTTTTCCTTCTGATTCCGATAAACTGGTCTTTAAACCTAAAACGGCTGCAGCCGTAAATTCTGTCCAACACTTTGAAAACAACCTGGGGTCTAAGGCTCCCCAGACTCCCGAGTCTACCGGTGAACATTTTTATTCAGTGTCGGATGGTTCTGACTCTGTGACAGAAGACTGTTTATCTAGCTCAAGCGAGGAAGATTTATCCAACAGCAATGATAGTAATCCCTCCAAAGATACAGGAACTGCTCAGCGACAGAAAAAGGTGCGCAGCAAGGCAAAGAGATGCAGTCATTTTAAATGGGATTACTCAGATTCTCAGATTAGATTAGTGGTGGGGGGACACTGGGTGTTTACTAGCATGTTATTTTTAGTTATTTTGAGGCTGAATTCAGGGGGAAAAAACGCAAAGCGCGAAAATGTGTAAAAAAAAAAAAAAAAAAGGAGAAATCTTTGTATGTCATTGCATTCAGAATAATGATGTTCTTTGGGACCTGGAAGTCTATGGTAGCACTGGTTGGATTTCAGATCTATTTTGGGTATAATTTTTATGTAACCCTTATGATGTTTACTTTTTGGTACTGTATCATGTTTGAATATGAATAATATAACTAATCTTAGAATTATTTCGGTAAATATCTGCGGCTTGAACGATGCTCAAAGGAGACAGAAGGTGGCACAAGGTTTGCGCTTGCTGGGGGCTGACGTAGTTTGCCTCCAGGAGACACATATCGATGGATCGCAGATACACCTTTTAAATTCTTTGGGGTATAGAATAATTGGGGGGACATCCCAGGGTGCGCGTGTGAGAGGCGTAGGGATTATGGTCCAACGGAATCATTCACTTAAATCTACCTGTGTGAAGTCCGACCCTCTTGGGAGATGGGTCATAGCAGAATGCCGGCTTTCGACCGAATTTTCTTTTACTTTATGTCCCATATATGGGAGCAATACTGATGACCCTGGGGTAATCAACTGGATCTCAGGAGAATTAGCCCATTGGCCTCTCCCAGTTGTTATATGCGGGGATCTTAATATTAATTTACCTAGCAAACAGAGAGTGAACAACCAGTGGAACTATACAGGCCGGAAGCCAAAAGTATACCAAGCTTTAATAAATTTAATGCACACACATGGGCTTATCGATGTGTGGGCTAATTTAAAACCAAATCAAACAGGCTTTACATACTACTCAGCCCCGCACCTTTCCTTAGCGAGGCTAGATTATTTCCTGGCTTCTTCATCTTTGATCCGTGATTGTGCTATTGACACCGCCCCGCGATTTTTGTCAGACCATAATCCACTCATCCTAAATTTAAAAGGTTTGGGCTTCTGCAAGGAAATTTCATCCTGGAGCTTCGAGAGAGCGCTTTTATATGATATCGGATACCAGACTTATATGAAAAGCTGGATTCAGGAGTTCCTTGAGATAAACATTGGGTCTGCCCCAGTCACGGTTGTTTGGGACGCGCTGAAAGCGTGTATCCGTGGGGAGACCATACGGTACTCCTTAAGGAAAAATAAACAAGAAAAGGCGCAGCAGATCTTGAAGCTCCAGGACAAAATGGCAAAGGCAGAAGAGAAACTAACTGGGGCAGTCCAGATGGGGGCTGAAATCGAAACTACACAACTGGAAGTTGTAGCCATTAAGGCTGAAATCGGGTCGATACTATTTATTTATTTATTTATTTACTAATTTTGTACAGCGCATAGCTGCCCCAGCGACGGGGCGTCCCAGCGCTACCCAAGAACACAGACAGAAGACAGAAGGGAGGTATCAAAAGAGCTAGCCCGAAAAAAGCCAGGTCTTTATGGCTTTCCGGAACTCTAAATGGTTCTGCAGTTCTCTGATCTCAAAAGGAAGGGAGTTCCAAAGCCTAGCTGCCAACACCTTAAACGAACTGCCGCCTGCTCTGGCTCTGTATACTCGGGGGATGCAGACTAGCCTTTTATCTGTGGAGCGGAGAGAACGAGTTGGAATATACGGCACTAGCAAATTCGCTAGGACCTTCGGAGCTCGATGATTCAGAATTTTATGAGCAATACATAAGGTCTTAAACTGAATTCTTCTCTCCACCGGCAGCCAGTGAAGCCTGGACAGAGAGCCAGACACTGAGCAGGATCTCGGAAGTGTCAGCAAAGTACGAGCAGCTGCATTTTGTACTCTTTGAAGTCGCTGGATACATGATTTATTAGCCCCCAAGTACAGGGCATTTCCGTAGTCCAATCTTGACAGGATCGTGGCCTGCAGGATGGTCTGTCGAACAAAAGGGTTAAAGAAACCCAGCAAGGGTTTAAGACCTCTCAAAAGCCCAAAGCAGGTCCTTGCCACGGACTTAGCTTGGGAATCAAAGGACAAGCTACTGTCAAACCAGAAACCTAAATTCTTAACCACCTCCTTTGGAATCGGGGCTGGTTTGAGTTCCTCCGGCCACCACTGCTCGGACCACAGATCCCTGTCTTTGCCCAACAGAAGGATTTCGGACTTGCTAGCGTTAAGCTGCAGGCGGTTGACTGTCATCCAGTTAGCAACCGCCTGCATATCGTCCTTAAATTTCACAAGATTTAGATTGCACTTCTTAGAGAAGGCGATCACTAGTTGGGTGTCGTCAGCGTAAGATACCAAAGACAACCCTCTGCTCCTGGCTACCACTGCCAAAGGTTGAACGTAAATATTAAACAACAGGGGACTCAGGATCGAGCCCTGAGGTACCCCATGTTTAATGGCGTGCACCTGGGAGTGAAAAGGTGGCACCGTGATCTGGAAAGTTCTTCCCTCCAAAAAGGAGCGAAACCAGGTCAGAGCCAGACCCCCAATCCCAATTTCCTCCAGCCTGAGCAAAAGTATCGCATGAGACACCGTATCAAACGCGGCGCTTAGGTCAAGGAGAATCAGAGCCGCTGAACTACCTTCAAGACTGCCGCGGATCTCTTCGGTCACTGCCATCAGTGCCGACTCAGTGCTGTGACAGGACCTGAACCCATTTTGGGAGGCATCCAGAATATCGTTACGCTCTACAAACTCAGTGAGGATGGTACTAGCTGAGAAGGTTGCCGCAAAATGGGCCTCTGCTCGCGAAAAAACATACGAGTGTAGCGAGCTTATTGGCCACCAGTTGGCCATTAGAACTAGGCAGCAGGTTACCTCCAACAAAATACATTCGATCCAGGTTCCTACAGGGGAGATTACCAGTGACCCAATAAAAATTCGAGGGACTTTGAGAGTTTTATAAGGGCCTGTGTACTAAAGAGGACACCGGTCTATTGGATTCTAGAGAGGCAGATATCACTAATTATCTAGACGCAGTCTCGCTAACTCAACTTAGCATAGAAGACCATGATCAACTTGAAGATCCTCCTTCATGGGAAGAAATTGCTACAGCTCTAGCAAATCTACCAGATGGTAAAGCGGCTGGTGCCGACTGCATCCCCGTGGAATTTTATAAAATGTTTTCTTCTCAGCTAAAAGATCTTTTTACAACTTTAGTAGTTTCTATTTTTAACGGTGTCACCCCACCCGCTTCATGGTCATCAGCCAAGATTATAATCTTTCCTAAGAAAGATAAATCACTGTTAGAAATGGGTTCCTATCAGCCAATCACGCTCATCAACTGTGATTCTAAAGTTTACTCTAAAATCTTTGCGTCCAGATTATCCACCAAAATTGAACGTCTTGTCTCCAAGTGGCAGCATGGGTTCATTCCTATAAAAGGCACCACAGACCATATTCGGCGGACCATCACTTTGTTCGACGCTGCACAGATTACAGGGGACCCGATTGCGCTGATTTTACTTGATGCTGAAAAAGCTTTTGATCGGGTCTTCTGGCAATTTCTCTGGTGCGTCATGAGGAAGATGTATTATGGGCCTAAGGCTATTCAAGCTGTTCAAGCCTTATATCTTAACCCCACAGCCAGGATCTCAATAAATGGGCAATTAACGGAGCAGATTGAAATCTCACATGGGACGCGGCAGGGGTGTCCTTGCTCCCCGCTGCTCTTTGCCATATATATAGGTCCTTTCATTAAAAAACTGGAAAACAATCAAGAAATCCTGGCTGTAAGTAGATTTGGTCTAGAAACTAAAATCATGGCCTATGCTGATGACCTTGTCTTGGTGACTCCGGATCCTGAGAAAGCTATTTTAGCTATAGAACAAGAGGCTCAAGTATTTGGTAAAATTTCTGGGTACGCACTCAACAAAAGTAAGACGCAGATTATCCTAAATAAGGAAATCAAATGGACAGACAGCAGGGTTGTCCACAAGGCTAAATATTTAGGTGTAAACATCGTGGCCGATACTGACCTAATTGTTAGCGAAAATTTGATCCCGTTGGCGGTAGAAACTAAGAGAGCACTCAATCGGATCAATAACTTACATCTGACCATAGTGGGTCGGTGTAATGTTCTTAAGATGATTTTTTCCCCAAACTTCTTTATTATTTTAGAGCTATCCCCCTTGAATTTACTAAGGTAATGCTTCAGAGATTCGAACAGCTTTTTTCTCAATTTGTCTGGGCATACTCTCAGCCAAGGAGATCTTTTAAGCTTTTATCCCTTCCTCGTGAAAGAGGGGGTTGGGCGCTCCCAAATTTAAGGTTATACTATTGGGCCACTGTCCGGCAGAATTGTACCATATTGCTGCATGAACAACCATCTATTCCAACGACAGGACCCCGTCCCCCTTTGAACTATTACTTGGGGCCGAGGCTTGGGGCTGCCTGTGGCGACAGGTTGAATTTGGGTACTACAAGCGGGTCAGATTTAAGACCCTGTTGTGCACCTTTAGGGTCTTCACCGATGTGCGCAACCTTCTAGGTTTAGGTAGATTGAACCATTACACCCCTATCAATACTAATGCTAACTTGCCTGCCATTTTTGGGAGATCATGTCTTCAAAACTGGTACAATGCGGGCATATTAAAACTGGGAGCCTTGTACTCTGTCGAAGGAATCCGGCCCTTTAACAGTTTTAAGACCCAATTCAACCTGAGCCATAATGAGGCTTTTAAATATCTTGCCATTAGGGACTTCTTGGCACGCAAGGCTGGTGGGCCCACGGGGTTTGTGCAAAATGATCTCATTGATAAGCTAAATGAACCTATCCCGCCTCGTATTGGGTTTATCTATTCTATATTGAATAGCCAAATGCCTGATGACGTGGCTAAAATTGCAAGCAAATGGCAACAAAAATTGGATATTTTCAACAATGTTTTTCATCTAGCCCTGCGATCCGCTCAGAGCGACTTGCTTTCTGCCAAATTGCAGGCACAGTTTTATAAAACCGGCTTTTTTCTATACATCACACCCAGTAGAATTGCGAAATGGGGGACAGGTAAAGGCACGTACTGCCCGAGATGTGCCGAATTTAGTGCAGACTCTGTCCATATGTTTGCCACCTGTATGGAACTTGGGTCAATGCTTGATAAGATTCAGAACTTTTTAAGGGTAGTCCTATTACGCGGTTTTCAGCTAACCCCTACGACCATCTTGCTGGGTATACAAGATACGATCGATAGAAAAAGCGGCGGGGCGCTAATTTTTTTTGCTATGACTATTCTCAGGCTCTGTATAACATCTGCTTGGATAGATCCAAACCCGCCTTTATTTTCCAAGTAGTTGGCCTGACTCGTAGCGACCTGTAACCTTGAGAAGGCTATCTACGCCAAAAAAGGTATTCGGGCCAAAAAGAAGGGGTTAGTTATCTGGGAACTTTTATCCAGGTGGCTTAATCAGACGAACTCCTAGCGTTTTTTTTTCTGACCAACTTATTGCATGTTTGCATTATAAATTGTCAGCAGTTCAATCTTTACAGACAACTGATATATACCAATCATGTATGTTAATGTATGTTTGCGATTTTTGCACAAGAGGCACTGCTCACTTTATCACCAATGGACTCTTTTTCCTTTTATTATGCTTATGGTCCCACAATGTTTGCACAGGTACTTTTAAATATTGTGTGTTTTTCTTTCAAACAACTAGTATCATGTCCGAAAAACTCAATTTTCTAGATGCAAATGCGGGTTTAAAATGGTGATCACTGTTTAAAGTAATGTGCTCTCCCCGCTGTGGTAAATGATTATTGCTCTAGTTTGGAGGGTGGGGGGCAGAGGGGGGCGCTGTACTGTATTATTTCACCCTTCGTTTTGTACTGCATATTTTATAAAATAAAAAAATAAAAAAAGGAAGGATTCCGAATACATTGCAGACGGTGTAAAAGAGTTTTGTTGAGCCATCAAAATAATAAGTTACAGTAATAAAATTTAGACCTAATGAGTGCTGTAAGTACAGTTTGCCACCCCTCAAATGAGAGATAAGAGGTGATTTGGAAGAGTTTGCCTGGACGTAAAATAGAGACTGAAGCACAGATGTTACTTGTACTGGCATATACAGTTTGGGCGTCAAATGCAAAAACAGCAAGATGATGGATGGAATGCTTACATTAATCTCATCCACTGGCAACTGACCGGGGCCACATCCCAATCCATCGTTTTCGCCCACCATATCACCTCAATTTGGACCCCGTCATATGCAAATCAGTCTTGACCCTGCTCCTCATGGGAACAGTCCAGCCCGAACTGCCAATCCAGGTCCTCCCTTAACCGGAACACAAGCAACCTAGGAATGGTTTCGCCCTAGTTATTGATTGAGCCCAGGATCCACATTTCGGCATACCTGGTGTACTTAGAGTGCATATTGCTGGGTCCAAATTGAGGTGACATGGTGTGCAAAATCCCAATGGATTGGGATGCGGCCCGAGTAATTACCAGTAACTGAGATTAATTCAAGCATTACATCCATCACGTTTTTGTATACTTTAGTGTTTTCTTTTATCTGCACCAAGAAAATATTTTTCCTCATGTAGAACCCCCTTCAGTTATACACCCACCACCATTGTTGAGATTGTGTTCACTACCCCCGCATCTTTGAAAATGGATTTACTCTTGCTTGACAGGAGTACATCCCCAAACATTTCAATGGTGGGAAAGTGTTGGAAACGGGGATGTCAATAAGCACAAGCATGTACGTTTGTGGGTGTTCACAAACATCAGGGCAGGAGATTTACTTACCTGAAAACTTCTGTGAGTAAATCACTTTACAAGCGCAAAACCGAGATTTGTGAATTACAGACTTTTTTTGCACTCCTAAAAAAGGCTAATTGCAAATGTAAATTAGAACTGTATATGAAAATAGCTTTGTGAGTTGGACCCTAGTGGGCCGATTCACAAAGGCATGTAAGAGTATGTAAAAGAGTACTCCTGCAGTACTTTTTTACATATTCTTTTACATGTTCTTAGCTACCCTTGGAAATTGACGCCAAAACATTCAAATTGGAATACATTTAGATATTAATAGACAATTAGTGTAAACTGAAAGGACTGTGCCCTCTTACTAACAGAGAGTTGAATGTTTCCAGGCTGATTCACAAGGGCATGTAAGGGTATTTGAAAGAGTATTATATCACCACTGGTTGTATGTTTCCATACACTTTTATTCTTTGACTAATTATATTGGCAGAGTGCTTTTCATTAACCTTAAGAATGCCTTTTTACCTTTTTACAGTGTTTTGATATATATAGAAACATGTTGATTACCTACAGTGGATTGAATTAAACACCTCTCTTTCAACCCCCACACTTTGGGGCCATGAATAAACAGATACATAAGTCCACCAAGAGGTAGTTTCAACTGTCTCTCGTATCCTCTTCATTCCCAACCCACACCAACAACCCCGTAAGATATCCTCATGATAAAGACATCTTTCTAAGGGATTCCTGCCATTTCACAGATGGTGCGTGAGGGCTTTCATCCTTTAAACTGAACAGTCTGTTCACAGATACACGAATAAAAGATTTCTCTCTGCTTCAGCCTGATGCACCATTACATGAATATAGATCACACGCACTTCTTGTATTTTTGTCTGGGGCAGCTCCTTTATTGGGGCAGCTCCTTTATTGGAGCGTCGGGGAATTGCCCCCTCGCCCCCAATTTTTGTTGCCCCCTCTAACCCGCGTAATGCCCCCCTTAGCCCCTGCCCATATTATGTAAATAAATAAATGTGCAAGTTGTTTTTTTCTGGGCATGGCGTAGCTTATTTTTTTACTTGTGTGCCAGGTTGCAGCAAGATGATGCGTGGTGGCGTGTGGGGGTGCGGCTTATAATTGACGTCAGCAGGCACTGGTAGCCACTAGCCAGACTCACGTGGGTTGTTAACACACACTCACTCAAAGTGCACATGTCAGGTTGGCCGGCTGCCTTTCAGTGACCAGTCCAACATGCGCACTACAGGCCTCTCAGCACCTGCGCAATTAGTGAGCTGGGAGGATTACAGCCGCAGGCCCCAGGACTCCTAATGAGTGGTAGGTTCGTCTGACCAAGCCAATCCTGATGCTGCTCTCATGTTGTTTTGTTAACATAACAATAAGAGAGCAACATCTGAATTGGTTTAGGACACACGGGTTAGGCCTGGGGTCGAGTAGTCTGACTCCTGCTGCAGCTACACAAAAGACAGCGTGGGGGTGGAGAAATTCAGGTCCACAGAACAAATGCCAATCGCTGCATGGGTTTATTATGAATCCATGCAGTGACTGGCCATTTCTGTTCATTGCTCTCTTCCTCCCTGTTCGTTTACAGCACCAGTAACGGCATTGCACATGAGGGAGTGGTGGAGACAAGTCACTGATAAAGCTTCCCAGCTCCTGGCCTGACCGTGCAGGCAGAAAAGGCAGCATTGGTACTCGGAGTTGCCGAGGCAGAGAAACTACAGTGTATCTTTAGACTGGCAGTATAAGTTTAGATCTAAAGTCTAACTTTGACCTGAAGTCTAAACTTATACTTCAGGTCTAAAGTTAGACTACAGGTCTAAAGTTAGGCTTTAGGTCTAAACTTAGGCTTCAGGTCAAAATTTAGACTTTAGGATGTTTCAACAATTTTTTAAGTTGTTTTAAATACACTGTAAGGGTTGCCATTCTCCTTTACCGCACTTTGCACTTTACCTCACCGCGTCGTGCTTTGGCCGTGTTGTTCAGTGCCTATCCCGCGGTGAGATAAACTCTGACGCTATCTTGGTTAGCACTCTCGTTGTTAGGCTCAGCTGACTACAACATGAGCCTGAGGAAGCGGATGCGCGCAGCGGGCGCGCCAATAGCAAACCCGTCTGCATCCAGACGGGGCCAGAACCCCAGCCCATTGTCCCTACACTCCTACAGTTTATCAGAGGGGTGAACTCCTGGGTCTACAACAACCTGTTAGTAAGGACTGCATTAACAGTCTAGACCCCATTGATGTTCTGCATACAGCCAACTTTACATGCAAATTTTGTAATAAAAACTGAGGCTTTCCAGAAAATACTATACATAACCATAAGCTGACATTAGAGAATAAAAGGGAAGAGTGGAGTTTGAACCTAGTCAATTGCAGATCCCTTCCCTGGCATAAACTAGATCTCTTCACTTTTCTTGATGAGGCTAAGCCAGACATTCTGTTTCTTACCAAAACCTGGCTGAAAGACAACTCCATGTCAGATATCACAGTCACCCTCCCACAGGATTACACTATTCCACAAGTTGACCACCAAAACAAAGTGGGGGGGGGGGGGTAGCCACTATTTCCAAGAATCGCCTAAATGGCAAATTTTCTTCCCTACCGCTGCCTAGTTGTGAAAACCTTACATTCACAATTGAACTGTCCACACTTTTATGCTGTCAGGAATATTAATTTACCGACCACCTGGCAATCCCACCCAGTTTAAACAAGCTCTGCCTTGTGCGGTCACCGAACAATGCCCGCAGAAGATTAATTACACAGTATTGGGAGATCTTAATTTACATTTTTAAAACACCAAATGCCCAAATTTAAAAAACCCAATCCAAGACTTGGAGGCTATTCAACTCACACAGAGAGTAACGCAGAACACTCCTAAAAAAGGGCACCTCCTTGACCCCCTATTCTCAAATGTCCTCGACTTAAGGGCAAAAACCCCTCTCCCTCTATGTTGATCTGATCATTATATGATCCCTTTCCATCTCACTAAAATAGGAGGCAATCCGATTCTCCCCCATCAAACTAGGCTCTGTCAAAGCTGGGCCAAACTGGATGAAGATAGCTGGGTCAGCCGTCTTTCCAGTTCTGTCCCTATTATTAAAGGAGACCTCGACCAAACACACTCCACATTTGAAGACTGGATAGACTAACTCATTAAAGCAGATAATCACAAAGAGAGCCCAGAAAAATAGTCCTACACAAGCTCAGGCCCCTTGGTTTATGAATGAGCTACTAACCTTGAAGAAGGAATGGAAGAGAATGGAGAGAAGGTGGAGAAAGAATTATGATACATCCAGCAAAAAGGTCTACAAGGACTCTCAAAATATATCACTATGCCATCAGGAAATCTAGGATATCTTTTTTTAGTACAGAGATTGAAAACTCTGCCAATTCAGCAAAGGAGTTTTTTTAAATTGTGAATTCCTTTATGAAGCCCCAAGCCCCACCAGCAGGTTTAAGAGCATCTGGAGCCAGATGCAATATATTTGCGACATACTTTCTAGAGAAAGTCAATAAAATTTGCACAACCATGCCTAGGGTGGTCACAGAAAACATCAATGACACTTCCACACCATATAAAGAGGTTGCTAAAGAGCACTTGAGCACATTTCCTAAGATTAAAACAGAAGTCGTAGACAACCTACTTACATCTATCAAGTCAGGGTCTCCCCTAGACTCTGCACCCCCCAAAATTCTCCTGAAAGGTGGAAAAGTCACCAGCCCTGTCTTGGCTAACATAATCATTCAATCTCTAGAAAGCGGTAGGGTACCTCAAGCATGCAAATATGCCATGCTGAAAACACACCTAAAAAAACCCTCACTTGATCCTCAGTCCCTGAAAGCTACAGACCAATTGCCCTGCTTCCAGCTATCAATAAAACCATGGAGAAACATGTTAATAAAAATCTATCCACATTTCTAGAAGATCAGGGATTGCTCCACTCACCCAAACGGGCTTCAGAGCAGGCAACAGCACTGAAACGGCCTTGCTAGGCATGACTGGCGATTTCAAAGCAATTCTAGACTCAAATGGTTCAGCTGCAGTAATATTCTTAGATTTAAGTGCCGCCTTCAATACGGTGTCTCATGTGACACTCATCAGGGGACTAAAAGATGTGGGAATTACTGGCACTGCTCTCAAATGGTTAATCTGCTTCTTAGAAACAGGAGATTTCAGGTTTGGGAGGAATCCTTCTGCTCTAACACACTGGCCTTAGGGCACAGGTGCCACAGGGCTCATTGTTAAGCACTACCCTGTTTAATATCTACGTTCAACCTCTGGCAGACATTATACTGGAGCATGGATTTTCATAGGTATTATATTCCGATGATAGCCAAATTACCATCTCCCTGACTCCAAACTCAGGAGCTCTCTCCTCTAAGCTCAGTGCTTACCTCAGAGATGTCACTGACTGTATTTCCAGATACAACTTGAAACGTAACGGTGACAAAACTGAGGTTCTGGTGGTCGAGAATAATCCATCCCTATGGACTGAATTACAATGGCCCGGCTATTTAGACGACCTACCCCCGTCCAAAATGGAAATAAAAAGCCTGGGCTTCTGGATCGACTCCGACCTCACCATGGAGGCTCAAGTCAAGAAATTAGCTGCTGCCAGCTTTGGCCTTCTTAGGACATTAAGGAAGGTTCTGAGCTGGTTTCCTCAGGCCACCAGAAGAACTGTAGTCCAGGGTCTAGTGCTGTCCTGGCTTGACTATTGCAACTCAGTTTACCTGGGAAGCCCTTTGTATGTAACCAAGCGCTTACAAACTATTCAGAATGCTGCTGCACGCATCATCCTAAGAATCCCCAAGTTTCAGTTGGTTCCTGTCTCACTGGCTGGGCTGCACTGACTGCCGGTTCTCAAAAGAATCACATTTAAACTCTGTTTGGCCCATCGGGCGATATGGAATAAGAGTCCCCCTCTAATCCAGCAGCGGCTAAATTCCTATAAACCTGAAAGACTATTACGCTCCTCCGATCAGAGACTTCTTACTATACCTAAGATCAAGAAAGCAAGAGAGCTTACCTTGCACCGAAGCTCTGGAACTCGCTACCCCTAGCTCTTATATTGATTAGAGAAGAATCCAAATTCAGGAAATCACTCAAAACATATCTTTTTGAAGGACCTGCTTCTGTTTCAGCCACTATGTGATGGACTTGTTCCTCAGTGCTGGGAGCCCCATCGTTTAGCCATGCACTTTACAAATCCTTAGCATAGCATAGTAATTTAGACTTTACGTCTAAACTTAGACTACAGGTCTAAAGTTAGACTTCAGGTTTAAGCTTACCTTTGTGAATCGGGCCCTGAGTGAGTGACTTCTAACTATCCATGTTCACCATCTCATAAAAGTTTGTTTGTTTCTGTTGATGTCTGACTGACATCATGACCTGCAGAGTTCGGCTCAACTCAGGACCTGAATGCAAAGCTCATTCATAGTCATGGTCGGCAACTTGTGCTGCTCGCACATTCAAAATTGAGCTGTGACTCACTCGGTCTGCCGCTTTGAAGCCAATGAACGCATATGTAAAATAAAATAAATCGCATGGATTTTGAGGCTCTGCGACTTATATGATCAGACACACTGTACGTGGCATTGTTGTGGCAAGTGAAACCGTATAATTACAAAGTGTTTGTTAGTAGGAAAGTTAATAAATTGTAATAATGTGCTTCATTTAACTATGGTGTATTGATGATTTCTGATGCTTTTCCAACGTCCGCGTTTAAAAATCGACTGTAAACCGTGACCTGACCTATTACTTGCTGCGTCACACGAGTTACAAAATGGCGACACATCCGGGCTGGCACAAACACGCAAGCACTGCCATCTAATGAAGAATTTAACATTTAAGTTTCATTTCAGAGATGTCTCGCTGGCAAAATATATTAGTTACTTCTCTTACAAAAAAATGCCTGGCAATATTTATGTCCTGTCTGCCCTGCTTTGATTTATTCAGAGACTGAAGCTTAAGCATCTTCCTGGCATAGCCCCACTGCCAAGTATGTTCTTTCTGACAGTATGTATGTGTTACATAGCCCTGCCGAAAGGCAGCAGTTTGGTGGATAAAACCAATCATATGTATCGGAGCCTTCTGAGGTAAAAAATAATGGGTGACTGCCGGTATGGAATAGATTTTAACTATGTTTTTTTTTTTTGGCCTGTGACCTGCCGGGTGACTTTAACTGATATGTTGTGGCCCAGCTGCTGGTGTGTTCCACTAACTTCACTTACTGTGTGATTGTGTTGATGATGAACTTTAGTAGACTGTGCGTGGCCGGCAAGTGAAAACATATGATGACTACTATTGTAGAGATTGTGGCATTATAATATATTGGAAATTTTAATTGTGGTAGGTATATGCTTAACTATGTTGCTTCTTCTCCGGAGACATCACTGAAGCTTATGATAATTAAAAATATTGCTTTTTGCACTGTAAAATTCGCACACTACAGTATCAGAACAGTTTTTATTCTGTAATATAGAGTATTTTTTAGATGTTTAAATATTTCAACTCTGCACTTTCACAATTGCTTTATAAACCGCCTTGCTTTGTCAAAATTGCTTTAAAATGCACCATTTGCCCACACTTTTTTTCATCATTTTCTCGAGGGAAAACCCCCCTGACCCCTCCCTATGGAAGTCGCTCTCGCTCGCTCATGATGCAACACTCGTCCACAACTTTTACGAACTACCACTTTCAAATGTCACCAGCCGCCACTGTATTTTTTTATGCAAAAGAGTATTCCTGAAATACTACTTCCCACACTCCTAAATGCTTTTGTCTATTGGCCACTTGGTGCCCTATCACCAGGTATGCAAACACATGAACTACTTAAAAATTGCTTTGAATACACGACAGTGACAATCCTCCTACTTTTTGGACTTACCACTTTCTGCATTAATATGCAAGATGACTTGTATTGCAAAATGAATGAGATGAGTAACGATAAGATTTAGCTCTTTCATTGTAATAGAAGGGGAATATTTAAAAAATATATGCAATATAAGCACTAGTTGTGTTAAGTTATGTGACTCTTTTTTTTCATCATAAGGTTCCATGGCAAAGATATTAATAATTATTTTATTCAGATTTTTTCTTTTTTTAAACAATTGCAAATATTGAATTGTATACATGGCCTGTTTGCAAACTACAAATAAAACAATTTGAAGTCCCTACCACTGTTTGTTTGATTAGAAGTTTTCCAGCAACAGGTTCACTGACAGAAAGCTAACGCTAGGGATGTATGGTGAAAATTTGCACCTGAGGAAGTCAGGGCGCCTCCTATACATGCAGTGGTGTTAAGGGCTTTGAGAGTAACACTGGCTTGTAGAGATGGCCACTTCAAGCAACACAGAAGGCTGTGGAGTGGCAGAATTAAACCTGTGGGGGCCTGTGTCAAGGTGGGCATTTTGTATAACGCTAGGCAGTGCAGATTGCTTTTGGGGAATCATGGGCATACGTATGGTCCAACATTGAGACAACCAAGGCTCTCAGCTCTGAAATTTTACCTTCGTTTGCTAGTGAAGAAGGATCTGCTTAGTTCTCAACTAATAAAAACAAGCTGCAGTCACTGCTGATATTTAGAGTTTCCTTTTCACAATTCTGGGTCAAAACAGGAAGTTGTGCAGTTATAGTAAAATTTCCGTGCAAATGTGCAGCTCTTAACATCATTATTAGGGGAGTTCTCTCTAACATGAAACTCACCTGGTTCAATGTGTGGATAAAGGATGCAGGGGGCTCATCAATTTCCTGCAATGTACGTTGCAAACAAACAGACTCTATAGCCTGCTCGCCTGCAGCTAGTCAGTGCACTCCCTGTGAGCAGTGCAAGTCGAGATGGCACCTAGGTAGGGGTGTAGTATGTGCCTCCTTTTGCAGTGCCACTGAACAATTGTGCACGAGAGGAAAAGAGGCCAAGTGGTTGGTGGTTAAGTGAGGAGAGAATCAGGGTGGGATTTAACTGATCAGGGACAGGGAGGGCTTAATTTATGTCTGCCCCAGGGGCGTAACACAGGCACCCGCAGCCCCCGCATTGCGGGGGGCCCCCGTGCTCCAGGGGCCCCCTCACTCAGTGGGAGCCAACAAGTGCGAAGCCCTCCATCGTGATGGTGCGCACGCCCGGCCTCTTTTAATAAATTAAATGGTGCGCAGCCGCACGCCCGGGGCCCCGGCCAGGCCTCAGACTAGTGTTGTGTTGTTAATTAAATCAGATTCAGGACTGAATTAAATGGTGCGCAAGTTCAACTGGGCAGTGCACACGCGCGGGCCCCGGCCGGGCCGCTGAGGCAGAGCTCTTCATTAATTAAATGGTGGGTGGGTGCGCGGTGCACAGTTGTCTCCGCATCTGCGCAGGTCCAGGGTGGGGTTGGTGACCAATCCCATTGAATTGATCATGCGTATTGCGGAGCTGCAATTAAAGTGCGCGTGACTTGTGAGGTGAGGCAGCCACAGAGACTGAGAAGGACCGTCCGTCACTCACCGGCCATAATAATTTAAATTATTACTAGAGCCCCTGCCTGCCTGGCTAGCCTTGCCCTGCCCCTGCCCCGTCTCGCGCCTGCCTCTGAAGCTGCAGGCCAGGCCTCAGCCGTCGGCGTCAGCCCTTCAGGTGAGTCAGAGTCTGTCCGAGGCAGGAGTGGTCCGTGGGTGGTGTCGAGCCAAAGATCATAATTTTTGGGATCAGGCAGGGCATCATGGTGGGGCCCGGCCAGGAATAAAAGTACAAGTTTAAAACATAATATAGTGTAGGCCCACTGGCCCAGTGAGTAACACAGGCCCCCGCGAGGCTCTTCATTTTATTAAGTGGCGTGCACGCCCGGCCCCGGGCCAGACCGGGCCACTGAGGCTCTTCATTTATTAAATAGTGCGCATGCCAGGGCTTTGGCCGGGCCTCTGAGGCTCTTCATTTTATTAAGTGGTGCGCACGCCCGGCCCGGGCCTCTGAGGCCCACTAAGACAATAAATAGCACAACTCAATACGTGGACACACATTTTGGTTTAAATGCTAACCTTTAAAGCTACAAAATAAACAGACCCGAACTGCCCAGAAGCCTATAACAATGTCCACCGATAGCTGCCTGTATCAGAGGGAGGGTTGGTCTTGCATGACAAGGACTTGAAAAGTACCTTTGTTTAGGCATTCAAGAGTCTGTCCCTGGAATTCTCGTTCATTGTTGTGAAGCAAGTGTAACAGTTTACCCGATGGAAAAACAATATCCTTTGTTAGTAGAAAATAAATCATTATAATGAGATCCACGGTAGTGAGTTTGGTGAATCTGCAGAGTACCCGGATTTTAAATCATCCTCCACAGTTCATGTCCGTCTGAAAATGTGCATTTTAGCCGGTGCCTGGCTTGGCACTTCTAGTCTTGGTAGCTGAAATTGTCTCATCATCTTACTTCGAGCAAGTTTTAGGAAAGGTTACACGTACAAGTCTAGCACAAGCCATGGGTCAAAGATGTAGAAAAAATGCCCAAAGGATGTGCTTTGCCTCTTGTAATGCATGCAGTGTAATACGATTCTAATAGCACCTTGCAGGTAGTATAGAGGCCTGTGTGAGCCAGAACCGATCTTACCTTTTGATAGGGGCCCGATCCTGAAGATCATTTGAGCACGTAAATATCAGTAGTTACAAGTGTAAATTCATCTTTGCTATTCACCAAAAAGAATTTGCACTAGTGAAGGAAATTAATTACAAGTAAAATTCACATAAATGGGAGAGGACTGACTGTCCGCTCTTCATTTATTAAATAGTGTGCACGCCTCTGAGGCTCTCTTCATTTTATTAAGTGGTGCGCACGCCCGGCCCTGGGCCGGATCGGGCCTCTGAGGCTCTGGGGCTAGGCTCGTGACACTTTACAAGGGATGTTTGAAGACATTTCATTTGTCTTTGTATTTGCATTTCACATTCCTATTTTCAGCCCCTTCCTTTTGCAACTTTTGATACAAAAGTGCAACAAACTTTTCATTACAATAAAAAATGGATTGAGTCACTGTCAATCAGGATATAGGAGTTATATGTACATAAAATCTGTGGTGACGAGGCTCGCCTGTCACACCAGCTCCGGTGCAACAAATCTGAGTTCCAGCCAAAACGGAAGTTAGTGGCAGGGTATCACGTCCTGCTAGGAGAGCCAGAGGAGAAGCCTTCAGCTGAGATCTAGCGCCTTGTTGCTGGTACGTGCCTAACCGCTACCCACAGTCGCCTCAGTGTAGCACCGGCCCTGTGTAGTCCAGTCACTCTCTTAAAACATGTAAAACATAATGCCAGCAGAGGACAGTACTGCTCCACCAAACATATGGTAATACAATTGTGTTATATGGTCTTGGCACATTTCTAAAGTGCTTTGAAACCATATGCACAGGGCTCAAAGCGCACTGTAAACCGGTTCATATTAGTTGTGTGTGTGTGGTTGCTAGAAGTGTGTTAGTGGTGGTGTCGTCAACGGATGCAGAGATTGTGACTGTGGCACCCTCACACCCAGTAGTTAGGGCAAATTCGTGGGCCCGGTTGCTAACAGTCCCTTTCATTGCTACATTTAGGCTCTACATCTGTGGATGTTAGTGATCACACGAGGGGTGCTCGTATCTCACCCTCACAGACGTGTGAGGCTAAATCGACGTCTGTAGCACGTGTTAGTGGCTCACGTGCTGTGTCCATACACTCCTGTGTGCTCCTTTCCTTAAACACAGCGCCTCCACTGAAACACACCGTGTTTGCATCGATGTGTTCATTCAGTGCTAGACACACGGGGACACAGTTGCTGAACATTACAGAACCACTTATCTGACGTGTCAGTGATAGACAACTGACCGCATGATAGGATCCAACAAACATCAACAACAGTCACACATGGCAATCTGAAACCTTGGCAGCGATGCCCCCAGCAGCCCCCGTTTTCCAGCCTCCAGGGGCCCCATCAGCGCTGTAGCGCACACAGGCAGCACTACACTCTCTCGCCGGCGTTGGTTGCACCAGTGAGTTGCCTCATAACAGTCCTACCTCATATATTAAATGGTGCGTGCCGTGTGCAGTTGGTGCAGGTGACCTGAGCTTCCAGGCCCAGAAGCAAGGGGGTTGAAGGCAACTGCCTCGAGGCCAGAGACCATTTGCATATTTACATACCTTTGTAAACTGGTTACAGAGGGTTAGTTTTTTCTGGTTCCAGTACCCCCTGGGCCTATTCCTTACATTTGAATTTTACATTTACTGCTGTAGTGTGAGAAGGCATTTCATGAAAAGGAATATAAAGTAGGGTTGCCAAAAGAAAAATGCTAGCCATGTGTTGTTTAAAAGACACTGAAAGACCTCGTGTTGACAGTAAATAGGATTATAAATAAAAATGTATGTATTCATTTGTAATGTGACTTTTCTGTCTTTGTTCCCTTTAATTATCAGTCATTGATCATTCAGGCAGCCCTGAAACACAATTAGAGAAAGACAATATAGAGGCATTTCATTTAAATGTTGGAGGTTTCAAATCAAAATATACTAGATTTCTGGGTGGTAGGTGGTGGGCCGGGCCGCCGTGGGGGGGGCCCCCTCCATGTGCTTTGCAGGGGGGCCCCCTCAAGTTTCGTTACGCCACTGGTCTGCCCAAGCTCTACCATATCATGGTGTAGAAAAAGCCAAGCAATCATACGTATACAGAGGTCCTCATTCACAAAGCCATTTGTTCATGTAAATGTGCTTTATGCATGTAAATGGCTGGATTTGTGAATGCAATGTGTGCAAATAAGACTTCTACTTGTAAATCATTTTTCCTGCATGTAATACTACACTGCAATGGTACAATATAATGTGTGAGGAAGTGTCAATCAAAGGGGTGTGGTTAGGAGTGAGTGGTTTGAGCTCTTCGGGCCCTGTAAATTACTAGACATTTAGTCTAGCCAAGGCAAGGAGAAATTCCCTTTACAGGTCTGGAGGTAGAAGGGATTTCTCAAAGGAAAAAAACATTTTGGGTGAGATTTTACAAAGCGAGTGCCGCGAACGGTCGCTGTCAGAGGGCTGCTTCCCGAGTAGTTTTCCTACTCGAGCAACAGCATAATCAACTCGAAGGAGCAGCCTGGATAAAACGAAACGGGAACATGCTAGAGTACTGCGTGGTGCTGTTCATGCTGATTTTTCAGTGTGGAACATGCTACCGGTGCTAAAATCGGATAGTGAGTAGCACAACATGCATCTCCCGCCCGTTGGCGGCACTCAGTAGAATTTTGTGGACTTTTATGTAACTCTGATTCCACAGAGTGAAATTGTTCGAGTTCCACCCAGGCCTATACAGAAGGCTGAATACAGAGAAATTGAAGAATAAACAATATGATCCCAGGCTTAATATCAGTAAAACTAAAACAATTGTCTTTTGTTGGGGAAAGTCACCTGCCTAAAGCTAAACTGATGACACAATTTTGACAAAAGGTCAATATGATATCTATTTACAAGTTACATGTACAACTGCATTAAACTATAGGATTCACCTGGCTCAAATTCAGTAAAACGTCAACTCTACAATAGTTCGTTTGAGAAGATTTAATAAGGTACATTTTGGTTACCTGTCTCGCCTTTTTACTATAAGCATATATAGTAAAAAAAAGAGTGACAAACACATAATTTCTTTAATTATGAAAGATACTATTGCTAGGGATAATAGGGCCAAAAGTACTATTCTCATTTCCAAGCCATGGAGGTGGTATTTGCACACCGACTGCTTTGCGCATGGGAATGCAATTTATGATGCAATGTATGTACTATTAGGTCATACACAAATTTTACATTTGCAGGGAGTTGTAAAATGAACTGCCAGAATAGTAGGCAGGCAGGCAGCAATTTGTGACCCACTGTGGTTGGCCAAGAATGCGGAGATGGAGGCCTGCAAGCCACAGCAGAATTCAATTCCTGCATCTGCTTTCCTAAATGGGGACATTTTTTTAAAAAGCAGTCCCTGTCCATTATAGTCACAGGCTGCTTTAAAAAACAAAATGTTTCCCTTTTGTGGAGACTTCGTGGACAACACGAAATGGTCCTTTGCTCACCCAAGGCCTCCAACATGAATGCCAAAGGGAAAACTGTCTCAATTGCAAATTCAGCTACCACCCCAACTCCAGAGGAACGTAATTGATCAATGGCTTGGGGCCATAATCGCTATCACAAACTATTGATATATTCCTTTCTACTATGCAAGCAGGATGCTCCTTTCTTACCCCCATATCTTTTATTCAAAAAGGGTCGTAAATGCCATTTTACAAGTTGGAAAGACATTGCTGACTTGTAAAATGGATTTTACAGTCACAAACCCTGCAATTTTTTAAATTGCACAATTTCCGTTCATAAAAGGTCTTTGTACATTTGGCCCAAAGTTCTCTTGATGACAATGGACTTGAGCTGTCACAGCCTCTCTTGCGGTAGGCACTGGGAAGAACAGCAATAAGCACTGTGTTGGATTGAGCTTTTCTCTTCTATTGTACAAGAATTACATCAAGTTAGTAAGCACTGCTTTCTGTTGTCTATATTTCATACTGCCTTCGCCGCTATGAGAATTGAATACTATTGATTTCCCCCGGTTTCACCAACCCTTTGGCATAGACTCTGAGTCATTTAGGACCCGTGACACAGGACAATTTCAGAGAGAGCCAGAGACCAGGCTCAGGCCACCCCAACCATACAATAAATGGGAGATCACAGATTGGCGATGATACCTAACCGATAATTATTATGTAAAACCCAGTTACTGGGAACTGTATTCTACATGAGTGTCTGATGCTGCATTTAGCGGCCACTGTCAATGGTTTACATTTTACTATTACGCTCTTACCGAATTGCTAACATGGGAAAGCGACCTGGTCTATAATGTATGCTGTTGGCATGAATAACAAAATACCAATAAAAAATATATTTTAAAAAAGTTAGCAAGCACTATCACAGCTGGTGTGGGTGGAGAGGGAGCCTGCTACTAAAGAGATGATAAATCCTCCTAATTGATTTCTGGCCATGCTCTAGTAAAGATACTTGAGCTAATGACCCAATGGAAAGATTTAGAATTAAAATTCATTAGACTTACATGCACTATTACGATGCAAGGGAATTACCATTGGCCTTCAATCTTGAACTACTCGGGGGCTTCAATGCAGGGTTA
The DNA here is from genome assembly GCA_963921515.1 of Calotriton arnoldi. Lineage (NCBI taxonomy): Eukaryota > Metazoa > Chordata > Amphibia > Caudata > Salamandridae > Calotriton > Calotriton arnoldi. The sequence goes on along the minus strand of CAWUFW010004614.1, from coordinate 665,075 downwards.
ACCATTTAGCAGACTGGTCCCATAAGGATATTTGTGACACAGTATGAAGCTTGATGTTCAATATGCATGTCTAAGATTTCAATTCCACCTCATGGGCAATAGGAATATTAAAGGGGCTTTCAAGTTAGGGCATAGCCTGTAGTACGTGAAAGCTTGTACTGGAAAAAGTGAGTCACATTTGACATCTTGACTTGAAATTTAATTGAATTAGTAAATATAAACCAAGACACAACCCACACAGAATTCATAAAAAACATTAACAATTAAATCAAAGGGATTCAGAAGTGAAAATTAAAAAAGTACAAACAGGACTCTGGCCAGCATTCATTAAATTGTGTAGATAAAAGTTACCTGCAGAGCCCAACTAATACACGGCCAAACCTTAGCTGAGATTTGACATTAAAATCATTAATAATGTAATACTTCTTGCAATAATTAGTATCTTAGAGGCTACTAATCTAATTCTTAAGGCTTAGGGCATACATTTTGTGTGGTGTTACCTGATTTAAAACATGGGGGCATTTTGTTGGTAAATTTAATTATTCTCTTTCACATCTGAGTCTCAGTGTTTGACCTCTGTAGCCTTTTGGAACGTTTGTAAAAAACAAAGAAAATAGAGTGTAACAAAATCATTCTGCATCGCAAATGGGACAAGAGCAAATATGGTGAAATAAACACTCTACACTATAGCCACATAAGCGGTAAGATCTATAGTGCACTTTATTACTTTCCAGGTACACAGAAATTGAGTCATATTAATTAGTAGGAGTCCTAACCTCAAATTAAAAATATGATGTGTAAGTGATGTTTTAAGTACAATGGAGGGGAGTGATCTTCATAAGAGGCAACAGTGTATCTACCACACCTGATGCCTGCTGCTAATAGAGAATGCATGTCTTCTTAGTAAGATTTAATAGAACCTGCTCCTTTAATGTTTTCAATACACTGATTGCTCCCTATCATCCCACTGAGAGTTTGTGTCTCACTTCTTAGGAGTTGTTTCCAATATCCTGCCCATAGGTTAGACTTGTACTGCAACATTTTTAGTCAGTTCTGCTGAAAGGAGGCCTCTCAGAGTATTGTTTGGCGCAAAGCGCAGCTTGAACATAGAACAGGCACAAGCTGACTCGGCCAAAAAAGATAAGATTTAAAGGCCTAATTTTCTGCAGTGTTGTGCTTGTGAACTCACTTAGCTAAGATGAAAAATAGCTCTTATCACGTTACATTGTGCTGCATCTAAATGTATCCTCAGGTGCCGCTGACATACCAAAGGCCCACACAGCAGGACTGGACCAAGTCGAATTTTCATGTTTCCAAAATATACAAGGTACGTTTTGGATGATTTACAGTAAGATCATTATCTAAGTTTTAAAGATTTTGACTAAGTCCCACAAACGTGTTATCCAATAGGATCATGTCATCCGCTTCATGAGAATTTTGATTGGCTGCGTCCCAGTTGGTGATCTCTCACTCAGGAGATTAGGGAGTTCTTCAATGTATAAATTAAAGAGTAGAAGGTGGGCAAGGACATAGTCCATTGATTCCAAAAGTCATACCTCCCTCCTTGCAAGCACCAGATGCAGATGACTCAGAAAGGTGTGGGAACCTTTCCTAAGTATTCATATCAACAAAGCAAAGTTGGAAACAGATGCCTTAAAATAGGTCATTGCGCAAACTGGAATTCAGCCCAGATTAATTAGTTAATTTCTTGATTCTTGAATCATATTTTACAAATACAACAGCAGGGTCTCTGCAGTTCCATATAGATGAAAGTTATTCTGCGCACCCCACCAGCATGAGTTTCAAATACATCCTGCATTCTACTTCAGGGGGTTTATGAGTGAGTACGCCACTTTTTTACTCCCCTGTAGTAGTCACTGTTGGCAATAGGTGTGTGCCCCATCCAACCCCATTCTCAGGCAGCTCCTTGTCAATAACCCAATTATTACTACATTGCTCTCGCTGGCTCATGTTTATTGCATTGCGCTTGACTCACAGAGAAGCTGAGGACATTTGGATCTGCTTCACCGGGGAGCAAATGACATGCACAACTTTTAGATCAGTTTTGTCAGTGAACAAAAACTGCAGCTCCACAGGGGTATAATGGTATAAAGATCCGATCCCAGGGGCATGCCTGGGGTATCAGAGTGGAGGAGGTCAGACCCTGGGCTTATTTTCACTAAAGTTCCCGACTCCCCCCTCTGACATGTAACACCAGCTGTGCTCCCGTCCACCCAGAGAAGCTGCAGAGTACCGCAGAAGAGCAAAGCAGTCGCTCCTTCTTTCTTCTCCACAAGTTTTAGATTTGACTCTACGATCTCCACAGTTTTACATCACAAATTTTAGGTCTTGAATAGGAGACTGCTTTTGGCTGTCTGTAGGGAAAAGCCTATTACAGTGCTTTAAGTGGCATGAATACGATGGGAAGGGGGTCTCTAAAAGGAGCATGGCCTAAGTAATTAAGGTGGCTTAAAACATGTGAACTACAATCCTATGCTTTAGACAGCATGATGCCTGACTGCCATTCAGGTGTCTCGATGTGAGTTGTTTGCTATTGCATCCAGACATATCACACAGCAAAAAGCGTATGCCTAAAACAAGCCAGACCTCTTGGCTTTGTGAGTGCTTGTTAGCAATCTGATATAAATGATAACAATGATTGTGTTGTAAATAATTAGAATTGGCAATTGCAAATTGTACATATGGGACCATAACTATATGTGAACTGGAGAGAGGCCAAGAATTGGGTAAGCACGTAATCTTAACATTGTTATGGCTCACCAACTCACACTACCAAGATCCAGATCTCTCAGTTGTTCCTCTTTATGAACATCCTCACACAACCAGACCTCACCTGGGCACCTAAATGTGACTCATCTTACATGTGCCATACAAGCATTGAAAACCCCAGTTGCTCAGTCTTTTAGAGCTGAGACCTCTCGGCTTTACCTATACTTAACAAAGTAAATTACATTTGGAATACAAAATTGCACTAAAGCAAAGAGCATGTTATGTTTCGTATATAGGCCCTAATGTAGACCCGTTCATATATGCCATAATTTAGAAATACTCGTATATACCCTATTATGGTCATACTCGTATATGCCCTATTATGGTCATACTCGTACATGCCCTATTATAGTCATGGCTCCTAATACAGGCATGATCTTTCACCTACATTAGTTCCCTACAGTACACAATGAGCTCTGAGGGTTGAACGTTATCTAGTCTGTGGTTAGAACACTGCAAGGTCTTTCCAGAACACAGGCCTACAATGTACTCATAAATTATGCATGAGCATTCACCAGCTACATCTCCCGCATAATATGTATGTACAAAGTTCACCCCTGACGTCTTCCTCATGTCTAACAAAGACCAATGCAAACCATACTGAGGGACGAGACACTTTAGGGTATAAATACACCACATCTTGCCACGGTAAGATAGAGGGAACCGAGACTTCCATGCTGACACACTGACCAGAGACGCGGAGGCTCCTGCATGCAGTCGCTCCAGCTTACAGCGGTCTAACACAGCCCTTGCAGGGTGTCCAACTCGAGACCAGGACGGGGTCCCATACTCTCTCTATTCAGGTATGGGGGTTCGACTAAATCCTAGAGGGATTCTTGGCTCTTAGGCTTTTAGACCTACACACATGCTAGGTACACTTAGGTACATCTAGTTAGGCATCGTAGGAGTACGCACACTTTCATAGTGCCTTTTATATTCATGTATGTATTCATGATTATTGCAATATGGTAGAACTGTTCTCTCCTTTCACTTTGATCGTACTTCTGATAATATATCTCTGCTATTGTCTGCTGGTTGCTGCAGCACATATATTTTACACTAGAATAACAACTGTTCAATAAATACTTATTGAACGCCCAGACTGTTTATTCTGTGTAACTCTCTGAGACAAACCGAATAAGTAAGCACGAGTGACTGAGCGAAAGGTAGTACATTGTTTCCACGATTCTGAGGAATTAGGGTTGTCATGATCTAAGGTTGCCAGGAACTAATCTCTCCCCGATAAGAGGAGATTCTAGTGGCACTGTGAGCTAGCTAATGCAAATCCGGCTAACATATGCGGTGGGGGTGCACAGAGTCAGTCTAACACCAAGCCCACGGTTTATGTTATCCAAACGCGCAGGTCCTGCAGGGGTACTATAGGAACTACACGACAAGCATTTCCAAATGTTAACAAATTTAACGTTTTTACTTACATAAAATATTCAAATTATATACTGTAACATATTGCTAAACCCATTGGCAGAGCCAATAGGTCTCAAAGACGAGACCCGCTGGCTTGGCCATTTTTAATACATAGGGCAAGTAAAAGACTCCCCCCTCCCATGAGACTGATGTTGTTATCAATGATCACTTTAAATAGAGGGAACACAACCTCCACCCAAAATTTGGGCCCTAGTTTCATGAGATCCATAGATACTCCGCTTGATTCGAAGACCATAATTGCGTTTGCTCCCCTAATCACATTCACAATTGAGTAATGCAATCAATGTGCTGAGAAGTATAAGACGGAACCACAGCTGCCTGCACATTCTCAGGTGTAGTTTGTGGCTTTATTGGGAGTGTTATGAAGTTTGTTTAATCTCGTAATCAGGCACATCTTCTTCTGCAGTTCCTGATGTAGCACTGCAGTGGACCATTTTTTACTATCTCTTTAAGATTATCTTTCTGTAACAGCTGAGTACTTATGTCACGCTTTGAAAAACTGGTGACAGTGTCTCCTAGAAGGCTTTCCCTTGTGTTCACTAAACACATGTTATCCTTATCATATAGGAGCTTTCAATCAGCCCAACCCAGCCATTGACTTACTAGACTGTAAATGACTGCATTGTGCTCATGCACAACGTGGTCCTGTGCAGAAAAAGCAATCACGTTCAGTTCCATGCACTACTGGCGCAATGTGTGTTTTTGTTTTAAAAAAATATATCTTTTTTTCATTTTCCTTTTTCCCCTTTGTCCAAGCCCATTTGTTTTTCTTCATATGCATGCATCAAACACATATTTCATTATTTTGGGACATTAAAAAAATCTAAAATGGCTGCCCATGCCTGCACATATGCCCACACCTTCAAAGATGGCCACCCATCCTTATTGGTTCGTGAGCCTAGGCAGTCACCTTTGACCATTTTTACTTAAGAAAAAAAAAAATTCAATGATGGACACCACTGCATTGCCATGTGCGCGCATGCATAGATGACCATCTTTCACTGGTTTTGGAAAAACTTTATTACAAAAACCATAGCAGGCATACATCTTTGACTTGATTTTGTAATGAAGTTTTACAAAAACATTTGGAAAAAGCAAGCAGTGGCAAACCCAGTAGTTTGACAGCCAATGCCAGAACTATTGGATTTGCCAAAGCTTGATACAAATTGTAACATTACATAATGTACCAACATAACAACGTGTATTGTAAAGCACATGTTCTTCGCTTGGAGCATCTTGGCGCAGAATAAAAGATGTTTATGGTCCAATTCATACTGTTGAGAAAAGGAAAGTTTCCTTTTCTTAAATGTAGCCATTAAATTTACCATCCATCTTATTTTTCTCTCCCTTCTCTCCTTTCCATATTTACAACCTCCCAATTCCCTTCTCGTGTTCTTTCTCCAATGCTTAGAAGGCATGTCTGAGGAGAATGGTCCCTTTCAAGCCTTGTCAGGATCTCACACAGTAAAGAACCCGTGGTAGACTACCAAAGGACTAATCCAGTACTGCTGAAGGCTTTAGTGATCTGCGTGTACAGGTTTTCAGTCAGTCTGCCTTGAACTGGCCTTTACGTGCCTTTAAATTATTATTACTCATCATAAAATACAGAAAGCCTCATCAATAGAACCACTACGCTGAGAATACTTATTGATTCAGTTGACAAGATTTTTATCAATCTATTGGTCCTCTCTAGCAGCTGGTTCAGCTGTTGTCAAGTTTAAACTCCCCCATCACTACAAAGAACTAAGGGCCTGATTACGAGTTTGACGCAGTTGCGCCAGCTCTCCGTTGGCACAGCTGCGCCGAACCCGCACAAGGACCGTCCGCCATATTGCAAGTTGAAAGAGTTCAACTCGTAATACGGCTGGCGGCCCTTTGCCCTTCCCATGGCGGTGCCTAAAAAACAGGCACCGCAATGGGAACAGCAAAAAACTTTATGGGGATACAGACAGGGAGGCACATGTTGTGCCCCCCCTGAATGTATCCCCTTGGCAGGGGGGAACATGGGGGCACTGTAGGAGCCAGTTGTTCCTGCACCGCCAGCCTTTTCATGGCGGGGCTCCATCATGAAATGGCTGGAGGTGCAGGAACTCATAATATGCTGAGCGGGACTGCGTTCAACATGTTGCGTTGTGGCGCAGCTGCGCCACCGCCAGGGAACGCCTGTTCCCTGCGCAGCTGGCGGACCACCACCGATGCAATGGTGAACATCGTAATCGGCAAAACGGTGGACCGCCACTGCTGCACCTCCACAAGTCTGGCAGTAGAAAGACCACGAGACTCGTAATCAGCCACTGAGTCTTCCCCCATCAAGGGTTTGAGTACATATGCCACCACTTTTATTACTGTGAGTTTATACTTTTCAGTGGCAGCAAATGGAGGTTTGCAACTATGAGATTTGACTTGCCCAGAAAACAATTTAAATTTGCAAGCAAGATAATCTGGACATTGCAGATGAACAGTCTAGTTCCTAAAGTGAAAAGAAAATGTTTTGATGACATGAATCTCCATTCCACCTGATGGACAGCACCTTTTCCCTTTTTGTAGCTCCGATATTGTAACAACTCTTACTACTAATAGGCGTGTCTTTTTGGGCCTAAGTCCCTTGAACACATATTACCTGATAATACTTGAGAAACTGTTGAATTTGATATTAGTCTAAAATATATCATAAGCTGGCTTCGGTCCAGAAAAGCGCGCTAAAGATGTCCTATTGTTCTTTGGTACTGATCTACCCGTCCTTTCCCACAATCTTGCTAGGAATAAGCTCGCAGTTACCATGCTTGGCAGCAGCTACACCGGCCGATGGTGAAATCTCTCTTCCATATGCACCCTCAGGGTACCTGTGGCTTCTTATTACCTGCAGCTCTTAATCCAGGTACAGCAAACCAACATATGATCAACGTTTGGCAAGTAAGGCTGCACTGTGTCCTGGAAATAGTTGAAAATTTAGATTGTCACTTTCTTTACAGTTTGCTTCTTACCCTCTTTGATAACTACATGCATTTCACCAATGGGGTGTAAGATTTCATGTATCCCACCTCTTCCAGGGATTCAACCTTAATGACCCTTTGTTCGAATTGTAGAAAAAAAGAAAGCATTTCTTTAGCTTGGCAGCCGTTGTCCATGTCACGCTAGATCATATATGTTCTGCCACAAGATTTAACCTCAAATGCCACTGCAATCATGTCAGAGAAGTTCAAGTCAAGCAGTCCAGGCATGGAGCTTATCAATGTAATCAAATTGCTTCACGCCAAAATATTGAGGGTCCAATCTGATGTATAAAGTGGTGTGCAGTTTTTTGCTTCTGTGATCGATGTGGCTCTTCATTCAGCATGGAAGATAACAGGGTCTAACTCCTTCAAGATGTTTAACGCTCCCACGAAAGTTGGATTCCTTTACCCCAAAGTACATATATCCTTTTAGTTCCTTAGAGGCATGCCTTTCAGCTTGGAAAGATGCCATTTAACAAATACGGCGCTTCCATCTCATTTATGTATCAATTTCCGCATGCTTAAGGTGTTGAACATGTACCAAACAAAATAGCGGAAGCCCAAATTGGCTCTGGTGGTGATCCTTTTGTTTTTTCACCGCAGAGGAAGTCTAGGGACTGAGTTCATTCTGGGACCTATCATGATGCTGCCTTAGTACATCAACTAACCTCAGGGTTAGTCCTCACCCAAACCTCTTCAGGTAGATTTTCTGTTTATTACCTAATTGTTCACCAATTCTGCCTGGGTATCTTTCTAAAGTATATCAGCCTGCTATCTCCTTTAAATTCAGTGTTTGCGAACTGTGCTGAATCCTAGTGACCTGCTCAATGAACAAACTATCATTTTTAAACACGCTGTTTCCTACACCTGTTAGTGTTTTGGGATTTCTTTCTCTACAGGTGCCTCAATTGGGCACACCTCCTTTCACTCAGTATTTTGAAGCGTTGGAATCTTTTCCCTATTTTTAAATAAAATAACCTTTGTAAAGTTACAGGTTACCTTAGGACTTCATCTACTGTTTTATTGTTGGAGGTCATTAACAGTCAATTAAATTAACCTACTTCATATGATATGGCTCTGGTTCAGTGCTTAATTTGTAAAATATTAAGTTCCAGGGTTCTGACAAGGAGGCCACTGCAGCTTGCACCACCCATCGCCCTTGTCATCGCTGCCAAAACAACAACTAACCATCTCTCTCGCATGTTAATGTGACAATTCAGATTATTCCAGATCCCCAAAGCTAAAGAAATGGCTGGGAAGGCAGGTATTAGCAATTTTAATGTATATTGTATTCCTAAACAACCCTTGTTCTGCTCATCTCTAAATTAGATGAGCAGCGCCACTATGTGGTAGACTGTTGTAAGTATGGTGTTGACAATTAGGTGCCGGTGCAGAGCACCGGAAACCAATTAAGTGCCGGTGCTGAGCACCGGAAAGCACCGGCTCAAATTAAGCACTGCTCTGGTTCATCCGCATTACCATAGTTGTCTCCTTGCCTCAGAATAGAAACCTTAGCATTGTTTACCACCATGGGGTCCCTGGTAAGATGCCACTTTCCACTCCTCTCACATCATTTTTAGGGCAATGGGCAGCGTACCTTAATTATCAACCAGTGGCACAAAGTTGAAAACAATGCTGATGTTGACAGACCGAACCGCTCCTTCTAAAGCAGAAATCTTCGAATCAATAGACTGAACATGATTTGCAAGTGTCTGGAGGACTGTGATCTCTATCTCTAATTTGGTACATTGTCATGTGAAGTCTCCAGCAACTGCAGCCAGCATTGGCACATGATGTTCATGGCACTTAAAAATGGTTATACAGGTGGTGTCTCTTAAATATGTCCCTTCCCCTTTAATAAACTCTCTGTCAATCGTAGATGATGTAACAATCCCATCTCGAAAACTTAAGGGGCAGGGGTATAGCAGAATCTATATGACTTTGAGCGTTAGTTGCATGAAGCAAGGCTACTAGTAAGTTTCACTGTATTGCAGCCCTTGATCAGCTGCTTCTAGATGTTAAAGTGGTTATGCAGTGTAGTGAAAAAGACAGTTTTCTTTACCCAGCCCTGCACTGCTATCAATCACCAATAGGTGCTCTGGAATGCTGCTTTGTTTGATGTTGTCAGCTTCAGTTTTGAGATATATTGTGACATCACTCAAGATCCCTCTGATAATTCTTCTCAGGAAGAGGTAGAAAGAGTTCAACTTTTTGGAAATAAGTATTTGTTAAGCTGGTCCATCTCACCCAGAACTGGCTTTTATAATCTGAGTACCTGCCACTCCAGTCTTATTTTGAGCTCAATTTCTGCACCACTTTGGTTGCTCCTAATTTCACTGTCACTCATGTATGCTTTATTGTTGCCCCTTAACTTTTGGTACTCTTAAGGGGCGTAACAATATTCCACAATTAACTTTAAAATAAACCCAGCAAAATGTGAAACAAAAGGCAAAAATTCAAAATTAACTACAGTCCTACTTTTAAAAATGCGGCTGGGAAGTGGGGTCTGCCCGGAGGCTATATCCTGCTAGCCAGAGGGCACAATGGCTTTGACTTCACCCGCTCAGGGTTACATTGCTGTTGCACAAATCCAGCAGGCGATATAGGATTGAAGTGCTGTTTAGCCTATCAGCAGCACCAATCCAACCTCTTCCCCCCGCACCAAGGATAGTGTAGAAATTAAGTTGTCCTCACGGTAGTAGAAGTAAAGGGTTTATTGAGGACAACAGCACGAAGGTACAGCACCAACTGTACAGCAGGATACCCAGCTCTGGAATGAGTGATTCATGAGAAGACATGCATCACTACATTCCATGACATAGCCAGGATTCCTTGCATCACTAAGATTACAACAGATAATCTCTCCCATTTCCCGGGAAATCCTTCCTCAAGTAATGTTTTAGCACCGACCACCATTCCTGCTACCAGTGAGAGTAGGACCTGAAAGGTGTCTGTTGCCAAAAAGCGACCCTGATTGCCCGAGAACCCCTAAGTCAAGCGCAGGGTGTGGTGACGCGAATTTTACTCACGTACAAAATGCTTTTATTCATGTGCAAAGTTTACGTTTAAATAAAGCATATGTTAAATGCAAATTTTGTAGTAGGTAATCATACTTAAATATCGAAAGCCTGCAAATGAAAAGAAGAGCCTGTCGATGCCATGTTAACTGAAAAATAATGAATTAACACCAAAATGCCAGTTTTTCTACATTGAATAGTTATTCCCAAACGTTTGCTGATATTCAATTGGAGGATAAAGAAGACAGAAGAAAATAATGTTGCAACATAGAATTTGTGTGTTTATATTACTGAGTGTACCTAGAGTAGCTAGCTAGATTCCAGATTCCTTCCTTGACTCTCTGACTGGAGACTAGCCTTTGAGTTTCTGATGCCTTTTCTTAATGAGAGGCTGCCTTACTTAGATTTGTACTGAATTTGTCTGCTGATACCTTTGAGCTGAAAATACTTTTTACCTTCTAAAGTAAAGGCTTTATGCTTGTGCATAGATTTCTCTCTCTCATCAGAACTCTTCACTGGGTTTCTGAGCGGACACCTTTTTCTCTCATTATCCCAGCTTATTATAAAATAGGGAGTTCCCTTTATGGAACATGCGTGTTGTATTATACTTAGGGCTCCCCGTTTTCCATTTTTACAGATAAATACAGACAGAAAACGTGTTTTCGTTTTCTGTCTGTATTTATTTTTATAAGCGGAAAAATACAGATAATTTGGCTTCTTTTGAGTGACTCTCCAGGCTGAGATTAATGATTTTCAGGCCAACAGCTGTACATATTAGCAGCATGGCCAATAGCTGTACATATTAGCAGCCCGAGAGTTGCAAAGCTTAATGAGATTTGCTTAAATTACTGCATTTTTCAATATGGATTTGTGCTATTATGCATATTTTTTTATGTGGGTTTATTATTTTATTATTTTTGGCTGTGTAATGAGCTAAACCCTGACAGGCATCAAAGTATGAGTGCCCATTTATCTCTTAAATAAATGTGTAAATATACGAGATATCACATTATCTTTTCACAAAACACAAAATAAATATGGATTAATACCAATATGATGGCCAAAAAATAAATATGGATAGCCCTAATTATACTCTATTGAATGTTATTCTAACATTTTATTTTATTATCAAATACCGAATGATGGATTATAATAATTTTTAATGGTGAAATCCAAAGATTAATACCTAATGAATAAACAGATCAAAAACTAAAAGATTTGAAAAATAAAACCCTTTAACTCACACTTATTCTCTTTATTGGCTCAACTGAAATCTTCATTGATTTATTGTTATATAGATGATTGCTCCTTACTTCTCCTTGTCGACAACAAAGGTCTATACGACCCGAGGCAAGGGTTATTCAATGATTATACCCGAATGTTGAGATAGAAAACATGCTCTCTCAGGTGCATTGTGCAAATATTCCTTATACTACTGTGCTTTGTAACGCTGCAGCACAGGTCAGACCTCGAGGTGGCTGCTGCCTAGGCCAGATCTTGGCCACCTAAATCTCCCAGAAGACTAATGTAAAGTGCACTATGTAAGGATTCATCGCTATATCACGTAGTTCCACATAGTTCAGGAGGGCAATTGAGTTTTGAAGTGCTGTTTATAAACATCAATAACATCATAATTGTAAAGAATCGTGCCTGCAGTTGAATATTAAGGTTTATGAAAATTGCAGAGTAATTGCTAACCAGTTTTAATGGAACCATCCCTTTTCAGAATAAGGAGCTCTGCATTATGTGAGGAACATGGAGCAACTCTCTATGAAGATGCTAACTTAAAAGTTCACGTCCGTTGTGGGTAAGTTACATAGTTTTTTTACTATGTGGATTAGGTCCAAAGAATGAGGTAGAATATTTTGTCAAAATTATCATATTATTAATAAGAAATTCCTGTCTCAGTGTTGTTGCTTTATTTCTTAGAAACAAAGCCCCAGCACAGAAGCATTAGGATTTGTTGAGCTCATCAATATACTAATATTAATATACAGTTCAGTAATGTGTTCATGGTTTGTGGCCATAGTAGATATTGAAGCAATCATCTAAGTGGTCGCACCTTAGGTTGGTATAAAAAAGAAGTTCATTAATATAATTTGAACTTTTTGACAGAGTAGTGCATACTAGTGCCTCAAGGAGAAAAGTAATACATTTTTTAATCAAGAAGCGTGTCCAAGGTGAGGAATTGACACTCACTCACACTTTCACATTCTTCCATCAGTTCCTCTTTGTTACAAATTAGTGCTGTCGATGCATAGCCGGGAATTGTTCCATCAATGTATAAGCAGGCACAGGGATTCTAATTATGTAAATTAAGGGCCTTATTTAGAGTTTGGCGAATGGGATACTTTGTTACAGATATGGTGGTTATCTGGTGAGCTGTATTAAAAGTGCTTCATTGCCTATGGTACTTGTAATACGATGTACAGGATATCCATCACATTTTGATGCAGTGTCCAGTCGGCCAAACTCTAACTAGGGTGTGTGTTAGCTTGGGCACCATGTCAAAAGGAATCTTTCCCTAGAGCTCAGACATCAGTTTGCTAAATCTGGACAACTAAAGATTACAAAAAAATATTTATGCTATGCAGAAAAGCTGCCACCAAGGTGTTCCTTTTTCAATGAAAATGTACATAAGGCCCGTCGCCTTATAAAAAGCATCATGTGGGAGGTTTCACCTGACTACCTTAATGGTCTCTTCGCGTCAAACTGCCTGATTGCAGAAGCCCGCCCATCTGCATTAGTCCTATCAGGACATTATCATGCCCCAAGGGTGCCCATGTCAGGTTCAGACAAAGGGTTATTGTTGGAAATTTTCCCTTTCAGCATTACCACCCCAGATTTGATTTCTTCTGCACATCAACCCGTTTTTGAATGACCAAAGGGCTTTGAGAACTTTACTCCTGCTAACCAGTGGTAAAGTGCTTGTGCTCTGACTTTCAAACATGATAAAATTGGCAAACACATGATTGGCACCTTTAATTTACTTATACGTCCCTAGTAGATGGTACTGCATGTACCCAGGGACAGTAAATTAAATACTAATAGTGGGCTGCAGCACTCATTGTGCCACCCCCTAAACTAGGACATTGAAGTCAGAAGGTAAAACTTCCAGCACAACAAACCTAGTCCTGTATCTGCACCTCACTCATTGCGGTTGGCCTAAACTTATGACTTTACCCCGGTCCGATGTGACCAGATACCCACGGACGGCATTTTGAGCCTTTTGGTGCTCTTTTTACCTAAAACTCATAACTCCGGTTCTACTGTTGGATTTTTGATGTTTTGCTATTATTTTATTAAAATGCACTCTATTTTTCCGAATAAGCTTGAGATTTTTCTTGTGTTGTATTTTCATTTTGCTACTGTTTAGGTGCTGCATAAATACTTACCATATTGCCTCTTAGTTAAGCCAGACTGATTTTTTGTGCCAAGGTACCAGAGGCTTAAGCACGGGTTTATTTAGTGACTTTTGTGGTTAACCCTGACAAGGATTGTGGTCATTATTTCAAAACATTTTCTTACAGTAATTGAAAGTTAAATGGGATTCAATGCCTTTCTGATTTAATAGTATTGACCACTGCCTCTTCCTGGAGTTCTAAGCTGATTGACATAGTGACTCAGATTTCACGTAGATAACTAGAGGTGTGAAATGTTCATATGTTGGTATAAATAAATAAATCTCTTACGGCTATTGGTTAGACTCTAAGTAAAAATACAAAACTATTTCCATTGTTGCATTTTTTACACCTTACATGGCTATGGCCCAGACGTTGCTAAGTGCAAACATATGGTCAAATGGATAAGAGGTCGAGGAGGACCTATTTACATACATTCCATCTCTTGCATGGGCAACAGCCATTCATTGCTATTCTCACATTTGTACAATACCGTTTTGAATTTGTCACTGTGGAGTATGTAATCTTGTGTTACTAGACTGGTGGATGGTCTGTCTTCAAAGTGGCAAAAGGCAAGAGTGGTTGATAGTACTTAGAGCTCTTCAGTTCCTTACATTTGCCATACTCCACCTCTTTTGCCAGGGGGAGCCATTAAGATCACTAGCAGTAGCTGAAGCATCATAGCTCAGATGAGCAGGGAGCTAGCAAACAGCATAAAACAAACACAGCACATCAAACTCAGGTACAAGTATCAATGCAGCAATCCGTGGCAAAAGAAGTGAGTAGTGAAGAGAGTGTGGCTGGCAGGGCCGGACTGGGAACACAAACCAGCCCTGGCAATTCTGCTGGACTGGGCCGGGGGGAAGAAGGGGGTGGGATGGGGGAGGGGTGCTAGTGAGAAGCAGCACTGCTGCCGCTTTAGCACTGCTGCCGCTTTTGTTACAGGGGGGCGATATTGCAGCACTGCTGCAAACCGGCCCACACCACTCGAAAAATAACCCCCACCCTTCTGGCCCAACAGGAAAATGCCCGGTGCCCGCTATGGACAGTCCGGCCCTGGTAGCTGGGCTGAAAGAAACAGCACATTGGGAAGGGGGGACTTAGGCAGGAAATTCAGCCCTCTTGTTAATGCCTCAGGGCCAGGCCAAACAAGACATTCTATCTCTCTGGCATTTTTTTGATGGGTTGCGGGCTAGTGGATTCATTAAGAATAGGATGGTCGGCCATGATGCATCAATACCCATAGCCTAATTCACTCATTGTCCCACAGTGTGCGGCTGGTTTGAACATTTTGTCAGGACTGATTATGGTTTCTGTTCGCCCTTGTTCAAGCCTCAGTCATTAGATGTACCTCTCACTTTACAAAGGTATTGTCACTGCCGTCAATCACCTCGCTCACTGTAGCAGAGCTCATAGCTGCCTAAAGGCCTCATGTCATGTGTGATACGGTTGCCCAGTCCTGGCTTTTAAGGCAATAGTACTCTGCACTCTGCACGATGGGACTTCTAGCTTTGCATTTCCCATTGCTATTCTGTCTGCCCTGCTCTTGTGGTGATGTTGGAGGCATTGGCAACAAGTTCAAGGTGGGCACTTGTTCCCACTTTGAATGAACAACCACCACTCATCTATGTGCTGATTCTGAGGGGACTGTCTGCAGCAGATGTTCCCTACTTGAGGAATTTCAAAGTGGAACTCATCCAGACCCTGCAACGGGTGGCGTGGGGCTGACTGTGGAAATGAGAGGCTGTGCCGGCCATTGGCCCAGTGACATATATTCTTATTTTGGAGGGGTTCCACTCCTCTGTTGATTCGAAGTGTGTCCTGATTTTGAAGGGACTGGCACATGCTTTCAGCCAGGGAGGTGTTGCTGTCAGTCCTATGGTGGTCTTCCTCTAAACTTTATGCTTTCATCCTCCTGTTTTTGCAAAATTCGTTTTTGTTGGCCTTAGGACTCTGCACACTTTATTTCTGCTAACCAGTGCTAATGTGCTTGAGCTCTCTCCTTTAAACATATTGAAATTGGCTTAGACACAATTGGTGCATTTAATTTACTTGTAAGCCAATAGTAAAGTAGTGTTACATGTACCTGGAGCCTGTAAAGTAAGTGCTACTAGTGGACCTACAGCACTGATTATACCACCCACTTAAGTAGCCATTTAAACCTGTCTCAGGCCTGCCATTACAGCCTGAGAGTGAAATATTAAACTGACATTTTGACATGGCAAAATAAACCTCTTGCAGGTCCAAATCTCCTTTTTAATATATAGAAGTCACCCATAGGGGAGGCCCTAAACAGCCCCTAGGGCAGGGTGCAGTGTATTTAAACAGTTGTATGACCAACAATGGGGGAATTAGAGGAGGGGGGTTATTGTGAGGACTGGTCCTCAACAATATCGTACTACAAAACCAAAAAGAGTCACTCTGACCAACGTGAATACTGCTCTTTTCTTCTTACCCTCCTGATGTTTCTATAAGAGGAAAAATAAATTTATTTAAATAACCCTCACCCACAAGAATTACCCTTAGGTGGCATGCTTCATCATAGGGTTCTTCCCATTCCGGTGCGAAATGGGGCGTGCTACGACCTACGGAAATGTGGGAGCACTAATAGTTTTATAACCTGATGAGAAGAAAATAGGAGTGGGGTTTTTTTGGAGTAAGAAATTTAAAGATACCTGGCTAGTCGGAAATAACATTTTTGTTAGCACCTCTAACCGGCATGGTTAAAATGAGGGGAAAAGAAGAAACATTCTGAGGTGATGTCCCTGGGTTTCTTTAGTCAACTAGTTTCAAGCCCTACCCCACGGCTTTTCTTCAGGACCTAGGAAGGCTAATCCCTTATGCCACTCCTTTTGTCTTAAAGTTCACTAAATTATGGTATAATACCAGAAAAAATTGCAATACACCCATGCAAGATGGGCACAGAAAAATATGGGTACACAGTAGTCATATTTAATTCTTGTTAAATAACCCCTACAAGGACCAGCGTGACATGAGAATATTGTGGTCAGAATATTACCTGTCATATATATCGTGTCCTAAATATAATCAACAAAAATATTGCGGCATTGGGTTAATAGAAAATATACAGCCAAGGTAACAATATATTTGTAAATGATGTGTAGGACACAGTATTTCAGTTGACATTTCGGTATAAGATATTCTGAAATACTATGTTCTCACTCCAGCTGTGAAACTGCAGGCTTCATAAAAAAGCAATGAAGTTTTAATAGTAGAGGGGATGCTTAATCGAAAAAGCAGAAAATTCACACAGCAAATTCATTAAAGGCACCGTATCCCATCACTTACACAACAAGCATTGGCAAAGCCAATATGCCTGATGCTGACTGCCAGGCATTTGGCTTTTTCAATGTTTGTTTTGGTTTGTAAAGGATTTTGTCAAACTTTATATTTGAGGAGCCTCATTGCCGTTGCCAATAAAAAAAAAACATTAGCTAACATCAACAATAGCTTTTTGGTTTCACAAAGCACACTTCGCCATTTCAGTCCCTGGTAGTACATTGTGTATGGCGACGGGTATGAGGCTTTCCCAGTCGGCCTTTTTTTATTGAATATATTCTATCAGCAAGAGACATTGTGCCTTGTGAGAGCAACATATGCTCCACCGAACCAGGAAGACCACTGTCTGTCCTGAGAAATTGACCGCTCTTACCCGAACGGACACAGACTGTTGTTGTGTGCCCCCTAGCGTATTGTCTATTTTCCGGTCTTTTCGTCCAAGTAAATTGATACGTTCGCTTCTGTTTTGGTCCCCACACTCCATTCCATTATTAACCGTTGGAGCATCGTATGTGAGCGCCCTGATGAAGGTGTAACCCTTTATGTGGTAGTCACAGAAACACGAGTCGGCGCAAACTACAACAGGAGCATCAGGAGGCCAAGGTTGTACACAGAAGCCCATGCCAATTACTATAATTATAGATGGAACAGCGACTAACTAAGCAACTGGCATTATCCTGAGTTGATGTATTTGAATACATACAAATGTACTTAGTACACACTAAATATTTCACGAGATATCAATCTGATTGTTAGCATATGGAGGTTTCTTCTTGTGCTCCGGTTGTTTTGCAACTTTCTTTGTGTATATAGATGGTGAATATCCAATAGATCATAGTACAGTGTGTGATAGGTGAGAGTTGTTGGCATATGGTCTGAGTGCTATGACATGCGAGTAGGTATGGATGAGGAGGTCTGAATGCTGTTTGAGTGGGGGACGAAAAAGTGGTTTCTTCCTACATTATTAATTAAACATTACCTTTGTATTACGGTATATTTTTTGAAAAGACATATATATATACAAGGAATCTGAATGTACCGACAGAATTTTGTATTAAATGATTGTATTTTGATGTATTAATTCATACATATTATTATCCTTTCTCGTGTGGTTTGGTCTTTCTGTGGGAACATTTGTCCCAGATAAAGAGTGAGATAATCCGCTTTAAGCTATCATTGGCAGGATGATTTTCATTTTTTTTAAATTTATTTTTTATTAAGCCAATAATATACGTACAAATATACAGTACAATGCAATACCACATACACAGAAATATGAGAGGAGGGTGAAGAAAAAAACTCAGTAATACAATAAAAACAGACAGTAGGTCAAACAAATGGTAGACACATATTAGGAGCCACATACAGATTATCAAATATTATTCCATTACTAATCACAATTACTTCATTGTTCCCATGGGATATGCGTAACTCTTAGAACCATAAAAAAATCAGTATAAAGACTCTAAAGGTAAGAAAGCAGCACAAAGAGACCAGAGCATACAAATAAACAAAAAACTTTAACACATTAAATCGTGGTCAGTTTTAAATGATCAGCTACCACCCCCCAAAGTTTGATGCCCAGCATTCGTTTCTGTGGGCCTTTAAGGGTGTACAAACTGCGTTCTATATTACACATAGCATATAGTCTACCTCTCCACATTTCAAATGATGGAGGCTCTTTTTGTCTCCAGAGTGACGCAATACATAATCTTGCCACTGCCACAGCTATAAATAATAAATACCTAAACGCATACATCCCTTGTGCTGCCAATGGCTCCTCCACCACACCCAAAAGCATGCCCAGCGGGGTAATAACAATCTGTACCCCTGTTATCTCTGTCAAAAAGATCTCCATTCTGTTTATCAGCGGTCTCAGCTCTGAACAAGCAAAAAACATATGCAAACTATCAGCTTGATCCGTCCCACAACGTGTGCATTGACCCTCACTTGGCCCCCCCCAGCGTGCAATTTTGGCAGGTGTATAATATAAATTAAAGATGGTTTTATAATGTTGTGCTTTAAGGCTGGAGGAAATCAAAAGCTTGTCAGCCAAAACAATTGATTCTTGTAGGATATCCCCTTCTTGCAATAATAAACTATTCCATTTAAGATTCTGTTTTTCCAAATCATCAAGTTGTATTTCAATGAGATTTTGATACAACATACCAATCCTACCACGCATCCTTATTCCCTCTAGCAAATTACTTTTTCTAACCAAAGTTGCTACATCCACTTTTTTCAACAACAAATCTCGAATTTGTAGGTATTTAAAAAAATCCGTGTGAAGAAAACCAAATTCAACAACCAACGAGGAATAGGCCTTAATACCAGTATTATCCACTAAATCACCCAGGGTCGTAATGCCCTTATGTCTCCATTTAATCATAGTAGAGTCAGAGAAGATCAGTGACGGTAACGCTAAAGAAGAAGTAGACGTATAATAATTAAGTTTACCAAGCTGTAGTGATTTTCATTTGTTGATTGTTTCATAGTAAAGGGAACTACTTTGTGTGAATGTATTCTTTGTGAAATGTTAAAAGAAGAATGCCATTACTCAAAGTCTAATTAGCCAATGGCTGAAGTGGGCTGATCAACTGTGCCATACTGTATTCTGTAGTGGGCAGAAGAAATATGTGAACGACACAACAACAGATGAATGGGTGAAGGGGACGCGCGGAAAATCACTATAATCATACTTATATATAATTTTAGTAAAATCAAAAGACCTTGGCTAACACCAGACATAATAATAAGTTGTAAAAACAGTGTCTATTCATGTCCAGGTCTTCTGTAATGCCTTCTAGTGTGTCAACAATTTTCTACTGTTCTTGATCAAACTGAAATTTGATCCAGAGTGATGTCATATTTCATGTTAAAAGAGAACTTCCTCAGGAGCATTCACCTTTTTTAAGTCCTAGTGAAATAAAAAAGCAAAGCAAATTTAACAGTATCCCAAACTTTTTACTGGCATTCTGGTTCCAGTGCTAATTCAATTTCGAATTATTACGCCTCAAAAAACAAATCCCTAGTGGGATGAATGGAGCAATGATTAGTGCTGTATGCACCAAAGCAGTACCACGCCAGTAAAACAGCACTATGACCACAACTGCAAATCTTGAAATTCCCAAAGACAACAAGATGGCCGAAGCAAACCAGCTATATTTTTACTGGAATGTACAAAATGGTAGCAGATGTAAAGCTGGAATGATGTAGCAAATTTATACATTCTCAGCGGAAGCAGTAACAAACTCTGGGAACTGCACGGTGATTGTGATCCGTTCTTGACAATGTAGTAGTACATTCAGTTCCCCCAATAGATTCTTATTAGTATTCTGAAACCGGCATTTATTGGGGAGTATAGCACATTCTTCATCATTATTCCTACTCAACTCAACTAGCAAATAATGCATTCTTTTCTCAGAAAACGACGTGCTATTGAGGCTACCACAATTGATGTCTTCAGCGCTTAATTTGTGAAAGAAAGAGTCCGTTAGAGCGGAGAAGCGTCGCCCCACGTAAAAATCCCCCCAAAGAAGAAAAATAAAATGGTAATTTATTACCATTTTATTTTTCATCCCCCGTCCCGAGCCGAGCGTCAAGAAGGGTGGCGGGGCCGCTGCTGAGTGACAGCATCATATTACTCAACAGGGAGGAGGGTAGGCTGGCTGTGCACTGTTTAAAGTGCGCATGTCTTTTTGGCCGGCTGTCTTGAGATGGCCAGCCACACATGCCCACTTTAAACCTCTCAACCCAATGCAGGCCTAGAGCGCGCTGTGGAGCGCCGAGTTAGGCCGCTCCCACCAATTCTGGCGCTGCTCACATGCTGCATCTGAGCAGCACTAGGATTGGGCAAGGAAGTTACAGCATCCGGTTGCAGTGATGGAGAGGTCCGGAGCGAGGACATCGCGTCGAGTCAGGTACGTTTTATTTTTTATTTTTTAAATAATATTTCCCCCTCGTGCGCCCCCCCATCCCAGTAGATGCCAGCCGCCACTGGAAAGAGTGCCAGTGCCCAAAACTTTGCTCAGAAGTCGACAGTTGGTGCAATTAAACATTGGCGCACCGAATACCAAGACCTATAGTCTTTAAACCACTACCAAACACTCCCTTCCCCTTTTTCACCCTCTTGGGGGAACCTGCTTTCTGTTTGTGACAGTTTTACCGTCTTTTTCTGACTCCTCCTTTCTGATCTGTGCGTTTTCTCTCTCTTGCAAACGGTAAATATCTGATACGGAAAAATAAGTGCAGGACCCCAAAAAAAAGTGCTGGTGCAACCCACAGGCTCAAATTAAGCACTGGATGTCTTCCATGCGCACATGCAAGTTTCATGAACAACATTCATTCCTCAACGTTAATTTTTTCACAATGTAAGCATATCAGTCTACCTCAGTTTAAAGCAATGAAAGTGCTGCTATTAGAAGGATATTGCCCTCTTTACATTTTAAACGTACTGAGGTTTTTTTGCAAAGATTCAAGGGAATGCTCATGAACACTAGAATGGTATACTGTTGGCCAATGAGAGAATGGCAAGAATGAATTATCTGGGAAAATGAAACATGGCAGGAAATTAGGAATGTCCGTTAAATTAGATTTTTATCCGCGTTTTTACCATCTCCAGTGCAGAAGTGTGAAAGTGTTTAACAGTGCACTAGTGCTTAAATCTGGGAATTAACCAGTTTTTAATTCTTGCAAGTTTCACAGATATTTAAGTCAGTCCATAAACCCAACAATAACTCACAGCAAAAAACAGAATACAATCTGCGAGATTATGCTTTAGACAGGGAGACACGTCATACTGGAAACACAGTTATCATTTATACAAGTTTATATCGACATACCACTACTTTCTATATGTATATCAGAAACTTCATTAAAAAAAATATTCATTATTATAGTAGATTTTGGTGCAATTAGAATTTATCACTTTATTTATTTGGCAGAAAATGTAAGTTTGTTGAAGCCCTGTGCTGCTTAGAATAGCATATAGCATGCTCCCCAAACAAAGATGGCTGTCAAGAAAATGCCACACACAGAAAAATAACAAAGGGGACTAAAAGCAGCTTTCATTTTAAAAAGTGGAATCGCACAATAATAATTGATGTAATATTAATAAACTCGCAGCATGCACGCTTTCACAGACACGTTTTTTTCTAATCAAGTCAGACGGCATATTTTGGAACTATTTGAGAGTGATAGAAAAGGTTTCATTAACTGCAATTATAAATAAAAAGACGAATATATAAAAATTGTATCATTAGGTGGATCTGGAGCTTATAAATTAAAATGGTTACACTACAAGGTGGCTATAGTGTATTTATTTATTTAAGCTATTAATCGATGTCCTGGCACTGAATTCCATGCAACAACACTGTAAGAAGATAAAGTAACTCAAGAGAAAGAACATTTTAAAAAATGTGGAAAAGGCCAAGTGGGTTGTGATGTTGTGTAGGTTGCAAAGGACCTTATTCCAGCGAAAGGAATGATACACTTGAGCAGCTCTGTTTAAATCTTGGACCCTGAAGCATGGAGATACTGGCAGATTTCAGAAAGCAGATAGGGCAGTAAAAGATGTAAGCGGAACTGAAGATACTGAGGCTCATTCTCAAGGAAGGCTATACATGTCAAGCAAAGTGTCTTAAAAGTGATGAGCCTTCTGATGGCCACGATACACTGGGTAAAGGTGATCCGACAAAAGATCACATGGAAGACTAAGGAATAGGTGAGTTGCAACATTTATGATGGTCTGAAGTCGGATAAATAAGTATTCCACAGACCCAAAGGATCATATTGGTGCATTTGAGGCGAGATAAGATGATGATCTGGATTACTATTCTTGTCCTGAGTAGATCAGAACACATTGAGGACATGTGATTTATTTGTGGTGTGAAGGAGAAGAGTCAATAATAACTCAAAAGTTCCTGACCTAAGCAACAGTTGCCGCCATCGGGCCCAAATTTGTGAAATTATCAAGCAGTTGATCAAAATGAAGATAACCTGCCAAGCAGAAGAACCATGTAATATCCAAAAGTTATTTTAACAAATTGGGGTCCGTATAAGAGGCGCCATTGGTTATACAAGCCTGGAAGTTAGAAACAGATTCGGGTGCATTGCCATCCAATCTGATCAGAGGTTGGGTGATCTGATCTGGGCTTAGTGAAAAATGTAAGATAACCTGCAGCACAGAGCTCAAAAGGCTGAATTAAAGAAGAAAGGGAAATTGCTGCATGGTGATCTGTAAGAAAGGATCGGAACCAGTCAATGGCTAGCTGTCTCATACCTGTTACGTAGCTATTTAAGTAATCCCTCTTCTTTACAGTACCAAAGGATTCAGGCAGGACTAAGTGGATCCTTTACCTAGGACTTCTAATGCCGTCCAATACTCTTACTAAGACCATTACTGTTGTATGAAGAGGGCAGAAACTGGATTTTGCATGATACTTGCAGATGGAAGATGCCAAGATTTTATGAATTTGGTCACTGACACACTTTTCAATGATTCTGGCCTGGAAATGCAGGAGATATAGGTCTGAAGTTAGAAAGAACTTCAGAATCAGCGTTAGTCTTTTTCAGTAGAGGAACTACAAGTGTCTGTTTGAGATAAGACAGAAACTTATTGCTATAATTCACATATAAAACTTTTGAGGAAAAATGTACAAATTCGAAGGTCATGATACCTCCTTTTTAAAGAAAGACTGATCAAGAAGAGACACTGGTACAGGGTTTATCCATCACGCGAATATGGGAGTAAAAGAGTGAGCAACCAAAAATCTATTTTATAGGAAACAAGCATTTGCAATGCAGTAGGCCTCGCATTTGCGAGAGTTTAAGCTTACGACAATGCCTTATATTTATTTGTTTTGATAATTAACACATGAATAAAAAGCATTGTCATTTACAATGCCAATAGCTCAAACTCTTGTAAATGCAAGACCAATTGCATTTTAAAGAAGCACCCGCCATTCTGGCACATGCGAATACCTTAAAACGTGGAGGCAATAGTCCATGAATCACTGTTCGTGACTTGTTCATCTGAGTTGGTGGCAGCACATCCTATTTCATGCAGAGGCTGCCTTTTTGAGCTGCAAACAGAGTAATATTGTTGTCAATGCAACTGAGATACTAATGTGCTTTTAAAGGGCCAGGACTTTCAGAAGGTCTTTGGAGTGGGACGAGGCGAGCATTTTTATAAATAAAGGCATGGGGCCTTTACCTGCTACTCTGACAAACAGAATTGCGAGTAGCAGGCAATCTTGTCAGATATCAAGTTTGAAACATATTAGGCAACTCTACGTGAGACACTAGAAACGATTATTTTTGTGTATGAAAGACAGCAACCTAGACATGACTGATCACAACAGGAAGGTACTCTGGCAATTCTTTCAGTGAAACCTAAAACTGCAGGGAGCAAACATGAGGTGCAGTTTGGATTAGTGTAGGGCAAGTGACCCCCGGATAGGTCCATGATGCTTGATTCATGCTTGATTTCCAGAATACTACAGACTAAGTAAAGTATTTCAATTTAGATTGGACACCCCTGCAGTACCTGGAGTGCAAATGAGGTGACTAATGAGATAGGCGGGTACAAGCTCACTTAGACTAGTATGAATGGTATGACTATCCAGGGTTAGTGATAGATAAACTGAAAATATTACCGGCATTGGCAAAGCCAATAGGCTGGCTTTAATATGCTAAATCCTGGGACTAAAAGTGGCAAAGAATCTGCTTTCTGTATAGAATCAACATATGGATAAAGAACTGTGTGTGACAGCGTGATGATTCAGTGTACTTTTCAGATGTAAAATAGTCACTCATGCATTCCTATGCAACCACTTCCAAGAATTTGGACTGATCCACAAAAAAGCCAATAGTATGAGGTGCAAGAGAGATAAACCTCTGGATGGAGCCAAAGCCCACTCTAAGTACATTTTAAAGAATTGGTAACATTAGGTCTTGAAGACAGTTGCAGTGTAAAGACAGACCTAAACGGTTTCAGTTATAGACATTTGGAAAGTCTGCAAAACTGTTAACTATCTGCAATTTTGGTATATATGAAAATGGGGCTAATAAATGACAAGTTATTGTATATATTTGTATACGTTTTCTACTATTGCTACTAGTGTTATGAACCATTACAGTGAGGTTGATAAAAGACCATTAAAGAGCAGTTGCAAAGTCAGATCACTTTGTGAAATGCAACAGTATCCTAGAATTATTATCTTTGAGGTACATAAAGTGCTGGATTGACAGTAGACAGAATCGTGTTGCAGAAATGCTGGAAAAAAGTGATGGGAAAACTGAGGCTGTGGCAGGTAGGTTGGTCATGAATTAAGGTAGGTGGTTGTGGTCACCTCCTTCTTGGATTTTGTACAATATCAGTGTTATAGAGTAAGATATTATTCAGACTAAAGGGTGGAATGACTGTATGTTATATTTGAGGAAAGTATATGATTATCTTTAAAAACCCGATAAATAAATTGTTCTAAATGTGTCAAGGTAAAGGAGCAAAGAAGTAATATGTTTTTAATAATTTCTAGGGGGATGTCAAACACTTACCCACAATATTGACAAGTCTGATACATAGGGTTTTTCTTTGTTATGGGTCTGAGTAAAGGATTTTACATTTTGCTATCATTGCATAAGGACATCTATCAAACCTGCCAACATTGAATATGGAGCTACAGCTGTGTCTCGTTTCATGTGGAAGGTGACCAGAGTATGACCTCTAATTTTTTTTCCAGATCTTTAACAGTGCCTGCAGCAGTGCCTCTTGAGAGCCTTTAGTATTCTGCTAACACATATTACATTACATGTTCTGATAATATGCCTTGAAAGTATCTTCTGTTTTTTTTGGGAGAGGAAGGCTCACAAATCTTTCGGATCCCTAGGTCTTTTGATATTATGTCTAAGTGGCCTTCGTTGGGTCGTCCGCGTGTAATCTATGAATCTGCCAGTGAATGACAATACTGACATGCCTATATGAGTCTAATTTGATTTGATTTTGAGCTATGTATTAGGAATTGTTCTGCTTAGGTGTTTAACAGGGTATACCACCATCATCTCCTTACGAAAGACCTAGCCCACTTCAGAAACTTATCAAATAAGCCCCTTAATATTTGTCACCTCAAACTCCACTTCATAAATCTTCCGCTGAAAATAGCCCTTTTAGCCCCAATACTGAGAACATGATCTTGCTATGTTTGTAGAACGTAGGAAATTGATATGTCCTTAGGTATATTCCAATCTTTATTAAATTACATATCAATTTCTGATTATTAGGAAGTTAAAATTCCTAAACAAGTCAACAACACATTACTCTTCTGCAGAACACATAAAACAATTTTGAGATAACCAGCTAAATTCTGTACATTGGGGCAGTTATATGATAGTAAAATACAATAAAAACATAATAAAATCAATCTTACAGAGCAACTTTGAAGAGTTGGTCAACATATGAACAAAAATAGTCCTTTAATTAGGAACACACTTCATCCTCAGATGTTAACCCCAGAGCTGCCCTCAGCCTTTGCTTCCACTGCTAATATAATGGGAAGCCACTTCAACTGTATGCAAGATTTTGGAGGCGGCTAATAGCGCACTTACCCAATTTATAGTCCTTGTACCTCTAGCTTGGACGAGTGGTCTAAGCCATTGACTACACAGTCTGCTTTATAGAGGGCCAAATAAAAAGAATGAGATACTTGAGTCTGTGGCTTTTTCATGAACTCATGTGAATTCTTTACTCTGCCTCTTGCCCCACCTGCCCATTAGTGTTGCACAGGCAAACAGCTAAACCTAAACTTTGTATAAAGTCATCTTGCATCAAGTGGAGCAATTCTGTCTAGGAAAGTTTGGATCCTGTGCTGATCTTCTACTTCCCTATACTGCATGACCACACTGCTCTCATTCACTTCCTCCTTCAAATCTTGGAACAGTGTCTCTTAGCCCAAAGCTTTAGAGTTTCTGTATCCCCCTCCACCAGTGAATGGTGCCAGAGCTAGTAATCGTTATTATGAACGCAATGGGGTCTGATCTAATAAGGCCTAATGTTTGGGGAGGGATCAATGTCACAATGTAAAATCTATAGAAAACCCCCACATGGCCATTGATAGACATTAATTGAAAAAACACAACATACACATCAATCTAGTGTGTTCGAGTATTTATCTCATTTCACATTTCATGAGCTTATTTTTACTGATATTTTCAATTTTATGATAATCTTATCCATTTGGTGCAGACAACATAGATATGTACAACAAATAACACAAATCAAAATAAGTTGAACATTACATGAAACGATTTGAAAAAGTTATTTAAAGATACAGCATTTACTCAACTCAGTGAGTTATCGATAACGAGTCCAAATGAACTCACTCCAATCAATGTATTACCCCGATTTGTCTCATGGGGTTAAAGGTCTATTTCTATTATCACTTCTCTGCCAGAAGGGTATCTTGGCGCTGAATAACAGATGGAAAGCAAGTGCATTGGTGCCATGGTCCCTGGCAACTCTCTCCTACAGGTAGGGAGAGAGCTGATGGGGCAGGGACAGGCTGCATGATCTCATGATGGGGGTACAGATGGTGTAGCACGCAGAGATAGAGAGTGCTGCAAATGTAGCTCCTCCATCAAGTGCCCATGCACTTGGAAATGTGGCAGTGTCTCCGAACTAACTGCTGTCACCTTGTTGCTTTTGAGAAGCCATTGTATAGTGGCTGTGACGTCTGTGGAAGTTCATCTATGGCCCATGATATAGTCGGATCAAAACCACCCCTCACAAAGGCAAGCCCCACACTGCAGGAGTTTGCAGCTACATAGTGGCACAGGGCATAGTTGTGTGATTGCATTGTATCTTGCTCTGAAAATAGCCCTTTAGAATACAGCCTACCAGAAAAATGCCAGATTGGCAGAAAGGTCCATACACAATGGTCCTGGCCCTGGGGTAGCCACTGAGCTTGGGAGTCAGTGATGTGCTGCACAAACTCATGATGTGTCTACAGGACAAGATATTAACCAACCAGAACTCACTCATATACCGACTTATTACGGAACCTGGGTGATTCACAAGAAACAGACACAATGGTTCTGTGGGACTCCTTTGACACGTACACTGTATCAGGGGTGCAACTAGACCCGAACTTCGGGGGGGGCTAACACTCCCAGCCAAAGCTGGCCCTAGCACTGGTCGCACACGGTGCAACTGTCTTTTTTGGCGCCTCCTCCCCTATTTCCTCCTTCTCCATGAATTCCCTCAGTACCACTCACCAACAATGTACCTCATCTCTCTATAGGACCTTTCTGACAAACATTTCATTTTTTTATAGCGCTACTCATAGTTTACTCACACTCAGTTCCGTGATCTGCATGGTACACATTCTTTGTAGCAGGCACATTAACCCTCTGTGCTGTGTGGGTGGCAGGAGTGCCCATGTGAGCGCACGGTGAGCAGTGTGAGAGTAGGTTAAGAGGAGTGACTGCAGGGTGAGTGAGGTGACCATATGAATTTGGGTGCGGATGTAAGTGCAGAGTGGGACGAATGAATGCATGGTTAGTGATGGGCTTGTCTGAGTGAGATTGCAGATTGAGCAGTGAGGGGGACACGTGAGTGAAGTGTCACATGAGTGAAGGATGAGTAGTGTGCTCGTGTGACTACAGGGTGAGGTACCCGGTGAACAGCGCAAGTGCATTGTGAGTGCAGAGTGATCACTGTGAGTGCAGGGTGAGCGGGTGAATGGTGTGAGTGGCATGGTGATCAGTGTGAGTGCATTGTGATTGCTGCAAGTGCAGGGTGAGCATGAAAGTGAAGGGCGCGAATGAAGAGTGAGTTGTCTGAATGCAGGGTGCATTCCCAGACACTTGAAGTAACTTTATTGACGGCGGCGTAGGTTTTCAGATATAAGTTAAACTATTGCTATAATGCAGGGCTTTAAGTGGGATGAAAAACTGGGGGGGGGTCTCTCAAAGGGGCGTGGCCGATATAATTAAGGGCGTGGCTTAAAACATTTATGCTAAAAATCTGTGCTAAGCATATTATGCCGCCCGACTGGTATTTCGCTGCTTTTGTTATTGCCTCCACATAAGTAAGATTACACCTACAACAAGCCAGGACTATTGGCTTTGTCAAAGGTTGCTAGTTGCATAAGATAAATATACTACATCCATATATACAACTATGGCTTCGTTGTATATAATATTGAAAATGCTTTAGTTCTTGCGCAAGAGGTTGTGGTGTAATGGCTAGAACTGCCAACTTTGGAGCTGAGGAAGCAGGTTTGAGTCTCAGTGTCGGCTCGACATCCTGTGTTTCTGGGCAAATCACTTAATCGTCTGTGCCTACCAAAAAATAAATGAAGATGTCCTTGTTGGTGCTCATGTAAAGCACTTCGAGTTTAGCAATACAGAACTGCAAAGAATCAAAAATTACATCAAAACAGTGACCTGCTGCAGAGTTAAGATTTTTTTTTTCCATTCTGAGTGTGAGGGTGAAAATGGAGAGCCCGATAGGAACCTGTCTCAGCGCCTACTTTTAAGAACTGCTGGTGCTGAGCACCGGCAGGACCCAGCCCACTTAAAGCCCTGCAATTATGGCATTGATCAGGGATCGAGGGTGGAGGAAATAAATAATGTGCTTATCCTGCAACAAACTTCCAGTCTTATGATTAGGGTTGCCAGCTCATTATTTTGATGTCCCAGATGGTACAAAATAGAGCAGTCACCTAACGCGGTATTTCAGCACATATCTGTGCATACTTTGAACAGCAAATATAAATAGAAAGCACTTTTAATTGTGCTCTAGGGCTGCCTGAATGATCCATGACTGATAATTAAAGGGAACAAAGACAGAGAAGTCACATTACAAATGAATACATACTTTTTTATTTATAAGCCTATTTAGTGTCAAGACGAGGTCTTTGCAGGCTCTTTAAACCGCACATGGCTGGTATTTTTCTTTTGGCAACCCTACTTTATATTCCTCTTCATGAAATGCATTCTCACACTAGGGCAGTAAATGTAAAATACAAATGTAAGGGGCCCCAGAGAGTACTGGAACCAGAAAAAAAAAACTAAGCCTCGGTAACCAGTTTACAGAGTTATGTAAATTTGCAAATGGTCTTTAAAGACCTGTGAAAAACTCGGGCGTGCCGGAGATAAGACTCCAGACACTGCCCAGCCGAGCCCACTGCAGCTCGAGCTGCAGCAGCCCGGGCTGAGACACACAACGGGGAGGCGAAAGCCCTTTTAGCCCAATGGGTGTTGCACGCCTGCACTGTATATAACTCAAATCAGTCACCATTGGTTAACCAATCCAACTTTATGTAAGAAATGCTCACAAAGGCCACTCTCTGTCAAAAGATGTTACATTGTATTAATATATCGTCATAATACTAGAATTATTAGACAACAGTGCAGACGACGCAGTGCTGAAAAGTGAGAAGTGCAAAATGTATACACGAAGGTGCACATAGGACTCCAGGGATGTCGACTTAAATTGTCCAGTAACAAAGTCCAAAACAAATTCTTTATCTTTGTTCAAAAGGGCTCTTGAGGAGAAATCTGGGTTATTGTCAACGTTTTGGCCCTGTACAAAGATAAAGATTTCTAATGGTGACAGTTTGTACATCTAAAGGACAGGAGGCAGTCATCCCTAGAGGACACCACAAATGCTTCTGTGCAGTCACAGTCCTGTTACTCTCCTTAGAGAACTCATACGCCTGGGCACTGATGGTATCCCTGCTCTCGCAACTAGCGTCTGGCATCAAAGAACTCCATGGAAAAGTGCTTCAACACCCCATCAGGGGTAGCAAGCGCTATATAAATTCAAACCCTTCCCTCTATCCCTCCACTATCCTTTTCAATCCAAAAAGCAGACAAGCATGTCCACCGTATAAATTAATTTCATATTTCCCTATACTAATTCACCACTAATCCTTTTTGGGTTCCGGAATAGCGTGCTACTCGCCGAAAAAGCGCTTTGACGCCTCGTCAGGGGTAGTAAGAGCTATATCAATGCAATTACAATAACTAATAGTTACAATCATTATACGGTTGACTGACGTATAAATGTCTGGACGTCAATATGTGAATGACACAACTAATGATGACTGTAGGGGCTGGATCTTTTGCTCCTCTCTGTATATATCGCGTTTGCTCTTGCAATAGCTATATCTGTCTCTAGCCTCACCTAAAAATAGATGATTCTCCCTTGAAATGTGCCCAAAGGGAGCTTTTCTTAATTGTGCGCCTTAAATATGGGTGAAATCGTACAATAAATGGATGCAGGGCGCAGGCGTGCAATTAATACGTGCAAATCTGTTTTCTATTGGATTTGAAAGAAAATAGCTCTGCCTTTGCTTTTACTCACCCTTTCATTTAAGTTACTTTAAACTACTCACCCCCCTAGCTTTTTTCACTTTTGAAACATGGTAACTACATCAGACTAACCAGTTTCAAGCAGAATGAAAATCGTCTGCGTTTGTTGAAATTCTTTGAGTCATGTGTCTTTGACTTACAAAGTCATGTTAAAAGTGACAGTGCATGTGGGGAAAGTACTGAGGTCTGCTCAGTCACTGAAGTTTTAAAGCAAATTGTTCCTCGGTGGTAAACTGCCTCTCCTACTACACAAAGAGGCCTTTGCTA
The DNA here is from genome assembly GCA_963921515.1 of Calotriton arnoldi. NCBI lineage: Eukaryota > Metazoa > Chordata > Amphibia > Caudata > Salamandridae > Calotriton > Calotriton arnoldi. Next base: position 633,488 of record CAWUFW010004614.1, on the reverse strand, counting down.
AAGTGCTGAGATTGCAGCATCCGTTCAGAGTAAACATTATCCAGGTGAGACTGACGTTTCTGGAGGCCACGATCACCTCCATTTGACGGAGTACCATCCTGACCTCCAGACAACCACAAGAAATTGATACCCTTGTGTAATTGTGCGGTTGTGATACGTAGTGTTGACGATAATAATTTGCACCTGTGGTGTCAATGCAGTGTCTCATGTTGCTGTATCTACCGTCACATCTTATCACATCATGCCCTCTGGGCTGGTGTTAGAATGTTTGGCACTCAAGGTAAATTGATATTTGTTACCGCTCCCTGGCAATATGCCCCTCCACACCACACACACACACACAAACACACACGCTCAGGAAACACCTGGAGGTTGCCTAGGATTGCCCTCGTGTTGGTGAAATATGTCTATGGGAATTTGACCTTGCATTTGGAACACCACAAACAGCTAAAACGAAATAATAGCATTTACGGGATTCAATGGGGTAGATACATGTACAAATTAGTTAAACCAGATGGGCAAAGAGTACAGTTTTTTTAAAGTCTTTGTTGAAAGGAAAATGCATATTTTGAAATTACAATTATAATTATTGGGGCATTAGCATGACAGGCATGTTTTAAGCATTAAGGGATGGGAGGCCTTGAGGGCGGGGGGAGCTTGGGCGGAGGGGTGTAGACTATGTGCTTTTTTATATTGTAAAGATTTTAAATAATCGTACGGTTAATAAACTTACTTACTAAAATTATAAATGGAATATAAATTAAATTACGGCATCTTTAATGTTCAGGAAATATTATAACATAGAGTTCTGTATTTTTGACATGGTTCTCAAAAAACTGGAAAGGCTTCTTTTTGCGATGGAAACTTTTCATAAGTGCATCTTTCACCCCCACCCCCCAAAATAAAACCAATAAACAGGTGCAGGTAACAGCCTTCAGACACCTCCCAAAGCAAGTTTGTTCTCTTAGACCTTCGAAGGAACAAATCCATGAAAGACAAGAAAATGCTGCAAAGAGGCCCTTTTAATTAGAAAGTAAAATAACACTTTAAGGAAGGCACAAGACAGAATGTCACTTTAAAAGTGCATTACTCGGTTAGACGTTGCCACAGAATTGGACCTATTCCCCCAAAAAATAATTTGGAACACGGCTTCCGCCCAGCTCTTTGGCGCCGAGGAGACTTTATATCTACGTCAGACACTGCGACCTTGGAAAAGGTCATCCTTGTATCAAGGCGGCTAGTCCAACACACAAAACAGGAGCGCACAAACTCCTTTCTTGTTGTAATTTCAGGTCGCAAAGCCATAGTGTACTGTATACTCTTGACGTCATCTTCTAGGTTGCTGCCCCGTGCTATTAAAGTATTTTAAAAGGTGTTTTATTTTCGTACACCCCACATTAGAGCAAGTGGTTCCTGAAAACGACTGAAATGCCCCGTGGCAAAATCAACAGTGAGCCGCAATGTTGCGCTGCCGCGAGTTTATTAGAGCATTGGGACACCTGAAAATAATTTCGAGCGTGCGCCGGTATTTGTTGAGTTTATTGACAATGACATGAAAAGTTGTATGTTGTTACATTTCACACTAAACATAACAAAATTCATCAGTATGGGATCAGGCTGGAAACATCTAAATGCTGTGATTTTTTTATTGTGGATTTTTTTCTGCTGCACTATGTGCGTTGTTTCATTGTCATTCTATAGTGCTTTGTTATACACACTCTCTCCACTGTGTTAGTGGCCGCCATCTGTTTAAGACTTATGTTGTCCTGTGAGGGCCCAGAATTAGCTATAATTATAGTTGAAATAAAGTACCCTCTGACGGTCATTATAAGGATATTGCAAGTCAACAAGGAGTTCACTTATAAGTTCATGGAACTCTCAGGTGACTTGCAATATCCTTTTAATATACAGCAGAGGGTATTTTATTCCGTATAATGATGGTCACACAATTACCCTTCTCACAAACCACTTAAATACTTGTTGTCTTGCTCTTTCATGTTCATTGCAAACATGAAGAATAAAAGGGGAATCTTTACTGCAAACTTAAACACACCAAAAAGCAGTCAGTCATTTTCACAAAAAGATATTAGAACCAGTTAAACTTAAATCAGATTGAAAATGCTGTGGCTCGGTGTTGTGTAGAAACATGCAGAGATTCTATCTTTCCAACAATGACTTGGAGCTTGGGGAAAACAAGCATGCTGCCATAAATATCTCCTTTATACGTATTACAATTTTCCAGAAAAAAAATCATATCAGGAGAGGGAAAAGCCAGTGAATGTTTTCCTTGTTTAAACTGCAGCTATAATGACGCTCCTTGACCTACCTTTCACTTTGGCTGGTGGCTCTAGCACCAGGCGTTGTGATGGCAGAACTAAACTGTAACAACCTATTACAATTGAGTAGCTAAGTTATTTTTTATTACAGGTAGCTGCACCATGAAAAGTGAATGACACACAGCCTTTTATACGGGAATTGCAGGCCAGGTATTACACATTTGATACAGCAAGTCTGGCTGACGAATGAAAGAGGTGGTTTGTGATACTATTTCCGAGTGGAGGGAGGTTAGCAGTGAGGGTTGTGAGAGTTGACAGAGGGAAGACATGATGAGCATTGCAGGTAGTTGGACTCCTGCCAGACAATCTGTGGGTGTTGGGCACCTATCCAACTTTACTCATCACTGCATCGCTAGATCCAGCTCTCGCTCAAAGTCTTGTTCAAATAGTTCCCTTGTTTAGGAGTTTTCTGAAGAGTAAGTAAGGAGCTTGTGCTCAATACACTTGTCTGCCTGCCCGGTGAGACCAGCCCATTAAAGGTGGCAAATTAATCAAAAGACAAAGCTTATATTAATACTTGCTCAGAATAAAGTAGCTGTGAAAAAGTTAGACAGACACAAAGAGACACTGTATTGTCACTATAAGACATACTTTTTCAACCACCAAATACTGTTACACAGACTTAAAGAGAAAGGAGTGGAAGGAACCTTTTTGAACTGGATTGAGTCTTACATATTGGAGAGATTTTTGGCAATCTCACTCCCCCCGTTTCATTCAGAGTTCAAAAAAATAAAACAGGGAGTACCTCAGGACTATGCCCTGAGCCTTATTCTTTTTAATATACATCTATGCACCTTACTGACTCTGATCAGATCTTATGTGATTTCCTTCGTGAATTATGCTGATGACACACAGCTAATTCTGTACCTTGACAAGAATAGCCATAACCCCTTAGCAGTACTCCACTCTTGTCTACATGAAGTGGCTAGATGGCTTAAAAAGAACTGTTTAAAATTAAATGAAGGAAAGACAGAATTGTATGCTGTTCCCCTTCTAAACCTCCCTGTTCACTCCCCGTTAACCTCTGGCCTTGGTCCAACACAGGGAACCTGGAGACATCACATGTAGTGCATAATCTTGGGGTATATATGGATGAGAAACTATCACTGGAGACCTATGTTAATAAAACAGCAGCTGCATGCTTTGGCATTCTAAGGAACCTGCGGAAAATAGTGCCTTTCCCACCTCAGCCAGCAAGGAGATTAGTAATGCAGGGAACAATTCTGAGCAGACTTGACTATTGTAATGCCCTTCTCCTGGGAGCCCCAGAGTACTTGTATAGGGCCCAGACAATTGCAGCAAAACTGGCAATGAATAAATCGAGATCCTTTGGATGTTGCCTGGTTCCACTCAAAGAACTGTGGTCCAGGCTCTTGTCACTTCCAGATTGGATTATGGCAACATCCTATATCTAGGAGCCAATAAGGATGTGGTACGCAAACTACAGGTGGTGCAGAATGCGGCTGCTAGGCTGCTCTGCCAGGTTCCTAGAATGGCTCCCATTTTAGGTTATCTTCGGGATCTTCACTGGCTCAGGGTGGAAAATCGGATTAAATTCAAAGCCCTGAGCTACATGTTTAAGATCAAATTGGGCAAAGCTCCCCAATACCTAAATGTTCTAGCTCATCCTTACGTACCATCGCGCCTTCTCCGCTCTTCCACTCAGGACAAATTTTCGGTCCCTAGGACCAGATTGTCGCAAATGGGGGGGTCGGTCCTTTTCTTATCTAGGCCCCTCTATGTGGAACTCCCTTCCCTTGCCGCTTCGAAATGAAACAGTCCACGGGAATTTCCTAAAGGGCTTAAAAACCTGGCTGTTTAATCAATAGTTCTCCAACTTTCCTTCTGCTCCTGTCAAGCGGCGCCGGGAAACCTTCGGGTAGCTGTTGCGCCTTACAAGAATAAATAACATAACATAACATATGACTCCTCCACAGCTGCACTGAGAGAGCTATATTGGCTATCAGTGAGAGGATTATCTTCAAATCAATGTGCATAGTTTATAAGGCATTAAAGGGAACTGGCCCAGCGCTGCTGCAAAGGAAATTCAGTTACTATAGGCCATGGAGGAATCTATGGTCAGTTATGACCAATTTGGTCTGTGCCCAAAAATATAGGAAAGTCAGGGTGGATGGAAGGACCTTCCAGATGAAGGCTGCCCAGTTGTGGAATACGATCCCAGCATCCATTAGGGCTAGTGGAAATCTGAATAGTTTTAGAAAAAAACTAAAAACTTGGCGCTTTCCCAGAAATGAGTCCTAGGCCTCCAAGAATCTGCTTACGGCTCTAGTTTCTGGACTGTATAGTGGGAGTGGGATAGGGCAAGACACCACAGCACCAAGATAACTGTAATGTGAACGTTTGCGCTCTATTAATGTCTGTAACTTACTTACAATCACTCTTAAAGGTGAAATATGGCGAATTGATTTTTCAATGAATAATAAAGAAATTTGATTTTAAAGGCATTGACAGCATCTTTTAGTGGCGCTGGAACAATTTTCAGAGTTGGGGTGCTGCCATCAACGATGGATTTAACCCAAATCTCTTGACTGGGGGTGAATGTTTGATTTACTCGGCATTCCATCTATCATTTGTTGTTGTAGCGCTATCAATGCTACATCCGTAACGTTATAGGGGCTGCATGTACCACAACTATTGGACAGGAGAATGGTGGGCGAGTGGGGAGGCCATTGTCCAAAGTGTATGACTGAAGCATGGTGTGCTAGGGCACCGCCTTTTACAGAGAGCACAATTGGGCACTACATTTGTATCAATTATGCAGCTTTACTGCTAACCCTGCGCGACGCATAAATGATAAGACGTAGAAATCGATTTTCTGTGCATATTTATCATGTGTGCATCACACAGGTAAAGTGTCTCTTTTTGTTTTGATCCTATTAAAATCTTTGCAACAATCACACTTCAGAATCACAAAAAAACCTACGAGCTTCATTTGAACTTTTCTTACTGCTGATATATTTTGAAATATTTCTAAAATTCATTTTGCAAGCATTTGCAGTTTGTTAAATATTAGAAAACATTTGACACTGCGCAGCCGTTTCTTCCATATCTTGTAAGTACTGCACTACCTTTCGCACCCCCACTTCTGCGCCCCTGCCCTTAGACCACCCAGCCACTGCAATATACCTGGCCCAGAGTTTTGGTCTATGTCCCTTGTGTGGCCTTGCAGAGAAGAATCCTTCTCGAACAGGACGTGCAGCCAAGCTTTAGGAAAGTGAACAGCACGTGCAGCCAAACCTTATGAAAGTGGCGGGGGTGGTGGTGCAATAAGAATTATCCTATCAACGCGGCAGGTCGCGTTGTTTAAAGTGCAGTGTTACTGAAAAGTAAACTTGCAGCATTATTTATTGAGGCGCCGGGAAAGGCCGGCTGGCCAGACATTCGATCGGCGCAGGTAATAATATCACTTACGGACTCGGCCTGAATCAGCACGTGCGCAGGGCCGCGAGGGAAGATGCCACGAGACACTCTGCGGACCATCTGCAATTATTTAGCAGATTCTGGGGGGGCATCTACGCCTGCGAAAGGCGAGACCGCGGAAACGCAGGCTAGTTTCTGTTCTTGCTCGATACTCCAATGAGCTTCACAAAACTCGACACCCGAGGCTCCGTGCGCTTAACTGCTCGGTGTCTCCAGCACGCTACTCTGCTCACACATAATACACACACTTGAAGGTGGTTCTGTTTACACAGCGAGGCAATATCTTTCCTACAAGTCCCGCGTTTGTAGATATTGTCGCGCGAGGCCTTGTCGAAATCAGAGCGTCTGATGAAGGGAATGAAATTCAAGGCGAACGGCGTTGGGACTATGAATCACAGCGCCTTGTTCACCGCTGTGCAGGAGGCTTGTCAGAGGTGCGAATAAACAGGTCAGCGCCGGGAAGCAATGGAGAGGCAAGGCAACGGAGGGCCGAGCTAACAGGGCGAAGGAACGTGAAAGGAAAGAAAATAAGAAAGAATTGATAAAGAAAGAATGGACCGCAAGGCGCCGCAGAAAACTGGAAAGTGAAACAGCAAGTGCCCACACAGTCTTGTAGGCCCTTCATGAAGCGAGAATAGCAGCTTGTACTGCGATGTGCCAAAGAATTCTGGTATTTTCTGGAAACATCCAGAGATGTATTGTTTCCAAGTAGGCATTGTAAACCTGGGCACAAACAAAAACAAAAGTGCGAATTTCCAGTGTGATGTATGACAACTTTTTTCTGATTCTCTGTGCACTACATGCACATAGGAACTCCTCTCTTCCTAAAAAAAATAAAAGAAAGAAAAAGAAAACACTGCCCCCTCTTCAATAAGGGTCGGATCTCCGTCGAACAGTAAACGCCATTACTGACCAAGGAAAGCAGCTGCTATACCCTGCTTGTGGGGTGACTGTCCTGGTTTTCGCGTGTACAATAAGATACAGCAGTGCTCAGACATTTTCCAACAGTGACTAAACATGCATTTGTATATAAATGAATTATAATGGTAGAAATAAAATAACTTTAGCATTTGATGATAATAATGAGGCTAAAAACACAAAATACCTGTTCATGAAGTGCTGCACTACAAACTGTCCCTGACAGAGGTATTCATGGCAGGAAAGATGATTAGAGAGACAATCCATAGAGCTATTGCACCAAGTAAGCAAACAGTTTTTCACTGACTCCTTAAAGTCAGGCACTAAAGAGTCTTATTCTAAGCCCAGCTATACATCATATGGTGAGTTAACAAGTACAAACAACTGATCAGTAGCAGACCACTGTCTTCTTACCATCGTCCTGCGGATAACCTCTGGCAAAAGCTTTTTCGCTTAACTCCCAAATCACTTCTCTGTATTCTTGAATACTGCAGATGGGCAGCAAGTGAATGGCTCTTGGCAAAGTGAAACTTGCTACTTTCCGTGATTTCACACCACCAGACCTGTGGTTTTCCCACAGTAGTAATAAGGCTCTGCTGTTCTACGATATCCAACAAGAAAAGGACCGACGGGCTAGTGGCGCTCCCAGACGGTGCTGCCGGCTTCGCGCTTCCCTTCGCACCTCCCTCCCGCTCTTTATCTAACAGGTCCTTTTAGTAATGAGACTACATTTTCCAGTGGGCATCAACTCACACAGGTTGAATTTACTGACGTGGAAAAACTGGCTAAAATCCTGCAGGACTGTCTGGCCTACAACAGAATGAACGTTGTTGTACGTGTTGAAAGACTGCTAGCAAGCGGTTACTAGCTTGGGGCTTAATCTTTGACAGCACAGGCACCTGGCCCAGTGTGAAGCCATCCACTTAAAGGGCAGCAGACTTTGAATTTTATAGGATAAGTTTATTCCTTTATTTAAGTATACATTAGGGCTTGTGGTTTGTAAATGTCACTAGAACACCTGGATGGCAATATGAGACTATTATATATGTGTCCTGTATTTTATTTGATATATTTTTTTCATACAGGAAAATATTTATTGAAACTAGTAAGACAGAATATAGTAGAATTCTGTAGACTTCACTTGGCCTCTATTGGTTGAAATCAGTATTTCTCATAAGTTATTGATGCAAATTATAGCAAATTATTCTCAAGTATGGCATCATTCTAGTGAAATACGTGCTTTTAAACCACTGCTGTTTATGCAATAACAGAAGGCAAACATATAATGCATGTAGTATTGAATATGCACACACACACACACGTGCGTTATGCAACCACTTTCTAGCAGCTACATTATTAAAATTAGTTTACATGTTTTACAACAAATTTACTTTTTATTTCCCAGTAACTTGCGATATACATATAAAACAGAAGCGCTAGTTAGAAATGTAATAGACCATCATTTGGTTCATAACTGAGACGTACATTGCTCATTTGTCGTCCTCAGAAGCCAGTTGCGAAAGCCTTTCCCTCATCAACCTGGCCAAGATAATGCAGTATTGTCCTCCTGCTCCATACATGCTGGAACTCCATAGCCAAGTTTTCACATCAAATCCCGTTTCCTAAGCCACTTTAAGAGGTCTATAACTTAGGGCCTCACAAAAGTATACTAGAAAAGTATTACTGACTGAATTTTTGAGGATATATAATACACAAGAGCACTGATACATAGCCTGCTGAAAATATAGAAAATCGCAAGTTGAGATGGGAAAATGTAGGCAACAATTGTTTGGGAGACCTTTGACGTCTAACTTTGATTTGCACGACAAAGGAAACCTTGACAAGAGTGAGATTTGCTTTGAGTGCTTTGTGTCACACAGACTGGAGGGAGTTGCCTCTGGAGGTGCGCCCATTATCGTTGTTCTGCCTGCTCCGCTAACGAGCGTTCATCCAAAGACCCCCCCTAATCCCCTGATGGGGGTTTTCAATGAAACTGCTAATCACATATCAATAATAACTCATAATTAATGACACTTTCCTCTGCTGCTATGCCCCCCGTGGGGAATCTTACAGGTTTTCTAACAACAATTAGGTCACCATTAACTTTCCTAATTTAACATAATATATGCGCAAAAATGCACCAGTGATAGCATTTTACTGTTGGTGTTTCTTTTTGCTGCATGGGACCGATTCATAGCATGGTACAAAGTACTAATTTACTATTATTTCGGGCACTTCATTGTGCTTTGTTGTACAGACATTTTTCGTTTTCAGTGGCTAGCAAAGGTAACTAACAATGTACCAAGTGAAAATCCAGGAAGAGTAAAGTATACAGTTCAATATATCAAATTGGACTTTTTGATTAGATAATTGATCATGTCTATGTCCATGGTGAAGGCACCTAATGATAGTGGAGGTGGAGGACAACGCGCGATGGGTGATGGAAGAGGTTGAATATATCAAGGCGAGCTCCTCCTCTAGAAGTGATTACATGTTTTTACGACTGACACATTTTTAGTATACCAAAGTAACTGTTAAACAACAGCTTAATTGTATTTGTAAAATGAAACAGAGAACACAAAAAGATTTTATGAAATGTATATATCCCAAGATTAGTACAATAAAATTACTATATCAGTGCAATACAAGCGACGCACTGCTCAGTACAAAGAAGTGCTAAACAATAATTGTGCTTAGTATAGTCTTAAGGAGATAAGTAGTTATCGTCAATAGAGTATGCAGGTGCTATGGTTTCAACCATAACAAACAACAGGGCAATGGAAGGAATGCATGAATTATCCCAGCCACTGGTGATGGCTTTGGTCCACATTCCAGACCATCATTTTTCGACCACTATGTCCATCTAGCGAGAGACCTCCCATATGCAATTCAGTCTTGGTGCTGCTCCAGTAAGCACAGTCTAGCCTGAATTGCAAGGCCATGACCCCTTCAAATAAGGACATAAGCAACCCGAGACAGGTTTGTTTTCAACCATAGTACGATGATGTGACGGTTACCTGCCACACTCTTGATTCGACTTTTATACGAATCTGCTCGCATTCCTGCTTAATTACATCAGCAAACCGGCTTAAAGCACAGCACCAAAATAATTACTTCTAATTTTCTACCTAATTAGTCCTCAGACACTGGCAGGACTTTTTGTCTTTATATATATATTCCTTTTAGATGCTCTGAGTTTATTATGCTGCCCTGATGATTGCCATTGGACTAATATGAATAGGTCGAAACGTTAACTATATGCAAAAGGCATACATGCATTTATTTACTGACCATAAGATAAATGGAGATTTTGGCCAATCCCTTGACATCTGACAAGCAACCTGCTTGCTCTTCCAGGGATAATCATTTAACTCTTTAAGATAGTTCTATCCATAATTATTGCATAGCGCTTTTTCCACAGAGGACAGGTTCCATCATATTGTACTGATATTGTTTTTGTATTGTACTAGTAATCTCTGGATAATAAATGAGAAGTCATAAAATCTGCTTGTGCTGTGTGTTCCCATTTTACACATACAAATAAGTTGTTGATCAACGCTTATACTTGCAGACTAAAAGTGTGTCAGTGGTGCGAAATGTAATAACTCATTGAGGAGGAGCAAGTGCTTTGATACATTACTTGCCTACCCAGGTTCCACTTCGTACTGAGTTACCAGGTTGTAATTACTTGGACCAGGTTCAATGACAAGTATGTGAAGTTACAGTACAGCTGTCTGTTAGTCATAGTTTGCGACTTCTTTGCACCTTAGATCTCAGTCGTATTTAGGATTTACAAAATCGAGTTTTTTGTTGAAATTCCATTAAAATATCACAAATTATGCTTTTAGTGCAAAATTTGATTTGCGGGTATCTCACATGATGTTTTTCACTAGAGCATGCACTTTGCATAAAATTGGTGCACAAGAATGGGGCAGAGATGGTTTGAGCAGAATATACCTCTCTGCAAGACCTTTTTAATGCACATGAGCCTCCCACTTGCAAAAAAATATTCAAAATTGCTTAATGGGAAATTTCCTAAAAATTAATTTGAAAATAACATAACTTTCACCAGCATAATAAAAATTCCATCCAGGTTTAGCTTTCATATATATATTTTTTTTAAATAGATCCATTTTCAGAACTTTCAATAAGACTGTATATGGTTCAGTTAAACTATTGATGATAGGTCCATCCTTTGCTTAGTTTTAGCGAGAATGTAAAAAAGTCCACTGTCAGAGCTTGTACAGTATGCTTAGGCCACATGAGATCCCCTTTGACCTCTCGTTAGCCACCAATACCAAAGCAGGCATAACGTATGCAGCACAGACATTGAAACCTCTGGGCTCAGCTGAGCCTTTGACACAACTACACAGGTCAAGCACTTTAAATGCACTCAGCACAGCACAATTCACCAGGAAATAACAACAGATTCAAAATAAACTCCAGAGGAAATAACTATACTGCAGGAGGAGCATCTGATGTGAGGCCACCACTCCAGTCAGCATGCTCACGAGTAGGGCCAGAGGAAAGATCCACATACACAGTTGACCTTTCTGTCACTATTAAGTGAATCTCTCACCATTTCCAGCATTTTGTAGAAAAGGAAAATCGAATTGCTTTCAGGTACAATGTCAATAATAAACACTAGGAGCCTGTTTCACAAATAAGCGAGTAATTGTGAGAACCTTGTGCCTGTAAGTACAACTTTCTTAAAGTTGCTCATTTTTTCTGGGTTTACAAAACCCCATTCCTTGCACGTGAATATAAACAGCAAAAATTGTAGATTTCAACACGTAAGCATAGCCCATTCCCAGTGGATTTTCCACTGGCAGAAATTCTGCAGGTTTTGCGTTACACTTAAATTGCTAATTAGCCCTAACTTTTTTCTTTCTTTCCACATGCAAAATATACATTTAAGCCTGTAGATCCCTTCCCCGGGGCCCCTGAAAATATGGGCGGTCCGGGGACTTTCACACACACAGGGTTTACATGTATTATCACTAAAGGTAGAAACATTTAAATAAAGGTGAAGAGGAGTTAAGAGCGTTTTTGAAAAAGAAAAAAAGTTGCGACTTTGTTGATTTTTAGCACTATCCAGACCACGTGCCCCTGAAATTCCCCTGGGAACACCTACATTTGCCATTTTTAACCATTCAGGTACAAGAACTGCAGAATTTCTGTAGGTTGTAAGTGAGACTTCGGGTTGGAAAATTCATCAGATCTGGATTCAGTAATCAGAATTTCGGAAATACGATTTAACATCCAACTTTTTCAAACATGAGTGTAATTTATGACTATGATAATAATTTACAAATAGGCCCCAGATGTGGTGACCACATGCTGGTTAGCACAAACTCTGCAATGAGGAATCCGTATGTGGCACAGGTAATGTATCATGTATGTTGTTTTCACCATCTACTGTGACACACAACTTCTGTTGTGTTCTACAATAAGTTCTACAGCACCACAAAGCCATTTAAATGGAGAATGTTGTTGTTGTGCTACACAAATGTGGCGATCACTGCATAAAGTGAACTAGAGTACTTGGAAAACATACTTGATACAGAATCTGAGAGACCCCACCCAACCTGCCCAATTTCATGTTTCCACATAATTTGTGTATGCGGTCATATATATCCTCAAACGTTTCCCCCACTCTCTCAGTACTCTCTCAGTATTATTACGCCACCCAGTGTCCCATACTTTCTGAATGTATATACTCTTTTGATTTCCACCAGTGATGGTGAGAGATGTGTATATTTCCTATCAAAACTTTGTCTCAGTTGCTCGAACACCTCCCTGCCTGTATGGTCACTGTCTGATTTCCAGGCAGCAAATAAACATGTCCTGCTGAGGGTCGACGACTGCTGAAACCCAGCAACAAAATAGACCTAGAGCCTACTCTATTTATAAACAACTTTTTCCGGAAATGAAGCTAATAAGTTTGCTACCTGTTAATTGAGGGTTTTTCTCCTGCCTGTCCCTGATCGAAACAGTGGTTTTACATGTTTTAGACACCACTTTACAGGATTTTAGAGAGTATTTATTGTCAATTGAAGATTTTATAACTGTGAGATATTGCATTGTTGAAATATTGGGTTGATGAATTGATTTTAAACTTCTGTTTTTAATTATAGTTGACATACACAGTAACATTGTTATGGTTTTAATTAACTAAACAATAAGCTTTACTTCCACTGTCTGATTTCTACTTTGGCTAGCACTCTCCCTTTATCAAGTGCACACTCTTGTATTGTGGTTCCTACATTTCTGAAGCTGCAGATCTCTAGCATACCTTCCCTCTGAATCTTGTCCTCCTGCTGTATATGTTTCACTCCGAATAAGACCAACCATCTACGACTTGGTAGCCTGTTTCTATACCAGGTTTCTAAGTGAGGTTTCTAAGCACCATGTAAATAATTCCACTTCAGATTAACTGCATCCCATGTGGATATCTTGAAATGTGGTATGAACTAGGCCCTTGTGGGCCAACGTTTGTCGCCTCCTGTCTTCACGATGTTATGTATTCTTCTAAGGGGGTAACAACAAAGCTATTTGCAACACTCCAGGTGAGGCTTTATCTATGAGGTGTACAGTAGTAACACGATCTCCTTTTACCCACTGGTTAGACTACTCCCTATGGCAAACAACATTCATCTAGCTGCCTAACCCACCATGACCTTGTTCTTGTGGTTAACCACTTTAAGGTCAAATGACATCATATTCTCTCTCAACCCTTTTAAGTTTGGTGCCCTCCAAGAATCCTAGTGTAACTCCCCATCACTTCTGACCTCTAGATGCAGCACTTTGTACTAAGCCACATTCAGCATTACTTGTCATATGCCTACTTTTTCTAGGCGTGTCTGACTATGCAGGCTCCTTATTAAATTGCGTGTGATAGCCTTGGGGGCACTATATAGGGCACTCTTTTCTACTTAGATTCAACTCCATTTGAAAACACTAGTTGACCCTTGTCAACCGGGACTCTGGAATTATGCAGCAGTGTGCGATTGAATTAAGCAGCATGGTTGACTGAATTATAGAGCAAGAAAACAGAAATTGGGCAGCACATTATATGATTAAAGACAAATTTGGGGCATTAAGTAGCTATTTGTATGTTTACACATATAATTATTCCTACAAAAGGGATCCTGATACTTTAATGATGTCTCATGAAAGAGATATTTCGAGAAACAAAAGTGTACACATTCTGGGGATACTATTGAAAATGTTATTCACAAAAAAATATATATTTAGTTTTTGCAAGGAAGCACAGTGACTCAATTTATTAACATTGTCCATTCTGTTTCTGAGAGTTCAATAGTCTGTACAAGATTTATACAATTTGCACTCAGCAGAAATCAAGCCTGCAAGTACGCAATTCATTGTGATAAAATGTGTGCCTCTTTCATCCTGGGCATCCCAGTGGTGTTTTCAAACTTGTGTTCTGGAGCTCAGTGTCGAGTTCAGTTTATTCCATGCTCACATTATATGGCTTATGAAACAATCCTACTCTAGCAAGAAACACCTTTATGGATCAGTACTGTATGTTACATATTTATTATCTGAGAGTTGTGTTCATAGAAAATAACTATTTTCAATGTATTTTAATTACATTAAAATATGCCGGGTTTTGGGTCCTATTGTTGGCACAAACACTTCTCATAGCCTATCTTTTGAGGCGAACAGCATCATCTGGGCAAAATCCTCATCTCGTTAATGCTTAAATGCATCAATCAAAATATGCAAAGTGATTGGTTAACTTTTGGAAAGTGTAAAGAGCTGTGCTACATTCAAAGCATAGCATTTAGGCAACTTTTATTCCAGTCGAGCTAAACATGTTTTCTGTTGAATTCTGCACAGTTTGCAAAAGATAGTGTATTATGTAGCAAATGTGACAAATCCAAATTTATGTGGAAATTCCACTGCCCGAAAGTGTATAATTCCAGCAGCCTTGATTAGTATTCATCCAGTTCTGTGCTGCCCACATGCCTTTCTGTCTCCCATTCCAAAGCTATCTAACTTTGTCTCAAGCCCTCCGTGTAGGACACTTCTGGAGGCTTTAACAGAGTCCAAGTAGGTCACAGCAATTCCTCTGTCTTGAGCTATTTCCGACTGAATATCAAAGATATGAAAATTCTGATACAAAAATATCCTGGACGAAGTATAGATTTACTATTCTTAACTTCACATCTACGTACCTTGAAGATACAGATCTATGTTGTCAAGTTACATATAAGTGGTTTTAGGTTTTGAAAATCTATACTTACTAACCCTTTCGATATTTTGATTTCGATTTTTTTGTCCTGGAAATTCTTATATCACAATATTCCATCTTGTATATTCAGGGGGCACACCTTTGGATACTGTAATCAACAGGTTTCAATACATGCAGTTTATCTTTCTCTTAAAAGGGTGTTCCCCGTTCTCCCATTCCCTGATGGCAGAGTGGCAGATCTCAAAGACTCACCCCTACTCCCAGTTTTCTAGAGTGAGACAACACTTGCCGTTTCCACAGCTTCAGACCCTGCTCTGTCTCTACCAAGTTAAAGAAAAGTGCATCTAAGTGGTGCTGGGTAGGAAAGCTGACACCACGCCTACGGGCTACTGTACTTCGCCATTAACATATTACATTTTAAATGGAATACATATAGTAAAATAGATGTGCACGACAGGTAGCAACTTTTGTGCTGTTCGTGTGCCTATCTAGAGTTCATTCCAGAGATGCTGACACATTTCTGGTTTTACCTCACCTTTTTCGGATCCCGCGCTTTCCACCGAGTCTTTCTTGGGCGTTCAGAGTGAGGCAATGATGCCCTGAAGGAGAGGCGTCACGCGGGCCCCTCAGGGAGCCCCCCCACTCAGACTGGGGTCTATGAATTTCTGCGAGATTTGGGAGTCTCCGGGAACCCTTACAACCTTCTGCAGGGATGGGGAATAATTTTGAGTTACGTCATTGTCCTGGTACTGTCCTTTCCCCAAGGGCGGGTTCTGGGATTATAGGAACACCGGCATCTTCAATGCAAACTATCATAAGGGCGCCCATCGCGTTTGCTGTTAACGATAAGCATTAACGGGAGTTGGTCTAAGTTCAGGACACCTCTATAACGCGCTGTACGAGAACGGCCCCTTTCTGACTAGCCAGACACGCGCTGGGCCGTGAGATGCCGGGGAGACGCGTGCGTAAGTGGCCGCAAGAGCCACGCACCTCTCCTGCCAAGCAAAGTTGGGAGGTGTGCACGTCTAACAAACCCACACGTGCGCTGCAATCCTAAAAGAAGTTTAAGCGAAGATGCATTACGCAGCAGAGTGAGGACACACCTGCAGTCCGACCAAAACGATGCAAAACAGGGGATGCGCGTGTGCTCGGCGCAGAGCAGGTGACACTGCACAGGTATAACATTGGGGTCATTCTAGAGAAGTACTGCTCGGGCTATAAGTCGAATCACTGGGAGAAGTAGGCTTTATTTGCTGAAATTCTCCCCTATTTTGTGGTTTTTCATTTAGTGACGAAATCGCGTCCCTGTGGTATACGGTATGGCTTTACCCATCCCTGCACACCCTAATCTAGTTACAACCCTCACAGCTGCACGTGGCAGTAGTAAAATCTCCCACCTGTGCCTAGTCCATTAAAGTCATAATTGCCACCGCTCCACGTGCAAATAAGGTCACAGCTCCCGTCACTGCGTATCCCGGTAAAAGGCAAAGCTCTCACCTCTGCCTACACTGGGAACGTCACAGTTTCCATCGCTTGGTATCTCATAAGGGCTACAGCTCCCATGTATGCATATAACATTGAATTAACAGCTCACAGAACTGCACACCAGGTCCAATTTGTTATATTAACTTTTAAGTTAACTTGCATAAGGCGCTTCATACCCACACCTGTCTTTCAAAGAGCTAAACGTGTTAGTAATACCCAGTTCAGCTGTACTCAATAAGTCGCTGTTCCCACATCTAATTACACATTAAAATCCACCCGTGATCTACGCGGGTCCCGTTAAAGATACAGCGATCATTGTTATATACTTATATTAAACTCCCAGTTGTATAACTACATATCCCGTTAAAGTTCTTATCACTCATGTTAAATTAAATCACAGGTTCCACAGCTCTGTAACGTATTAACACCACATATCTCATCAATGTATGGAGTATGAAAGACACAGCTCTCATCACTGTATATACAATGTCAAGTGTGTGTCAGGCGGTTTACCTGTTCGTGCACAGACGATGTCGCGACTCGCCCCAGTCACCGACAGACAGCCCCCGAACACTGACGGGCTCTCGCGCTGATGATAAAAGATACAGCGTGCACTTTCGGAACTTGTAAAACTTCCAGTCGTAGACGTGAGATGCGCTGGGCTGCGCGCGTGGCTGGGTAGCACTGTCACAGCTCAGAGCTGAAGGGTGGACACACCCCCTGAGGTCGCAGAGGCACCTGTGCAGCCCAGAGAAGAGTCACTCCGCTGATGCATCTCATCCGGAGACACCTCCAGGCGCAGACGGGGTTTGGAGAGGCGCGTCGGGGTCCTCCTCAGCGGCAGCAGACTCCCCAGGCGACTGACATCCCGGTCTGACTGTGTCCAATCCGCTGCAACGGTTCCAGAGTAGAACCTGAGGCTATAGGCGAGGCATGTCCCTGTGTGAGAAAGGGTTCATAGGGGCATCACTTCTCCCGGGTGCGGAAATGTCTCTTTAGCCAGGTTCTGGACCTACGCATAGCACTCTCTCTATAAAATGCTCCTATCCCATATGTAGAAATGACCTGCCACTGTAGACGTGTTCCTCTGCACAGAACGTTCCCTATAAAACGGACCTCCTCCTAAGTACAGAACTTCCCCTACATGCTTGCCTTGTCCCTTTTCACGGAATTGACCTTTTAAACTTGACTTGCCCCTATAGGTTCAAGCTGACTTTCTCTCTACACAGGGCAGCCGCTATATGCTAGACGTAACTGTGCACAGATATGATCACATAAGATGGACCTGTCGGAGTGCAGAACTGTCCCATCAGCAGGACCTGTCGCTGTCCATGCAGCCCCTGCCCCGCTTCGATGCTGCCTCGGGTGAGGAGTCCTCCGCAGCCGGCCGCAAGTGCACAGGCAGTCCGCTCACAGCAGGCACGAGCGCTGTCCAGGCGGCGGCAGCAAGCACTGTATTTTTAGGAACTTACCAAACAAGTGTAGGGAAGGAAGAGCGTAGCCCGGTGCGGAGGAACCACGTTGGACTGAGAGCAGATTACAATGCATTCTATTTAGAGACCATTACATCACCCCATGGTGACGTCACGTGGGATTCCTGAACTTCTAAATCATTGCGGTCCCAGCGCGAGGGGGCGTGGGCGATGGGCGGGTCCTGAGGGGGCGGGGCGCGCCCCACCAGCCTGACGCCACGCCTCTCCTAGTGCTGCAAGCTAGGAAAGGACGAGTGAGCTAACCTCGCTAGAAGCACTGGGGGAGGCTTGAGGGAGGGACGCAGCGCCCGCCCAGGGGAAGCAACAAGCAGCGGCTTGTGTTCACGGCTCGGCTGTGTTGCTGACACAGGCCGAACCACGTACTGTGTGTGAGGGAATCATTCCCGGACCTCCTCCCACCCTCTACACCCTGCGCCATGGCGAGTGAGAATTGCGCCTCTGTGGTATTGAAGGCGGCCAATCCCTCCTCAGTTTCAGGGTCTGACTATAAGACATGCTGAATTACAAAAAAACTTTGGCTTGTGGACATCGCGCTGCAAAATACATAAAATAATAGTTTCAAAAAGAGCGGGTTGATCACAGGCGTTTTTAGCAGACCTACTTTTGTTATCCCATTTTACGAGTATTTTCTGTCTTGTCTCCAACTTTTCAAATTTGGCCACACAGGCAGAAGGAGAGAAGTATATTCCCATAAAATGGTAAATACAATTCTGTGTGAAGAAGATTTTTTGTCTTCTTCCTCCCTCCAATTTCCAAACCAAAATGGAAGCTGCATCCAATGTTTCCATTTTCATCTCGAGCATGTTTCTTGATTTTCAGAAAGCTGTTTGGGTGAGAGAGGCTCAGCACAGACGACCGACACTTTTGATGCATGAAAAAGGCTGCTTTATTGAAACAGGTGCGCATCACAACATTTCTAAAACCTCACTATACAAAGTTTGTCACCTAACTTCCTACCCCCAGGAAAGTAAGTGTCTACCTCCTAACATACTGCACTCCTGTAATTGTGACGTTTTTAACTTCCCCTACCGCTTAACAATGAATCTATTAACATCTACTAAACATAACTTCCTATAACGTAACCTTGAACTTACTGCCTCGTTCCAGTGTGAGCTTGTTCAGGCCTTCCCTTTCGGCTTGGTTCACCGATGGCAACAAAAATACAATTAGCTAAACTCATACATACTTGTCGGCCAACCACCAATCTACACAGCACCTGTCTCAAAGCGACAACTAATCAATAACTCTTCACCCCTGCACACCTGTCCCGAACAAAACCAGTCAAACCTTAGCACGAAACATCGCTTCTGGTTATACCCCCAAAACACCGCTGATCTGAGGGATGGGTGGATGGGGAAAGAGAAACAGACCCACTCCTCTCTCAGAGCTGCCACTGTGTCACCTACCACAAATTGCTGGGTGACAGCCCAAAATGTCCGCATTTATATAATTAGGCTACAACCTTTAACATATGTAGCCCAAAAGGAGCACAGCCTTATGAGCTGCACCATTTCCCCAAATAATGCCGGGGGACAGATCTGGTCAGCTGTCCCCCAAACCCCAATTGGATGAAAGAGGTGCAGCACAAACCACCAACACTTTTGATGTGTGAAAAAGGCTGCTTTATTGAAATAGGTGCCCATCACAAAAGTTTCTGGGCATTCTGCCTTACAAATCTAAAACCTCACTATACAGGGGGCGTGGCCAGGCCGAGCACCAAGATGGCTGCTTGTCCGTGAAGCTCCGGAGCCGCTGCCCGATAATTGCAGCCATGCTCCGCTTCCACAGTACATCAGCAGCTACAAAGTAGACCTGTGAGCACCGCGGAACCCAGGGAGTGCCCGGAGCCTGTGGCGGGGCCCAATCCAGCCTTTACAACGGCGCGCTGTGGCTCGCCGGCGGCAGCCTGACACAACCCTTTGCGGCCCCGCGATGACCGGGGTCGCGGGCGAGCCTGAGGGCAAGGCCGCGGCTGGTCTGAGTGGCCACGCTGCAAGTCGAGGCACGGTCGGGAGAGAGGCAGCGTGACAGCCGGTTAGACTCTCCGGCTTTTGCGCCTGGAACCACACGATCGGCCCAAGATGGGTGAGTCCTGCTCCTTTCCCCACGAGCCCTAACACTGCCTGCAGGAGCTACACTTTGGAGCAGTGATGAGGGCGGCCTGATCTGGGCCTACAGCCTACACATGAACCCGAATCCCAGACTCATGGCATACTTGGCATAAAGACAGATGGGCGGTCCTCTCTCCCGACGCCATACCAGCGCACAGAAATACAGGCAATACCTGCAAATATAAGCGCGGGGATGGGACGGCCTCCTCCGGGGTCATACTGCCCACATCATGATCGGATCACTGAAGGAAGTGACCCGATTAGGGTCACCCGGGTCACTCGCGACCACCTCTCAGCCTTCCAAACAAAAAAATAGTCGGTCAGACAGTAGAGAATACAAACCAAAGTTATTTATTATTCATACACTCGAGCGGAGTCCAGTCTGACCAGCCTCCTTGGATTTCTGCAGAGGGACTGACCCCCACCAACATGGTAATACATAATATACATTTCCAGTACCACTAAGGACACTCCCAGACTGCAATTTTCCAGTTAGTAGCTGGTGAACAAAGGAGACAGAAGGATGAGCTGCAATCCTGAGACCGGGTACATGCTATCTCAGTTTCAAGGTTACTCTGCCCGTGCCCACCACTCTAAGGGTGGGAGCAGACCTATCTAACAGGAAAGGTATGTAATGACAAAACAGCCTATTCATTAGTGCAGCGGAGCTCAACCTTGGAGAAATAATTAAAAAAAAAATCGAGACTGCTTTCTGCTGAGGCAAACAGAATGAGACAGAAGTTTAGTTTCGATCATGGTACAAAATGGCGGCTGAATACAAAATGGTGCTGCAAATGCAAAGAGAAGTCGATCAAAAATATTTTCCATTCCAACAGACCCTCCTTTTAGCATTTGCTAACACATTTTGCTACTGTCTAAAAGCAAATAACTCCTTGCGTATCATGAAAACTACTGCTACATGTTAATACACGCATTATCAATATTCAAAAATGCCTTCGTCTATTGTCATTAGGTCTTGGATACCCTGCATCATCATTGCCGTTGTCTTAGGGTCATGTACTGGAACCTTCGGTTTGAGTGTCAGTGTTATTACACAGTAAGCACAGCAAGCAGGAAGACAATGTACGCACAAGCAACAGGTGAAAATTATGCCAGCAATTGCAACTAGGAAGATAAGAATCTTCAAACCCCAGGACGCGAATAGACCCCAGAACCATCCAGAGAGAGTCCAATACCATTTTCTTGGTGGATGTCAGATGCGAGCCTATGCAACTTCTGGATGGCAGCATATACATTAGGGGCGTGGTCTGGGATGTATACACAACAACTGCTGCCAATGACACGACAGGCCCCTCCCCGGTCAGCAAGGATGACGTCTAACACCATCCTGTTTTGTAAAGCAACGAGCCTCGTGGCCTGAAGCTCAGCTGTAATATTTGTCAAAATCCCTGGTGTGGTATTAATGACCCCTTCCACAACTCTTGTGAGTCGACGAAGGTTAAGGCTATTGGACATAGGGCCCCAGAAGGGTATGATACCCTTCATGGCATCCGTAAAGTGCTGCAGAGTGGTGTCTGTCTGATCTACATCTTCTGTATTAATAACTCTTCTAGCTCGGGGCAAGTGTGTACTCCTACGCCACAATCAATGGTCCTTATGGTAATTGGACGGTGCTATGTACACTGCGGGAAGAAGGAAAGAGAGGTAACAGGTACCTGACCATCCCCTAGGAAGCCAAACATAAGCTTGAGACCCACAAACAAAGTAGACATTATGTTGTGGGAGCAAGGGCGGACTACTAGTCGTACTCAGCGTATATGTGTAATTGCAATTACTCTCTCCCACTTTTGCCTTCCCTATTCCCTGGACACAAAACCCAGCTGTCGTGTTAACTACTGACACCAGCATCGCCTCATCCTTAGTAATATTGCGTATCTGGAAGGATCGGAAATATTCAGTGGCATTAAACCCTTGAAAATCCAACATTTCATTTCGAAGCCATGTTTCATTCTTTACCTTCTCATATATATTCATACAAGCTGTTGGGGACAAGGTACTGAGGGTCCCTTGCCCTTCTGACCTTGTGGGAGCAAACCCCTGATGGAAACGTATATATTCTATCACTGTACGAGAGTCAGCAGATGTCATGTTCATAGCAGAAGAATGAAAATGATGATGCACCATAGTAAACAGTTCAAACCATCCCTCACAGCTCCCCAGATAGGAT
The DNA here is from genome assembly GCA_963921515.1 of Calotriton arnoldi. Lineage (NCBI taxonomy): Eukaryota > Metazoa > Chordata > Amphibia > Caudata > Salamandridae > Calotriton > Calotriton arnoldi. Next base: position 611,298 of record CAWUFW010004614.1, on the reverse strand, counting down.
AATAGCATTGATAACAAAACATCACTCTTATGCGTAACTGAAGGGAGTAAGCCGCAGATCCAACAATTAGTAGCATTGGACGTGTCGTGGGCCTGGTGCAGCATTTTCAAAAATACATTGTCTACATATGTTTTCCGATGTTCCCCTTTATGAGGGGCCGGAGTAACAAACACATGTTTAGGGGGGACAGGCGTTGTACCAACCAAGGAATGTACTGGATATTTCTCCTCCAGGAACCATGCTATACTAAGGACTGTTATTAGAAAAATCACGACAATCACTACAAAAACTATTTTACTATTTGTGGACCAAGCAGACCAACTAGATCCATCTCGCTCTAAACGCGGTGCTGCAAATGGCTGCTCTTCCTCAGTAATGGGTCGACTAAATGGGTACATTTTAATCAGAGGAAAGGAAATGCAATAGGGCTGATGGCAAGAAGACAAAAAGGAACAAATGTTCCCAGTGTCCGTCAGAGTCTTACTGGTAGACTCCTAATGTTCATCAACGTTGGCGCTATTGAGCACTGGCGGTGGAGCTATGCGATCGCAGCTCTTAAGGAAATCCCACATCGCTCAGGATAAGGTACCTCCCTCCAGGGAAGCACGTTCGGTCTATCCTGTCCAATGTCCGAACAATGCACCAATCTCCCCTCTCCCTAAACTATAGTTGGTACCACAGGCAAGGTACACCCTATTTCTTACAGTCCATCCCTACTAATCTGACTTCTCCTTTGGTGCACTGTTCCTCCATCGGGGGCGCAAATTGTACCTAGCTACTCCAGGCACAGAAGGGTCAGTAAAAGGGGATCAGAAACAGAGGGACCAGTGGAAAGGGGCTCTTCAACGGCCTTGATCTCTGGGGGCACTGCCGCATTTAGTACCTCATCGTTCTCGGCTTCCGTTTGGGTCCAGGTGAGTCGGGCATCCGAAAAGGGGACAAACCGTGGAACCTGCTCCCACTCCGAGTCCCCGATTCCTTCAGCGACCCATTGGTCATAGGGTGGGGTAGAGGCACTCTGCGGCAGTGTTTGGTATGGATCCAGTTCTTTCGGCCGGTGACCTTCACGGCAGTGCGGGTGGCAAGGAGCACCTGGACCGGCCCCTTCCACCTCGGCTCCAAACTTCCTTTCCTCTGAAAATGGCGAACGAGAACAAAATCTCCAGGCCGAATATCATGCCCTGGCCCCTCAGGTATTTGTGGAGTGCATCTTGGATCTGTTGGTGAATAGAACGCAGACTTTTAGTTAACTCATACAGATAGTCCACTAACAGAGAATATTTAATTTCCGAAAAGCGACGAGGTCGCGGGACACCCCAAACATTTGCTGGGCGCCCCAACACGACATCGTAGGGTGACAGTCCTGTCCTAGAATGAGCCGTGGCTCTCGTAGACAAAAGGGCTAATGGCAAAGCGTCTGGCCACTGCAACCCCGTGCTCCCTGAATCTTTGCTAATTTCAGTTTGAGAGTACCATTGTACTTCTCAACCAAGCCTGCTGACTGGGGGTGATGAGCGGCATGAAATTTCTGTCGGATATGCAGTCCCTCACACCCTAGTTGGATAACTTTCGCATTGAAGTGACTTCCATTGTCACTCCAAATCAAACGGGGCAAGCCGAAATGAGGAAAGAACTCCTTGAGGAGCACCTTTGCATTCGCTATGGCTGTGTTTTCTTTGGTGGGGTAAGCCTCAACCCATTTACTGAATGCAAAAACTACCACTAACACATATTTCAAATTATTGACTCAATCCATCTCAATGTGGTCCATTTGGAGGACCTAAAAAGGGTAAGTGGGAGGTGCAAAATTACCAGGTGGTGTAGGGGTACCTTTCCCAGGATTATGCATCATGCACACCATACAATATTTGACCAAATGGGCGGCCGTCTTTGGGATATTGTCATTGTGCCATATAGGATCTAACAATTTACAGATACCTTTTGCACTGATATGGGCTGGCCCGTGCGCCATAGTGACTACGGGGAGAACGTATGCATCTGGTAACATCCATCTCTGTTTCCCTGACTTATCCGTCCAACACCCTTCCTCATCCAAACGTGCTGTGCCTTCCTGCCATACTGCTAACTCCTTGATCGTTGCCTCACTCTGAATCTCCTTAACATTTGCCAATGTATCCTCAAACATAGTAACCTCGGGCACCCACCTAGCTGGACCTGCTACAAACATCCTTTTCATCTTTGTTCGGGCTGTCTCCTTTGCTGTCTGGTCTGCAAATGCATTCCCTCTACCCACATCATCAGTTATTGCCTTTTGGGCGCTACATTTTATTATCGCTAATTTCTTGGGGAGTGTCAAGGCTGACAAAAGCCTATGTATAAGAGGGCCATTTTGTATCTTCATCCCATGGGAAGTGAGAAACCCCCTCTCTGCCCAGAGTCGCCCAAAATTATGGGCCACTCCAAAAGCGTACTGGCTGTCAGTATAAATATTGACAGCCAGTCCCTCACTCACCTCGCAAGCTCGGATAAGGGCAATGAGCTCTGCAGCTTGGGCCGATTGGTAGGGAACTCGTGACGTCTCAACTACAGTGTATAGTGTTGTGATTGCATATGCAGCAGTTGCAGTGCCACCTGGTAGCTTAAAACAAGAGCCATCGATATATAGTTCCCCTTGGGGGTCAGATAAGGGAACATCAGTCAGGTCTACCCGTCCCTTCGTCTCTTCCTCCGTCCAAAAAATACAATCATGTATATCAATTTCCTCACTCTCAGAAGGGAGGGGTAGCAACGTGGCTGGGTTTAGAGTGGCACATCTTTTAATCGTGACATGTGGTGCAAAGAGTGTCAATTCATAGCCAGTCAGACGTGCACTGGTGAGGTGCTGTGTCTTAGTTTTATTCAAAAGTGTATCCACAGCTTGGGGTACCATGACTGTGAGGTCGGTATCAAGTACGAGCCCAGCCGATTGCCTTATAGAGATGGCCACTGCTGCGACCGCTCTTAGACAACTCAGGAGGGCTCTTGAGACAGGGTCAAGAAGAGCAGAAAAATAAGCACACAGCCATTGCTTACCTCCAAAGGCCTGTGTTAAGACAGAAAGCACACAACCGGCCGACTCGTGTACATACAGCACAAACAGCTTCATATAGTCAGGCGTACCAAGCACAGGTGCAGAGCAAAGCGCAACTTTTAATTGCTCAAAAGCCTGCTGACATTCAGGCGTCCAAGGCAGGGGTTCATGCACATCTTTAGTGGTTAGTGCGAGCAGGGGTTATGTTAGTAACGAATAATTAGGGATCCATTGGCGACAGTAGGAAGTAATGCCAATAAAAGCACGCACATCCCTCTGAGTTTTAGGGATAGGCATTTTAACAATGGTGCTGATGCACTCAGGGGTCAATCTCCTACCCTCCTTCAACAGTAGGTGACCTAAATAGGTGACCTCCTGTCGACAATATTGACATTTAGAAAGGGACACTTTATGTCCGTGGTGAGCCAAATGCAGCAACAACTTAATCGTACTGTCTTTGCATCCCTTTTCAGTGTCAGAAGCAATGGGGATATCATCCACATATTGAAGCAATACATTACCTGAGGGAAGCGTGAGGGAGTCCAACTGGGCTTTCAAGGCTTGGCTATATATATTAGGGCTCTCAGTTTAGACCTGAGGAGCTCGACAGAATCTAAAGCTTCTGCCAGCTAGGGTAAAACCGAACAAGTGCCTGCTGTCGGGATGGATCGGGATACTAAAGAATGCATTCTTCAAATCAATGACAGAAAAGTATTTAGCAGAGGAAGGAATCATTGTCAGAAGGGCAGTAATGTCAGGGACCACTGGGAACTGAGGAACTACTATCTTATTAACTGCGCGCAAGTCAATTACAAAACGATAAACATCAGAGTGGTCATCAGAGGACCCCGAAGGTGCCCTCTTAAGAAGGGGAAGAATAGGGCTATTACACACATTCGCAGTCGTCTCTTCAACAACTCCCGACTCAATCAGGTCCTGTATAATCCGCAACAAAGCTCGCTCCCCTGCTTGTGGTATTTTGTACTGGGGAATACGAGACAAAACGGCATTGTCTTTAACTTTAATGGAAACTGGGAGAATCTGCAATAGTCCTACATCCATGTCACCTGTTGCCCACAACGTGGGCGGCACATCCTTAAATTCAGCAGGGAGGGGTGCATCTTTGGACAGACACTGCTTAGAGCTGACCACATTCTGACCCATTGTCATGAAAACACCTTCCGGGGAACAATAAACGGTTGCATGCAACTTCTTTAATAAATCTAAGCCCATCAAATTCTCTCCGCAATTAGAGGTCAACAAAAATGGCGAATCCACAGTAAAAGGACTTATAGTCAATGTGAGAGGTTTGGAAATGGGGCTTACAACCGGTACACCAGAAAATCCTACCGAAACATTATTATGGCCAGACAGAGCTGCCCCGGGGACCAGTGAATGGGAAATAGAGCTATTCATAGCACCTGTACCCACCAAAAATTCCTTAGCTGAGCCATGCAAATCTGCAGTAACGTAAGGACCGCGCTGATCTACAGGTATCTGAACTAGTCTCTCACCCTGTCCCTGGCTGTCCTAGCTGTGAGACATCCCTGTCACCTCATCCAGATCGTAGTCATCGTGGTAGTACTCTTTGCCCCTAGGGTCGTCAAAGTAGTTCTGGTCAGTGCGACCCTTCGATGTCCCAACAGCCTGAACCCTGTTCTGGCCACCGTCTCCACAACCCAGTCCACGAGACCCTCGTCTCCTCTGGACCACCACCTTTTGCAAAAGCACAGGACACTCGCTGCACCAGTGTCCCTCCTCTTTACAGTATGCACACTGATTCGGTCCTACAGGCGCAGTGTTCCTGCTAGTACACGGAAGCTGTCGGTCCAGACCACCACGTCCTCTACCATTCCCTCGAGAAGCCTGTTGCAATAACACCTTCATCTTCAATTCTTTGTGCTTTTTCTCCACCTTCGCCTTCTCCTCGTTTTCCCTGTGTTCATAATACTGTGCCATACTCAATATTACAGAAGGGGAGGAGGTAGTCCAAGTGCTCTCCGAAGCCTGCAACCGAGTCGCGATCTCAGGAAGCAGGTTCGTAACAAATCTGTTAACGAACAATCGGACACCTCCCTCCACTGACAAATCCTGTCCGCTAAAATCCAGAAACACACCCTCAAATCGAGTGAAAAAAATCAGACACACTTTCATCTTTCTTCTGATCCCAATCTACCCTTCTTGGTGGAATAAGAGAATGCATATAGGTAATAATTCGGCCAGGCAAGGCTAGTATCTTGGCCTTAGGCTTCTCACCAGGCTTCCTCTCCTGGTCCCACGCCTTAATATGATCCCAGGTACCACCCAATTCTGCAACATGGTCCTGTGTGTGTACCTGCCTCCAGATATCAACGGGTACCAGTAAACCAAAGAACATTTCAATATCTGCAAGCGTCATCACTGTTGATGAAGCGGCCTCTGTCAACTCCTTATAATATGCAGTAGGATTTTTCCTAGGGTCGGGTAACTGAGTCTTAAGGGACAAAACCTCACTCCTCTTCCATGGGGTATAAACCCATTGTTCCTGGAACCAGGCCTCTACCCGGGGTCTAGTAACAATGTTATGCTGGTCCCGTAGCTCTGGTATTTCAGGGTGATATATGGGATGGACTTCCCTCATCGGAAACTGGGATACTGTCTTCGAGCTCTTTTCAAGCAGCCTACCTCGATAAGCGACCAGCGTTGCAACATTACCAAACACCTTACTAGGTGCCATAACAGCAGCATACACATTGTCCCTAATATCATAAATAATCTGTGGTGCGGCATCATTGAAACACTGTTCCCACAGTCCAATCAAAGTAGCCGACATGTGCTTAAGGGCATACTGCTACACAAACGGCTCATAATCTTTCATCACACTCCACATATCCTCCACACTGTAAATGGGGTGACGAGCCCACTGAGCAGCCTGATTGGCTACCACCTTCTTCTCTTCATCGCCCACATCAGATCGTATCACTATCCGCCCCAGTCGCTCCCTAGCTGTCGCCCAGTCTCCATCCCCTAATCCTCGTACAGGCGTTCCGCTACTCAGTACCGTCGGGGAATGAAGGAAAAGGGAAGGAGTAGTAACAGAGGGAACGGGCACCGATGTCGCTAATGGCTGTGTCGTAGGTGTAAGAGCTGGAGGAGAGATGCCGAAACAATAGGCGTAGCAGGAAGACTCGCGGTCATCGCAGGCGCAGAAGGCGAAGCCAAAGAAAGGACAAAAGGCGCGGTGGCCAAAGCAGCTGGATCAATAAGAGAAGAAACAGAAAAAGCAGGGGCAGAAGAGACGGACGATTGAGGCTGTGGGATGGCAAGATATATTTTCTGTGGGCATATGGGGGTGGAGGTTGAGCATCGAGCAACATGAGACTTTTCACATTGCAATCGAAACTTCCTATCAGCACACTCTATCCCTTTCTATGTTTTCTCTCTATCATACGCTACAGCTTTCTGATTCACTGTCTGCATTTTTCCCTTCCGGGCCTCCTTCTCTGCTTTTATTCGTCTCTGTTTAGCTTCCTTTTGCCATGTTCTGAGGGAATCAAACATCGACTGCCTACTTCTTTTCGCAAACAATTTATCCTGTAGAAAATTAATTTTCTGTTCATCAAAAGTGCCTGTCAACGGCCACTGCAACTCGGCATTGTCCCTCGTATATTTGTGCCATAACGTACTAAACATAATAGGGCCAAGGCCATGTTTCACATACATGTCAAAATTTGGGGTGCCTTCTGGTGGCGCTGGCTGATTTTCTTCCAATCGAGCATCAGTAGAACAACAACAACAGCCCAAACAAAACATTTTGCTAAAGCACGGCATCTTTCAAAAGGAAGCACGTTCACTATTTATGCCGAGCAGATATTTGCAAATATCTTACCAAAATTTGTCCTCAGACCTCATCAAATACAAACCAAAGTGGTACCATGTTCACAAGGAGCTCAAACAAATTCAAGCGCTTGTCCAAAAACAATCCTCAGACCATACCAAACACAAACCAAAATGGCGCCATAGCCACAAAGAACCAAAGCAAACTCACCTGGTGCACACAGGCGAAAACAAATTTATTCTCCACTGCCAACTCTTCGGACCAAACGGTCAAATCCAAGGGTTTTGCCATGCAGGACCCCAGCCGGGATGACCACTTGTCGAGGCACCGCACGGTCAGACAGACGGGGCAGCTGCGAGTACCAGACTCTCTTGTGCAGGGATCCCGGGTCCGACCTGACGCGACCCGACCTCCTCACCCGTCTGTGGGCGAGGAAGGGCCACACCCAATGGGGTCCCTGTTCGGGCGCCAACTGAAGGAAGTGACCCGATTAGGGTCACCCGGGTCACTCGCGACCACCTCTCAGCCTTCCAAACAAATAAAGAGTCGGTCAGATAGTAGAGAATACAAACCAAAGTTATTTATTAGTCATACACTTGAGCGGAGTCCAGTCTGACCAGCCTCCTTGGATTGCTGCAGAGGGACTGACCCCGGCAACATGGTAATACATAATATACATTTCCAGTACCCGTAAGGACATGCCCAGACTGGAATTTTCCAGTTAGTAGCTCGTGAACAAAGGAGACACAGAAGGATGAGCTGCAATCCTGAGACCGGGTACATGCTATCTCAGTTTCAAGGTTACTCTGCCCGTGCCCGCCACTCTAAGGGTGGGAGAAGGCCTCTCTAACGGGAAAGGTATGTAATGACAAAACAGCCTATTCATTAGTGCAGCAAAGCTCAACCTTGGAGAAATAATAAAAAAAAATATCGAGACTGCTTTCTGCTGAGGCAAACAGAATGAGACAGAAGTTTAGTTTCGATCATGGTACAAAATGGCGGCTGAATACAAAATGATGCAGCAAATGCTAACTTAAATCGTACAATGCAAAGAGAAGTCGACCAAAAACATTTTCCATTCCAACATCCCGGGCCCTGGTAGGCGGTGACGAGCGGGCACATTTTTCCTTTTGGGTATCCTGCGACTGTTTTGCCCCTACCTCCGGCAAGACAGAGAGGTGCTTCCTAACCAGGAGGCTTGGAAGATCTTGCGAGCTCTCCTCTGCGATGCTCATTGCCAGCAAACACCGCTTTTCGAGGCCTGTAACATCACTGCTACCTCTCAGGATCCAGCACACCATGGGCCGCAGAGACCCCAAACAGCAGCAGCTGTCGTTCGACCTATCTAAAACTCCCAGACGGGAGGACACTGAGGGTGCTGGCAGGGGGGACCCAACGGGCCCTTCAGACCATTGTGAAACTGGCCTTTCCTCTGCAGACAGTGTCGCAGCCATAATGGCGGAGCTGCGGGCCAGCTTCAAGGCCATAGGCACGAGATTCGACACGCTCGACACTCGCTTGGACGACATGCACAGATGGATGGATCAACAGGAGGTCCGTATTGACGCCTCTGAACAACGCATCTCTGAAATTGAGGACACCCAATCTACAGTGGTTAAGCGCCTTGACCGCTTCGAATGACTCCTGAAAAAAACGGCTTCCAAGGCGAAGGATTTAGAGGCCAGGTCTTGCTGCAATAATATTTGCATAGCTGGGGTGCCTGAATCTACGAACACGGGGCCCATGACGGCCTATGTGGAGCGACTCCTGGTGGAACTCTTTGGCAGATAGGCCTTCTCGCCAACATTTGTAATTGAGAGGGCTCACCGGGCCCTTGCCCCTCGATCGGCACTTGGCGCTTCACCGTCATTGCTGATAGCCTGTCTTTTGAACTATCATGATCTGAACGCCACCCTACGTATGGCCATGGAAAAAGGGGAACTCCATCCTCAGGGTATGTCGTTCCCTATGTTTCCCGACTTCACCAAGTCCAAGAAGCACGGCGTAAATTTCAGGAAGTAAAATGTTTCTTGCGAACAGCAAACATACGATATGCCATGCTCTATCCTGCCTGTCTGCCTGTCCAATTGGATGGGAAGACTCACATCTTCAAATCGCCCTCCGAAGCTGCAGACTTACTGAAGCACCGCAAATCAAACCCGAACTCCCCCCCCAGGGAAGTGACCAGTCGACTTAGGTTGGTTGGCCCTGACGCTTTGCTTAGTTCGAAGACTCTAAGAACTGGTATTCTGTTTGGTTGCCCTTAGATGGCTGTCTCATCATGCTGCAAATTTTTTTTCTCCTCTTTTTTTCCTTCACTATGCGACTTCCTTCACATGCAACATTGATGATATGGCGGTCTCCCCTGGGGTGTTTCCTACCCCCTAGGAGATCTCAGTTTTTTGTATTGGGAAAATGTGATTCACCGGATACGGGTTGGGGGTTATTCGATGTGGGAGGGGGGTGGAGGGTTGGGGGTTGTTGCTCTATGTGTTGATATGTTTGATTGCCATATACAGGGTGTTAAACGCATAGTTACTCAGCCTTTTGGAAATGGGTGTGATGGCGCTTTTCTGTCTGTATCGACATGCCAGCGATGACACAAATGGGTGGGAGGCCTGAGGTGCTAGAGCTCAAATGTATGTTCCGGAATGTGAGGGGACTCTCAAACCCCGTAAAGGGAGGCAAGTCATAGCTTATCTTACTAGACCTGTGATGAAGGTTGCTTTCCTGCAAGAAACCCACTATGCCCCCAAGTCCGACGATCGATTTGCCTCAAACTGGGGGGGACAGTTGCTTTTTTGCTAGTTATAGCACCTATTCCAGAGGGGTTTGTATCCTGGTACACAAGATGGTCCCATTTAAAATGCATACGGTGATTAAGGACCCTGTGGGGCGATATCTTTTGGTTCCCGGTAGTCTCGGAACGCAACTTATACAACTGGACAGTATATATTAGGCCTGGGCGGTAAAATCCGCTCCGCTCGCGGAATTTGCGGATTTTTGGCAATTCCGCGTTCCGCGGAGAACGCGGAATTACCTAAACTTCCGCGATCCGCGGCGTAGCGGAATTCTTTCCTTGTTCGCGCTTTAAAAATGCGTTATCGCGCGCGCAGTAGCGACTTACTGGGATCCCTGCGTTCGCCGACGAGTTTCCCTATCCGTTCGCGTGCACCACAAGATTTTGGTAGCCGGCCGCGCAATCCCGCGAGAGTGTGCGATCGCGAATATGTCATTCGCCGCGCCATCGGACACTGCGAGAGTGTGCGATCGCGAACACGTCATTCGGACGCGCCATCGGACATCCGGCGGAAGTTTGGTGAAGCTCGCGATGCCGAACACGCAAAATTTGCAATCTTTTTTTGGAGAGGAAGGAAGTGCCACAGAGTCTCCAACTTCCTGTGCCTGTCCAGCAGGCTCCTCCCAGTGCTTTGTCCATCTCCTGTTAATTTTTCATTTGGATTTTGAGCTGGAAGGATCACTCTTTGTGTCTGCTGCATCATATATCATTGGATTTGAGGACTTTTGGATTTGAGGACTTTTGGATTTGAGATTTTACAAGTAAGTTGGTGTTGTTGTTTGTTTAATTGGGGCATTGCAGTTGCTGCAACTACAATTTTGGTACTTTTCATCATTTAAAAAAAATTGTATTGTGGGTAGCCATTAGGCCCAGAGCTAGTCATGGGTGCATGATGAAACAACTGTTCCTTTGGTGTGTGTTGAATTTATTTTAAACATCATTTAGGGCATGGGTGGCATTGAATTGAATTGCAAAATGTGTATTTTTTGGGGTATTTCAGTTTTTGGGTGTGTGTTAAATAAATGCCTTTGTTGTGTGGTGTGTTGTGTACCTTGCACACTTTGTTTAGCCCTGTGGATTTTCGTTTTTGCATTTTATTGCTTTAAAGCTGTGTTGTTTAGCATGCCTCCTTTGCCTGGCTATTATAGGCATGTTTCAGTTCATTGTTTTCCAGGCCTCCTGCTTGTTGCTTGTGACTGTGAGTGTCCATGTGGCTGATGGCCATTTATGGTGGTAGTTATAAGTGTGCTGCTTTTGCCATATAGGCCTGCATGTGTTTCCTTTGTTCCTTTTTGGCCTAGGCTTCTTGTTGTTGTGGGCCTGGCCATGTGGCTGGCGGCCATTTTGAAGCCAGGCAGTGTGCTTTTGCCATAGGCCTGCATTGTCTGTCTTCCCTTTCTTGTTGTGGGCCTGGCCATGTGGCTGGTGGCCATTTTGAAGCCAGGCAGTGTGCTTTTGCCATAGGCCTGCATTGTCAGTCTTCCCTTTCTTGTTGTGGGCCTGGCCATGTGGCTGGTGGCCATTTTGAAGCAAGGTAGTGTGCTTTTGCCATAGGCCTGCAAGCTTGTGGCCTAGTCTGCCAACAGGCCTTTCATCCAGTAGGCTCAGAGGTAGTCATGGGTGCATGAAACAACTGTTTCTGTGTGTTCTGTTGAATTTAAACATCATTTAGGGCATGGATGGCATTGGATTGAATTGCAAAATGTGTTTTTTTTGGGGTATTTCACTTTTTTGGTGTGTGTTAAATAAATGCCTTTGTTGTGTGTGTGTGTGGTGTACTTGTTGTGTAACTTGCACACCTTGTTTAGCCCTGTGGATTTTCGTTTTTGCATTTTATTGCATTAAAGCTGTGTTGTTTAGCATGCCTCCTTTGCCTGGCTATTATAGGCCTGTTTCAGTTCATTGTTTTCCATGCCTCCTGCTTGTTGCTTGTGATTGTGAGTGTTCATGTGGCTGGTGGCCATTTCTGGTGGTAGTTATAAGTGTGCTGCTTTTGCTATATAGGCCTGCATGTGTTTCCCTTGTTCTTTTTTGGCCTAGGCTTCTTGTTGTTGTGGGCCTGGCCATGTGGCTGGCGGCCATTTTGAAGCCAGGCAGTGTGCTTTTGCCATAGGCCTGCATTGTCTGTCTTCCCTTTCTTGTTGTGGGCCTGGCCATGTGGCTGGTGGCCATTTTGAAGCAAGGTAGTGTGCTTTTGCCATAGGCCTGCAAGCTTGTGGCCTAGTCTGCCAACAGGCCTTTCATCTAGTAGGCTCAGAGGTAGTCATGGGTGCATGAAACAACTGTTTCTGTGTGTTCTGTTGAATTTAAACATCATTTAGGGCATGGATGGCATTGGATTGAATTGCAAAATGTGTTTTTTTGGGGTATTTCACTTTTTTGGTGTGTGTTAAATAAATGCCTTTGTTGTGTGTGTGTGTGTGTGGTGTGTTTGTTGTGTAACTTGCACACCTTGTTTAGCCCTGTGGATTTTCGTTTTTGCATTTTATTGCATTAAAGCTGTGTTGTTTAGCATGCCTCCTTTGCCTGGCTATTATAGGACTGTTTCAGTTCATTGTTTTCCATGCCTCCTGCTTGTTGCTTGTGATTGTGAGTGTCCATGTGGCTGGTGGCCATTTCTGGTGGGAGCTATAAGTGTGTTGCTTTTGCCATATAGGCCTGCATGTGTTTCCTTTGTTCCTTTTTGGCCTAGGCTTCTTGTTGTTGTGGGCCTGGCCATGTGGCTGGCGGCCATTTTGAAGCCAGGCAGTGTGCTTTTGCCATAGGCCTGCATTGTCTGTCTTCCCTTTCTTGTTGTGGGCCTGGCCATGTGGCTGGTGGCCATTTTGAAGCAAGGTAGTGTGCTTTTGCCATAGGCCTGCAAGCTTGTGGCCTAGTCTGCCAACAGGCCTTTCATCCAGTAGGCTCAGAGGTAGTCATGGGTGCATGAAACAACTGTTTCTGTGTGTTCTGTTGAATTTAAACATCATTTAGGGCATGGATGGCATTGGATTGAATTGCTGTAGGAGAGTAGGATCTGCCTCTTATGTTGCCCCCACTTTTTTTCTGATGTTTACACTGGTTTCTGGCTATAGTCTGGCTGGGCCCCTGCTAATCAGGGCCCCAGCCTCTCTGTTCTCTCTAAACGATTTGGAGTGCACTCTAGGTGCACTAGTGATTGGATACTGTGGTACCTTATGAGTCCCTAGTATATGGTACCTTAGGTACCAAGGGCATAGGTACTTCACAGGCCTACCAGGGGCTGCAGCATGTATTGTGCCACCCCTGGGAAGCAGACTAAATCTGACACCACAGGCCTGCTACTGCAGCCTGGGTGAGGTGGTGCTAGCACTCCTCACTGAGATATAGGTTCCCTATATCTCTCCTGCACACACATATAAACCTATCAGTCACTCCTAAGGCAGGCCCTATCAATCCTGAGGGGAGGGTGCTTGGCTTCTATGTGAGGGGTGCCTCTGCCTGAGCAGGGCCCCTCTGCAGCTCTCAGAGTCCATTCTCTGGTGCTGTTTGTGGATGCGGTTAAACCATAAACTTTTAAGTGCATTATATCCTCGCGGTAAAATGCTAACTTTGGAATGGCTGCATCGAAACATGTCGTGTTTGGTGTCAAACATCTTGGAATACTACCCCCCGCCAGTCCTGGCGGCGGGGGTAGCATTCCACCCTTCTAGAGGGATAGACATGTACCTACTGTGGAAACGCGGTAGAATCCTGCAGAGCCCTGGCATCACAAAATGGATGCCACCAGTCACAGACACTGGGCTGCCCTCCTGCTGATGACCAACACTCGCAGTGGAGGAAGCCCAACAATAGATATCCTGTCCCAAGGGGGTGTGACCACCTTCCAGACAGGGTTTAGTGTATTGGGGCTGGGTGGGTGCACTCTTAGAGTGCTTTGAAGTCCTGCACTGGGGGAGCAGAAGGCTCCTCTGTGCATATGCCAGTTCAAACCGGCTCAGGGGCTACCTGCCCCTGCTCTGGCGCGAAACTGGACAAAGGGAAGTGGGTGTAGCCACCCACTCCCCTGACCCTCCCATAGGTAGGGTCATAGAGCTAGTCCCTCCCTTTCTTTTAGTATAAGAGGGGGAACCTGTGCATTGCACCCTAGATTTTCCCTGGACGACGCTCTGAAGACGAATCCCGGACCTTCGACATTCCACTACCTTTGGAAGACTGAAGAATCTCCCTTGGAGTCAAGGAGTGACTCCCCTGCTTGACAGGCACCAAAAACTACAAACAACGGTCGCAAACTACGCCGCTCCCACCGGAGTCCGAAGGCCCTGCAGCCCAAGAAGTGGATTTCCTGACTTCTCAAAGGCCATCGTGAGTCCCCAGCGAAGCTGAGGCCAGTGGACCCCAAGAGTAACGAGGAACCGCGACCCCTGGGTACCGTGCACTGTTGAGTGCAACCCCTTCACAACGTTCCACGAACTTGTGCTTTGGACCACGTGTGGCCCCAGCAGGAATCCCTCCTAAGATCAGAGGCCTACCACGTCCCGAGTGACCGTGGGCCCCTGTGAGCAAATCCTCCCGAGGCGTCTTCGCGATCCCTTGCCAGCCGGCTTGTGGGTCCCCAGAAGACTTCCTAAAGAAACCAAAGGGCTTCCCTGGTTGCTCCAGGCCCACCCTGACTTACCCTTGCTGGGTGAGTCCCACAGACCTTGCTGGTCTGCGCCATTGTCTCTTCACGCTTTCCCCGAGACTTGCTGTTACCAAGGCTTGTTGGCTCCGATCGAGTCGCCGACACCGCAGTAAGCTGCAGACATCGTGGGACACGCCGAATCCAGCTCCTGGTTGTCGTCGACACCTCCTGGACCTCGTGGCTGAAGAGTCAAGACAACTGCGAACGACCTGAATCTTGCGACGACGGTGGGCATCCATCTTCCTTGCCCCGAGTCACTGCCAAGTGACTTTGAACACTGTCCCCTCTGCTTTCAGGTCTTCCATCTTCTGAATCCAGGGTTGGATTCCTCCGGACACTTCTCCTGTCGCCGCAAGCAGCAAGTCTTCACTGGCTCCCATTGAAAACGACGCCGCGACCCGACACCAAAGAACACCTATGCACCCGGCTCCCCTGGGTGAGGTAACTTCAGCACTACGGTGCTCCTGTGGGTGTGGGCCCTAGAACTACTTACCCTGTAAGTGACTTGCTTGTAGCTTCCTCGAAGTGTCCTATAACTCTAATTTTCTAAGTGCGACAATTGCGCTGACTCGTACAGGGTTCGCGTCTGTGTTAGACACACCGCGTCCATCTCCTTTGAAACACTATCTAGAACTGTATCCTTCGACTCGTACTGAGTCCGATCGGTGTTCGCCTCGAACACACAAAGGGCCTGTAACACTGAGATCTCCATTGCACTGACTCGCACAAGGTTCGCGTCTGTGTTAGACACAGCGCGTCCATCTCCCTTGCAACTCTATCTGTAACCGCGTCCTTTGACTCGTACAAGGACCGATCGGTGTGTTCGCCTCGAACACGCAAGGGACCTTTAACATTGAAATCTCAATTGCGTCTGAGCGCATAGACTCGCACAGGACTCGCACCGGTGCCAGGTCACCGCGTCCGTCCCCTGTGGGTCTCCTACAACTACCTGGGGTGGTTCTTGGGGGTCCCTCGATTCTAGATGCCCTAGACCTAGGTCTAGCAAACTAAGATTGTGATATTCGATTGTGCTAAACTTATTTTGATAACATTTGACTTGTACATATGTTCCTGACCTCTAATCTCATAAAGAGATTAGTAGAGAGTGTTTATTAATAAATACATATATATTTGATATATATACCTGTGTGGTGTCTTTTCATTTGGTGATTCAAGAGATTGTGTGGTAAAACAAGCTGCTTTACATTCCTTCAAGACTTAACCTGAAGGCTGCTCTCCACAGCTACCACTAGGATAGCTTTCTATAAAGGTTGTCTTAAACCTATCTACCATAAGAGTCGACTTGTTCTGGTGCAAGGTGTCCACTTTAATTAGTGAACAGCATATACCAGGCCAACTTCTCACATTGGTGGGCAGCGTGTGGGATTCCAGCTTGCTATTGTTTTACCAGAAAATCTCTATTTGAATTACTAACTGAAAACCACTATAGGTACTTAAGGTACATATAAAGTCAAGCTTAGTATCAATAAGTTCTACTGAACTTAGAGCTGTGTGCCAAGGGATAGCACACCCTTTCTACAGCTCAAGCTAGTATCAGTAGGCCACAAACTAGTGTAGATAGTACAACACTGCACAACACTAGAATGTCCTTAAAGGGTGGAACCAGTGGATCCACTCAGCCTCAGTATAAGGACATGGCTTTCTCTGACTTGAGAGCCATGTGTGTTGAAAGACACCTGAGCCTAGGACAGAGTCCCTCAACCCTACACCTGATAGATCTGCTGACAGCAGATGATCTTAGATTGGCTCTAGGAGCTAATGGGTCTGAATCAGTGGGTGGGTCAATTACAGTATCTGGGTCAGATGATGAAAATCAGAATGACCAGGACTCTGTGATTGAAGGGCCAGGCCTCAAGGGGCCTGAAAAGGACAGAGGAATTCTCCCTAAGAGAACTGACAGAGTGGATGAGAGGCATAGGTCCCCTTCCAGGGAATCTGAGCACTCTTATCACTCTGGCAGAGAATTTGTCCACCAGAGGAACTCATACTTTCCCATAAGAGAGACCTCCTCTGAAAGAATGTGCAAACTGCTGCAGTATGAGGAAGCAAGAGTTGCCCTCAGAACCAAGCAGTTGGCACTGGATAGAGAAGCCCTGGAGATCCAGAGAGCTTCTAGAAGAGAGGGGTTAGAACCCCTTGGTGGCAGCAACAGTGTCCCTAGAGGCAGAGAATCTATTCCAGACCATAGGAACCTGAGCAAGGTTGTTCCTCCCTACCAGAGTGGGGATGATATCCACAAGTGGATAACTGCTATGGAGAGGGCCTGTAGAGTACAGCAGGTCCCCCAAAAGCAGTGGGCAGCAATCTTGTGGCTCTCCTTTTCAGATAAAGGTAGAGACAAGCTCCTCACTGTTAGAGAAGAGGATGCTGACGATTACGAAGTCATGAAGAGTGCACTGATAGATGGGTTTGGCTTAACCACTGAACAGTACAGGTTGAAGTTCAGAGACACCCAGAAGGCACAGACTCAGGACTGGACTGACTTTGTTGATTGTGCAACCAAGGCTCTGGAGGGTTGGCTGGTTGGCAGTAGGGTTACTGATTTCAAGGGATTGTATAATCTGATGATGAGAGAACAGATCCTTAATAATTGCCAGAACCAGTTTTTGCATCAATACCTGGTGGACTCAGATCTGACCTCTCCCCAAGAATTGGGAAAGAAGGCAGACAAATGGGTCAGAACCAGGGTGAGGCAGAAACCCCAGAACCCAGGGGGTGACACTAACAAGCAAGATCCTAAGGGCTCTGAGAAAGGTGGAGATAAGTCAAAAGACCAGAAGTCTTCACAAGGTCCCCAAAAATCTGCATCTGGTGGGGAGTCACAATCCAACAAGGGGAAAGGCCAAAAGAAGCCCTGGTGCAAATTCTGTAAACAGAAAGGGCACTGGACTTCTGACTGTAACAAGTCCAAAGACCAAACCACCACCACTCCTGCCCCCAAGGCAACTGTTCCCCCTAGCTCAGCTACTGGTGGAGGTGGTACACAGAATAAGGGTGTAGTAGGGTTGACCCTGGGTTCTGAAGTGGACTCTGACCTAGTCAGAGTGCCCACTCAGACAATGCTGATTTGTGAGGGAGACCTTAATATGTCCTTCCTAGTGAGTCCCAGTAATCTGGGCAAATACAAACAGCAGCCTGTAATAAATGGCAAACAGGCTTTGGCATTTAGGGACACAGGTGCTAGTGTCACCATGGTGGCAGAGGATCTTGTGGACCCTGGACAGATCATCCTGGGCGAAATGTACCAGGTGACCAATGCAAGCAATGTCAGGACCAACCATAGTCTGGCAGTTGTGAATTTCTCCTGGGGAGGGGTAACTGGCCTCAAGAAGGTTGTAGTCAGTGCAGACCTCCCTGTCGAATGTCTATTGGGCAATGATCTAGAGACTTCAGCCTTGTCTGAAGTAGAGTTATGGACTCATGCTGAGATGTTGGGCATCCCTGCAGAGGTATTTGCTGTGACCAGGTCACAAGCAAGAATGCATGACACTGAACCAGCTCTGGATCCTAGAACAATGGACCAGATGCTTCCCAAGAGGAGGAGCAGTTGGGTAAAGGCAGTGCCTTCCCCTCTGTCTCAGATCACAGATTCACCCCCAGAGGGAGGTGAAGCAGATCCTGAAGAAGGAACTGCCCCAGAGGGACTTGAGCCTGATCAGGTTGAGTTCTTGGGGGCAGGGGGCCCTTCTAGGGAAGATCTGAGTAAGGAGCAACAGTGCTGCCCCTCTCTTGAACCCCTCAGACAGCAGGCTGCTGCTGAGGCTGCTGGGAGTGCTAGTGGGTCCCATAAAGTTTATTGGGATGAGGGACTCCTATATTCTGAGGGTAGAGACCCAGCCCCTGGAGCCACCAGGAGGTTGGTAATACCTCAGAAGTTTAGGGGTTCCTCTTGACCCTAGCACATGACATCCCTTTAGCAGGACACTTGGGCCAAAACAAGACCTGGGACAGGCTTGTTCCACATTTCCATTGGCCACATATGTCAGAGGACACAAAGGAGTTTTGTCGCTCCTGTGTCACATGCCAAGCCAGTGGTAAGGCAGGTGGCACAACAAAGGCCCCCTGATACCACTACCGGTGGTGGGGGTACCCTTTGAAAGGGTAGGGATTGACATTGTTGGTCCCCTTGACCCTCAAACTGCATCTGGGCACAGGTTTATCCTGGTGGTAGTGGATCATGCCACCAGGTACCCAGAAGCAATTCCTCTGAGGACCACCACAGCCCCTGTGGTGGCAAGAGCCCTCATTGGAGTCTTCTCCAGAGTGGGTTTCCCAAAGGAAGTCATTTCTGACAGAGGTACCAACTTCATGTCAGGATATCTAAAAGCAATGTGGAAGGAGTGTGGTGTAACTTACAAGTTCACCACCCCTATCACCCACAATGCAATGGTTTAGTTGAACGCTTCAACAAAACCTTGAAAGGAATGATTAAAGGACTCCCAGAGAAGCTTAGGCGGAAATGGGACCTTCTTCTTCCTTGCCTGTTGTTTGCATACAGAGAGGTTCCACAGAAGGGGGTTGGTTACAGCCCATTTGAGCTTCTGTTTGCTCATCCTGTGAGAGGTCCACTGTGTTTGGTAAAAGAGGGCTGGGAGTTACCTCTCAAGCCCCCCAAACAAGATGTGATGGACTATGTACTTGGTCTCCGCTCCCGGATGGCCGAGTACATGAAAAAGGCAACCAAAAACCTAGAGGCCAGCCAAGAATTACAAAAAGCTTGGCATGACCAAAAGGCTGTACTGACTGTATACCAGCCAGGACAGAAAGTGTGGGTGTTGGAGCCTGTGGCCCCAGCAGCCCTCCAGGACAAGTGGAGTGGCCCCCATACGAATGTTGAACAGAAGGGAGAAGTCACCTATCTGGTGAATCTTGGAACTCCCAGGAGCCCCCTGAGGGTGCTCCATGTCAACAGATTAAAGCCATATGTTGACAGGGCTGACATGGGCTTGCTCATGGCAACTGATGAGGACCAGGAGGAGAGTGACCCTCTCCCTGACCTGCTCTCTCAGAACCCTGATGATGGGTCAGTGGATGGTGTTGCTTTGGCAAGCAGCCTCACTGACCATCAGCAAACTGAGTGCAGACAAGTTCTGCAACAGTACAGACATATGTTTAGCCTGACCCCTAGTCAGACTTCCTGGTGCACCCATGAGGTGGACACTGGATACAGTCTGCCTGTCAAGAATAAAATCTACAGGCAACCTGACCATGTCAGGGACTGTATCAGGACTGAAGTCCAGAAAATGTTGGAGCTAGGTGTAATTGAGCCTTCAGATAGCCCTTGGGCTAGCCCAGTAGTCCTGGGACCCAAGCCTCATACCCAGGGTGGTAAGAAAGAAATGAGGTTTTGTGTAGACTACAGAGGCCTCAATGCAGTCACTAGGACTGATTCCTATCCCATACCAAGGGCAGATGAGCTGATTGATACTTTGGCCTCAGCCAAGTATCTAAGCACGTTTGACCTAACAGCTGGCTACTGGCAGATCAGATTAGCTGATGATGCAAAAGCCAAGACAGCATTTTCGACCCCTGGTGGGCACTACCACTTTGTGGTGATGCCCTTGGATTGAAAAATGCACCTGCCACTTTTCAGAGGTTGGTGAATAAAGTTCTGACAGGGATGGAAACTTATTGCTCAGCTTATCTAGATGATATTGCTGTCTTTAGTTCCTCCTGGCAGGATCACCTGGTCCACCTCAGGAATGTTTTGGAGGCCCTGCAGAAAGCAGGCCTCACTATCAAGGCCACTAAGTGCCAGATAGGGCAGAGTCAGGTTGTGTACCTGGGCCACCTTGTGGGTGGAGGCCAGGTTCAGCCTTTACAGAGCAAAATCCAAACCATAATGGAATGGGTTGCTCCAACCACCCAGACACAGGTGAGAGCCTTCTTAGGCCTCACTGGGTACTATAGGAGGTTTGTCAAGGGATATGGATCTATAGTGACCCCCTTGAATGATCTGACCTCAAAGAAAATGCCAAAAAGGTTCAGTGGACAGCTAGCTGTCAAAAGGCATTTGAAGACCTAAAGCAGGCCATGTGCACTGCCCCCATCTTACAGAGTCCAGACTACACCAAAAAGTTCATTGTCCAAACAGATGCTTCTGAGCTGGGTGTGGGAGCTGTACTGTCTCAACTGAATGATGAAGGTCAAGACCAGCCAGTAGCTTTTATTAGCAGAAGGCTGGCCCCTAGAGAGAAACGTTGGTCAGCTATAAAGAAGGAGGCCTTTGCTGTGGTGTGGGCCCTGAAGAAGCTGAGGCCATACTTGTTTGGCACTCATTTCATAGTTCAGACTGACCACAAGCCCCTCCTATGGCTTAAACAAATGAAAGGAGAAAACCCAAAACTTTTGAGGTGGTCCATTTCTCTACAGGGGATGGACTATACAGTGGAACATAGACCTGGGACCCAACATGCCAATGCAGATGGACTCTCAAGGTATTTCCACTTTGAACACGAAGACTCAACTGGTCAAGGTTAGTTTAGTGTCCCTGCGTTTGGGGGGTTGTGTAGGAGAGTAGGATCTGCCTCTTATGTTGCCCCCACTTTTTTTCTGATGTTTACACTGGTTTCTGGCTATAGTCTGGCTGGGCCCCTGCTAATCAGGGCCCCAGCCTCTCTGTTCTCTCTAAATGATTTGGAGTGCACTCTAGGTGCACTAGTGATTGGTTACTGTGGTACCTTATGAGTCCCTAGTATATGGTACCTTAGGTACCAAGGGCATAGGTACTTCACAGGCCTACCAGGGGCTGCAGCATGTATTGTGCCACCCCTGGGAAGCAGACTAAATCTGACACCACAGGCCTGCTACTGCAGCCTGGGTGAGGTGGTGCTAGCACTCCTCACTGAGATATAGGTTCCCTATATCTCTCCTGCACACACATATAAACCTATCAGTCACCCCTAAGGCAGGCCCTATCAATCCTGAGGGCAGGGTGCTTGGCTTCTATGTGAGGGGGTGCCTCTGCCTGAGCAGGGCCCCTCTGCAGCTCTCAGAGTCCATTCTCTGGTGCTGTTTGTGGATGCGGTTAAACCATATACTTTTAAGTGCATTATATCCTCGCAGTAAAATGCTAACTTTGGAATGGCTGCATCGAACATGTCGTGTTTGGTGTCAAACATCTTGGAATACTACCCCCCCGCCAGTCCTGGCGGCGGGGGTAGCATTCCACCCTTCTAGAGGGATAGACATGTACCTACTGTGGAAACGCGGTAGAATCCTGCAGAGCCCTGGCATCACAAAATGGATGCCACCAGTCACAGACACTGGGCTGCCCTCCTGCTGATGACCAACACTAGCAGTGGAGGAAGCCCAACAATAGATATCCTGTCCCAAGGGGGTGTGACCACCTTCCAGACAGGGTTTAGTGTATTGGGGCTGGGTGGGTGCACTCTTAGAGTGCTTTGAAGTCCTGCACTGGGGGAGCAGAAGGCTCCTCTGTGCATATGCCAGTTCAAACCGGCTCAGGGGCTACCTGCCCCTGCTCTGGCGCAAAACTGGACAAAGGGAAGTGGGTGTAGCCACCCACTCCCCTGACCCTCCCATAGGTAGGGTCATAGAGCTAGTCCCTCCCTTTCTTTTAGTATAAGAGGGGGAACCTGTGTATTGCACCCTAGATTTTCCCTGGACGACGCTCTGAAGACGAATCCCGGACCTTCGACGTTCCACTACCTTTGGAAGACTGAAGAATCTCCCTTGGAGTCAAGGAGTGACTCCCCTGCTTGGCAGGAACCAAAAACTACAAACGACGGTCGCAAACTACGCCGCTCCCGCCAGAGTCCGAAGTCCCTGCAGCCCAAGAAGTGGATTTCCTGACTTTTCAAAGGCCATCGTGAGTCCCCAGCGAAGCTGAGGCCAGTGGACCCCAAGAGTAACGAGGAACCGCGACCCCTGGGTACCGTGCACTATTGTCGAGTGCAACTCCTTCACAACGTTCCACGAACTTGTGCTTTGGACCACGTGTGGTCCCAGCCTCCAGCAGGAATCCCTCCTAAGATCAGAGGCCTACCACGTCCCGAGTGACCGTGGGCCCCTGTGAGCGAATCCTCCAGAGGCGTCTTTGCGATCCCTTGCCAGTCGGCTTGTGGGTCCCCAGAAGACTTCCTAAAGAAACCAAAGTGCTCCCCTGGTTGCTCCAGGCCTGCCCTGACTTACCCTTGCTGGGTGAGTCCCACAGACCTTGCTGGTCTGCGCCATTGTCTCTTCACGCTTTCCCCGAGACTTGCTGTTATCAAGGCTTGTTGGCTCCGATCGGGTCGCCGACACCGCAGTAAGCTGCAGACATTGTGGGACATGCCGAATCCAGCTCCTGTTCGTCGTCGACGCCTCCTGGACCTCGTGGCTGAAGAGTCAAGGCAACCGCGAATGACCTGAATCTTGCGACGACGGTGGGCATCCATCTTCCTTGCCCCGAGTCACTGCCAAGTG
Organism: Calotriton arnoldi; assembly: GCA_963921515.1. NCBI lineage: Eukaryota > Metazoa > Chordata > Amphibia > Caudata > Salamandridae > Calotriton > Calotriton arnoldi. The sequence goes on along the minus strand of CAWUFW010004614.1, from coordinate 588,560 downwards.
ACTTTGAACACTGTCCCCTCTGCTTTCAGGTCTTCCATCTTCTGAATCCAGGCTTGGATTCCTCCGGACACTTCTCCTGTCGCCGCAAGCAGCAAGTCTTCACTGGCTCCCATTGAAAACGACGCCGCGACCCGACACCAAAGAACACCTATGCACCCGGCTCCCCTGGGTGAGGTAACTTCAGCACTACGGTGCTCCTGTGGGTGTGGGCCCTAGAACTACTTACCCTGTAAGTGACTTGCTTGTAGCTTCCTCGAAGTGTCCTATAACTCTAATTTTCTAAGTGCGACAATTGCGCTGACTCGTACAGGGTTCGCGTCTGTGTTAGACACACCGCGTCCATCTCCTTTGAAACACTATCTAGAACTGTATCCTTCGACTCGTACTGAGTCCGATCGGTGTTCGCCTCGAACACACAAAGGGCCTGTAACACTGAGATCTCCATTGCACTGACTCGCACAAGGTTCGCGTCTGTGTTAGACACAGCGCGTCCATCTCCCTTGCAACTCTATCTGTAACCGCATCCTTCGACTCGTACAAGGACCGATCGGTGTGTTCGCCTCGAACACGCAAGGGACCTTTAACATTGAAATCTCAATCGCGTCTGAGCGCATAGACTCGCACAGGACTCGCACCGGTGCCAGGTCACCGCGTCCGTCCCCTGTGGGTCTCCTACAACTACCTGGGGTGGTTCTTGGGGTCCCTCGATTCTAGATGCCCTAGACCTAGGTCTAGCAAACTAAGATTGTGATATTCGATTGTGCTAAACTTATTTTGATAACATTTGACTTGTACATATGTTCCTGACCTCTAATCTCATAAAGAGATTAGTAGAGAGTGTTTATTAATAAATACATATATATTTGATATATATACCTGTGTGGTGTCTTTTCATTTGGTGATTCAAGAGATTGTGTGGTAAAACAAGCTGCTTTACATTCCTTCAAGACTTAGCCTGAAGGCTGCTCTCCACAGCTACCACTAGGATAGCTTTCTATAAAGGTTGTCTTAAACCTATCTACCATAAGAGTCGAATTGTTCTGGTGCAAGGTGTCCACTTTAATTAGTGAACAGCATATACCAGGCCAACTTCTCACAATTGCACAATGTGTTTTTTTGGGGTATGTCACTTTTTTGGTGTGTGTTAAATAAATGCCTTTGTTGTGTGTGTGTGTGGTGTACTTGTTGTGTAACTTGCACACCTTGTTTAGCCTTGTGGATTTTCATTTTTGCATTTTATTGCATTAAAGCTGTGTTGTTTAGCATGCCTCCTTTGCCTGGCTATTATAGGCCTGTTTCAGTTCATTGTTTTCCAGGCCTCCTGCTTGTTGCTTGTGACTGTGAGTGTCCATGTGGCTGGTGGCCATTTCTGGTGGTAGTTATAAGTGTGCTGCTTTTGCCATATAGGCCTGCATGTGTTTCCTTTGTTTCTTTTTGGCCTAGGCTTCTTGTTGTTGTGGGCCTGGCCATGTGGCTGATGGCTATTTTGAATCCATGCAGTGTGCTTTTGCCATAGGCCTGCATTGTCTGTCTTCCCTTTCTTGTTGTTGTGGGCCTGGCCATGTGACTGGTGGCCATTTTGAAGCCAGGCAGTGTGCTTTTGCCATAGGCCTGCAAGCTTGTGGCCTAGTCTGCCAACAGGCCTTTCATCCAGTAGGCTCAGAGGTAGTCATGGGTGCATGAAACAACTGTTTCTGTGTGTTCTGTTGAATTTAAACATCATTTAGGGCATGGATGGCATTGGATTGAATTGCAAAATGTGTTTTTTTTTGGGGTATTTCACTTTTTGGTGTGTGTTGAATAAATGCCTTTGTTGTGTGTGTGTGTGGTGTGTTTGTTGTGTAACTTGCACACCTTGTTTAGCCCTGTGGATTTTCGTTTTTGCATTTTATTGCATTAGAGCTGTGTTGTTTAGCATGCCTCCTTTGCCTGGCTATTATAGGCCTGTTTCAGTTCATTGTTTTCCAGGCCTCCTGCTTGTTGCAAGTGACTGTGAGTGTCCATGTGGCTGGTGGCCATTTTGTGGTGGTAGTTTAGTAGTGTGCTGCTTTTGCCATATATGCCTGCATGTCTTTCCTATGTACCTCTTGGCTTACTGCTTTCATCCATCCCCTTTGCCAGCTGCAGCTCCCTGAATGACGTGATGAGCAAATAACTTAATGCCAAACAGGTTCCACTTCCATTACATTTGTATTTTTGTTTTTGTTCTTCTTCTTTCCTATCCTTCCTGAGTGTACACAGTATACCATGAAAGCCCTTGTTGTCAAAGTCTCACAAATGGCTACACGGTTATGTTTTTTTTTATAACTTAAACTGAGTTAATAAAATGTAATAATATAACACTAACAAGTGTGACCACCACACACTAAGTTATATATTATATTTGTTTGTTTGTACTAGTAGTAATTGAACCACAACAACAAATGCAACATTTCACTGATGTTCTTCTCCTGGCTTCTTTGCTTTTAGGTGCACAAAAAGACAGAGGAGGAGGTGTCATCACCCGTTGTACTGCCAGACAGAAGTCCTGCTGCGCACCACGTCACGTCCACGTCCACGTGTGACCACAGACATCTCTGCAACTTGTGCACCTGCGTCCTGCTGACATTGGAAGGAGGAAGATGGCCCCAAAGAAAGGTACCAGGTCCTCCAGTACCAAGAAAGTTGCCAGTGAGAAGAAGGAACAGAAGAAGGAAGTGGCACTGCCACTTACCAAGACTGGTGTGCCGGCCAATATGTTTTTTGGGAAACAAAAAATTACGCCTGCATCAGCGGTGTCCGGGGACCAAGCTGGGAGCAGCACCTCCGCATCAGCGGGCCCACACCACCAACCTAGGCCCAAGCCCATGAGTGTCGCAGAGGTAGCCAGTCTACTAACGAGCAGTGATGTTGAAATGTCATTATCGCAAAGTAGTACCCAATCAACGCAGGCGGAAACTCAGCAGATAAGTGGGCAACAACAGCCGGAACAACAGCCGGAACAACAGCCAGAACAACAGCCGGAACAGCCGCAACAACAGCCGGAACAACAGCCGCAACAAAAGCCGCAACAACAGCCGCAACAACAGCCGCAACAACAGCCGCAACAACAGCCGCAACAACAGCTGCAACAACAGCTGCAACAACAGCTGCAACAACAGCTGCAACAACAGCCGCAACAACAGCCGCAACAACAGCCGCAACAACAGCCCACAATAGTAGTTGTTCCTCCTGAAGTAGGGGCAGTTCAGGAAATCGAGCTTCCTGCAGACGAAGAGGAGCAAGCCACTCTTTCAGAAGATCCATTGTCTTCCAGATCCCCAGCAAGGAAAAGGAGGGTTAGTCCATCAACTTCTTCTTCAAGCCCCGCTTCTGATGATCTAGATGCCACTTGGAAGCCACCAGCTCAGTCTGAGAGTGATGCACGCCACAAGACAAGGCTAGGGAAAAGGAAGGTTCCAGAAAGCCTTAGAGTTATGGAGGTAGATGTAGAAGAGGGGGATGATGATGACCAGCCAGTCATCATGAACATCACTCCCGGCCCAGTGGAGATGGAGACCAACATTATTACCCTATCCCAAATCGCTGCGAGGGATGTAGCACGGATACCACCAAGACAGGTAACACCACCTCCAGCTTCCATATTTGCATTTGCTAAGGCCCGGCAGGGACCTACATCCAGCTCAACCACCACCTCAGTAGGTAGTGGTACTGTAAGTGCACAGAGTCAAATGCCACGCCCACCCTCCAGTTCATCTGGCATTGAAAGTGGCACCTCCAGCAGTGCCAGAAAGTTCAGCTCCCCAGTTTGGGACTTCTTTTCGGTTAGCAGTAAGGAGTAGAACGTTGCTATATGCTCAATTTGTCGACACACTGTTAGGCGGGGTAAGCTTGGTACAAACTATGGTACCGGAGGCCAAACAAGTCATGTAAAAAAACACCACATGATCCAGTGGGAGGCTCACCTACTTTGCGTACAAAAAAGTAAAACTGCACCCATTGCTGTTGGTGGGGATGAAGAAGTAGAAGAAGATATGATCGCGGTGGAAGGTGAACAAGAGGGAGACATTTCTAGCCCTGTCCCCAGCAGTGTAGTGGTACCACCCACATCCTCAGCAACATCTCAGTGGCACCGTAGTAAGAAGAATCAGACTCAGAGTCAGACTGAGACACCAAGGCAACAGAGTACTGCAATGAAAAAAAGTGCGTCGTTGAGCCTAACTGGGTTCAAGAAGACAGCTGCACCGCAAAGGAAAATAATCCAGCCTACCATTGACAGCATGCTTAGGTCGGAGGAGCAGTACGAACGCAACCACCCAACGGCACGTTTGTACAATGCGAAGCTGGCTAAAATGTTAGCGCTGGACCTTCTCCCTTTTTCTTTTGTGGAAGGGGTGGGTTTCCTTGAATTTGTGCCAGCCATCTGCCCTAAATGGAAGGTCCCAGCCGGTCCTATTTCGCCAGAGTTGCTGTTCCAGCACTACATCACGATGTGCTGGAATTGCTTGGACAAGCTTTGCAGCAGAGTGCTGTTCACAATATCCACCTGACAACAGACATGTGGACCAGTTGCCAAGCCACTGATTACATGTGCATCACTGCACACTGGATCTCTTTTGTGGGGGTTAGAGAAAAGATATCTGAAGCAGGTGCTGTTGACACTGCTGAGATTTTTAATGCCACTCGGAAACATGTAACTGTAGCCATGTTCGCCATGGAGAAATCTCATACTGCTGCAAACATTTTGGAAGAGTTTAACAGCAAGGTCTTTGAATGGCTGCGCCCAAGAGGGCTTAACATTGGTTTTGTTGCCACGGATAATGGCAGTAATGTACTTAAGGCCATGGAGGGTGGTGCCTATTTCAGGGTCCCGTGTTTGGCGCACTGCATTAACATTATTGTTCAAGACTTTCTGAAAAAGAAGCCATAGTCAGCAACTTACTGACCACCTGCCGAAGAATATGCACACATTTCAGCCATTCTTTTAAAGCCCGGAAGCAGCTGAGGATCATTCAACGTGACTATAGAATGCCAGTCAAAGCACTCATCCAGGAGGTGGCAACACATTGGAACTCAACTTATTACATGCTTGACCGTCTGTTTGAGCAGTACAGACCAATCAATGAATATGTCATGCAAAGAGGGGATGCTACTGTGAAAGGTATGACCCTTCAGATGGACCAATGGTGCCTAGTTAAATGCCTGACAGAGACACTTCTTCCTTTCAAGGTCTTCACACGTGAAGTCAGCAAGGAGGACTGTACTATGGGCCAAGCTATCCCATTGTTGCACATGCTAGAGCAACAGCTGAAGGAGGTGTCTGAAGCGTACATAGGTGTGGAGAAAAAAAATGAAGCATATGAGTTGGTGGAGAGCTTATCCCATCGCTTAGCTGAAAATACAAGGGTGCAAACTAAGATTGTGTCAGAAAAACATTACATTTGTGCCACAATTCTGGATCCACGGTACAAATCGGCACTGAACAGTAAGACATTAATTCCTTTTTCAGAACTGGAGGTTGCCCGGTACAAAACTTGGATAGCTGAGGCAGCCAGTGACTTTGAAAATGAACGGCTGGTAATTAAAGGCCCGCTACTCAAACCCACAACAAGTACTGCAGCAGGGCATGCGGCGTCAAGTTCCACTTCAGAGCCTGAGGGCAGTGCATTTGGCTCAGAGCGGTCACCAACACTATCGACAACAGCAAGAACCGGATCATCAGCCCCAGTAAAATCGGCACAGGATTGGTATTTACAGCAAGGGCTTGCTAGGTCCAGTGCTGATGCAAAGACAAAAGAGGCCAAGCAAAGTGTGGCACCCCTGAACATTGAGCAGATGGTCCAGGCCTATCTGGATGACCCAACAGAGGTCTACATTGATCAAAACCCATTGCGGTATTGGTATGGGAAAAGGGGCCAATGGCCAGTGCTCAGCAGGCTGGCGATAAACTATCTGGCTTGCCCTGTCGCAAGTGTCTCTTCTGAACGTGTTTTCAGTGCTGCTGGTGCCATTGTAACAGTGAAAAGGACCAGTCTCTCGCCCAAAAATGTGGAGAGGTTAACCATGATCAAAATGAATCAGCCCTTTATACCACCGAATTACACAATATATGAATCAACGCAGGAAGATGAGGATAGCGACTTAGGTGATGGAAGTAGTGTGTTAGATGATTACCTACTTCTGGTTGAACCCCCAGAGTTTGAGGACGAGCTATACTTCCCTGACAACTAGGCTTGAACTTCTTACTTTCTTCCTTCCTTATTTACTTTTATTTGTGTGTGTCTGTCTTTCTGGTTCGAAACTTCGAATCACAACAAATCCATCACCACCGTCTTCTAGTCTTTTTATTGCCATATTGGAGTTGCAGCTGTCTGCATTTAACTGAAGTCCACTCCTCAAAGTCCTGCTCCTCCATCCTCCTGACTCGCCCTAAATCCATTTCCCTCAAGCCAGATGATGATTGGATGTAGAATAATAGAAGAAAAAAGAAAATGTTGCCTCGTTGAGTCCCTCCAAAAGAAGTGGAACATGATGACTACTATAGCTATCCTCCTTTCCGAGCCGAGAGAGACTGCCCCTTAACTTAAGATGAGAAGGAACAGGTAATGAATGATGGCATGCATTGGACGCTGACTGAGTGATTGGTGTTTGTGTTGTTGTTGTTTGTTGTGCATGAAGTGAATTCATTGTGTACTATTATTTAATCTACACACTAAAAGTAACTCAAGTCAATGTTTCCCTTTTTGTTTTTTAATAACAAAATTGTACTTCTACTGCAGGCAGATCCATTGCATTTTGAATATGGAATGTGGACTCACTCTGTACACTGCACACAGAGTTGGACAACACCATGATGATGACCACAGTGACATAATATCTTCGCAGTCACTCAGTAGGATCGGAGATGATTGATGGAATAAGTCAGGGCGTTTCATGAGTGGCATAAAAGGTAAACAAGTCAACAACAACCACAGCAGACCTACATGTCTGTGTAGTGGTGGAGGCGAGTGTAGTGGTATGACTGACAGCGGTGCATTGATTTAGTCACTTAATTTGGAAAATGCTATGTTGCTGTATATGTGCTTTGTCTGCCTCTGTCAAAATGTAAGCTAAATGGAGGATGGGTCACAGGTGCCGTGGGCCTGCTCTGTCCTGTTGTTGTTGTAGGTTAATGCTGGAAACAGAGTAGACATGATGTATCCATGCCGCCTCTGAAAGTGTTCTTGTTGCACTCCACCGTAATTTATGCATTTTTTTTCTCCTTGATTTTTCAATATCCCGTTTGTTTTTCCATCTACAATTACAGGCCGGCCCTTACCCTGTGCTATACTGGGAAAAACAACTCACACTTACCTTACCAATCCGCATCCGCCAGGCAGGCAGTGGCGGCACCCAAGATTGATGGACGGAGCGTCCATGGAAGGGAGGACCAAGAGGAATGCCGAGATGCAACTCCCCAATTTGACCAGGATAAGATACAGTAACAGTATCAACATTCATCATCTTTTAAATAATTTGATTCATTTTTTATCTTCAATCATTACGACTGTGTTGTTGTTATTATGTTTGCTCTCTGCTTATAATTCATCCCTACAGCTATTTTTTTATCTTCTTTGCTATCTTTAAAAGTAAGCCCGGTACAACAGAATAGAAACTGTATGTAATTTGGGTCTCTCTGAGGGCAGACAGGCAAGGCAAATTGCATAATATACTGCTGCCCTGTACTGTCTAATTGTCTAGTAGTAGTTAGTAAGTACTACTTATCATTAACCATCAAGTTATCATCATCATGCATGCATTTCCTTTTTCTCCCTTAACAGATTTATGGATATGGTCGTCTGCCAAGATTGTGTTTTGTTGTTTGTCCATGCGTAGTGTTTTTCTTTGTCAAACCTTTCCCCAAACCCCCCTTCCCAACCATTCATCAAACCCTAACCCTCTTCCCCCGGGCTGTGTGATTTATATTGAGGTGTGACTAAATTAATTGTACACCAATAATTGATCACACGCTTGGTGGGGCCGATGTGGTGAAAGCAACACTAATTCAATTTCAAGGCAGGGCGAGGATCTTCTTCTGCTTGCCCACCCATGCTCAGTATATTTGCAAGTCAATTTGTTTTCCAAAGGAACCTAATCCATCATAATTAATTTCCGGCATCGATTGGATTCATCAACATCCTCCTACACAGCACTAAAGGTTACGCTTGTGTCGAGTGACTCGACACAACTACAGTTTCTAACTTGTTGTACTAGGCTTTCCCCGCCACCATTATGTTTTATTTACTTCGTTCTACTACTCCTCCCAGAGTCTCTCTCAGGCGACTGACTGTCTCATTTTCTTTTTTTGCCAATGCTACTGCCAGTGTCTAATACTACCACCACAACCATGGCATCTCCATTCTCTTGGGAAACCAAACCATCATCGCCATGCACCCATCGCTGTGCCTAACTTAAACATCAATCACAGGTAAGATAAGAAGTTTGGGGGAGGTATAATAATGGACTAGAAGGAGAGACTGACAGTACTAGTAGGACAAGTCACTCAGTGAGGGTACCACATCTATCTGTTTGTGTGTTACAAAATCGGCAGATTATTTAAATCAAACACTGGCTGCGGCCCTGCAGCAGCAAGGAAACAATGTGATGTAAAACAGTAACACCCCCCACAAAACATTAACAACGTATGCTATGTTTAAGTATAAATATAATTTAATACCCTAACAAAAATAAACTATGTAAAAATCCCACAACACCCGACCCACCCCTCTCCCTAACCCCAACCAATGTCCAAAACGAGAAAGTCCAACCAATGTCCAAAATGTCCATAATAATAAACCCCAACACCCAATTCCCACCCACCAAAAAAAGGATTAAAAAAGGGGCAATCCAACAGGGTCTTAAAGTTATCGGCGGGCTCTTCTGATCTCCTTCTCCAGGACCTTGATCTTCTTCTTAAGCTCCTCTAACTGCTCCTCTAGACGCGCATTTCGGAGGTGCATGCGGCGCGCATATGCCCTGCAGTTGCATCCACAGGGGGGGGCAGCAATGCTGGATGTTGAAGTGCGGCGGCGGGCGGCTGCCTGACCGCGGCGCCGTACCACTGGATGGGCCTGGCTGGGGCCAGGGGCATTGGAGGAGGCTGCTGCCACCTCCTCCTCCTCCGCCAGAACCACCAGCCGCTGGTATTCTTGGCAGATGGCCTCCAGCTTCCGGCGCCGGGCCATGGCTGCCAACTCCTTCCTGGTTGGTTTTGCTTGGGAAGGAGGAGCTATATCAAGAAAGAAAAAAAGACTATTGTAACCAATACTCTTAGCAAAACAGTAACACAAAATTAATTCAACACATAGTGGCACAGTAGCACTAGCAAGCACAGTACATAACATTTGTGGTATGTATCTATCCTCCCACTTCCTCGGCCTCTAACATTTGTGGGAGTTTCAGGCATTATACTAGCACTATGGACTCGAGTACACAGTACACCAGTCTTCTTCTTCTGTCTTGTTTAGCGAAATTACGTAACCTTGTTGTAGCCGGCATGCCAGCTCAGTCAGCTTGCGCCCAAGACGAACATACTCGAGTCATGACGCAGACTCACGTTAGTTTTATTTACTACTGTCTGCAGGTGGGGAAGCTCGTATTTTTCTATTACGGGTGGCACTGGCCATACTCTGTTACATCAAGGGCAACTGCTCAATTTCACTTTCACCCTGCCCTGACTACTACAAAAAGGCAGATGATATCTGATCCAATGATCATTGCTTATATATGGGACGACTTGAGGTACTTTGTTTTGATTGTGTAACCAGCCGATAGGCCACCCATGGCAGGCTGGGTGACACAGTCGAAAGTAAATTAACATAGGTAGGGAGTGGTCCTCGGAGTCGGAGGAAGGCGCTTGATAACTACATACATACACAATATATATGCTGTGCTTGCAAACTACTGTGAGTCAAGGGAGTATTCTGAAAATACAACTCATATTCTCCTTGGCTTTGCTACTCTGGCGCGGTTTATTTTACATTCTCTTCAAACAAAGACTCTTCATCCAGTGACAGTCGCCACCTATGCTATCTATGATGAATACCATCCAGGCATCCATCCATTCAAAGTAAACGTCTATCATTCTTCTTAATCTCTCAACAAACCTTAGTTTGTTTCACCAACAACAAACATTTATTCTTTTTTTTTAAACCACCACCCATGCGTCCTTCCTTCTTTGCTTGCCTTGGCTTTCAGTTTGACCCAAACACCACTGAGGATTCTTGCTATCCACCCATACAGTTTCACCCACCCAGGCAGGCATCTTTTCTTTCACCTTGCACCCATCCTTCAACCACTCATGCATCTGATTCCTATCAGCCACCTATGCATGCCTCCCACGTATCCTTCTCTGCCAGTCATAAATAAATATTACATCTCGCCCGTCCTTCCTCCTTCCACCCTTCTTTCCCTTTTCGTTCAACACATCCATCAAGGTCATCTGATCTGACTTTTAGTCTTCTCCATAAAACTTTCACAGCTGAGTTGAAGTCAGATAGAAGAGGCCATTGGTTACTCAACTCCCGCCGCTAATGCTATTGCTAATGCTAAGTAAATGGTGTCTTCTTCAACCGTTGTTCACAGCAACTTCTTGCTTACTAAGTCTCAACAGTACAGTGTACACCCTTGCAGCGAGTGTAATGTCATTAAGTAAGGAATATAACTTACCACCGCCCGCCACTGCTGCTGGGTCACCCCCTGCAGCTCCTGCAGCTGCTGCATCTCCTGCTCCCTCCGAAATTGCCGCGTCGCCATCGCCGCTGGCCCCGGCACTGGTGGTCGGTAGAACGCCTAGAAAAAACATTACACATTTTTTAGATGCCATATATACCTCCCCCTATTTATTCTTTTTCACTAGCAAGATTGAAAAAAGTTAATACATACATATACAACATACATCACTAGTACAAATCGGGTACTAGAGTAGATTAGACACTAGTAGTGTTATATGGTCCCTAGGTCATTCTAGTCTTTGCTAAGTTAGCCTGAGCCATGCAACCATTTAAGCTTCGTGTCTTTTATTTTTGCGCACGTTAACTCGCAGCTTGTTGTGTAAGACGCCTTTGAGCCCACATGAGCTCATACTGCTACTGTCTGAGCGCTGCGTACAAGGTCGAAAAACAAGCCACTTTGTTAAGGAGTTCTGGTCAGTCCATATTGCTTAGCCATAACATGCTACACGTTTTGCCACGACTGAGAAATGCTTGCATTATACTAACGCGCACCATTTTTCTCATAACAGGCGGAAGATTCCCTTCTACGAACCAGAGCTTTGCAGAGCTTATGATGTAACCAGTACTTCTAGGTTCTAAGGTGAGGGGTCCCCCAGAATTCGCTCAGAGATCTTCATTTATAATTTTATATAAACTATATTCCTACCAAGGGAGGGTGGTTCTTCCACCACTGTTCAGTTATCATGATTTCCCTTTTGTCTTCTATGGACTTGTAGTTGTAACAATGTTTATTGTTTTAATCTTATGCATTTTGCTGTTGGTGCTGGCTCGTATACTGCATTATAGAACAACGTACAGAGCTTGTTAGTTGAAAATAAACCTTTTGAACTTACATAGACTCTGTGGTATTTGGTGTGGACTTACACGAGTGAGTGAGCGAAAGGGTGTGCATTGCTTCCGCGACTCTGAGAGGTCGGGAGTGTTATGTTCTGGGTTGTCTAATCATTGGGTATCTTCGGGGGTTCGGGAGCTAATGACACACTATAGCTAGTCGGTCCGGGGATTGTGGGTTCTGAGGTGTGAGGAAGGTCCAACCTCCCATCACCAACGTCCTATTTTCTTGTGCATAGTTCTGTATGTGCAGAATCCCTACAACAGTAGTAGTATGTCCTATCCTATCAAAAATAGTACAATATCTGGTTGGGCATTTTGTTGGTGGGAATTGTCGAAAAGCCTCAAGATTAAGAAGACTAGAAGAGGACAACCCAAAGGACTGGACTCAGTGGCTAGAGCTATTGGTGAATCTGAGTTTTATTTAAAACATTTTAAATAAAGAGTGGCCAACTGGGCAAGCTTAGCTACAGAAAGACTAATAGTAGTAGTACAGAGAGTCATAGCAGAGGCAGCAGGGATAACAAGAATTTAGAAACAGATAGATTGAAGAAGATTTTGTAAAAAATCAAATTAGGAAACCGTTCGGAAAAAATAAGGTGCAGTAAAAGTTAGGGAAGTATAATTATTAATATTAACAACAGGAAAACTTACTGGGGCCAGCAGCAGAGCCCTCGGTAGAGGAGCGGTCCTGGCCATCAGCTGCTCCCGCCAACTCCGACGACCACGTCTTCTTGCCCCTGGGTGCTGATCATGAAAGATGTAAGAAAGAAAGAGACAAACATGGATGATTGGTGTGAAACAAATAAAATATTTTTAAAAACGCTCCAAAAAACATTTATGGAAACAACAATTGCAATAAAATTGACCTATCTAATCTGGTCGACTAGTATTGCGGGATTTGCGGACCGTCTAGTTATTATTTATGAACACTAATCCAGTGTTCCATTCTGATTCCAGAATACTAACTAAGCCTAAGTACCACCTGACCTAGCCCACCTATTCCAGTCGGGCCAATTGTTCACTAAGTCTGCATTTCCATTTATTTTAGTCCTCAAAAATGCATAGATGGAGGACACATGCATACATTTTTGCATACACCAAATTGTTGGTTGGTTGCTGCTGATGTTCTGCTAGTGATAAGCCTATTACCACTCACTAAACAAACTACAAAAGGTTCTACTAAGGACTGGGGTAAGCAGCACTCAGCAGCACGTGATGTGACAGAGGATGCGTCACGCAGACCACTAAAGAAATTACCAACTAATACTAATAAGTAACTAAACCTATCAATCCACCACTATCTCTTCTTAGTGACAGGAGGACAAAGGAAGGACTAGAGTCTCTAGCATTACCTAACTTAAGTTCTCTAAAGTAAACTCTTACATAATCAGGGCAAGCGAGCGCAAAGTTGCAAACAAGTAAGATTAGTAGCGCCGAGCACCTGTGTCATAACAATCACAGAAGATTTTTAAACGTAATTTACCTGCAATGTAAGCAGCAGCATTCTTGCTGTTCGGAAAAAAAATATATTCGCAATATATAACACAGAGCAGAAGAACACAAAGTAGTAATATTAAATAGCTACTCACCAAGCCCCGGGACCTCCACTTCTAGCAGGTCCTGCTCCCGGTCCAGGATATCGGACCACCGGTGCGTCAGCTGGGTATCGGTGCGCCGGACACCAGAGCAGCAAAACACTGCCAGGCACACCTTTCCCCACCGCTGGCGACGCTCCCGGAGCCCGTACCCAGACCCAGGCCTGCCGCCAGCTGCTAGGGTTAAGGGGAGGTGGCGCTGCACAAAAAAAACAAGTGCGGCCACCTCCGCCTCGCTAAAGATGTCCCTAGCCTGCACCCCTTGTGGGCGCCGCCTTCCGCAGGGAAGGCGGTCGCGGCTGCGGCTACGAGTCGTAGCCTTGCCCTTGCTCTCTCCCTTGGCCATGGTTCTGGGACTCGGGGGGGGGGGGGGTAGGGGCGAAAAGAAAAGGGAGGAATTAGAAAAGTAAGTAAAAGAAATGAAAAAAGCAAGTTATAGAAAAAGAGTGAAAAAGTAGTGGAAAAAGTCACAAAAAGTAGAAAAAAACTCAAAATATAGAATCAGGAAAATAGAGAGATAGATAATAAATAAAAAAGATTTTAAAAAAGTGTACAGAAACAAAGGATCGCAAAGATAGAGGGAGGATAGAAAAGCAGGCCCAGAACCATAGCAATAGAGTGAAAAACAAGATGGCTGCGCCCATTGCGACCGCATGGGCAAGTTTGCACGATATTTCCCCCCCGAGCACGCAAAAAGCGTCGCGAACACGTAATACGCGTTCTCGAACAGGAAATACTCATCGCGAACGGGCGGTAGCATGCAATACGCGACCCGGAACAGGAAATAGCATCGCAAACGGGTGGGACAAGTGAAAAACAAGATGGCCGCGCCCATTGGCGACCGCATGGGCAAGTTCGCGAGATATTTCCCCGCGAGCACGTAAACAGCGTTCCCGAACAGGAAAAACGCATCGTGAACGGGCGCAACAAGCAATTCCGCGTGCTCGCGGAATTCCGCGTGCTCGGGGAGATTTTTTACCGTTTCGCTGAACTTTGCGTAACGCGACTACGCAAATTCCGCCCACCCCTAGTATATATGCCCCTAACATAGACATGCCCAATTTCTTTCCCAATATATCCCCGCACATTTCTAACCTACACATCGACTCTATAGTAATGGGGGATGACTTCAATTTGACATTGAAACCCACCCAGGACACCACGGCCCTGACCACATCACCAACCACACTCCATGAAAGCACTCCAAGCTATGCTACAGGCCCACCTATTGACGGATGCTTGACACCATCGATACTCCACTGACAAAGGTTTTTCCTTTTTGTCAGCATCACACAGGACATGGTCCCGGATAGACCGTTGGTATTTGTCTCCAGATCTTCTTATTCACACACTCACAGTGGACTATCTCGCTTGAACCTTGTCGGACCACTCACCTGTGCTCTTGTCCCTCACAATCCCCAGCGTTGCACGGTCGTTCCGACCCTGGCGATTCCCGTCAGAACCCTTGCTTGACACTTTTTTTCATAGCGAAGTCAGTGATGCCATAGTCGAATACTTCCAGACAAATGTAGGCTCAGTGCCCTGTTATACCATGGTATGGGAGGCTTTTAAAGATTATATACGAGGGATATGTGGCCAAGCAAGCCGGTGTGCTTCACGCTATCCGCCGAGACCTAGACGCAGCCAAAGAAAGCGCTTAAAGAACTGGATGCCTGTAGCCTGACGGTGGTCCACCCCTCCTCTCTACACCAAAGGTCGACTCTCCTGGCGGAATTTCAAGAACTTGCTGCCCGTGAGGTTAACTACCTGGGCAAATGCACTCAGGCCAGAATATATGGAGAACGGCCCGGTCGGATGCTGGCTGGACTTCTCCGCCCCCACCATCATTCTTCTTTCATTACGCAACTGCAGCTGGACGATGACACTACTCTCACCCAGAGTTCCGATATCTCTGCTGCCCTTCGTTCTTATTATTCTCATCTGTACACAACCCGCTCTCCACCGACTGACACCGCCCTCACTGACTATCTGGCTGAGGTGGCGATGATATGGATAGAGGAGGGCCATCGCCAATTCCTAGCTGCACCTATAACTGCGGATGAAGTGACGCAGGCTATAGATGATCTCAGCTGATCCCGTGCCCCTCACTGTTAGTCCCCCATCTTTTAGAAGAATACGCCGAGGCCGCGGAGGCTGGCACTCTGCCTCCTACGATGCGCGAGACCGTCATTTCCCTGCTTCTCAAACCGGGCAAAACACCCGACATGTGCGCATCCTACCGGCCCTTATCTCTGCTTAACCAAGACTATACAATTTTAGCCAAAATACTGGCTACCAGTATCTCTCTCCTGGTGGATCAGATTATATCCCCTTTCCAAACAGGATTCGTCCCCAACCGGTCTACGTCAGTCAATCTCCGTACGATATTTGAGGTAATTAATCAAATTGAACCGACACTCCCCGCGGCCGCGATACTGCTAGATGCCGAGAAGGCATTCGATTCTCCAGAATGTCCTTTTCTCCATGCCACGCTGGGCCCGTTGGGCTTCGCCCATGGATTTTGCGATCTTATACGGCTCTTATACACAAAACCAGTTGCCAGACTTCGCGTAAATGGTGAACTCACTGACCAATTTACACTACCACGGGGCACCAGGCATGGATGTTCGCTTTCACCACTTCTATTTATTATTGCGATGGACCCCCTCGTGCGCCACCTCCAGGAACGACATCTGCAACGGGACTTTGGTTTCATCGGGGCCCCTTACTAGCCCTGCTGTACGCTGATGACGTGCTACTCTTTGTTCAGGAACCCAGTACAAATCTTCCTCCACTCCTCAGAGAAGTGGTCCGGTTTGGCGTTTTTTCTGGACTGGTCATTAACTGGTCCAAGTCAGAGATATTTCCCTTAACATACGCCACTCTTCCCTTACAGTTAGATTTCCCACTGCGCTGGTGCGACGATTCCTCTCGCTATCTTGGCATCTTTTTTGCACCGCACTCCCTCAGAAGTTATTCGCCTCAATTACGGCCCCGCAATTGACCGGCTATCATCCCAAATAGACAGATGGACAAAACCTCCTTTGTCCATAGCTGGCAGAATTGCTATTATAAAGATGGTTGTACTACCTCGCTTGTTTTCCTCAATGTCCCTACCCCACTCACGGCTAAATGTTTCGACGTCTTGCATAGTATGCTACTCAGATTAATATGGGTCGGCGGTCAGGCGCGCATCAGCTGGCAAACATTAATCATGCCTTTTCAAAGTGAGGGGGTTCAGAGTCCCGGATTTTTATCTGTTTTATTTAATCACGCAGGCACAATATGCATACTTCTGGTATCATCCAGATGCCGGGCTGCAATACCTGAAACCTGAATATTCGCAGATTCGCCCCGGCTCATTGTTGACAATTCTCCTGCGTGGATTCCCGAGATTGCCCTCTGAAATTCACACACTTTACACCACGTCCTTGACTTGGGAAAAACTGCATTGGTATGTGAAAGCGAATTATCTTTACTCTCCACACTTACCGTTATGTGACAAACCTAGACTCCTTACTGGAACCCTTCCTCTCCACTAATGAGTTTACGATCTTGGGTGACTTCAATATATACCTCGAGGATCTGTCGGATAAAGACACAGCCATACTCATGGAAACTTTGGGCACGCTGGGGCTAACACAGATGGTACACAAACCCACTCATGAGGCAGGGCATACACTTGATGGGGTATTCTCTTCTGTATCAGGCCTGACAGTTAAGGACATTTAACCTCTCGTCTGGTCAGATCATCCATTAATTCTATTTGACTATTCAGTTCCAAAAACATTAGAAGCTAGGGCTGCCAAAACACAGCAAAGTACCTATAAAGCCTGGAATAAGATAGATAAAAACAAGCTGGAACTCCAGCTGGAACAGACACAGCCGATCCTGAGTATGTATGTAGACCAAGCAGCTGAGGAATATACAGATTGGCTTAATGACGCCTTTAGGGCTACAGTGCCTACTTGCAAAAATTCAGGGAACCGCATTCAACCATCAGCCCCTTGGTTCACTGAAGCTCTGCGACAAGAGAAACAAAAATGCCGCAGACTGGAAAGGCGATGGAGAATGAAATATGAGACAGTAGATAAAAATAATTACAAACATGCACTAGCTAATTACAAATCCCTATTGATTACTGAAAAAGGGTCTTTTTTCTCCCGACAGATTGAGAAAGCTAAAAACTCAACCAAAGAACTCTTTGGTGTGGTAGAAAAGCTCACAGCCGCACCCAGCAAAAAAACCACAGGGAACAGTCAATCTCTCTGTGATAATATTGCCAGTGTGTTTAGGAACAAAGTTAATGACATATATAACATCTTTAAATCTGCCACTTCCAACAAGCCAGCCAAGGAGCTCTTAAGTACTGAGACTGGAGTGAACGTTTTTCTGAATTTCTCACAGGTTTCTAGTGAGTTTGTGGAAGAACTAATACAGGAAATCAAATCGGGATCTCCGTTAGACCCCTGCCCTCCTGCAGTTTTGAGAAGCATTGCAAGGGAGGTGAGCCCCATACTGACTAAAATATTTAACAATATGTTCTCCTCAGGCATTTTCCTGGCTATTTGGAAAGATGCAGCTATTCTTCCTTTAATAAAGAAAGCAAATCTGGACACATCAATAACTAGTAATTACCGGCCGATTGCTAGGCTGTCTTTTCCAGCAAAAACAGTAGAGGAACTTTTTAATAATCAGTTAACACAATTTATTCAACAAAACGAACTACTTGATCCCTCCCAGTTTGGTTTCCGCCCCGGACATAGTACGGAGACAGCACTGATCAAGGCCACTGAGGAGATTAGAGCAGTGATGGATAAAGGAGGTGCGGCTGTACTGATCCTCTTGGATCTGTCAGCGGCCTTCGATACCGTCCAACATGACACACTGCTACAGCGTCTGGAAAAATTAGGGGTTAAGGATCAGGCTCTGTCTTTAATATCATCTTTCCTGAAGAATAGAAGACAGACTGTGACCCTGGACCAGTTCAAATCGACTCCTTACGTGCTCCCTTGTGGGGTCCCTCAGGGTTCGTCGCTGAGCCCATCCTTATTCAACATCTATGTGTCGGAACTGGCTCCTTTAATCCAACACTTCGGTTTCAACTTCACGTCATACGCCGACAACACTCAGATCGTGATTGCGGCTCATAAAAATCAAGCATCACCTGCAATGCAGTTTCAAAACTGCATGAGGGAAATCAGTAGCTGGATGGGAAGGCATTGCCTCAAATTGAATTCGGACAAAACCGAAGAAGTGATCTTTGGTAACCTCCAACCAGGATGGGATGGACTATGGTGGCCGGCTGAAATCGGAGAGCTACCAAAACCGGTAGAAAAGGCGAAGATCCTTGGGGTTCTGATTGACAGTAAACTCACCTTCTCCAATTTCGGCTTCGTTCTACCTGATTAGGAAACTGAAGAAAGTCCTGCCCTACATCCCCCCTGATTCCAGGAGGACGGTGGTAACTACATTAGTACTATCAAAATTAGACTATTGAAATGGCCTCTATCTTGAGTTACAGAAACAACATCTGAAAAAACTTCAGATGGTGCAAAACGCATCTGCCAGGCTTTTATTGAACTTACCAAAGTATCAATCAGTTGCAGAAGACATTCGGAAACTCTATTGGCTGCCAGTGGCAAAACGTATTAA
Organism: Calotriton arnoldi; assembly: GCA_963921515.1. NCBI lineage: Eukaryota > Metazoa > Chordata > Amphibia > Caudata > Salamandridae > Calotriton > Calotriton arnoldi. The sequence continues at coordinate 569,725 of CAWUFW010004614.1, read as the reverse complement.
GTTCAAAGCACTTTGCTTAGCCTATAAAGCCCTGAATAATATAGGACCGGTACCTCTGAAAAGCCTTTTCTCCTGGTACCACCCGGGTAGACAGTTAAGGTCCTCAAATGCCAGGTTGATGTTGGTACCAAGGATTCGAACCTCGAGCTGGGGAGGTCGAAGCATAGGCCATGGCACGGCTAAACTATGGAATACACTCCCGGTGGAACTGAGAGCTGCCAACTCCCTTGCCTCCTTTAAAAAAATCCTGAAAACTTGGTTATTTTTAAATTAATTTATTTCTCTTCGCTTTCCCACAGGGCTTACGTTCAGGTTTGTGCGCTTTAAAAAGTTATATTAACATAACATAACATAACATGGATCCCCCCACTCTTGAGACCCTGACCAAGCAGACATTATCCCCATGTGAATTGCACACGGTAGGAGACCTCTTCCGAGATGCCGAATTGCAAACTGAATTGAACCTGGCAGAGAGGCATACAGTGTCCCTGATGGATAGGTTCCTTCTGCATAGAACACAGGTTTCCATACAAGCTGCGATGGACTCCTCGACTGCAGAACCGAAAGATTTCCTCCCGCTCTCTCTTATCACATCAGCTGACAATGCACATTTGGTTTCCCGGCTGTACCAATTAACTCAGACATTACAACCTCTTGTGGGGGGGAGGGCCCATGCGGCATGGGAGAGGGATTTGGGCCAACCTATGACTGACGAGGTTTGGTTTTTCTGCTGTGAGCAGACCCGGTACGTCTCTAACAACTACAGGCACAAACTTCTCCACTTTAAATTCTTACATAGGACCTATATCACACCAGCACTCCTCGCCAAGGTAGATCCTTCTAGATCCCATAATTGCCCCAGATGCACAACTAATAACGCCGATTTTATGCATTTGGCATTGTATTGCTCGTCGGTTCAGGTTTTCTGGGGGGAAGTTTTTCGCTACCTCACTTCCATGATTGAAACAGACTTGGCCCCCTCTTGTTACTGGCACTGTTGCATGTTATACACACTCTATGTCTTTTTTTTGTTCTCTGACAAAGATGCGTAACTCTGTATGGCTGAATAAGTTAAGTTATGTTGTTTTTTTTCATTGTTCCTTTGTCGGTTGTTGCTGTTCTACTCCTGCGGATTTAATATCCAGTGTGACTATAACTATGTATCTATATAGAAGCCTAATTGTTGAAAAAATGCAATAAAAGCATTAAAAAAATAAAACCTCACTTGACAAAGTTTGTCACCTCACTTCTTACACCCACCCCTAAAAATCCAGTCCCCCACATAACGTGACACAGCAAGTGTCTTCCTCCTAACATACTGCACTCCTGCAATTGTGACTTTTTAACTCCCCCTACCGCTTAACAGTGAATGTATTAACATCTACTAAACTTAACTTCCTATGATGTAACCTTTTACTTCCTGCCTCGTTCCAGTGTGAGCTTGTTCAGACCCTCCCTTTCAGCCTGGTTCACCGATAGCAGCAACGACATTAGCTAAACCCATGCAAACCTGACAGCCAACCACCACTCAGAAAAAGTCCGTAGCTTGGCATTCTCTGCCCCTCCCGACAACCTTCTCACTCACTGCTACACCCTCAAAATCCAGGCAAAAAATTCTTTCATCTCCAACAAATGCAACTCGATTCCGAAGCGGGAAAGGTGGACCTGATCGCCCCCAAAAAGTTCCACTGTATCATATTTCAGGTCGGAATGCTCTACTCAGCCTCATCCTTCTTCCTGGAAGAATCTTTGTATTTCCCTTTTTATCTTCCTCCTAGCCTTATCGATTGCTGCTGGCTTGGTTGCACCTCTCCAAATTCTCCTGGGTATAAATTCCGTCCATGCCTCAAAACACCCTGATCACTGTGCTTTGATCTCCCTCAAATCCCTCTTCATCGCTCACAGCAATGGCAAGCCCTTCTCCACCACCAAGTTATTTTCCCCAAGATGTACTAAAAGCACATCAGGACGATTCTTTCCTTGCCGCAGCCTGTTGAGCTTAGGCAACAGCTCTTTCCAGCACATCCCACTCTTCCTGTCCCACAACACTGAAAGAGAACTTGCATCAAAACCGAGATTTCAACCCTGATGTCTCATTCCAGCTTCCCGGTCAGCCCATTTTACGAACGAGTGCCCCATGATCCACACAGACAAGTCGGCAGCCTCCAGGCCCAGAACCAAACCTGAAATACAAAACAACAGTAAGGGAAAGACACAGCGAATTGCTTTCTCAACAATCCCCCCCACCTGATCTGACACACCTCTTAAAACAATCTGAGCACCATCTACCCAACCCCATAATTCGCTCTCCTGACCAACCTCTCTTGCCTGCTTCTGTCGCAACCCCAATGCGGAAGGATTGCGTACCATACTCTGTTGCTACCAACCCAAGTCTAGCAAGTGCTTTCTGCAGTATTGCCAGCAGTTGGAAAGTGATCACACGCTCTCCATCCCCATGCGTTAAAAAGGCCCCATCATGTGATGCCCCACGCATCCATAGTTTCCTACCCCCATGCTACCGGACAGAAACCCTCTACTGGGTAAGCTGACAAAACAACTGTCATTCTTTTCGATCTGTGATCCATTTTTAGAACGTCTGTACCCCTAACCCAGGCTCTTGGGACACTACTTCTTCCCATAGAAGACTCTAACTACCTCTGCCCCCCAACAATTCTGGCACACGGAAGGTGCCAAAAAACATCCAGGTCATCAAGGTAGCGAACAAGGTTGTTTCCCCTTCTGTACTGCAAATAGCTGGCAGTGTCCGAATCACCTGTGTAAAGGCCTGCCAAGTAATGGGCTTCCACTTGGGCCCCATAAGGCCCTGCTCCCTCGCCCATCCTTCCAACATCCTCTTCCACAGTTCCCCCACTGATGGTGCTTAGCCCCAGAGCAACTTCCCCATGAAGGCAATGCCTGCTAACGTTCCTGCAATTGTGACTCGCAAAAGCCATTTTTCCATCAGTGTCAAAATAAACTGTGCTACATCCTTGACTCTCTCCCATTTCTCAATTCTCCTCTGAGCCCCAGTGTTCAAAACTCTTCCCACACCTGTGCGTATGATATCTAGGTGGACACAACCAAAGACCCTACCACCAGCTGGAACAGCCTCTGTCTCCTACTGTCCATAGCTTCGTATGCATGCACGTTTTGGCCCTGTCCGCCTCCGTGGCAGCCCATGGAATCTCTCCCACTGTGAACAAGACAAAGCATCCTCAATAACATTGTCCACCCCTGGCACATGCATCACCCTGAACAAAATGTCATGTCTCAAGCACACAAGCACAAAGACCCATAGCAAATTCAGTATCTGTGCGTCCTTGGCCAACTGCCTATTCACCACCTGAACTACCGGCATAGCGTCAATGTGAAACAGAACCTTTTTGTCTGCAGCAGTTCTCTCCACATGGAAACCGCTACGTCCAGTGGAAAAACTCAAGAAATCTGATACTGCAGCCCCCATTTTTCCAAGTTTCGTGCCATTCCTCCGTGCACCAATGTCGCTGCCAGTACAGACCAAACTCCACATCCCCTGCCACATTGAAATGAATTTGTGCATCCCACTGAAACTCTCACGGCATACACAACGGAATACCTTTGAACGAGTCCAAAAAGAAGCCCCACATCGTCCCTCATAGCTGCTAACAATCGCACATGATGCGGCAGGGACAGGCCCGACAGCGCCATTTCCAGCCTCCAACAAAAAGTCCTGCCCACTCGTAGCACCCTACATGCCAAATCAGATGCCTAGACATTAAACATAGCTTTCTCCAGCAACGTGTTCAACAACAACTGCATCTTCAGCTTTTTGTCTGGTGGCAAACGTGCCTCCATGACCCTAGAGTACAGCTCCATCCCCAAGAAGGAGAGCGTTGTCTGTGGGCCCACAGTCTTTTCATGTGTCAAAGGAACACCAATATCCTCCATGAGCTCTTGAAAACTTACCAGCAAGCGCTGGCATTCCGCAGAGCCTGCACGGCTAACAAAGAAGAAGTTGTCCAGCTATAAAGTAATTTATTGATTGCCCCTCTGGCCAAGACAAATGTATCAGCCGAAACTGGCCCTGTTCTTTTTTGTGGACCACCCCTATTGGGGACATGATCAGGTTTTCCAATGTCCAGTCATCAATGACCCACCATCCTACCTTCCCGTACTTCTTTCTGCACTTTGGCTCGCACCATTTGTGGATGCTCTCTGACCGATTTGAGATTTTCCACCCACAGCCGATTCCCATGACCCTCATCCCCCAATTGGAAACCCCAAAAAAACCCTCCCTCAAACCTGCTCCATTCACCTTATTAACATAAGGCTGCAGCCACAAAATCCAGTTTGGCCAACTTACCTGGCATATGAGCTTTTCCCACCCGGTCCCTGCACCCCCCTTCCCCCCCTATAGCTCCCTGACATGGGTTGAGGGGTGCCTGAACCCCCCGGATTCTAGTGTCACTGCCCAGGTATCCCCCTGCATGGCCTCCCTGCCAGAACAATATACGGGGACGTGCCTCCCCATGCACTTTGTACATTCATGTCTAAACTTGCAGTATTTCCTAGAGCACAGCCCCTTATTGAAATCCCAGCAGGTGACCAGCGTTTCTCTCTGACTTTATGCTGTGGAGCCCACCCCTCCCCAGGTGGGGCGGGGCTGAAAGGACTGGTAAACTATAGGCAAACTGCTGGCTGCGAAAATAGTTTTTCCAAATTTTGCCAGACCCATTGTGTGTTGCCAAAGATCGGAATAAATCTCCCCTTATTTTGCCTCAGAATCAAGGGTCAAACGAGCCCTGAATTCATCATCATACTGCACCCATGCATATCCCCCATACATGATGTGTGCCTTGCGTACGACATCCATGTATTTAAACAAGGCCATGTCACGTGGTCGCTAGGGACAGTGTCGACACCTTTAAGTTAGCATGAGCACGGTAGCCATGATGCTGCTTTTGCGCACGACACTGCATGTCTTTATTTTTGCATGACTCTGTTTATGCCTTCCGCATGAGAACTCTCTGCTGTGCTCGTTCTCTGCCTGTTCCTGGAGTTTAGTCTGAACATTGTGAGCAAGGTCGATAAACACTGACTCTTATTATTCTGTTCTGGTCAGGCCCTAGCACTTAGACAAAACATACCAATGCAGCTGTTTTTGCTGGAGACTCGTACTTTGATATTATGGGGATGCATGTTTAAGTAACACACACTTGGAGAGGGACCTTTCCAGGGAGAAGAGCAACCCGCACCTGTGATGTAGAAATACGATCTATGGCCTGAGGTATGGGGTCTGCTGACAAAGCCCAGAAATCTTCTATTACATAATAATACTTCGGCTTACCAAGGGGAGGGTGGTTAGGCCTTATAGTCCTTTATCCACTGTCTTTATAAAATGACAACTCCCTTTATGATATATGGCCTTGCTGCAATGCTAACTGTATTTATATTATACATTTTGCTGCTGGTGGTGGCTCGTATACTGAATTTTAGAGCACGTTAGTTAAAATAAATATTTTAAACTATTTTTGTGTCTCTGTCAGATCTTATTGTGGACAAGTACGAGAGTGTGAGCGATAAGGTGTGTCTTGTTACTGCGATTCCTGAGAGATTCGGGAGTGTTGTGTTCTGGGGTGTCTAATCATTGGTTTCTCCGTTTGTGAGTAGGAGAGCTAGTGAGACACTATAGCTAGTCGGTCTTGGGCTCGTGGGCACTAAGGCGGTAGGAAGGCTTAGCCCCTATACACAGAGGTCCCATAATCCTGCGCATAGTTCTGTGTATGTGCAGAATCCCTGTAAAATGGCGCCTCCAACGTTTGGTTTGGTACTTATTCGCGAGACCCCTGAGTATCGCTTGTGCTTGTCCACAAAACCCTCACACCATTTACCGGAGATGTCCATGGTGCGAGGGATTTACCTCCTATATTAGAGATTATAGGTTTTTCAAGCTTGGATTTTAAAAGGTTTTGTTTTTCTTCTTTAATACCCAGTGTTGCGCTACCGTTTTCCTTCTTTTCTTCTCTGTTCAGATAATGGCTATTGCTATGGCTGCTCATAATCGCGCGGCACTAACTGCTCATTTGACTCAACATGGAGTACCAGCTACGGGAGCAGACATTATCTTTGTGGCTGAAGTGAATGCTGCTTTTCGCTTCGAGGTTTTTTACTCTTGGGTTACGTTTCCGGCGGTGGATGGGAATGATAATTTCTTTCATGAATATGAACATGCTGCGGTTCCCCGGGATTATAGACCTTATCGGTCACTTGAAGTTCCGTTGTCAGCTTGGGAGCACACCATCTGGTTTAATGGCACCCTACCTCACCCTGTTACAATGGTCCGTTTAGTCCCTTTATCGGTCGACGGAGCCACATGGCCCGTGTTGGTGGGTTTTACACCACACCCAAATTATCGTGGTGTTCCACACGCAGAGCTGCGAAAATTACATGAATCTTTAGTTCATATTCACAGAAGAGTGATACAACAATATATGTCACGCATGATCCAGGTGGCTCCAGCTGGAGCACCTCCTCAGCAACCAGGACATGGAGGCATGGTAATAAGCCCAATCATGATTAATTCAGTGATGGGAAAGCGTCCTCAAAATAAAGATGATTTGCCGTTCTGGTTAGCTGAGCGATTTGAGCAACTTGAAGCTGTATTTCCCAATACTTCTCCTTTGGATAAACACAGGATCCTTACAATAAGTATACCAAAAGGTCTTAATCCCAATTTAGCTGATTGCACCACCTGGGGGAAGGTGTTTGCGGTGCTGTATTCTCTATGCTTTGGCACACCCTCCATGACAGTGCTTCCGACAGTTCTTAAGAACGTTCAAGAGGAACACGGGGCAGAGGCCACCTTGGAGTTGGGGATGAGACTGGTTGGGGTATGCCCTATAGTGTCTGATATGATACTAGCCCATATAAAAGGAGAAGCGGTTAGTTTGCAAGTGAGTCAGCGCCTTGATAAACAACGCGAATTGCCTAGGATTATCGCTAAATTGACTAAAGCATTAGGGCGTAATAATTTGGGGAATAAACCTTTTACTCAGCTGCAGATTAAACCCCCTCCCGAGAAGGAGGGGCGTCCATTCTTTCCTAAAAAGAATTGGAACAAGAATAAACAACAACAACAGCAGAAGCAGGGTTCGCGTGCTGGTTCACAGACACCTGATGCTTCGGAGCGTAGGTATGATTTGCGTGACCGCTCTAAGCTTAAGACGCCAGAGAGGTTTCAGGTTCCTGATCCTCGCTCTCCTCGTTCCTTGCAGGACTCGTTGGATCAACAGTCCGGTGGAGGGGAGTGTCAAGATCGTAGAAAAGTCGAGACCACGCAACAACGACGGGATCCCCCACGCCAGTTTGACGTAAAGGCCAAACCAGAGGGACAACTGCCATATCATGCCCCATTTCAAAAGAAAAAAGTTGCTGCGTTAACAGCGAAGTATGTCTCAGACGGTGAGAACTCTGCTCCTCGATTGGAGGTGGGCTATGACACTCCTCGACAGCGCGGCGGAAGTTACCATAGTACGGGAGGTTCTCCGTCCTTGTCTGGAGGCGAGAGCAACTGACACATTTATTACAGTGGAAACAGCTGATACAAGAGTTGTACCCCCTGATAGACTTTATGAGATAGTCCTCCAAATTGAAGGTGATATACAACGTACAATTAAGGGTATCTTTTGGGATAACCTTACCTCCTCATACGACATTTTGTTGGCAGAGGCGGATTGGCCTCCTCCATTTGTTTTGGCTTCTTCTCGAGTTGAAGACGTGATACTTCCAAGTTTTTCGCATTACGTCTCTGAAGAGACTAAACAGGCTTAAGCATCGGAACGGGCTTTAGCCCTAGCGCCAGCTGTGTATCGCAATCAGGTGGGGTGGGATAAAGAGTCACCAGCACATGAGATCCCTTTATGATCAATGCCACAGCCTCAGGCACAATATCCGATCAAACGCGAGGGGAAAGTGTCCGTTAGTGACATTTTGGCCCAGTTGGAATATCAGGGTTTAATTGAACCTTGTGTTTCATCAATGAATAATCCTCTCAAATCAAATCAAACTTTATTTGTATCGGTTAATTAAAACCATTACAACATATTAAAAACATATGCAACGATAATGCAATTCATTTGGATCATTTGGTTGCGATTAAAACAAATGAGGATATGTTCGTAAAGTAGGGGCACTTTAAAACCGTATCTGGGATTGTTATATCATTATAAAGTGCAAGTGCGTTTTTCTTAAGATGCTTTTCGGCTTTTTCGGGGATGCAAGTATTGTCACGAGCGGTTATGCTGTGTGAATTAATTTTAAAATGCGTTTTTGCGTAACTTAAAACTGATTCATCTTGTATCTACGGGTTCGTGAATTGGGTCCATTAGGGCTCATGTTCTGCATTTCTTCCTAAGATTTTGAAATGGGACTGTTCCCGTGACAGGACTTTATGTCCGCTTCCTGAAGAAGTTTGTTTACTTGTGTGAGGAATTTTACACCAAGACATGTCAGGATGTTGGATGTATCCTCCATCCAGCGGATCACTGCGTGTCTGCATGTTCGCATTTTTAGGATATTAAAAATGGGTTTTAAAAGAATCTTCCTTAGGTCACTGACTCTTGGGCATCCACACAGCAAATGCGTTAATGTTTCATTAAAATAGCCGCACAGACGGCAGCTTGTTGATTGTGCTTTCCTTTTCCATGTTGGCAGGAGGTCCTTCGAGTCGTGCATTCCTAGTCGGTATTTGATAAAACTCTTTTTTATCTCTATGCGGAAAAATGAAGACAGGTAGGCTTGAGGCTTTGGGTATGTATATGAGTTTATCACTGTCCAAGTGTGGCGTCGTTTGGTCAGGATTAGTTTGTCTTCCAAAAGGGATTTCTTCTTTACATAGTTGTTACAGGACTTGTTAAATACTGCCCTGTCGTTCTCGTTATCCCAAAGCTCTCGAATGTCTAGCTCCTCCAAGGATTTACCTAGGTGGGCGCCTCATGAGTTTGGAAGTTTTTGGGACATTTGCGCCTGGATCTCAGCCCAACATATGCTGTTCAGTGAGCCGGGTTCAGAGGCGCGAAGCTTCCAGCACAGCTTCACGAAGGCGTTCATACTTCGATACTTCTGATTCAGGAGACCAAATTCTAGTCGGACCTGGGCTGGTGATGCGCATTTGGGGAGGCAAAGAACGGCCTTGTACACCCTAGTCTGAAGCTCATTCAGCAAATCAGCGTCCTTGCCACACCATGTTTCCATGCCATATGATAAGGTAGGTAGTGTTTGTGCTGCCATCACTTTCAAAAGGTGGCTATAATCGGGGCAACAAAGTTTTTTATTCAGCAATTTGAATGCGAAAATTAATGATTGAGCTTTTGCTCTCAAGTCCATTTTATGTTCCTTGTGAGTCAAGCCGCGCCCCAGATTAATGCCCAAATATTTGTATGCACCTGTCTCTTCCACATGGTCGCTGTTGAGATACCATTTGAATTTACTGTTCTTGGAGTCAACCAAACGCACGACCTTTGTTTTCTTTTTCAAGCATTTCCTGATCGAGGTATAATTTCAAATTGTTTATTGCTCTTTGTAAGCCGATGGGCTTTGGCTTTAATCCTCTCTTTCCGATATCAAAACTGGACGGTTCATGTCGCATAGTTTTGGATTATACAAATTTGAACAGTCATGTTCGCACGTTTGCTGTACAAAACACACACAGCTCTGCGTTAATAAACAACATTGTCCGAAAAAAGTATAAAACCACTTTGGACATTTCTAATGGATTTTACAGTCACAATTTGGCTCCTGAGAGACGTGACTGGACCGCATTTCCTGCGGTCGGCAATCCGGAAAGATTTACAATATTGCCCATAGGCTATAAGAATAACCCTGGTGCGTTTGCTGCACGTGTTGTGTCAATTTTACACAACATTGATCCTGATGCTTTCTCTTACGTCGACGACATTTATTTGACTGATGACGAATTGATACCGCATCTGGTGCGTGTTGACCGCATCATTTTGTCCTTTGCAGACTTAGGGTACAAATTTCATTTTGCTAAGTCACATATCACCTGCTTGGCAGTACTCTTTTTGGGTTACAAACTCAACAATGAAGGGAGGGGGTTAGCCCCCCACTTTCTGGAGAAATGTGCTGAATTGCAGCCTCCTTCTACTCGTAAGAAGTTACAATCTTTGCTGGTTTTTTTTAATTTCGAGAGGACATACATTCCTGATTATGCTCAGCGTATCAAACCGCTTTACGTGTTGATACAACCCTCTTTTTCGTCTTCCAGCTGGCTTCCGGAACATACAGAAATTCTTCGAACTCTGCAGTCTGATCTGCTTGCGACCAACTTCTTGTTAACTCGTGACAACACAACTAATGGAATGTACTTGGTACAGTGGGTTTCACTTACCTTACATTCAATGAGGGAGATACCGTCCCCATTGCCTACAAATCGCATTTGTACATATCAGCAGAGATGCGTTTTTCCCCCATTGAGAAAATTCTTACAGCAGTGCAGATGGCGATCCTGAAGGAGCACTCTTTGGCTCAGGGGGAACGCATTCTTATGGTATCGCCTGTGCCCACTCTAGAGTCGGTCACAAAGGCGAGCGTACCGAATTCTAAGGCCTTACACCCACGTTGGATTCAGTGGGCAAGTTCTTTGACATCGGCTGATGTCACTTTTATATCTGACCCATCCTTGTAAACGCAGGAGTTTTTACAGTACGAACAGGTTCATCCTGTGCCACGGTTTTTGCTTCCTCTTGACCAAGACAAATGTACAGTTTATACCGATGGATCTGCACAGCCGGCCATTGGTTCCAAACATGCTTACTCGGCCGCCTGTGCTATTGTGGCGAGCTCTATGGTTGACGGTGTGTTTAAGTCTTCCTTAGTCCACAGACAGTCTCTTCGTGACTGCACGGCTCAGTTGGCTGAGCTGCGGGCTTTAGTTTTGGCTCTCGAATTCGCTGATCCAGATGTGCCTACACTTATAGTATGCGATTCTTTCTATTGTGTACAGTCCTTTAATGACAATCTATTCTTTTGGTCCCAAAACGATTATCAGGACTCTAAAGGTAGCGCGATCAAGGATAAAACGCTTTGGGTTCGAGTGGCAGCTCTTAAAGAAAGCTTGCCGCTCACACATGTTATACATACTCTTGGCCATCAGCGTGTGGGAGCACATGCTGTTGGTAATTCTTTGGCTGGCAAGACAGCCAAATCTGCAGTTGCCACGTGTTCAGTAGCAGCAGTTACAAGGTCCATGACTAAAATTGATAATGAAATTCTGGCGGCTATAGCTACTACAAGGGATGGGACGGCGTTCCTGCAAGGTTTCCCTTCTAAGTATTCTTATCATTTATCACCGGAACAAGTTCCCTTTGCTTCCATTCCGTCTGTTGGGGATCGGCTGATTCCCAACGAGGACCGCAGGCTTCCTTTGATCGCAGCCGCGCACGAAGGCATGGCATCTGCTCATGCTGGAGTTTCAGCGACAGTGTCTCTTTTGCAGCAGCGTTATTGGTGGTGTGGTCTGTATAAACAGACACATAATTATGTACTTTCGTGTGACATTTGTCAACAGATTAAACCGTCCTCGGTTGCACGTCCACCTCACACGCAGCTATACATATCAAATAAACCATTTGGATGTATTTATCTTGATCACTGCGGTCTTTTGACGTCCGACACTGCCTATAAACATATTCTGGTTGCAATGGATTCGTGCACTAGATTCCTTTGGGTTTGGCTGAAACGTACTGCTGACGCTCTAAATGTCATTATTTATCGGAACATTTGCTTGTGGTACCTTCCATTCTGACCAGGGTCCTGCGTTCGCCTCTAAAGCTTACAAGGATGCGATGAGGTCGCTGGGGGTGCTATTGCAATTTTCATCTCCATACAGGCCTGAGGGCAATTCTATAGTGGAGCGAATGAACCGTGACTTAAAGCAATCTTTGACAGCTAGAGTCTTAGGTACTGGCAGGGGTTGGCTGACTCATTTATATGGGGTTTAACGTACACTAAATAATCTCCCAAGAAGATCTCTGGGTGGGCGGACTCCATACGAAATGCTCTTTGGCATCAAAAAATGTTTGTGCCAGACCTTGATGGTCTAGACATTGTGGCGGCTGCCGCAACATTTGACCATTGTGCTATGTTACAGGATCTACAAAAGACTCAAGACACTCTTGCTAAAGTTGCACTCGTCTGAGGACACAGCGGTGCTGATCCCAGTCACAGGGTGGCTTCCTAAAGTTGGAGATCTGGTCCGGGAGAAGATAGAGAACAAAAAAGAATTTGGTCCCTCCTACCGTGCACCAGTCCCAGTTCTTGGTTTGAAGGGCACACGAACTGTGATTTTGCCTCCACTACCTGGTCGCAAGGAAAATCGCTACATTTCAATTGAACATGTCAAGTTGCACCATTTGGCTGATTCTGAATAGTATGCCCAAAACCGTCCCACGGAGGGATTTTTCACTTCCTGTGAGGTCTTCGATGGCGACTAACGTACACCAGGAGCATGAAGTAGAAACCTCAATTGATGTGCTGCCTGTTTTGTCCTCATCTTCGACGGCTACACCTCGAAATTATGACTCGCCGTGTAGGACATTCCTACACGCGCGCTCCAATCATCTTTTAATGCAGACAGACCACCTTTGTATCGACTAGGAACTGTTGGTTATTACATGGACAGAGACAACTTTTCTTTACCATCATCCTCATCTTCTTCATCGAATTCTACTACGGAGGAACCCCCCAGTCGATTTTTCATTTTCTTTTCATGGTTCCGCAGGACTTATCTGGTTCCTCCGTGGACCTACATTTGGAAGGTACTTATAATGGTATTTCTCTTCATGTGTATTGGATTTGTGACTGTCTTTTTCCTTTTGATTAATGGTCATTATTTGCCTGAACGCTCTGATGTACATTTGGTTGATGGTGTTTTGGCCCCACACACGTCATCTCATTTAATGAAAAGGGAGCAATCTCATGTTAACATTTCTGCGGTGCCAGTAGTAGATGGCATTGTTTGGGATAAAGTTCGATATGAAATATACGGGCCGACAGAGCCGATTCGAATGCCATACGTCTTTCATGTCTCATTAGGTGACGTCATCACACCTGGGCTGCATTCCGACAACTGGGATGTTAATGCCGTACATTCGCTATTTTCAGATTTAAAATATTACACTGCTTTTGAAACTGAGGATTTGTATTTGAATTCTGCCAATTATGCTGATTTATTCTGTTTCCAACATTATGGTCATCATTTTTTACATAAGTCAAACACAGTCCATAATCAGGTCGATTATACGCAATGGGAACATTGTCCTGCCCCATTTCAAGGTAGTTCGCAAACACAGAAAAATAAGTTTGTCTACTTTACTTGCTATAATCTATCTGACCCGAGATCCTATTATTATAAATTGAGTGCTCAAACACACACGAAATTCATGCTGACCCATAATAAATTGGTGTATTCTTCGACTTTCATAACCGATTTATCTTTGAAAGGTTATGATTATTGGACATACATGATTGATTTGAAATCAATATGGGTACTAAAAATTGCCAAGTGCAGGGAACTTAATCATTGCATCGTGCATGTTTGATACCATCACAGCTAATATTCCTGACTCAGACTGTGCAACAAACTACGTGTTTTGGTTTGGCTACAGCTAAAAAATGTATTTCTCCCTCATTCCCGTTATTAGCAGCTTATGACGACTGGCAGCTGTATACAAATTATTCTCTAGAGGACTTACATGGTATGGTCGGCAATGGTACCCTTAATTCGTCCACTATTCATCCCTTGGGCTGGTTAATATGGCCCCTCAATACTAATGCTTGCCAGTTGCGTTTCTCAAATTCATCCGATGGATTTATGCTCAGTAGACCAGACCCCAGCTTTCCACAAACACATACAGTTACTACATATTCTGTGGGTAAATTGTGTCAACACTGGTTGGGACAGTCATCGTTATCATCTGTGAAACAACACCTCTCACGTTTAAATGGAGACATTGATCTGGCAGATTTCCTTTTAGGTCCCAGGTCTCCTCATCCGAAACGTTTTGCATATGCAGCATACAATGAAATCTGGAAACTGTCTCAAATGGAAGCAGCTTTCGTATTGCGACAACTAGATCAAGATAACTTGCGTAAAGTTTTGGATGTGGTGGACAACAGCATTAATACTTTGTCTTCTTGTATTTACACTTTGGACAATATTGTTTCATCTGTTATTGACATTGTGCAGAATGATGTGTCTGTTTTGTATCATGGTCAAAATCAGTTGCGTTCTGTAATGCAATTTGACTGGACTTTACAAACATTGAAAAATGGGAAAGTGCCTTGGGATTATTTGAACACAACTGCCCTGTTTTTACCTTTTAATTTGACTGATAAACAAATGCTTATGTCAATGAAGGATTCAACATACACCTTGTTACATACTGAGAAGTTAGAACAACTGCCATTCTCAATAGCAGAGACCGATTCCTCTGTATGGTTAATCCATGGGGTTATGTCTTTGCCCATTTCCCTCTTTCAATTTACTGCATGTATGAAACATTATCCAATAGGGAGATTTGAACCCCTGGGTAGTACTTTTCTGCATGAAATGTGGTCTTTACCGTTTACGTTTCACTGTCTACGTGAAGATAAGGAGGTTTTCCTGACAGGGGAGAACTGTGATTCTACAGTAGGACACGCGTTAGTCTGTACACAAGTTTAGCTTCACGGCGCTTGCAACATATCAGCGCCCAATTTGGCCTGTTTTCTAAAAGGAACACCAGTTCCCTCAATAATTCCCATGCTCACATTGCTTTCTAACGGTAGTTATCTTATCCTGAATAACCACAACTGCTGCGGGTTAGGGGCAGGCATTCCGTATATAGTAACGGTTTCAGAAAGGGTTACTTGTTGCAGTAATTTTCTTTTTCCTCCCCCGCATGGGATTGAAGCTCTCTGTAGCCTTCCATTCCAACTTTGAAAACAGACTTCAATAAACTAAGCTGACTCAAAGCGCTATTGTTTCAACAAGAAGTCACTCTCACTTCTGCTCGAGAGACCTTCGAATTGCAGGTGGCTAGAACATCTAGTGAGATTCAGTCACTGCTCAGTACGAATCTGCCACTACATTTTGGGAACTAATTCATCAGATCTTTAATGCGTCTGATACTGAAGGCCTTGCACATTTTTTTAAACTTGTAGGCTCATGCCTTGTTTCATCCTTTCAGACGATTTTTGGAGTAATACCGGCCTTTATACATTCTATTTTTTCCAGCGCCTTCGGTGGTTTTCCATTTATCCTCTTGCTGGCGTGTGGAGTGTTGGTACTTCTGCTCCTGTTACGCAATGGATGCCAATCATGTGGTTCTGCACAGACAAGACCTAGTGCAACTATACCGTGAACGAAATGCAACAACTTTTTGGATGCTTGCCTTTGGCAACACTGAGTGTGAGCTATAGGCTTACCTTTCGCTTAGCTCACTTCACTTGCGTGCAACCTGTGTTCCACTGCCGATGGTGCCCTTTCTATTGGGCCTTGGATATCTGCCTCTCCACAGCATCAGGGGCTGACCCGGATTATGATCTGTTGCTGGGTCCCTTGCTGGCCCATGACCAGGACTGTTCTGGTGACGCCCATATGATGTGTGCGGCTGCACTTGGAGTGTTGGCATGTTGAAATACTTGTGAGGCTGCCCAGCGCCTCTTGCAGGAGAGTTTCATCGAATATCACGCAAGTTGCCCTATTCTGCTGCTTGATGCACTGGATTACGAGGAACATGAATGTTCATTCGCTCTGCTGAATTGGATGGCATCCCTCTTTTTTCTTAACGACAATGATGCCCTTTGCATTCTACGGTGCGCGTAATCTTTTGGATTTTTCTGACTTAACTACATATACATATATATATCAGTCCAAGACCCAAACTCCTCTTCACGGAAAGAAGGATCTGAGCACACACGGGTTGTGTAACTTGCAACCTTTAATTCACCGGCATGACGCGTTTCGGCACAGCTGCCTTTTCCAAATGCCTTTGTTCGCAAGTGCTGCAATCAGCGTACTTTTAAATGGAACTTGCTCCGCTGTGATAGGCGAATGACAAAAGTGGGCGTGGCGGAATACCACGATCTCGGCGCTCCGAGTTAGTGGGTGCAGGCGCCTCGGTAAGTAACTTTTACATCCACAGTGGGCGGCGCTTGCTGCTTCCCTTCACGAACACCCATGTCGCAAGTGCCATGTCGCAAGATTAACACAGCCCTCATCCAGCCGCTTGTATCCCATAATGTTTGACTATAGTTAGTTCCAACAAGTGCTGATAAATTGTGAGTGTGGGTTGCGGCGGTCCAGCAGCTACCAACTACATTGGAAAGTCCATATCTTGCCACTCCATCTGCCGAACACTTTACGACGGGTGCTCTCGGTGCTCGTGGCCTCACCAAACATACCAGTCCAAGACCCAAACTGCTCTCCACGGAAAGAAGGATCTGAGCACACACGGGTTGTGTAACTTGCAACCTTTAATTCACCGGCGTGACGCGTTTCGGCACAGCTGCCTTTTTCAAATGCCTTTGTTCGCAAGTGCTGCAATCAGCGTACTTTTAAATATATATATATTTTATTTTTATTTTGCTCCTTTTTGATTGGACCTACATTTGGATGGAATGTAATGCAATTTGGCTCTGCTTATCTTTGAAACCTGTTTGTCTATGCACTACAACCTGGCCAAGGGGAGGGTGTCACGTGGTCGCTAGGGACATTGTCGACATCTTTAAGTTAGCATGAGCCCGGTAGCCATGATGCTGCTTTTGCGCACGACACTGCATGTCTTTATTTCTGCACGACTCTGTTTATGCCTTTCACATGAGAACTCTCTGCTGTGCTCGTTCTCTGCCTGTTCCTGGAGTTTAGTCTGAACATTGTGAGCAAGGTCGATAAACACTGACTCTTGTTATTCTGTTCTGGTCAGGCCCTAGCACTTAGACAAAACATACCTATGCAGCTGTTTTTGCTGGAGACTCATACTTTGATATTATGGGGATGCATGTTTAGGTAACACACACATGGAGAGGGACCTTTCCAGGGAAAAGAGCAACCCGCACCTGTGATGTAGAAATACGATCTATGGACTGAGGTATGGGGTCTGCTGACAAAGTCCAGAGATCTTCTATTATATAATAATACTTTGGCTTACCAAGGGGAGGGTGGTTAGGCCTTATAGTCCTTTATCCACTGTCTTTATAAAATGACATCTCCCTTTATGATATATGGCCTTGCTGCAATGCTAACTGTATTGATATTATGAATTTTGCTGCTGGTGGTGGCTCGTATACTGAATTTTAGAGCACGTTAGTTAAAATAAATATTTTAAACTATTTTCGTGTCTCTGTCAGATCTTATTGTGGACAAGTACAAGAGTGTGAGCGAAAAGGTGTGTCTTGTTACCGTGATTCCTGAGAGATCCGAGAGTGTTGTGTTCTGGGGTGTCTAATCATTGGTTTCTCTGTTTGTGAGTAGGAGAGCTAGTGAGACACTATAGCTAGTCGGTCCTGGGCTCGTGGGCACTAAGGCGGTAGGAAGGCTTAGCCCCTATACACCGAGGTCCCATAATCCTGCGCATACTTCTGTGTATGTGCAGAATCCCTGCAACAGCCACACTCCGCTCAAGATATTTTTCACAGTAGATGCTGGTGAAAATTAAAATGCTGCTGTCCAGTTTTCGATGGTCACGGGCAACCTGGGTCCTTTGTACAATTCATATTCTTCCTCCTTATACCCCTGATAAGTCTTGAGTTTCCTATGTAACAGCTTACACATTTTGATATATTCTCCCTCCCAAATCCTTTCTTTTGTGGACAACATAAGGTGCTCCCCCAACGGTTTAGTCACCCCCATGTAAGGGAGTTTCTTTACTTTCAGTTCCTTACTTTCTTTGTCCTCGGCTACCTCCGCCTTTCCTTTCTCTCCCTCCCCACCTATCTTTTTCCCAGCGCCAGTTCCCATTGCTTGGACCCTCTCACCCTGCTCTCCTCCTGCCGTTCCAACTCGTGTGGAAATCCCACCTTTCTCCTGTGTAGCCTCCTTCTTTTGTGTACCATCTCCTTCCTTTGAGTATGACCTTCACTCCTCCATGCCTACCCTAGTGTCCTTCACATACCGGCTCTTCTGTAGCCATGAAGTTTCCTCCTCCCGTCTGTTCCACGCATCCACCCCGATGGACACCATCACTGGGGCTGTTACCTGTGGCTATTAAGTTCTTGCCTGGCGTTAAGGTTGGTGCCTGCTCTGTAGCCTGCCGCCTTGTCGGTGGAAGCTGCTTGCCTGCCAACCTGGTGTCGGTGGATCGTGCCATGTATGCAGCCTGTAAAACACTATTTGGACACTGATTAACGCCCCACCCTTGGGCCGTCCTGCCCCTCGCTGCCACCACCTCTGTTCCACTTCCACAGGCACATCACTGCCCACAGACTTGCCCTCCTCAAGACTATCCTCCTCATAGTCCAGCTTCCTGCAGTCCACCAATTCAGCTGCTAACGCCCACTCAGTGCATGGTGGAACTGCCAACTGATATGGCACTTTGCTTACCAATGCGGGGTAAACCTCAACCTTTCCTAAGGGGCCGTACCAAACCCTCCGAGATGCTCTATCACCGAAGGCTGTCATGACCTGTGTGTTCTTCCTCCGAAAGACGCTCTGCGCTTGTCGTCTTTTGGCCCTGACAAGGCCTCATCGGACCTTCTTGTCCCATCCCTTCGCTTCATCTCAGGTGGATGAGCCACACAGCGCTCTCCAGAGTCTGCTGCTCAAAGATGTCCTGCCACCTGCAAAAAAGAGGATAGGTCCAGTATGCATGGCCCATGAACCCCTTTACTCTGCCCAGCTTACTAATGCCCCACTATCCTGCAAATTCCCACTGGCACTCCCCTGCACCTGGGACCCCCCAACACGACTCCCACAACCTTGTCGTAAGCTGGCTGTGGATGCCTGATTGCTGCCCCCGCTACTCCTGTACGCTGTCCTCCCTGCGCCTGTGTCTCAGCTTCCCCTCGAACCACACAGGAGCACACCCGTTAGGGTCTGTTCCTAACCACCCCCAGCTGCCCCTCCTGCCTGTCACTAATGGGTCCCCCTCTCACTTTCCACCTTATCCTGGCCTTCATCTTCGGTCCACTCCAAAATCGCCGCCACTATCACAGAAACCAGACCGCGTTATGACCCTGGGGATATGCCCCGGGGCAGGGTCCCATCCTGGACCCCTCTACCTGCCTCCATCTTCTGCCCCGTAGTGTCTCCCTCCTCCCAAGTCACCCCCTCTGGCCACTTGGCCTATAAGCCTTGAGGCACCCTCTCCAGCCAATCCCACACCCCCAGGGATTTTCCTAGGCTTCATCCCAACCCATCCTGCTGCTCTGGATGTCATGGGCTGGGGAATATCCTCAAAAACCTGCCCGCCCCCATCATCCCCCTCATGGCCTGCACTATCTAAGAACTCTTTGTTATATCCTCAGTGTTACATTTATATGTAATCAGCCTAGGTCCTCCTAGCTGCTCAGCCAGAGTGAGAGATGGTAACGGAATGTTGGTGTGACTGTGATGAATGGAATGCCTGGGTGCCTGAGTGGATGAGTGGTGACAGTTAGAGATGGCCTGAGCAGCTAGGCAGGCTGCTCCTGGTGGGGCTGGTACATGGCTAGTACTTGACCAGAGCTGGCTGGACTATGATTGATGCTACCTTGACTTGGAACCAATAAAGAAGACTTGGATAATACCACTTGGCAACCAGTGTCTCTGTGTACAGGGTACAGCGTTATTTTGGCGATGAGAGGACTTACTCATGCGTCTTTCCTGGATCTGTGGTAAAGCAACCAAGAGAAAAGACAAGAATCAAAGTAACTAGAAGAAACTACAGTAACCAGCGAAACTACAAGAAACTAAAGCAACTACATGAAGCAGAATGGAGTTCAAGGCAAGCCAGCCCCACCAGTGTCCTTGTCAACAGACAGCCCCACCGACAAGTGTCATTACCAACGGACAGTACAGCCTAGAAATACTCCTAAGGAACATCAAAAAGGTTTCAGTGAGCTGGAGGAGTAGCTACACTACAGCCACATGTTGGTGTTCCAGCTACAGCGCTTCAGTGAGTTAGAGGTGTAGTTAAACTACGGCCACATGTAGGTGTTCCAGCCACAGTGTTTTTTTTACAAAAAGGATTCAGTGAGTTGGACTTGTAGTTAAACTACGGCCACATGTAGGTGTTTCAGCCACATCAATTTAAAAAGACCACTGTGACTTTGTTTGTGCTTACTGTGGGAGTGCTTCTTTTACATTGTGACTGCCCTGGATCTACTGTCACAACATACTCCATGCAGTGGCTACACAGATGGTGAATGTCTGATGCCTTACTGTCATTTTGGCATGGTGCAAGTTCAACCGACGTGAATACATACCAGGGGACACACTGAAGCGGTGTGATTTTGTTCATTCATGAACTTTAATAGTCTGTAAGCGCATCAATAGTGGTACCATGCAATGGACTTTAAGGTATGTGATTTCTGAGATTTTTGTGGCATGTTACAGAGTGGCCTGCGCTTTACAAATGTTCCAGTTTCTGCAAAAAGGCTATTTATGGCTGCCACATTGGTCGTTAGTGGCATTTCATAGTTGTTTTAATTTATGGACGCGATGGAAAATGCCCAAATGCTGTTATGGAGGACTTGTGAGGTGAGCCAATTTTTTCTTTTTTTTTCTTTGATTTTGGCCGCCCTTTAGTTCAACCGCTCCTTAGAGGTTTGAAAATAATGGCGCGTGCCGCCCACAGCCGCGCGCAGTCTTACCTGTTGGTGTTCCCTCGCGTGCAGCGGTGTCTCCTTCTGTCTCGCTCCATCGGCTAGTTCTACTTGACGACGTTTGGTGCACGCCTCTGCCTGGAGCCACCCGGCGCGACGCAAATAGCGTGCCGCCATCTTGGGGTTGGCACATTCTACATGATTGTTCTCTTGCCTACGTTACTGCCAACCACGCTGTTTTTCCATGTTTAAATAAACTTTCAACATAACGACATGAAGTCCGGGGACAATGCGGTGTTTACACCACATGTACAAGATGTGGAATCGTCCTGGCTTCACGTATTACTCTAGACCTCATCAACATTACTCTAGAATTGATCTAATCTTGGTGAATCGCTCCCTTTTAGGGAGAATAGATATCAAAGTATGCCCGCGAATAACATCTGATCACAACCCTCTATTAATATACTTGCAATTTTCCTTAGAGGACAAGTGTTCTCGCTCTTTTTCATTTCCTAGGCATTTGCTATGCGATCCCGAATATATCTCTCGTACTACAGGGGTTCTTACTGATTATTTACAACACAACATAGGTACTGCTTCTTTTATATTATGGGATACAATGAAAGCTGTGATTCGAGGATCTACACAGCAATATATCTATCAATTGAATAAAGCTATTCAAGGGAGGGAGAAGGAGCTATGCAATACTTTAACAAAATTGGAGTTGCTACATGCTCAAGAGATTATGGTGAATGGGTTAAATAAAGAAGCTATATACTCTGAATTAATAAGTACAAGGGCACTTATGACCCGACGATTTAAAGAGAAGGTGGCTGCTGCTTATAATAAAAGTCGAATGAATAGATATGAATACGGGGATCAAGTCGGTCGCTTATTGGCTCATCAGGTAGCAGATAAGAAAGCTAAAACCAGGATAGACTCAATTAAAGGCAAAGACGGTCTTATGTACAATTCGACTAATCTAATCTTGGAGCAATTTTATCAATTCTACTCGGAATTATATGCTCTGTCAGAAAACTATGATTCAGTGGTGGCTGAAGAATATCTACAATCATTGAGGCCCTCTGTTCTTGACCCAGAGGCTATAGAACACCTACAACTTGATATATCAGAAGATGAAATCGCAACTGCTATAGCTGCGTTGCCTTTAGGCAAAGCAGCCGGAGATGACGCCCTACCACTGGAGTTTTATAAAACCTTTAAAACTTTAATTCTCCCACTGTTCCAAGAAGTGATGCACCAGATAGCTGAGTGCAAGCAAGTTCCTGATTCTTGGGATATGATTAATATTGTCTTTTTTCTTAAAAAAGGGAAGAGTGCAGATGAATGTGGGTCTTATCGACCAATATCCCTTATTAATACTGACGCTAAAATATTTTCTAAAGTATTGGCAAATCGTCTGGCATCATATATGCCAGGTCTGGTATCTGAACACCAACACGGATTTATTTCAGGTAGGGATACTACCGCACATGTTAACACGGCTATAACTGCATTTGATATCGCTCATAAAACATCGAGTACCATGGGGATGATTCTATTAGATGCTGAGAAAGCATTCGACCGGGTGGTATGGGATGCATTATGGCAGATACTACGTAATAATGCAATACCAGATCGGTTTATGAACTGGATCAAGGCACTATATACTAACCCGCAGGCCAAGCTAACATGTGCTAATCTGAATTCTAAGATATTCTTCATACAACGTGGTACGAGGCAAGGGTGTCCACTTTCTCCTTTACTTTTTCCCCTTATATCGAGCCTTTCATCGAAACATTAAATCAAAATGTAGATATCACCCCATTCAATAATGGTGCGTATCAACTTAAAGTAGTCGCATATGCGGATGACATCGCGATATTTACATCAGACCCAGTAACTACTGGTGATATAATACAGGAAGAAGCTAAAAATTTTGGGCTTTTCTCGGGCTATAAGCTCAATATAAGTAAAACACAAATAATACATAATCTGCCACCTGATACATCTATTCGCGGAACTTGTACAGTGGCCACATATCTAGGTATTAGGATCACTAAAAATGTGGACCAAATTTGGAAATTAAATTATGGAACATTGTTACAGACAATAATTAAACAGTTTAAGAATTGGAATAAGCTACCCATAACTATTATTGGCCGGATTAATATAATTAAAATGATCATTTTATCTAAATTTCTATATCTGTTTCGGGCAATTCCTATACGGGTTCCCAATTATTTTTTTCATAAATTAGAGGGTGCAATCAGTAGTTTTATTTGGGGCTATAAAAAGCTCGTCGATCGATAAAACTTCTTAAGTTTCCTTATGAATTTGGGGGTTTGCAACTTCTTGATTTTAAATTGTACTTCTGGGCAGCAAAAGCCTTTTAACTGATAAGCTCTCATATTATGGGCTTACTTTAGCTTTGGGTAATGACAATCGTATGTTCTTGTATAGGATTAACGATCCTAATTACTATAAAAGAGTTCGATTCAAGACTATAAGGGACATTGTATGTATTTGGAAGGAAATTCTTTGTTATCTATCGCTTACTTTTGAGGATCTTGTTAGACATGAATATTTTCAACTATGGAACAATCCATCTCTTCCAAATATATTTCATGACGGATCTGCTTCTAATTGGGCTAGACATGGTATTGATAGATTGGGACAGCTATATGATCATTCTGGCTTCTCTACCTACTTATCATTACAACAATCTTTTGGTCTCCTACATCAGTCATTTTTAAGTATCTGCAACTTAGAGACTATTTCTTCAAACAAAAATTAATGCATTTGCCGCACTCTCATATAGTTCTTACCTGCTTTTTAAATTCTGCTCACAAAACTAGAATTAGTACGATGTACGGACATTTGTGGAGTGTTAAAAGTGCTGATCTTAGTGAATTAGCAAATAAATGGAATCAGACTTTGAATGTGGATATAGAAACATCTGAAATTACAATGGCTCTAGACAAATTAAATAACTCAGTACATTCTGTAAGTCTAAAGCTACAACAGTTTCGAACTATCTGCATGCTATATTATACTCCGGACAAAATAACAAAATGGCAACTAGTAACACAATTACCAGGCAGTGGGAGTATGGATAGAACAATCTGTCCTAAATGCGGTCAAAAGGCGGCTGATATTCTTCATATGTTTTATCTATGCCCTAAATTATCAGAGTTCTGGGAAAAAGTCACACAATATATTGGTCAACAGCTGAATCTTGATTTAACCATATCGATCAAAGAAATTATGCTGGGGTATAAGATATGTGATGATCCTTATATGGGAAATTTAATGTCTATTCTATTAGTGGCAGCCCGTCTATGTATAGCTAGAGAGTGGATTAACTCTAATCCACCTTCATTTTTTGATTGGCTGATTCTTATGAAGGATATCTATGAAAAAGAACGAGCATTAGCCAAAACCCGATCTATTCGCTCAATGATAAGATTTAATCGTATTTGGAATTTCCTCGAATGTTAATATGATATGTTTTCTAATTGACTGTGGATGGTCTCGGATTGTTTTTGCCTAAGCATTAATTTTTATTTTTATTTTTTGTCTTATCTGAATGTATAACACTTGTCTGCTTTCCAATTTATATGTGTACACCTCGCCAAAATAAAAAAAAATAATAATAAAAAAAAACAAGATGTGGAATCGTCCACTTTGGATTCTTTTTGGTGATATTCTCCGTTTCATTTATGTCGGAGGTAATGTACATTGAGTATTTTTTTTTTTTCCTTCTTTATCCTGTTTGTTTCCTTCCGGAGTAAATTTTTTTTTCTGCACATTCGGTTTGGAGCATGATTAAAATCACGCACGTCGCAAGGACCATGTGTAACGTTTTGCTTCACTAGCTTTGGAACATTTGGAGAAGACCCGGTTTCTGATGTACACATATGGAATTGGTTTCATCTGCTATAATTTGGCTTCTACTGTGCCTTGTGACTTTTTCTTATTACTTATAGTCTATGTGGTTTGTCATTGCTCTGGGGCTTACTGCTTCAGTTTCAAAAATTGTTTATTCATGTATAATGCTACGTGGGAGAGTATTGAATGGTGTTTATTTATGCTTTTACCATGACTCTACGTTTTCAATTAGCATCATTAACATGTTTCAGCTGACGTGCACTATACCTGTGGTTGTTATTGTCTATTTTGAAAAAGCCTTTTGTCTGCAGATATTTCGTGTTTGACATCACTTACAGGTGTTGTTGACTCAAGTTTAGCATTTCGGGTGGTGTTGTTGTGTTTTCCTTACGCAGGGATAGTACTGACCTAGTACAACTCGGGTGAGAAATCGCTCACCGGTGTGGTGCACAGTTCGCTAATGTTCTACAATTATCGGAACTGTATGTGTATTTTTTTTCAACAGTTTAGTATGTAGTGATGCCACAGTTTTACGCTGTGTAATGGAGGGGTCGTCCATGTGTTTGGTGGGTGGACATCACAGTTGATCCCTTTCTTGAGGGCTAGGTTCTGGCCTTGGTACATCCTTACATGAGGGATGGGTTTGGGTAATAGTCCCGTCACAGTTAATCCCTTTTCCCAGGGAATGGGTTGGGTTTGAGTCCCAGATTGTGACCTCTACATGAGGTTTGGGGTCATGGGTCAGTTCCCATACATAATCGTTATTTAGTATAACCCTTACACAGGGATAGGACATGGGTTATCCCCATTTACATGTTGCGCGTAGTACTAAGGTACAACCCTACATAGGGTGTGTGTTATGGGTGCTAGCTCCTCACACAGTTTCATGGGTCGTTGTCCCATATCCTGTTGGTTCCCTTGCAGTTGGGATTGGTGTCGCGGGGTGTTTTACCCTTTGCGTCACTCCACATATCTTCTTTGGGATTGGTTGTGGGGTGTGTTATCCTATGTTACAAAGTATTACAATTTGTACTTGTATTTCTACAAGTTTACGCTTCATAATGTTTTAATTTTTCTTGGGGGAGGATGGGGGATATTGATGCTCATATTTTTGATGTCTTATTTTGCCCATCTTTTCTTGATTTGTACTGTTCACTCTCTCGTGATGTTTTGCTTTAAGTTGCATCCCTGAGTTCCGAACATTACTGCTTTCTTGTGCATAGTTCTCTCCTTTAGTATTGTTATTTTGTTTTTATTTAAAGGAAAGGGATAATGTTATATCCTCAGTGTTACATTTACATGTAATCAGCCTAGGTCCTCCTAGCTGCTCAGCCAGAGTGAGAGATGGTAACGGAATGTTGGTGTGACTGTGATGAATGGAATGCCTGGGTGCCTGAGTGGATGAGTGGTGACAGTTAGAGATGGGCTGAGCAGCTAGGCAGGCTGCTCCTGGTGGGGCTGGTACATGGCTAGTACTTGACCAGAGCTGGCTGGACTATGATTGATGCTACCTTGACTTGGAACCAATAAAGAAGACTTGGATAATACCACTTGGCAACCAGTGTCTCTATGTACAGGGTACAGCACTCTTCCTCCTGCAGGAGCCCAGCAGCCCCCCCACCCTCTCCAGGCATTCACAAAACTGGTGCCCTCTTCAGAACCACCTCTCTCCCCCCACTCAACCTCCCCTGTGTCCTGGGCATGGGGATGAGCCTGTTGCTCATCACGTCCACACTGCTTGGCCTTTTCCAGGCCTTGTCTGCCGCTTGGTGGGTGCTGTATGCCCCCTGGGCATTCTGCTTGTGCCTCGACCCCTCCCCCGACTATAAGTTCAAAAGTGGCTCCCCCGTGGGCCGCTAGCCCAGGCAGGGAAGCATCTTGCGCAGTCAGCATACCCACTACATGGCAGCTCATTGGCCGTGGCCCCTCCACCCGCCCCAACCTCCTCCAGCTTTCGGGCCACTCCTCATACCCACAAGTGGCCCCAATTGCCTACCTGAGCTCCCTGACGCCCTTTGGGTTTTTCCTTCGGCGAGGAGCATGCCATCACCAAGGCCGCTACCACATCAGACGCACCTCTTGCCGGGCAGACCAGCACTGAAGCCGCGCCTCCCACCGGAAGATCCAGGCTTCCTTCAACAAGCGGAGTGCCTGCTGTACTTTTTCTTCAGCCATCCTAAGCTACGCAAGGAGATACGAAAAATAAGAAAAGAGAAACATACCCAATCCTCTCTCAGGTCTGCCACTGTGTCACCTACCACAAAATGGTGAGTGACAGCCCAAAATGGCCACATTTGTATCATTGCCCTACAATCATTAATGGATGTGGGCCAAAAGGAGCACAGTAGTCTGGACTGCACCATTTCCCCCAATAATCCCGGGGGGCAGGCCTCTCTCTGGTCGGCTGTCCCCTAAACCCCTATTCTGAGTGAAAGGCAGACCTAATTCTGGAAAAAGTCTGAACCTCTGCAGGCAAAAGAGACAAGCGATTCACATCACTAGTGGTGCAAGCAGAGGTGTTACTTAGGCAAGCTGACATTTTACTATGCCTATCATTTTCTGCATTTAGTACTTCAGTCCTCATTCTGAGTATCCCCATATTTTTGTCTGCTAACTCCACCACCTGAAGTTACAGAAACCACAGGTTCTGCTGGTAAATCCAGGGAAGGGGGTGTTGCAATTAACAGAGATTACAGTTGGAACAGTGAGGTTTTCTTGAGGAAAGTGGAATTACATCATTCTGAGTCTAATTCCTCCAGTTATTCCTTATTTTCCTCCAGATTTTCAGACAGAGGTAGGTAGGTAATAATCTTTATTCGGTTAAAAACATACCATAAAAGATGCAAATTCATACAGTTTGTGCTTATCCCATATCAATCAAATATGCATGCAATCCCCAGACCTGCGCATGTCAGGGGTATGTACAATGTTCCAGTCAATGAAGCTTACTATAAAATCTATGTTGAAATTACTTAAACCTATAAAACACGATTTATTTCAGCCAGTAGCATAGAAAACCATATACTTGCATTTCGAAATGGTGAATGCAAAACGTATTTTGCATTCACGTAATACACGTAATAAAATGCATGTATATCATACTTAAAATTCGCTAGCTTGGGGCTGAACTCACAAAACCATCCGGTTCTCTAAAATACAACAAATTACATAAATAAGAAAAACCATATACTAGCATTACATGAATACATACAGTACGTACTTTGGTAAAGTGCATAATAAATTGTGTGTGCTGTACATAAAAGAATTGTTGTGCTTGGAGCTCACTGCCTTGGTCCTGAGAGCTAAAAGTCTGTTCACTCTTTAATTATGATGCTAACGTGGAGCCTATGTGTCTAATAGGTACCAAAGGCTATATTCAAATCATTCTGTGTGGTTCTTGAATAGCGAACAAGTATCTAAAGGTGGAGAATAGTTATTTTCTCACCACCTTCCGTAATTTAACAGACGATGCAATATACTTGTAAACTGTGTGGCAGACCATGTCTGTTTGGTGTAACTGTAAATATAACAGTACAGGTCTGCATTGTTTAATCTTCAGGGTCCTCAACAAGGGGACAAGCAGGGCCTTCCTGTTCCTGTTGTATAGCCCACAAAAAAATAAAAAATGCAACTGCGATTGAGCAGAGGCCGAAACGCAAGGACACACTGTAAGGTCCTGTTCACATCTAGCTGTTGAGGGATAAGCAACCAATAGATGTGACATACCAAAGCAGAATCTACTAACTAGGTAATAACAATAGGAACTAGGAATAGTGAGCAGATATGGTTCTATGAACCTGGTTGTTATTAATATACCATATATTTTAACTGATCATTTGCTAAGCTCCCCCTCCTCTCTTTTTCTCATCATATGGTCCATCCATTCTTTCTTGACCAGGGCTTTCATGTGCCTAGAGATGCTCGCGGGGTTATTAAAAAGATCTTGCCTATCTATCATTGTCAAATGTGATTTGACATATTCCAACCAGTCAATGCTGCCTGCCTTGTCTAACTTCAAACAATCATTGATTACAGCCTTGGTTAGTACAGCTTCCGGGCGATTCCAAACTGAAATCCATAGCATTAGTGGAGGTAAAAAAAACAAGATCTCTTACATGGTCAAGACCCAATCCTTTGTGACAAATGGATGCCGGTACAGACCTAAGTAAGCGTAAGAGTTTGCATGCAAATTTGCTTTCAGCCACCTGTAATAGTGAGGGCTCATGTATTCCCCATATCCCTGCTCCATAGGTGGCTGCTGAGACACATCTAGCCTTGTATATGTTAAGCAGTAAACCCATTGAAGAGGATCCTAATTTCTTACCAAATTTATGGATAGCACCCACGTTTTGTTTGAAATGGGAGCATCTGACCCAGCCCAGATGTTTCCAATTACATTCTTTGTCAAAAGGTAACCCAAGATGCGTAAATGTGCTCACGGTCTCCACTCTTGCACCCTGGATATGGAATGATCTCGTCTTCCCATTGGGGCAGCCACAGATCATGGTGAAGGACTTTGTTTTATTGGTTTGCAGCCCTAAGAATCCCATATATGCCACAAATCCCTCCACCAGCCTCTGGAGACCCAGACCTATTCTCAACATGAGGACACAGTCATACGGGGATGGCTCTTGTCCCTGTCACAATACCTCCTAGGTATTTCTCCAGATCATTAATGTAAATACTGAAGAGAAATGCTGCAAGGACACAGGCTTGATGTACTCCATTAATGATTTTAAAAAAGGAGTACACTCCCCATTAGCGCCATACCTAACACAGCCCACAACATCCTCATGTAGTTTACTTCGGATGTGCACCAACCCCACCTCCACTCCCAGGTCCAGCAATTTGATGCAGAGTTTACCTCTGTCAACATTGTCAAATGCTGAACTTAGGTCCATGAAGGTGAGGTATAGTAGTCCTTTCTTGGCCTGTACGTACTTGTCATGTATGAGAGAAAGATTGAGGCATTGGTCAATTATTCCTAGTCCCCTTCTGAATCGAAACTGAGCAGGTGTCAAGATCTCATTGTCATTTGCCCAATTCTCCAGGCGCTCCAAGATTATCCTACCCAGCACTTTCGCTGTGCTTTCTATGAGCGAGATTGGGCGATAACATTTGGGGTTCCCCTCAATCACCTTTTTTAAAGATATGTTTCAGACAGATATTTTGGCTGTTGGGTGAAGTGTACTGTGTCCACTGAGTTGCTAAGGACCTTGTGTTCTAAATAAATGACCCAAGCCGAAACTATGGGACAGGTATATTCACACACTGATTCAGAGGCAGAGTGACACTCTTCAACATGTTTACAAAAGCATACATGCCAATAGACGATATTTAAGGCTCCCAGTTTTCCGTTTTTACTGATTTTTACAGATAAATACAGACAGAAAACAATGTGTTTCCTATCTGTATTTATTTTTAAAAGCGGAAAAATGCAGAAAATTATGCTTCTTGTGGGTGACTCTCCATGCTGTCTTTCGTGCTTTCTAGGACAAAAGCTGAGCAGATACACAGAATGGGAAGTTAAAAAACAGGTTTTTCAGATTTCCCTGAATACAGGCAAGTGTTAGCATATATTTGTATTATAATACAGATATTTACCCGTGGGTGTAAGGTTTGACTATATTTGGCTGCTTAGTTTACCCCAAACGTGACAGGCAGCAAAGTATGAGTGCATGTTTATCAGTTAAATAAATGTGGAAATATACTCTGTTATGACTTTATTTATTCTCAAAACACAAAATAAATATGGATAAATACAGACGGAAATGTTAAAAAAAAAAAATACCATAAAACCGGGAGCCCTAACCATATTCAATGCTAGACTCAATTATTGAACCCAAATATGGCATTATTTTGGCTGTCTCTCGCCAGAAATTGCCTCTGCTTCAATAGAAGTTAATGGGAGAAATACATTCTCTCAATTATATATTTAAAATCTCCCACTTTCCTCTAATATAACTTTGGCATATATGAGAGAGGTTCTTGCACCGACTAAGAAATGGAAGTCATACATTGACTCAGAGACGGAAGACATAACGCAGCATACATGGCCAGGGAGACAAATTCGCCAAAAATGAGCTTGGGAGGCACACTGTTCCACACTAGGACAAAAAAGTATACACACAACACCACTTAAGGTAAATGAACTATTACTATCCAATACATGTAGAGAGGCATACATGACAAGGAGACTGTGACATGACACTCAAATTCATTGTCCCCTAGACAAAGAGACTGTAATCACTGGACTAAGGCAAAGTGACTCCATGACTGGTACCGCAAGACACTGACACTCCCCTTTTGTACGTACCATTAAGTTTTAGCCAAATTACCAACAGTCATTAAACTTGAACAGAGCCAATGGGTTGTAACTTATGGATGTTCAGCTATATAAACTTCATAGCATATCACTAACTCAAACTTTACCACCTTGCAACACAACACAACACAATACAACATTCTATACTTCATCACATCATACCTCTGCCTGCAACAGGACTTCACTCTTACCACACCATCAACCTCCACATAACATAATCCCTTACACAGTACACCACATCTTTCGTCACTTATACAAATTATACTTTACAAAATCACATTGTTTATTAAAGAATCACCATGTCACACCATTTAACAACTAATCACATCTCGGTCATGCAACGTTCCACACCATACCACACAACATCATCGAAACATAAGATACCACACAAAGTCACACAGTACCAAAACCACACTTACAACAACCACATTGCTCCAACAATGCCTCACTGCATTGCTTAACATAGTGCTACTCCCCAGTGCACATTACAGTAGATCTAGCCACATCATATGAGACAGCATCACATTAAACCACAATATGTCACTCGACACCATACCATATAACACTGTATTAAACCATATTTCAGAACTCCATCCCGTACCACACCGCACAAGACCACACAGTATAACTCAATAAGACAATGCACTTTATCTCTGTCCTTCATATTCGGCACCACTGCAAGGAAAACCACATCAAAGCATGCCAAATTGTGCATCATTACATTGCAACATGACATCCCACACTGGCCCCCAACATTCATACCTTACTATAGGAAATCATAAAATTCAACATTCTCATCAAACTAGATATTTCAGCTACATGCACCAAAATACATCACAGCATACTACTACATATCACACCCACTTCCCCACTCTATAGCATTTGTCACAACAACACCTACTGTAAGCCCACAGCATGCACTTTCCTGGCACATACCTCTGTGCACTAAAATATCCCACTCCACATTACACAATACCAAAATATGTAACATCTCATCCAACCAGTCCACCACTCCATACCACACAGCTTCACAACATCCAACAACTCACCACATGTCCCACACTCCATTGCACATCACACAAAACTGTACAAGACAAGGTCCTCCGCAGCACACCTGAAAACCACATACGACCATGTCACACAACATCACATCACATTGTAGTACAATTCATCACATTTTACTAAACCTCCCCTATGGCACATCATACCACACCAACCTTATCATAAAAATACTCCACAATGCACTCAATATGTAATACCTGTTCTGAATTCCTACACAACACAATACACAACATTGAACCACATTCTATAACACTAAATAACAGCTCCCCATAGAACATCACCCCATAGCTAGGAATAGGCGAAGTGTTAATTATGCCACGGTACTTGTAAGAAATTGGATTACTGGTTGAGGGGGGTGAAATCCTTCTCACGACGCAACCACAATTATTCTCACAAGCAAACCCTAAATTAACCTGTGCACAACCCTCAGGTTGCTTGGCACAGAGCAGTCAGGCTTAACTTAGAGGCATTTTTTAAATATTTATGCAACACTTCAAACAGTAACACAGTGGAAACACACCAAAAAAAGGAGCCCACAAAAGAGTGAGAAAAATAGAGTAGCTTTTTATAAATAATATGACCAAAACAACAAAAATCCAGTTAGTAGAACCAGAGATTTTCAATTTTAAAGATATTAGGGAAAATAGCGCCAATTGTGGACATCTGGTTGCGCCAGACTGGGACAAAGTCACAAGTTCAGGCAGACCGCGATGGAGCGCGGGTCGGCTGCAGTGACCTAGTTAAGCCCCGCTGAACAGAGTCCCTTAAATCCTGGTTTGTGGAGCAGAAGAGATGCGTCGGTTTCGAGATGCAGCGAGGCTGTGGTGCTAGGTCCTGCATCATCATTGAGGATTCCGTTGACCAGGGTTTGCAATGTGAAGTCCTGAGGTGAAGATGTGCTGTACAGGTTGGGGCGATGTGTCAGTTTCCAAGAAACTGCACAGCTGCGAAACGTAGTCTGGAGTCATCAATGAGGGATGCAGCAAGTACGCATTGCGCAGCGGCAGTTCCTATGTGGCGACGGTCTGCGATGCAATGCAGGTCTTGATGGTATTTCCGAACAATGCAGTAGCAGTAATGCATCGGTTCTGCTTGAGGTTGCGCCACACAGCAGAGGAGATGTGTCGGTTCTGTTGGATCTACAGAGGCTGGCAGAGCACCTTTGGCCCAATTCCAAAGGTCCAGGACTGGGGTGGCACCACTTGGCAGGGTGGACTCACAGATGGCAGAGTCAAGTTGCTGGGTCATGGTTGTTGGAGCCTTCTGTTGCTGAGGCTGAAGTCAGGAGGCCAGCTAACTAGCCCTTGGAGTCACTCTGGGGTTCTGGGTTCAAGAGATACAGGTCCAGCCGTTCTCACCCAGGCATAAGGACAGCAGGAAGCATGTCAGCACAGCAAGGCAGCAGCAGAGAAAGGCAGTATTCTGGCAGGGCAGCAGTCTGGCATGGTGTCAGTTCTTCAGCAGCCCATCAGTCATTCTTCCTGGCAGAGTAACCACAGGTCCTGAAGTTTACTGAAGAGTGGGTGTCTGAGGTCCAGTATTTATACCCAGTTGTGCCTTTGAAGTGGGGGAGAATCTTCTTGAGGTTACAAGTAAATTAAATATGCCAATTGAGTATAAGCCAATGTTACTATGTTTTAAGGAGTGAGCACATGCACTTTAGCACTGGTTAGCAGTGGTAAAGTATGCAGAGTCCTAAGGCCTGCAAAAACAAGATCAGCAAAAATGGAGGAGGCAGGCAAAATGTTTGGGGAAGACCACCCTAAGGCTGACGGGTCTAACAATACCCAGTCCATTTTTGTATTTTATGAAGAAGTACAAAGTTTCCTGAGTGTTCCTGAGGGTGAGATTGAGGAACATTGCTCATATCGTCAGTTGGATCTACTGCCCAATAAGGGTGAAACTTCAGGTTGCAGGAAATTGTGTTCCTTTACAGGATATGTGTGTGGCAGTTGGACCTCTTCATCTCCGTTCCTTGCTCCCAGAAGTCTCAGCCTGTAACTTCGAGCAGCAGCGAAAGAAGAGGGAGCGCACTACCACAAAGAAGAAAGGTAAACAGCCTGCTGTGAGTCCAGCATGGCAGCTGGAAATCTCCTGCTACAGTGAAGCGGTACTTACTTTCACTTTTCATTAAGGGAATAAACTTTGTGATCTTCATACATAAAGAAGCTCGCAAACTTTAAAAATAAATTATGACATTGATGGCTGTCAGGTTTCGCAACCTCGTGTCACACTATCCACACCATACCACATCACATCATATCAGACCTTCCCAAAGCTCACCCTCTAAGACATGACCAACCACCCTCTATCATACAGCACAACACACCGTATTATACTGTACATCATCACCTCACACTACTAAAACCCATATCGCAAAGGATGGCACTGCATTTCACCATATTACACTATACGAAACTCAAGAGCCATATTGCATTGCATTATATTCAACATTGTGACGCTCATCATCACATCATACCTCAAGAGGTTGCAACAAACATCACTACAATATATAAACAACCCTCCAAAACAGTTCACAGTACCCATGCAGATCATAAAAGGCTCAAGGGCTGGTTGCATTTACACTTTGGGGTTGAAACTCATTTGCTGTCTCAAGTAAGTATGTGTTTGAAAAAAGCAAACTAAAAGACACTGCATAGGTATAACTGGCTTCATTATTCTATATAGAGGCAAAGGACCAAAAAATGAATGGATTACTGAGTTTTTAAAAACAGTGCTGAGACTCAGTCAAAGGGGAACATTTGGAGAATGAGCAAAGGAAGGAGGATTGGATATCGAGGAGTTTTCGTGCATTCAAACCATCTCCTAGATGATTAACCTCAAACTTCCCATTCACTCACTCTACAGATGGTGGTTGGGAAGCTGCAATTTACCGTGGGATGTACCCCTATCGCACCCCGCAGGGCCGGACAGGCCTTTTATTCCATTGGGCATTTTCCTTGTGGGCTGAAACATTTGGAGGCTGGTTTTGAAAGCCCAACGCCGCTCCTGGTGCCTCTGCCACTTTCCCCAGCTCATCAAAGTTAATTGCAGCAGACACAGGGAGGCTTTCAGAGAGAAAGAGGAGGCGGGAGGTGGAAGATATAGAGAAAGTGATCAGAGATGAAGGAAAGAGAGGAAAGAAGGAGAGAGAGAATGGATGGATGGACAGGTAGAGATTGCAAGAGGAGACAAAGGGAGCGAGGGTTTGGACCGCATATTACTCAGAAAAATATTAAACAGAGAAAGATAAGCAAAGAGCCTTGCATGTTCTATTTTTTGTTATTCTCCCCTAATATGTCAAAAGAAATAAATCAATTGATAACAAATCACATTATTTTTCAGATGTGTTAAAAACAAACAGAACCTAAGCCAATAATTATCAGATGATTAGTATATATGAAGTTGGAGGTAGTCACCTTGCCAGTAGGGAGAAAGGTAATTTCAGTGATCACTTATATCTTATTGCATTTCAGTTTCAGGAAAATCAGGTTTCTATCAAGAACACTGCTTATGGAAACACATTTCCTAAACATTCTCTATGGAAACACATTTTACAAATTCAATTTATAGTAAATAACACAAAATAGAGCGAAATAACAATCATCATATTGTATCTAATGCATTACTTGTGAAACAAAAGTGTGCACAATTAACAGTGGATGAAGCAAGTGTTGATTAGTTGGAACAAGCTATTCCATTGTCAGGCAAATACCCTTAAATGTAGGATTTTGAGAGATTGGGAAAAACACAGGACTTAAGTGCATCCTGAATTACTTCTAACATTCTTTTGGAAGAAGACAGATTGCCTTTTAGACGAGTACAATATTTTGGAAGTATAGATGTACAGGTTGCAAGAGTTCAAATGTTTCTTCCGTATACTGTTGTGAAAGTCAGGGCATCTGTGACTCAAACGTTTCACTCAATTGCCTTGATTGTTTTTTCATTCCTTTGATAGAGCTCTTTTTGGGAAATAGGAATTCTCTTTTGCGCCAGGAGGTTGGTGTTGAATGTTTCGACCCCTTCTTGTCCATGAGTCCAATTAGGACAGAAAATTGGTAGAGCCTGTGTGTGATACAGAAAGGGAAGTTCATGTTAAGAACCATAAGGCTTGGTGGAAAGCACCTATGAGTCTAAAGTGCTAGTGTGGCATACCTTCTGCAAATTAAAGGTGAGGAATTACCCTCAAAGAAAAGGGGAACCAATTCTGTGGGAAAGGCAAGTGGAGTGAATTGTTTGCAAAGTAAAGAAAGATTAATTGCATCCACCATTGTGTATGGTTTTGTAATGGTTTAATAAGGGCCTGTCCCTTTAGTTGGCATAGTGTTTTTGCTGGGTGCCTGATTTATATGCAGAATGGTTCTTGAAAAGGCCTATCGGTGTGTCTACTGTCCATTTCCGTTTGGGATCCGGGCTCGCAGAGAGCTGGTTCGAGGTGTGGATTTTTGAGGAAGTAGCGTCAAGATACACAGTGATATTATCACAG
This sequence comes from Calotriton arnoldi, assembly GCA_963921515.1. Classification (NCBI taxonomy): domain Eukaryota; kingdom Metazoa; phylum Chordata; class Amphibia; order Caudata; family Salamandridae; genus Calotriton; species Calotriton arnoldi. The sequence goes on along the minus strand of CAWUFW010004614.1, from coordinate 533,177 downwards.
GACATGCTGGGATTCATATTTTTTTCTGGGTGAGTGGTGTGTTCCTTCTGCACTAAGTATGGATTTTGGCTGTGGGTAGGGTCTTATCTGAGCTTTATTTGACGCTGGAATGCACTTATGTATGGTGTTTTTAAGCATCTCAGGATTGTGGGAATTGTAGTCTAGAATCACTTGCTCAGCCAAAGGTCAACATTAATTAGGAAGCTTCCCACAGTGCGTCAATTATGATGATGTGTGTGCTGAATGGCTATTAATCTAAGCTGAATAGTGATGGGCGCAATGGTATCTTGGTGACCTAGGGGAATTTATCACAGGTCAATGTATTGTTCTAAAGGTTTAGCAAAATGCATGGGGCATGGTCGAATTTGACATTCTGGAATTCTGAGGCTTTATTAACAACTCTGTAAAAAGTCACCCAGCTTAAGATGAGGGTGGCTTCTTTTTTCAGGAGAAGGGATTTGGTATTACCTCCTCTTGGATCTTTAGATATCACTTCAAGTACCATCCACATTAGATCATTTTCACCATTAGAGTTATTTATGAAGAGTTTTACCAGGAGTGCTGATGATGTGTTCTTACAATGAATTCTAGTTCTATGTTGGCCTATCTGTTTATGTATTTCCTGATTCGTCTTGCCAATAAAAAATTTGTTGGAGGGGCAGACATTCTTTACAGTATCTTTTTCATTTTGCAGGTTGAAAAGTTTAGGTGGACCCTTTTTTTGTCTATGTGAGAAAAAAATACTTTGTTCAATGGTCTGTTGGCAAACCATGCAGCCACCACATCTGTGGTGTTTCTTTATGGGTTGTAGCTTCTAGTGTAGATCTCTATTAAAAAATAAGAACAGCATATAAGAACAGAGCACATAGATATGACAGCTTCCATCCCAGAAACCTGAGAGACAAACTACCACATGAACAATTACTCAGGATTCACCATAAATGCACCACAAAAGAAAGGTAATATGAACATGCTACTCATCTGTTAGGGAAAAAATATTAGAAGAACTGACCAGCAGACAGTACCCTCCAAAATTATAAAATGCTTTCTTAAAGCTTCATGGTTCACACCGCAAGAAGATTTACTGGAATAAAGATATAAAAAAGAAAGACAATATCATCTGCATTTCCAACTTCAGCCTAAGCACCAATCAGTTTAAAAGGTTCAGTCATCAAAATCGACAACCCTGTATTGTAATTTGGAAAAAACATTATTTGTTAAAAAAAAAAAAAAACAGCCAGAGGAACCGTTTAATAAAGGGTTGTTATGTTATGTTAACCCAACTTGTAAAGCGCAACAGCTGCCTCAGCGAAGAGGCGTCCCGGCGCTGCCACCAACAAGACATAGAGGCTAGGCCTAAGCCGGGGGGAAGAGATAGGTTTTGATATCCTTCCGAAACATCAGATAGTTGTCCAGACATCGGATCTGGGAGGGAAGGGAGTTCCAGAGTTTAGCCGCTAAGCTGCGAAACGACCGTTTCACCCGAGGGACGGTAACCAGGCATTGCCCCATGGAGCGCAAAAAGCGCAAGGGTGTATAAGGCACTAACAGATTGGCCAAACTGCCCGGGGAAGAGGTCTTCAGAATTTTAAAGGCCAAGCAAAGGGCCTTGAATTCAATACGCTTGGCCATAGGCAGCCAATGTAACCGTCGAATGGCACCGGTTGTCGGGCAGCTTCTAGGGAGCCCAAGCAGAGCTCTGGCTGCCACATTTAGGACCCTTTGCAGACGCATGACCTCAGCCTTATTTACCCCCAGGTAGAGCGAATTGGCGTAGTCCAGCCTTGACAGGATAGCCGCTTGGACAATCATTTGTCGGGTGGACGGATCAAAGTACCCCAGCAGGGGTTTCAAACCCCGGAGTAAGCCAAAGCACGTGCCTGCCACTTTCTTGGTATGGTCCTGAAAGCTGAGGGTCGAGTCCATCCACACCCCTAGATTTTTCACCACCAACTTAGGGGTGGGTGGACTCCCAAGGATATTCGGCCACCATTGCTCACTCCAAAACTCAGTATCTCTCCCCACCAGCAGCACCTCAGATTTATTGGCGTTGAGCTGGAGACAGTTGGCGGTCATCCACTCCGCGACTGCCGCCAGACCGCTCCTAAATTTGGGAGCATCGCGTGTAATGTCGTCGGAGAGGACCACCACCAACTGCATGTCATCGGCGTAAGAGACAATGGAGAGACCCCAGTCCCTGGCCACCACAGCCAATGGTTGAACATACAGATTGAATAGTACAGGACTCAGAGCAGAGCCCTGTGGCACACCCTGTCTGATAGACTGGACACAAGAGAGAAAAGGCAGAGCGGTCACCTGGAATGTTCTCTCAGAGAGGAAGGATCTAAACCACTCTAGAGCTGAGCCGGCGATACCGGCCTCCTCCAGACGATGTAGTAGAATCTGGTGGGAGACCCTATCGAACGCGGCACTAAGATCTAACAGTATCAGTGCAGCGGTATTCCCAGCATCCAGAGCGGTCCGCAGATGTTCGGTCACAGCAAGTAGAGCTGTCTCGGTGCTGTGACCTGGGCGGAAACCGTTCTGCGAGAGATCCAGGACACCGTGGTTGTCCAAGAATGCCATTAGAATGGAATTAATGTGTGCCTCTGCAATCTTAGCCGCCCAAGGTAAGAGAGAAATCGGGCAGAAGTTTTCCGATTTGGCTGGATCCAGGGAAGGTTTTTTAAGAAGGGGGACCACCATTGCCTGTTTCCACATCCTAGGAACCACAGCAGTGGAGAGCGAGGTATTAATCACCTGGCACAAAGGTGCCAAGAGCACAGGCAGCGAGTTCATGAACTGGTCTGGCTTAAGAGGGTCTGCAGGAGAGCCAGATTTAACTTTGCTGCATAGCAGACGAAGCTCATCCTGAGAGACCGAGGGAAAGGCCGTGAGAGTATGGGTAGTAGGGGGTGTATGTATTGGACTGAGACAAGCAGAAACCAAAGGGAAGGATTTATATATAGTTTCCACTTTCGCGACAAAAAAAGTAGCAAGGTCCTCACAGTGCAGCTTAGACGTGATCACAGACGCCGTAGGGGTTTTCCTTAGTTTAAGATCGTTGAGTATTTTGAAAATACACTTGGCTGGATTGCTGCTGGACTTAATTTCATTAGCAAAGTAGGCAGCCCGCTCAGATTGTATAGCCCGGTGGTAGCTCTTAATGGCGGCCTGATAGCGTCTCTTAGTTGCAGTTTCACTTTCATTTCATAAGTAATGCATTACATATGAGATGATGAATGTTACTTGCTCTCTTTTCCATGTTTTACTATTAAAGTTGTGAAGTGACACAGTTGTAAATAATGTATAGATATTTGACAAATATTGTGTTCTGGTTCAACTGGTTTGTTTCTTTTGACCTATTGACAAAGAATAAGAACAAATATAGCACACAAGGTTATTTGCTTTTCTTTCTTCAAGCTTTAGCCAAGACCTTTTGATTTAAAAAAATATATGTACAATTTACTTTTTTAAATGGGCTTTCAGCCAGCTTTCTTCATCTATTGGTCTGTTGGTGTGTCAGTCACATTTTGCTTCCGCCCACTACAGCACAAGGCATGGGGTAGGGGATCGGCCCACTTCAGCCACTGGATAACTTTTCTTTAAGTGACTTTCACAAGGAGCACACCCACACAAAAGTTAGTTCCCTTCCGTGCCAATGTTTTTTTTAAATGATTTACTTTGATGATGCCTATGTGTTTAAAGTCTGATGTGACAGCAGGACACTTTAGACCAGATGCCAGTACAGGACACATTCCACGCTTTATCAGATCCTGTCTCCTGCCAATGCTGTTGTACATTCCTTTTGGAGTGTCCTTTGTTTACTGTTTACTGGTATTTCACAGTATAACAGATTGCTTCCATTTGAAACTGTTCTGTATTAAGTTATCGAAAGGTTCAATATTGTATATGTAAATTTATAAGCGGGCAGTTCTTCACAACACGTTTATTCTGGACTCAATTTCACTAATTGTTCTTGAATACATTTTGCCCATGAAGAAAACCAGACTTTATCATGCGTAATTTGCAGTATTTGTAAAAAATATTTTTATTGTTATCTTTCCATTCTTCTTTCTTTCTTTCTTTCTTTCTTTCTTTCTTTCTTTCTTTCTTTCTTTCTTTCTTTCTTTCTTTCTTTCCTTCTTTCCTTCTTTTTTTCTTTCTTGGTGTCTTTATGTCCTTCTTTCTTGCTTTCTGTCTATCATTCCTCTTTCCTTCTATTTCCTTTTTCCTTTCATTCCAGCTTTCCTTCCTTTTTCCTTTCATTCTTCCATTCCTTTTTTTACCTTTTTCTTTCATTCTTTTTTTTTTTTAACATACTGTTATTGAGGTCTTAGATGAGATACAATAGTACCACCATACAAATTCATTGGTTTACAGTAAAGAAATTAAGTATTACAGCGATCCAAAGAATGTAACTGGATGAACCAAACAAGAAACAATAGGGGCACAAAAGAGGTGAAAAGGAATGAGATATCTCTGGAGGAAGGTGGTCCTGACTGGACTGAAACCCCACAAAGCATCCCCGAAATGGTTCCCATATCTTCTTAAGCCGAGCGCATCGCTCATCGATATCGATGACCCGGCACTTGAGGAGGCCCATGTTGATAATTTCATTCCACCAGAGCATACGATTGGGTGCCTGAGCTAATAGCCAATGATGAGCCAGGATCAGTCGAGCTAAAAGGACAGGGAAAAAAAAATGCCGCTCAGATGACCAGGCACAAGAGGTGAATGGCCCAAAACAATTAGTTTTGAGTCCCACCTCAAGGTGATAAGACAGCCAATTAAGATTTTCTAAAACTGTCTGCCAGTAATAAGAGATAGCAGGACAGGTAGCAAAAATATGAACTGTATCTGCCTGGTCCCTGGAACATCGGAAGCACTTAGAATCTTGCTGAAGATCCATTATAAATAAACGATAATCAGTATACTAGAAATCATTAATACATTTGAACTGATGTGTTTTGACCTGAGAAACATTCAAAACTGTATGTGAAAAAACGTTTGTGTGTCTCATTTCATCAGAGGTAACTTGAGCCCCAAGATGTCGGCTCCACTTTTCAGCCATTATCTGAAAAGGATCAGGCCATCGTTGGATCTCAGCCACCTGGATCATTTTGTAAGACAGGCTGATGTACTTTAAGGTAAACGTTCAGGAACAGTCAGCATCATCCGCCTTCAGGCTCCTAATAAAGTGCCAGATTTGCAAATAGCTGAAAAAACCCCAGCTGGGGCAAGAGAATCTCTGGTATAATGGGAAACATCGGTTACATCGCGGTGTTTACACCGCAATACCTTTACAATGCGGGTATTACAACGCAAGTCATTACAATGACTTGCGCTGGATGGCGCTCTAAGCTAAGGAATAGTATGATTTACTATTCCAACACCTTCCCTACTGTAACGTAGGCTGGAGTTGGAATAGTAAATCATACTATTCCTAAGTCCAGCGCCCTCCAGCGCAAGTCGTTGTAACGACTTGCGTTGTAATGCCTGCGTTGTAAAGGTATCGCGGTGTAAACACCGCGATGTAACGTCGTATATTCGGTATAATGCCTCAGAAAAAAGCAATCACCCTCATAAAAAGAACCCAATGTAAATAGATGGGATGCCTGCCAACAATCTATAAAGCTTTCATGCACTTGGCGGGTGGAAATTAGGGTTACAGCCTAAATAAGAATATGCGTTAAAGAGGGTGATCCCAGAGATTCGCCTTTTCCGAATGGCCCAAAAAGAATGGAAGACCCACAGCGTCTTAAAATGAGTCCTCTTGAAGTAGACTGTATCGATGATACCAGTATGTGGGGCGATATCTGGCCCCCAAGGAATATATTCCGGAAACAGACCGCCTAACCACCATGATTCACACCCCAAGACCTTGACAAGTCAGGACATGAACGTCGCTAGATAGTGTGCTCAATCCTTAAATAAGTAGCCAAGTTGACCCATCACATATGATTTTGAGAAGGAGTGATATAAACTCAACTTTGATAAGACCCTGGTCTTAGCGAATATCGCTCCTTCTCGGGATGATAGGCGATGGGTCAACTTTTCTTTCATTCCTTCATTCCTTCTTTTGTTCTTTTGTTTCTTTCATTCCTTCTTTCTTGCTTTCCCTTTTTCTTTCATTCTTTCGTACTTTCCTTTTTTCTTTCATTCCTTTTTTACTTTCTTTCATCCTTTCATTCCTTCTTTCTTTCCTTTTTTTCTATCATTCCTTCTTTTCTCCTTTCTTGCTTTCTATTTTCCTTTTATTCCTTATTTCCTCTTTTCTTGCTTTCCTTTTTTCTTTCCTTCTTTTATTCCTTCTTTCTTTCTTTTCCTCTTTCTTGCTTTCTTTTTCTTTCATTCCTCCTTTCCTTCTTTCTGGCTTTCTTTCTCTCTTGCCTTTTCTCTTTCCTTCTTTCTTGCTTTCTTTCTCTCTTGCCTTGTTTCTTTCCTTCTTTCTTGCTTTCATTTCTTCTTTCCTTCTTTCTTGCTTTCATTCCTTCTTTCTTCCTTGCTTTCATTCCTTCTTTCTTTCTTTCATTCTTTCTTGCTTTCATTCTTTCTTGTTTTCATGCCTTCTTTCTTGCTTGCCTTCCTTCGTTCCTTCTTTCATTCTTTCCTTCCCTCTTGTTTTTCTTTCTTTCTTTCTTTATTTCTTTCTTCCTTCTTTCTTGCTCTTTCTTTCTTTGCTTCTTTCCCTCTTCCTTTCGTTTATTCCTTCCTCCTTTATCATTCTTTCTTTCTTTCTGCTGACAGCCAATGACACAATTGGCTTTTTTAGGTCTGTGTTAGCCAAGACGTTTAATTTTAATAAAATTATGTGTATGACATAGTTACTTATAGGAGTTTTCAGCCATACATCATCCATTTGTGTATGGTTGTGTCATTCACATTTTTCTTCAACCTATTCAAGCATGCATCAAGGGGCAACACATCACCCCACTTTAGCCATTGGCTGACTTCATTATGAGTTAATGCATTTTTAGTAAATTTCCAAGACTCAAACCTGATTGTCCAATTCCAAAGTCAGCAGCTCTGGCTGTTATGTCATATCTCCACCCAAGCTTATTTCATGGACCAAAGGCTGGCGGAGTCCACCAAGTGTCGGAGTGCATCGCATGTGGAGGAGGCACTACACAATTATGCATGACTATAAAACAGTTACTAGGAAGCCTTGAACTCTCACAACACTTGAGATGGTGGCAGTCACCTTGGATGATCGAGAATTACTTGCCTCTGTGTCATGGTTTTGTTGCTAAGCAAATGTGCTGATACTTTGCCACAGCCATGACCCATGCTTTATGGATTTCTACGTTGAACTGGAGTAACAATCTTCTTCTCATCTTGAAAGAATTTGTTGGAAAATCTTTTTGTTACAGAGAAGGATTCTGGGAATTGAATCAAGTGGGAAAACAAACTTGAACTGTTTTCCAACTTACGCTTTTATAGTCAAAGACTTTGGGGGCTATTACTTCCCTTTTGAGGTTTGAATTCCTTTGTGAAGGAACAGAGGAATTCTTGCATCAAGTATTATTGGTTATGATATGCATTTATGTGTATTCAAGGTACAACTTTATTTAGCCGATCATGTATGTGTAGTTAGTTTGGGAATCGCAGAGCATTAATGAATATTAGCTATTTTTCAGTGGTGTTAAAGACAAACAAAACCTAATCCAATTAATATCAGATAATGTGTATATATGAAGTTGGCGGTAGTTATCTAGACAGTAGGGAGGAAGTTAACTTCAGTGAATACATATCTCATTGCATTACAGTTTCAGGAAAATCTGCTTCACATCAAGAACACAAGATTTGCTCATATGGAGAAAACCTCAAGGTATATGATCTTCTCTGTATGAGTTAGATACCGAACACTCATGACAGATTATTAAGTATTTCATACTTTGTCTTTCAAATTCCAACCTGCAGACATCAGTTCCCAGCGGAATGATAAGGCAGAGTATGGTGTCCTGTGTCTCTATTTTCTCTTACCCCATTCCTCTTACCTTGCATAACGTGTATGGTAAGTTGTAGCAGTGATTGGCGGAAGAATGCATCACTTACATTGGATCCATACCTCAAGTTAGTGCTTTATGACACCATGTCTTCCAAACAGTGCACCTTTGTTACTCAAGAGAGAACCCTATAGACTCAAATTACGCTTTCTCAGATTGGGAAGCTGCATGTACTAGTAGGTTCTTCACCAAAGCACGTAGGTAGACTTCCTAGAGGAGTGGCACATCTCAAGCATGACATTCAGCTCCACTCACTTAAGTTTAGGCTACAGCCTCACACCCTATAAATCAAATACAGACACTGGCACAGTTTCTTACTTAGTACCCCCAATATGGCAACTATGGTAATTATATGAAAATACACTAATACTACTTTATCTCTTTTCATTCCTTTGCTTCACTCCATGCTTAAGCATAGTAACACGTTTGCTGCGACATGGGTTGAGTATTGGAAAGGACTATGAAAGCTCACATTGAACCACCTAGCATCTCCCACTGCACTGCAGAATTTCACACCTGGCACAACACAATATCCCAGACTAGATAACATAATTGCTAGGCAACATAATTGCCTATGTTTTTCAGTATTGTGTGAAGTGGGAAAGCGAAGTACATAAGGTCTGTATGGAAACAATTAGCCATGCAGAGATAGTGTGACAATTCCAATCCTTATTTCCAAGCTCAGATTTTCAACAAACAATCTGAAATCATGGTGAAGCTGACATGGTACCGGCAATATCTGTGTTTTCGACTCTCACCTTGCGATGTAGTACTATGTGAAGCAGGAAAACGTGGTATACTAGGCATGTGTGGCAGTGATTAGATCCATGAAGAGACTCTAGTCCTTATGTCTATTCCAAGGAGAACTATAGATCTAGGGAATGTTAGCTGGCACTGCAAAGTCAAGGCTGCCCTGAGATGACACATCAGTGGCATGGTTGTACTGGATTAAATGGCTGTCAGGCATAGGGAAGGGGCAGTGAAATGCACCAGGAAAGAAACAAATAACGAAGTTGATATGATGCAGGGGATCACTTTGGAAAGACTGTTGACAACAAAAAATGGTGAGGATGTTAAAAATCTACTCCCGGGGACATCACTATCATGTGCATGATGCGGGAACCCAAAGAAAGGAAAGTGAATATTGAAATTGCAGTGAAAAATAAGGAGCGGTTAATTAATAGTACAGCAACTACAAGGCATGTCCTGAAAGGTAGGCAGATCTTAAACCGACTGCTTCCAACCTCCGAATTAGAACTGAAGGTAAGACTAAAAAGTGTGTTTCTTTCAACGTGCTCTCAGAATGGCTATTAACACAGATGCACACATTCATGTAAAATACAAATTTTAACAAACTTAAGAAGAAGGGAAATCCATCATAGCATAATTGAGTAGATGATAACAAGGGTTCAAAATAGCTTTCAGGGGCCTTTTGGAGGGGAGAAGGAGAGCAGAAATTGTATTGAGGTCTTTTTGTTTATGATGATAAAGAAGTTTGTCTAAGATTAAGAATGAATGATGGCAATGATTGCCACTAAGGCCCTCATTACGATGGTAGGCGGTCCGCCACAGACAGGCCATTGGTGGCAGTCTGTCCGCAAATCTAGGGCATTGGTCTGACAGCTGCATTACAATTCAGGTGGTTGGTTCGCAGAGGTTGGGGGGTTAGGACCGCTGTCTCCGACAGTATCAAAAAACCCATTGAGACGGCAGTCGGATTCCTTATCCCTACAATGGGGGTGGTGATTTGGATATTCCCCTCCGACTGCCTGTTCATGGCGGTCCCACCACCATGAACAGACAGCCGGAAAGGGACTTTGGAGGCCCCTAGCAGGGCCCCCGCTTCCCCTCGGCCTCCGCTATGTGGCCAGGGGGCACATGTGGTGCCCCCAAACATCCATGCACTGTGTGCCAGGCACCCAGTGCATGGATGTTTAAAAAATCCCTTTTTGAATTGCGGCTTGTACTGCAGCCTTTTTCCGGGCCGCAGTACAAGCCACAATTGAAAAATGGATGTTTCCAACTGCCTACACGGCAGTCACATCCTAATCTGGCAGGTGCGACCACAGACTACTTGTCAGCCGCTCCCAATCCCGCAACAATGGCGGTTGGACGCCCGTCTGACCGCCATCATAATGACCCCCTAAGAGTTAGGTTTCTTAGGATATGTAGCGAAAAGATATTATGTGATACTGACACCTGCGAGTTTACATATAGAGTATTATTCTCAATTAGGATTAATAGAACCTGATGCATTGGTAACAACAGGAACTCAATGTGAACAGGTTTGTGAATGAGGGTAAAACACCATGTCTAGTGGGTGTCTAGTTACAGAGTAGTGGGACTGCATTAATAGAAATAGACATGGGAATTTCTTGTATTATTCCTTTATTAGTATTTTCAGTTCTTCATCAGCATGCTCACAACAGTACAGCCAACATGTATTTTGCTCTTTGGTGGCATGCAAGCCTGAGGATTTTTAAAAACTGAAAAAGTGAGTATGAGTTGCAAGTAATTACATTTGTTCTGTACAGTCTGTTATAATACCTTGGCCCTGCTCCTCGGTGTACACTCTTAGGTGGCACACAGAAAACGTGATAAAGTACCTCTGGCCTTGAATGGTGCAAAAAATGGTAACACTGGGAAACATGTAAAATATATAAAGAAAAAAACAAAAGAATTGGGACAGTCATATAGTTGGAACAATGAAAGTGGAAAAGGCCTTATAGGTATACGAAAAAGTGGCTTCCCTGTATCGTACCTATTGTTTGTATACTTTACATACATTGGAGAGTCATTGATTGATAGTGGGGGGGTGAGTAGTAAAGGAAAGTATCATAACCAAGATACCATTAGCTCGAAAATGGCGTGGCTAGTGGCTGGGATTGTAAAAGGAGTGGGGCAGAAAACTGGAGTCTAACTGCTTTTGGACCCAAAAAGAGATGTGGTCTGCATTTCATTTTGGTTCCAGCAACAATAACTTTTCTCTATTCCTCTATTATGTAACTAGATACTTACAAGACATATGGGGCCTGATGTACAAATATTAGGAATACCGATTTCCTAATTGTGACTCTCTCTGAATCACAATTAGGAAATTGGTATTCCTAATCTATGAAACTCATTGAGTTTCATTTAGGGATTCCTTGTGGATTGCAAATTTACCTACCTCAAGAGTATTAATGAGGTAGGTCGCAGTTTGCGTCCGGTTAGAAATCACAGCCATCATAGGTCACCATGTCTATGATTGCTTTTTAATAAAGTAATCTTTTTTTTAAATGAAGTCCGCTTTACTTAAAGGAAAACGAGATTTGTTTAAAAAGAAAAAAATGAATCCTGGAAGTTTCATTTTTAAAGTGTAGGCAGTGGTTCGTGGGACCACTGCCTGCCAGTGCTTAATTAGAGCCGGTGGTTTCCGGTGCTCAGCACCAGCACTTAATCATCAACACCGGCGTTTTTCATGAGCACCAGTTAAGGGCACATTCATTTATGGTAGGCACGGGAACATTAAGGGATTTGCCCAGAATCACAGGATGTTGAGCCGACGCTGAGACTCCAACCTGGTTCCCCAGCTTGAAAGTCCATTATGCCATATCCTCTCCCCACTTTCATGCTTAGTAGATGGTTCTTTTTAGTCGGCGCTAACAGGAGAAATGGGCTGGTGCAAGCTGCCTCTTGACGAGAGCCCCGGCACTTGTTTTTTTACAAATGAACCACTGCTGCCTGCTTGTAAAAAATATTATTATTTACATTCTTAGAGGGTAAGGGGTTTCTCCGGGACCCCTTCTGCTTTGCTAATGTTTTAAACTGGTAGTAAAGTATTACTGTTTTGCAACTGAAATTCAGTGGCAAAACAGTAATACATACCATACCGATTTGGTATTTGGAAGAGACTCCTTAAACACACCCCTTCCAAATATCGAATCGCAAATGCAAAATGTGATTTAGCAACAAGTTATTGAATCGCATTTTGTACATCAGAAAAAGCATTTTTCCGGTCGCAAATGGTGCGATTATATGAATCGAGCAGTTTGCAACCTGAAAAATGCTTTGTACATCTGCCCCATGGTGTTTTGCACTCATCGTAAAATTGTTCTTATAATAATATGAGTGAAGTGGGCTTGACCCATACCCTAGTGTATTAATTACATCTCCTGAATTATTCTTGCTCTAATTGCTTACGAATGGAGGATAAAGGTGGCTGGGCCCTTCTCCTCATTCTGTAGAAACTCAAAGTGGGCAGGCAATACCAAGCTCCGTTAGATGCGATTGAATGTAAGAAAGAGAAGACAAGATGCTATGCCTTCTCATGTTACTCTCCTAGGATGTGTAGCTTCCTCTCCATTTCCATCAGTGAAGCACCCTCACTCGTCCTCTCCAGGCTGAACTGCATATCCCCGTCTTCAAGCAACACCTCATCCATGGGTACCTTCCAGATGATGAACCCTAGTTGGTCAACCCTGTGCCCTGTCTATGTTCTCTCCCTCACTCCTATCCTTTGCACTCCTTCCATCTAACTCTGCATTAGTGCTCCACTGTTTTGTATCTGCTTCACTATTTAAATCCCTATGCATACCTACATACTATCAAAGAAGAGAAGACAATACAAAAATGGAAGACAAGCACCCTCCTTCTCCGAAAGGAAGCGACTAAGAAATAAGAACACATAGAAGAAGGCAAAATCGACCATTAAAATGGAATAAATCATAAACTTAATCTGATTAAAGTGACTAACAAATGAATATCTGAGGTGTTATCAAGTTGAAATGACCGGCTCCTTGTGAGTTGTTCAAAATTAGAGTGTCATACTGGGCAAATACAAGTTAAAAGCACTATCTGTGCAGTGCAAGACAATCCTCATATTTGGCTTTGCCATGGTCTTGGTGGCTTTAAGAAAAGTTGGCGATGGCAATTCGGCAATAGCGACATCAGGAACAAGAAAGGAACGTAGGGTTTGGCATCTACCTACAATTAAGGGGAATTAGAGCATTATAAAAGTCATAAAAAGCAAACATTCTTGATCATCATAACCTGGACGTTTCTCTTTTCAGTGTCTGGAGGCCAGAGAGCTCACAGCTGAAAGCTAGAGTGCTGAAGCAAGAGAAAGGATCAGTCTGATTTCTAGGACATACTGAACATTGAATCACAACTGAGACACCATTGGAGGAGGCAAGCTGGCATAAGAGACATGCAGGAAAGTCTGAGACTGCTTAAACTTATGATATTAAACAGAATATATTACATTCATGTGAAGCTGAGTAAAACAAAGCTTGCTTGGAACCCCACGTGATTGGGGTGTGATGAATAGGTGGAAACTCTCCTCCATATATTGTGAAAATGCCAGGTGATATGGAGATTTTATGGGAGAGTAGAATATGTGTTATCTGGAGCACTGTGTTGGAAGTTAATGAAACGGCTGAAACTAGCAATAGGTGCATTTGAAAAAATGGATTTCGCTAGATATTTATTTGGGAGTTTTTTGTAAAGTGCTATATGTACCTTTCGGTTACTTCAGAGATCTGACAGAGAAGGCTAAAACTACATTGTGATGAGAGGAATGGGATGTGAGACTCCAATTAGGCATGATGAGTAACGATGTCCTATATTTCTCAGCCATGACCTTTGTTCTAAGCTGACGTAAAAAAAATCAAGTCCAAATATTTTAGGGTTCAAGTGCTTCCCGATCTGCTGGTGATTTTCAGCTCTCATTTTATGGTTGAGGGTTTTGTAAAGCCAAAGGCCTTAACACCCACTGACCTGTATCTGTGTTTACTCCTCTTGAAATATTTCTGGTTGATCAGATAAGTGAACAGTGATCAAAGATTTCTGTTTTGTGCAAATTGTTGTAGGTATAGTGGGCCTATGATTCAAGATGCTCTATGGGCCACCAACACAACTTTGGATTTGATCCTAGCTTCAGCTGACACATGAAGAAGGGCTGTAAGGATGGAGTGATATGGAGTAGGAGTCAAAAGGTATCCTCAGGTGCTTTACTTTTCATAAGGCTGACAGTGGCATCCCAATACCATGGGGTCAACTGAAGAGTAGTAAATTTGACTCAGAATCTTCCATTATTAGGATATCTGCCCTGGAAGGATTCTGCAATACTCCTGCTTATGGACAACTCAATTGAACTGATCTCAAATTTTTGGGGGCAGATTTTGAGAAATGTTTGGTTCTATGTTAGGTACAGATAATGCTCCTGCAGTGCTCCAACCTTTCCCACAGTCCTGTGTGGCTGATAGTGTTAGAGGCATCAGAAAGGTCAAGGAAAATACAGGCTGTTTTTTAGGTCTCGCTGAAGACAGCACATGCTCTGCCGTTCGCAAGTCTCTTGTACAAAAAAATACTTAAAAAGGGCTTAGAGCCCACCCATTACTTACCATTACTTACCATTGTTTGGTTTCGATGTCACTCTCATTTCCTTACTTATCATAGGTCAGCGCCTCCTGTTTGTTCCCTGTCTATGTCGGGTTCCGTGGAGCATGGACCAAGCACAGCTTTCTGTCTGCGGCCAGTGTCATTCTACTGGCTGCGCGCTTGCAGAGGTACTTGTATATCGTATAGTGTAGCACTTCATAAGAGTGCATCCTTTTTCAGGCCGTCTCTCCCTCCCATCCCTCTCACTTTCCACTGTTGCTTGCCCCTGTCCCTCCCACCACATATAGGCTTAAGAGCATGCCATTGCATGCATGGGTTGGGCACTCTGGTATGTTTTTGTTGTGGACTTTTTTTTCAAGGGTGTGCTCTGCTGGCTGACAGGGTTGATCCCAGTTGCCATTTAAACACAACAGGGGCTTCCTCCTCTCCATCAAGGCTGGAATTATCATGTACTCCTACCCCAAAAGTCCCCTCCCCCTTCAATTCAAGCCATTTCCTTTTAAATTAGTCAGGATTAGAAAAGACCTGCCATTTTCACCCTGTTTTCCAAGTTTATATTTCAAAGGGATCACATAGACACCTTTTAAAAGAGGAAAAGTAGGTGTGTGCCCCCTGGGAGTTCAGAGCATTTTTCAAAATATCAGACTTATGTGTGTTTTTTGGGGGTTGGGGGAAATTGTTTTACAGTGATGACATACCAACCAGCCGCGGCCCATGCAGGTAAGAGCGGTGGGGCGGTAGTACTGGATGGGGGGGATTTCGACAGACGACCACGAGGGAAAATAGAAAAATTTGCCTGCATGGGCCGCGGCTGATACCAACAATCATTTTTATTGGGGTCGGGCGCTATCATGTGCTATTAAAAATCTGCACATGGTGTTTAGTTTCAGATCCCAAAAAGATTTCTGGGGGGGGGGGTGGGACATTTCATTGTTTAGTGGCTTCTTAAATTTTGCTACACTTAATTATAAAATAGTGATGTTTGCATGTTTCTAAGTCAGAGGCAGTAGAGGGGATAGAAAGTTGGGTGGTAGTGGGGGCCTGAGGGAAGAGGAGGCATTGAGAAATTGGTTGGGAATGAGATCTTTGACTACAGGTTTCCATGACAGTCGAGCCTCATGTCGGAGACTGAGCTGAGGCTGGAGCTCCTCCTACTGCGACCTGCTATTTCAGAATTTCAGCTCAACTAGTCTTACTTTTTCTTTTATTTGGCTGTGCAACATGGCTAAAAGTAAAGGAAATAAAAGTGCTATGAAGCTGTGAATGTTAGCTGTGTCCTACACTTTTTTCCTTTACCTTCAGCCATGTTGCACAGCGGGCGCACTGTGACTTGGTCCCCCAAGTACACTTTGGCCACGCTGCTGTGAAAAATGGCTACAAATACATTGACAAAGCCAATAGATCTCGTATAGCAAGACCAATTCATTTTGCCATCTATGGAGCGAAGATGCTTTTCCCTAATACTTTAATCCAGACTGGTCTTTGTGGCGAGGCGGTTTAGTTCCACGTACTCTTAAACTTGTCTCACCACTTTACTGTCCATGAATCTGCTGGGAAAAGGGATTTAGAGATGGATCAGTTGTCTTCCAATATTCTTGTTTCAGTATTGTTATTTTCAAAAGGAGGGTCTGTTGGCATATGTCAGAGGGCAGGAATAACTCCATAAAGGAATTAACCATTTACAATGTTCTCATTCCTAATAGGAAGAGGGGAAAAATTGTTTGAAGCATGTGCCTGAGAATCGGTCCATTAGAGAGATGGACACTTAAACCATTAGGGCTAAACTTATAATTTCTGCAATGTATAAGGGTTTAAACGCAGTAAAGAATGAGTCTACAAAAAGAGAGGAAATAGGAGTGTAGAGAGGAATTTCAAGTGTTGGAGATGGAATTGCAAATCTTTGCAATTTTTGACTCGAAGACCTCAAGAAAATGCTTGCACAGTTGTTAAAGTTTTCAAAGTTTTTAAGTTCAACAATTCCAGATAGATATTGAAGATTTCCTGCAGTTTATTGAATGCCTCCACAATGTGGTTGGTAGGGCTGGCCTTTTTGGTTCTCTTTACAGCTTTGCGGTGACCTCATCTATGTCTCCAGTAGCCTTCTCAGTCTGTAGGTGCTACGATGTCTAGAGCGGGTGATAATGTTGGGATAGAGGTTGTCAATCAGTTTTAGGGTTACTTATTATGGATGAGGTTTTTTTAGCAGCACTGAAGAATGCCTCAAACTCCTCTGTGCTTACATTCTTAACATGCATTATGGGATGGGGGGTGTTGTTTGTAATGGGGGAGGGATATACTGTTTTAGATTTGACAATCTGACTGAGACAAGGAAATTATCAAATATACATGTGGTGCATCGCCATGTTGAATGTTTCAATATTGTGTATGTATGTCTATTGTAATACTTGCATATTGTGAACTTAACTGGGAAACAACAGAATGCTGAGCAAGAAAGAGAGCACTGAGAATGATACAGTTGTTTACAAGTGGGCTGCATCAAGTAGATCAAATATACTGAACTTAATTCTCCTAGAAGATCTGTGTTTTCGTTTTCTCCGTGAGTTACAGAATGTTAGAGCTCCTATGCCAGTGGGAATATTATTCCAGATACTGAGAAGTCCTATCTATTTGTTTTTTCATGCTTGCACCTTTTCATCTCAAAGTTTGGTGTGGAGCTCTCCAAGGTTATTAGATTCTTGGCCCGGTATGTCAAAGTGTCATTTCGGATTGTCTTATAGATGATACAGCTGGTCTTGAAGATGGTTTGGGATTTGAGGGGGAGCCACTGGAGTTCTTCAGTGCAGTAAAGATTTAATCAAACTACTTCAGATCCTTTATGAGACACTGCTGTATTGAAATATGCTTCTGGAAGAAAGGGTTTCATTTTCATTTGAATTAGAACAGTTAAAATGAAGTCTTAGTGGTCTTTGACTGTGAGATTTACCTTGAGGGTGAATGTAAATGATTTTGTGTTTGTAAATCTTTGACCAAAGCTGTCTAGTTTACTCTGTGAGAACCAAGCTCGAACCTGTGGTTGTTTGGCACTGTTGTTGAACCAGAGGAATTTAGTCTTTATTGAGTTGAGCTTCAGGTAGGTACTTGGCATCCAATCCAATGGCATGCCAAACTACGATGTAGCCTGTGTTCAGCTTTGTGATTTGGCCAGCCAGCGCTCGGCTAGCTGAGGGTCTGTATATTGCTAAGGAGGTCTATTCCTAGTTTTGAATCTGGCCAGTCTACCCATTGATTGAAGTCTTCCATGATCAAGAATTGGTTGCTCTATGACTAAAGTTATAAAGTTAATGTTGCCTTCTTGCGGTCACTGCATCACTGCTGTAATGATACAGCTGTTGAGGTTGACAGTGTACAAAACATTCAAATGATGTGAATGACATATAGGGAGTTACGTTGCATAGGTTGGCACCATTATTATCCTCTCCTATCTTTTTCATTCTTGAAGATAATTTGTGGCTCAGTGGAAAGAAGTTGTTGAATGTGGGCAGTCTAAATGTTCTGAGAGAAAGGATTAGTTCAACTGTGTTGGTTATTGCAAGAAACACAGAGAAAACTGTATTACTGTAGGAGGTTCCTGCTGCAGGAAAGTCTCCTTTTCTGCGTGGTCACACTGGATTTTTCGCTTTTTGCTGTACCCTATATTTTTGCTGGCTTTAGAACTCTAACCTGCTAACCAGTGGTAAAGTGCCTGTGCTCTTGGTCAAATTGGCATATTCCTAATTGGTATATTTAACTTGCCTATACATTTTTTCTATATGGTATAAACTGTACCCAAGGCCTGGACATTAAAGACCACTAGCGGACTGTAGCACCTATTGTGCCATCCACTACAGTGCAAACATAGCTTTAGTCCTACCATTCTAGCTTGACTTTAGCAGTGTAAAAACTACAATTTGACCTGTCAAAATAAACCCTTTCTGACAGGTAAAGACTTTCCTTTTAAATATTAATAAGTAACCCCTATGTAGGCCCTGTAGCCCACAAATCAGGGTGCATGGTATTAAGAGGGAGGACATATAGGAACTTAATGTTGACATATTATTACAGTGACTAGAACTCAAAAGCTATATTTCACTATGGCAGGACTAGCCACCCTACGTGGAAGATTAAAAATCCTAATGCTGTATCTCAGTAAAGGGACTAGGTAGAAAAATAATTAAAAACCTATTTTTGATAGTTATTAAAAATAAAATTCATTTGAGAAGTGAGCTTTTGAATGAATATTAAGGAAAAGTAACTTTTGTAAAGTTACCCTTTACCTGTCTGAAATGTCAGACGGTTAATTAGAATTATCCTCTGCTAGCTCTGAGCCAGTGATTAGCCTTTGAATAGGTGTGAAAAAGGTCTGAAGTTCCTCCCAGGAACAAGCAATAGGCTGTCCTGAATGGGCAGAGATGACTTTTCTGTCAGAATAAGCAGGAGTTGGCTCCTTTTGACAGCACAGTGTCAGTTTCTGCTTGACAGATCTGCTGAACCATATGTACCAATTGGAAGGGAGAGAACAGGACGCCAAGACAATTTGTGCAAATCCACTGTCTGGTTTCTGAAGAAACCTGCTTTCATTCTACCAGATGTCTGTCTCTGGGAATATTGTGGGTACAGTGGCTGCCCCAAAATGGATTTTAGTGTTAATTGTGGGAGGGCACTAGGATTACCATAGTACGTGCCCCCCACACACACCCATCCCTCAGCAACCATGTTTAGTATGACTGAAGACCTTTGCCATCTTGAAAATGCCCAAAGTGGGTAAGGTTGGGTCAGGAACCTTTACCTCATTGGTTAGTGTGTGTCCAGGATTAATTCCCACCCACTAGTTCATGCCAGGCATAAATGTGGCATCTCCAGGCAATCACTTAAAAACACTGCTGGACCTGCAGAAGAAAAGAAGATGACTGAACCTGCTGTTAGTGACCGAAGTGGAAACCCTGGAGGACTGAACCTGTTCCCTATTGTACGTAAGACAAAGATGTGGACTCCAAGGCTCATTAGGCTGACCTCCTGCCAAGGTACAGGGATGCACTAAGCTACAGGAGGCCTTTCCTACAATTGCATAGCTGACCATTGGCAACTGGAGCTAGACTGGACCTTGCTGTTGTCCTCTGCCTACCCTATGAGTCTCAAAGTGCCTCCCATTAGGTCCTGGGGGGCTTTAGGAATGTACCATTTTGGTGGATTGGGAATTAAAGGACTGTGTTTATATCTTGGTGGTAAGGATACTCAGTTGCAATGGCAACAGAATATCATTAGATACTCCATTGCAACGGAGTATCCTTACCACCAAGATGATGGTCCATCCACCTGATTTCAAAGTGGACAGACCATAGTACATCCTCTGGCTGTCGAAAGACCCCTCACCGCGAGTCAACTTCCACAGATCATCCCAAGGATGATAAGACAGAAGTCCTCATCCTTGGGAACAACAACGCGCATTGAAACGACGTTGGTGGCAACTGAACTCGGCCCATCACCTGCCCCAACAGACCACGTCCGCAACCTCAGCATCCTCTTGGACAGAAAGCTATCTATGAATAAACAGGTAAATGCAGTCTCATTCACCTGCTTCCACACCCTACATATGCTCCGCAAGATCTTCAGGTGTCTCCCAGTCAACACCAGAAGGACCGTCATGCAGGCCCTCATCACCAGGAGGCTGGCCAACAGGAATACACTCTACATAGGAATCACTGCACACCTCCTGAAGAGACTATAGACTATACAAAACTCAGCAGCAAGACTCATCCTTGACCTCCCCAGACAGGCCCATATCATACTGCACCTCAAGAAGCTACACTGGCTCCAGATCCAGAGGAGATACCAGGTCAAGATGTTGACCCATGCATACAAAGCCCTGCACAATGAAGGACCAGCATACATCAACAAACGCATGACCTTCCACCAACCAACCAGACACCTACGATCTGCCTCCCTCTTCCTTGCACACACCCCCGGCTCCACAGAGGCAACAGTGAAGGATGCTCCTTCTCACACCTGGCAAGTAAAACTTGGAACAACCTTCCCTTGCACTTCAGGACCGCCTCATCGCTCCGGGAATTCAGGAAAGGACTCAAGACCTGGCTGTTCAAATGAACAGTTCACCACAAAGCAGCTAGCAACTCCAGTGCCTTGAGACTCTCACGGGTGATTTGCTGCACTTTATAAACCCTGATTGATTAATTGATAGTTTGGCCACAGTGGAGACTACTCAGTTTCCACCATGGCCAAACTCCTCCGACGACCAAAGGAGTAAAGGCCATCGGAGAATTGGCTATTTGTCTGCCCACCTAATTTAGATGGGAGGACATATAGCTATTCTTTACAGTCCGTCAGCACCAGGCAAGTCCTGGAGGTAAGGGGCACTAAAAAACAAAAAATGCCCCTTCGTCATGGGAGATAACTCCTATGGTGAGGGGGCATTTTATTTAATTTTCACACTCTTTCATGCCTTATTTTTTGTTCTCTCCTCTCTGCTACCACCCTTCCTAGATCGCACTCTCTCTATAAACCGGATGGCATCTGTGAGCAATTCTCAAGCATATTTTACAATCAGGACAAGTATATTTTAACACCTATTATGATCAATACAGTGAAACTTAATGTTTCCCTCAAAGCCTAGCTATTTTAACTCTTAAAAATGTTGGTCAATCCATTAGTTCAACAAAGTTTCTCCATTAATATCATATTACCAGCAATTATACCATCATCAACCCTTTCTCCTGCTCCAGATTCTGTTGGAGAGGGTGGATTGCTAACCCATTACGGTGATGACAATGAAGAGCAGTCCCTCTTGGCGTGATTTTATAATTATTTTTTCTTTACATATATGAGGAAGCAACAGGGAACCATGCTAATGTCATGCAATGCCCTCTGTACAGTTGTAATAAGGAAAAGTAAATGATTGTTAAAAACTTGATGCTGCAGCGTGTCAAAACAGTAATTCATAATCTGCATTGTAAATCAGACAGTTGTTAAAAAATGAATCCTAAAAGATCCATTCGAATGGTTCATTTCTGGGAACATTTACCTGGGGGAATCCAATTCAGAAGCTTAGCTTTTACAAACAAAACGCAGTTTTGGTTGTCTCTGAAGATCACACAGTAAAGGACTAGAGTGTAAACCTTGATCATAGAATGTGCCATCAGCGGGCACCAACAGTGGTGGACAAACACGTTTAGAATTGTTCACATTTGCAATGCAGCAGGTTGAATGTGCGACTGAAATTAGTTCTTGACCGTTTTGCTATAAATTCTAGAGTTAGAGGAACGCGCCAGCTGTTGACTTTTCACTCATGAGTAAACCCTGTAGAGAAAGTAATTTTAGCCTGAAAAGAGTTTTTGTAAACTATGAGCTCAATTAGATGGTTAATTGTGTTTTAAAACAGTTGCACAGATGTGATGTTACATAAAGCACATATATGTTGTCATTTTTAGGAACGTGATTATTTATTACTGGTTTTTATTAAACAGCCCTTTCCTTTGCAGGTCTGACAGTTTTACAAATTGGGAAAGTGGTAGGAAATAAACTGAAACCGCAAAATTCTTCAAGTATGTAACAGCTAAATTGAACACACGTTTAATTATTCATTTTCTACCAAAATAAGGTAATGGGAGATTTCCGACAGAAAAGTAGATGTCTCCGAGCACCATCTCGTTGGAGATCTATCTGCAAATGGTGCCCCGACACTATTAAAAACCTCAAAGTGTTCTAGAATGTTTACAATCTTAGATTTGAAAAAAAGGATGCTTGAAACGATGGAGAGGTTAGACATCATGGAGAAACATGCATGGTAAGGTGATGTTATACACAGGAAAGAACTCTCCTAATTTTTTTAACATTCCAAAAAAGGATGCAATCCCCACTCTCATCTTATAGCAAATTTAAAATCTTCCTGAAAAACAGCTCAACTATACCACATATTTTGCTCATTCATGCTACCTACTCTGTAGGATGTCTGGTTTGGCGCTTACCTCGTAATGAAAAGACCCATGCCCTGCTCCAGTGTGCAAAGTGTATGCAGGGATTATGAGCCATTCACATCAGCATCAGCTATCTTGTATTCCTGGTTCCCCACCTGGTTCTTGGGACCTGGAAACCCTATTTACTTACAACATGCATCGCTCCAATAATGAACAGGCTGAATGTGATACTCTCAAGTCTATTTACACTAACATCCCTAACACAGCAGGGCATGAGCAATTCAACAATGAGCTATGTACAATGTCAAGGCCATCAGGATCAGCCATGTAAACACTGATGGGACCTTTCTGAAACATATATCTTCCTTCTCATTCACACATTCTCGTGTGAATCACTCTAACACTTTATGTATTATTATAGCTCTAAATCTCACAGAGGGATGCACCACCTCACTCCCTGGCAGTTGACCATTGTATAAACTAAACTTGGTATGGATTGGTAGACGTACTCAGTTAAGTGGCACTTGAACATGTGAGCTGGTTTAAGTTCATCCCACCTGAGCTCACAAAAGGTCCACCTAATATTTGCACTCCTAGAGACGCTGGCTGAGAAGCATACAGCTTTCTGACTAGGTCAGCCCAAAAATATCATTTTACCATTATATTGTGGTCAAAATATTGTCACTGTAAAAATAAATAAAATATATATTAATTGAGTAATTTATTAATGATAAATTAATTAAAAATAGGAAATTAATGGATATGTTTACTTGATTTTATATTATATAACTAGCCTGTGTAATTTTAAATTATTAAACTATTTGTTTATATGTTTTTTAGAAAAAATAGCGAATTAATATTTTTATGGGTTGTCGGTATCTATTGTATTTGTTTTTGGGTAGTGTGATTTTAAGCTGTATAGAAATTATCGTTAACTGTTTCATGTGGTAAATATGTAATATGTGACCTGGTGATTTCTTCTTTATCTCTGTGTATGCTTTTAGAATAGTTTTTTTAAATGTGGGGTTTTTGGGTTATGGGTGAGTAGCATTTTTAGTAAAATGTGTTACTTATATAAATTGATTTATTTATTAATTATGTTACTTTTTCACCTAAGAATGCTATTTAACATGGTTATTATTTAAACGTTTTGAATTATATGATTATGGCCCAGATTTACCAAGATTAAACGCAGAGCAACGCAGCAAAGCAAGTTGTTGCGCTATGCTGCGTCAAAGTAGAGAGCAGGAATGCACCATATCAAATAAGATATGGCCCATTCCTGCTCCTTCTCTCTGCACTGGCACACACAGTGCAGCCTAGCACAAACGCAGGCACCTTTGCGCCATGGTGCAAGGTTGCCTACATTACAGGCAGCACTGTTTTTGTGCAGGAAGGCACACCTTCCTGCACAAAAACAACCCTCAGAGGTATTTCCTCTTTCTACATGTGCATAGAAAGAGGAAATAATGAGGAGACATAAACATATTTCTCATCATTATGCCTGTGTTGGGAAGGCCTACCATTTGGATGAATTCCCTGTTTTATTAGTCTTAGTAAATCTGTAAATGCGCCAAAATCCATAGGTGGATGCGTGGGAACACCCACTCCCCGCACATGGAATGCCTTCCCAACGCAGAATAATGAAAGGCAGCGACTTGTACTGCCTTGCGTTACTCCAGATATAATAAGGCACACAGAGCCACACAAGGTGGCTCTGCGTGGCTTAGTAAATCTGGCTTAAGCCAGTGCGCTGCTCTGCGTCACCTAGCGTGATGCAATGCAAGGGCTTTGTAAATCTGGCCCCAAGTGTTTAAGTTTAAAAAATATTTTATTATTTTTAGTGTGGATTATGGGGCATATTAGGGGGATGGGTGGGTAATTTTTGTCTTAATTATAGCTAATTGTTGTTATTTTTTTATTTTAGATGTTATGTTATGTTATATGGATATTTCTTGAGCGCACGTTCACCAACGGTCTCTTGGCACTATGAGTTGAACAGAGATGGTTCGAAGCCGGAGCAGTTTAATTATGAGCTAAAGTAAAGAGCCAGGTTTTGAGCAATTTTCTAAACCGTACATAATCTTCTTCAAGTCTCAGAGTAATCGGCAATGAGTTCCACAGTTTCGGGCCCAGTGTAGAGAACCGCGACCCTCTAGTGCGTTTACGTCTGAATCTCGGTACAACCAGTTGATTCAGATGCATAGATCTAAGGGTGCGCTGGGGGGCATACTTGCTGATTCTCGATGAAATATAACTGGGACCGGTACCCTGGATGGCTCTAAAAAGGATACACCCTGTTTTAAACATAGTTCGTTGCTCCACCGGAAGCCAGTGGAGTTCTTTCAGCAGTGGGCTAATGTGACATCGT
The DNA here is from genome assembly GCA_963921515.1 of Calotriton arnoldi. Taxonomy (NCBI): domain Eukaryota; kingdom Metazoa; phylum Chordata; class Amphibia; order Caudata; family Salamandridae; genus Calotriton; species Calotriton arnoldi. The sequence goes on along the minus strand of CAWUFW010004614.1, from coordinate 508,488 downwards.
CTGTCCTTTTGATAGATGATTCTAGCTGCTTGATTCTGAATCATCTGAAGACGGTGCATCTGATGTTGCGGGAGGCCAAGATACAGTGCATTTCCATAATCAATTTTTAAAAAAAATCAAGGCGATAATGATTTGGATGCTTGCCTCTCTGCTGAAGAATCTTCTTATCTTGCGCAGCTTACGAAGCTGAACAAAGCAGGCCGAGGTTACCGAACCAATATGGGAGTTCATGGTGAGATCCGAGTCAATCTGTATCCCCAGACTCTTAATCACCGGCTTGGGGAGCGGTGCAGCACCAAGCTCCGGGGGCCAATGTGTGGGAGTCCAGTGCGTGAGTTTGTTTCTCGGTACAATTATTTCAGTTTTTTCGGAATTCAATTTTAACTGATTTTTATTCATCCAGTTTTTGATGAAAATCGTAGCATTCCTAACGAATTCCTCTGATTCAGGTGACTCATTGATAGTAAAAATTAGCTGCATGTCATCAGCATAATTATAGATCTTAATCCCCATCTGTCGGAGTCTGGAAATGAGCGGGCGTATGTAAACATTAAAAAGAATCGGAGAGAGAGAGGAGCCCTGTGGGACTCCACAGCTCATGTCTACAGTGTTAGATTTAAAAGGTAAGAGCCACACTGATTGTTTGCGGCCCTCAAGAAAGGATTTAAACCAATCCAGGGCTGAGCTCCCCAAACCAGCTGCGGCTAAACGATCCAACAGTATGTCGTGGTTGACGGTATCAAATGCCGCAGACAGGTCCAGGGGTATAAGGGCCTGAGTACAGTCCACATCTACCTGAATTTACGCATTAATTCATGAGGAAACAACACAATCTACCACCAATCGTGATAAACAACAAAATATCAAACAGTTGTTATATTTATCTAAGCGAGAAATTAACCAAAGGTTACATGCTAGCACGCTAATCAAATACCATCGATCACAACGCATACCACGGGGATTAAGAATACCACTAAAACCATCACTTTGCAAAAACGCACAGAAATTTAAGGACCGCTGGTATGCGATCCTAAACAAGTGTTCTTTAGATCTGATCCTTCTTATCATTGAGGAACTCTCAACAATTTTAGAAGAATTATCTCAGGAGATAGTCACCGTCACTAACGAACTAACAAACTCGATGTCAGCTGATGAATGGTCAAAAGTGCTTGACGATATAAACGAACAACTCACCAAACATTCGCAGGAAATAAATGAAAGAAAAATTCGCAAATTCCGCCGAGACACCGTGGATTACAAACTTGGGGAAGTTTACAGCTGGGCGGAAGTCTACGCTCGACGCAGACAAAATAAGCCATACACACAACACACTGACACATCATCAACTGATAGCGATACTACCAACAGACCACCATCACAACGGCCCTTAACACCATCGCCTGTTGAACAACCACATACATCATCTCAAACATCAATACCAGCACAGTCTTTTTTAGAGGAAGGCCCAACCAACAAAGAAGACCCCGGAGGAGCAAAAGAAAGAGATATACCCAACACCAGGAGTATTACAGGAGCGAAGAGAGACAAAGGCAAAAAACAGACAATGAGTTAAATTTGGTTATAAACATATCGGATCACCAACTGAACACATTAGAATTGAAGACATTACAGAAAGGTACCTCATTTGTTCATACTACTAACACCAACCATCTAGAACTAGAAGTGAGCCTATTTAAGTTCATGCGAAAACTACGTCTTCGACATTATTTTGAAAATGTGCTTCCACAACAACAGACAACGCAACCAGATCAACTACGGGGATTATCCCCCCCCAAGCACATACCTGGCACCAATAAGTCATAAGACACTGGATATCTTTGAAAATTTAGTAAAGCAAGACTTAACCAAACTAAATCTTCAGAAAAGATACAATAACAGGAACCTCACACATAAGGAAATTGGCATCATTCAAAAAATAGCAAGTAACCCCAACATAACTTGCCAGAAGGCTGATAAGGGAGGAGCCCTGGTCATCTTAAATACCACACACTATGAAGAAGAGGTCAATAAACATATCCTGGATGAATCCACTTACATTAAGCTTGACACTAACCCTACAGAAACTTTTCTTGTTACCTTGAAGAATTTGGTTAACCAAGCCTACGAAAACGGGGTGATCAATGAAAGAATTAAAAGGTTTCTAATACGGGACCATCCTAGAAGTCCTACTATCCATATGGCACCAAAAATTCATAAAGATCTTTTTCGCCCACCATTCCGACCAATTGTATCCACCAGGGGGAGCATACACGAACCCATAGGACAATTTATAGACCGTTATCTTCAACCCAGTGTCAGTAAAATGCGAACATTTGTCAAAGATACCACCGACTTCCTCAATAAATTACAACAAACCACAATTGACACTGATAAAACCGTCCTTATGTGCACAATTGATGTAAAATCATTATACACCTCAATACCACATGACCTAGGAATAGAAGCAATAGAATACACCCTTTTGAAAACAGACATAAACTCAGACATGCAAGTATTTCTTATGGAACTACTACAATTTACCCTTTTCCATAGCTACTTCAGATGGCAAGATCAATGGTTTTTACAGACGACAGGGACTTCCATGGGCAATTGCGCCGCACCGGCGTATGCCAACCTGTTCATGGAAAAATTTGAGCAAGAAAATATCTTAAGTAAATACCCATGGGCTGAATATTGCAAGTTATTTCTTCGTTACATCGATGACATGTTCATAATATGGAATGGTCCGGAAGAAATCCTAATGGAAGCATTAATTAAACTCAACGATATTAATGAAAGGATCCGATTCACCTATGAAACCCAAAAAGAAAAAATCACATTTCTGGACGTACAAATAATAATGACAGAGAACACATTTCAAACCGATATCTACAGAAAACCAACTGATCGTAACAATACCTTACACTATGGGAGTTTCCATCAAGAGTCTCTAAAACGACACTTACCCTATTCCCAAATGATGAGAGTAAAACGGATAGTATCCAATCCAGAAACTGCCAGTTTGAGACTGGATGAAATGACCGAACGTTTTACTAAGAGAGGTTATCCTAAGTTATTACTTGATCAAGCTAAACATCGATGTCAGTCTAAAAGTCGAACAGACCTTTTACAGAAGACTTGCAAAAGATCTACTAATCGTTCAGTGATGGTGTCTAAATATTCCACTGCAAGCAAACGGTTCAAAGGATTATAAAACATCATTGGCCGATCCTGACCTTGGAACCAGACTTTAATAAATTGTTCACAGAGTTCCCAATTTTTGCATATACTAGAAATAAGAACATGGGAGAAATGTTAAACGCACCTAAGGTTAATAAGGATATACAACAAGAGAATCACCGAGGAACCATGGCATGCCATAACTGTAATAACTGCCATAACATAATACCAGGTATCATCATCACACATCCTAGAAAAGGTCACAACATCAAATTAAAGGTTACAGCAACATGTGACACAATGAATTTGATATACCTACTTAAATGCCCTTGTGGACAAGTATACGTAGGCAAAACCGAACGCAAAATCAAGGTTAGAATTAATGAACATAAATCAAATATCCGTACGAAAAATATGAAATCAGTTGTGGCCAATCATTTCCATGAGAAAAATCACAACATCAGTCAACTGAAATTTCTAATCCTTGAAGTGGCAATTAAAATTGAAGGCAGAGATAATAGCAAACACCTTCTCCAGCGAGAGAACTATTGGATAAAAACACTGGACTCCATGAAACCACATGGGATGAATGACTGCATAGAATTTTCTTGCTTTCTATGAACCTTTTTTCACCGTTTTTGAGATTGTCTGATATACGGTCTTTATGTTGTTAATTATCTATATCGTGCAGTGGGTGCAACAATGTGATAATCGATCAGTTAGATTATTTTTCTTTTCCTATTATATTTATACATAAGTTATATACCTTTATCTGAACCATTTTTCAGGATGATAGCCCGTTACTAGGTGAGCAGATAAGACTTGACATATTATCGTATTCATGACTTAAATCGTTTTTCTCACAAATCTTTCTATATAAGTATCTATCTAGTTCTTCTTTCTTCTTTTTCCTTTTTAAACATATTTATCATGTATTTGACCTCTAATGATTCATACCCATTGTTTTTATTGCATTGTTTTCATCACATTGTTTTTATCACATTCATTATGTGTTTCACGTATTTTCTCCAGAATTTATTCTTTAATGATGGCCGCTAACATTACTAATCAGAATAGTCCTTCGTTTATCACTAATAACATCAATTACGTAACTTCACTAGAATTCGTCCTTTAAAAATGGCCGCTAGCAATAGTATAGTCCTTCGTTTATCACTAACAACATCAATAATACAGACGAGGTTAGTCCCCTGTCTATTACTAATACACCCGCCATAGCCATAGACGCGTAGGATACAATGGCCGCATTGAAACGGGTTACCGCGACTGGACCGTAAGTTTTTTAATTCGTAATTTCTACCTTGTAGGCATGTTTTTGATTCACAGCGCGACCGGATTTAGTTTTGGAGTATCTAAATATCACATTTTTCAACTAACTAAGACATTATTTACTTTTTATGTGAGCACTGGAACTACACTGAATAACACACGTTTTTAACACTTGATATGCATAATACTAACGAAGCTGCATGAAAAGTACACTTTTCACTTAAGAGGAACAATTACTATCGAAGTTGCACTAGTGGATACAATATAACACGTGAGAATATTAACAACTTTTTATTAACAACTAGATATTTTCAATAATGAGCATGTTTTTTATTAACTCACGATCACCAGCTTTATCGACATAATGCTAGCATACCACTAAGGATAGTGACAATCCTTATATCGTTGTTTCTCACGAAATACATACATTTAAATGATACATTACCATGTGATAATAAACAGAGGTTAGTGTTCCTCATGATATTAATTGCTTGTTATAGGATTGGTCCCTGACGAAGGGTAAGATACCCGAAATGCATTGGATATTCCAGTCCAGTCATTATGATTTACCGTTCAACATTCGAGTGGAATGAAGTTGAAATATATGAATAATCGCAACGAATAATAAATACATATGGATTAAACTTTTGCTTCTACTGACTCTACATTTTGAGAAACTCAGTCCACAGGACGTGCCCAGGGGGACACACCCTATTCAGGGGGTGCAGCTACTATACAGTCCACATCTGCCTGGCCTTTAAGGTCGTCAATGACCGACAGTATGACTGATTCTGTGGAGTGAGATGGACGGAAACCCGCCTGGTGGGTATCCAAAAAGTTGGAGGCCTCTAAGAAAGAGCTAAAACATCTGGCTACGTGAGTCTCCAATAGCTTAGCAGGAAAGGGAAGGAGAGATATAGGCCTATAATTCTCCAAATTATTAGGGTCCAGGCCTTGCTTTTTTTGCAATGGAACAACCACTGCTTCCTTAAAAACTGAGGGCACAATACCTTGGGTGAGAGAAAGATTCAGAAGCTGAAGGACAATATCAGGGTACGCCAAATAAATGGCTTTTAATATATGAAGGGGACATACCTCTTTAGGGGAGCCTGATTTTACCTTATTTACAAGGTCAAGAAGGATGTATGTTTTTTATGGTGGGTTTGAGGCATGCATTTTATTTTTTAATTGATTTATCTATTATTTTGATTTATGTAAATTTTACAAATCTGGTATATTTGTCCTTGTATCAAATCCTACTTTAATGATACTTTCAAATTTCAAGATTTTTTTTACATGTCTGAAATAAATTTTAATGGCTACTTATATTATTTTGCAGTAGTGAATGTTACCGCCCCATTGTATGCACTTTCCCCAATATTTGTTAGTCTCGACTTAGAAACATAAATCTGCCTCCTTCCCATGTAAGTAGATTCCCCAATGTCAGTTAGACTGGAGCTAGATTAGTAAATCCGACCCCCTGAATGCATGCACTTACCCCAACGTTTGTTAGACAAGAGCTAGAATAGTAAATCTTATCTCACAACCACTGCGCCAATTGTAAGCACTCTCTCCAATGTTTGTTAGACTGGAATTAGACTAGTATTTCTGAAACCCCACTCCCATGTATGCATTTTCTCAATGTTTATTAGACTGGAGACAAAATAGAAACTCTGTCCCATTGCATTTTACTCCCCAATGTATGCATTTTACTCTATAGTTATTAGACTGGAGATAGAATAGAAAATCTGCCCCGCCCATTCTCCCTGTGTGTTGGAAATGGCCCTTTTTGCAGGGTTTTTGTGTATGCACTTTTCCCAGTGTTCATTACAAAAGAGCTATATTAGTAAAATATCTGGCACATCAATTACCAAATATATGTACTTTCTCCAATGTTTGTTAGACTGGAGTTAGAAAAGTAAATCTGGCCCACCCTTAAATGTATGTTTTTCCCTAATCTTTGTTAGACTGGAATTAGAACTCTAAATATGACCTCCTAAACGTGTGCACTTTTCCCGGTGTTTCTAAACTGGAATTAGAATAGTAAATGTGTTCCCCAAATGTATGCATTTTAGTCAATGTGGAATGGAGTTAAAATAGTAAATCTGACCACCCCTCCCCCCTTCAAATGTAGGCACTTTCTCCATAGTTTGTTAGACTGTAGTTAGAATAGTAAATCTGACACCAGCCTCTACCCTCCCTCTGACCCCCTAATATATGCACTTTCTCCAGTGTTTGTTAGACTGTAGTTAAAATAACAAATACAACCCTCCCCCCACCACCACCCCAATGTATGCACTTTCTCTAATGTTTGCTAGACAGGACTAAGAATAGTGAATCTGACCCCTCCCCCCAATCTATACATTTACCTTTGTTATTTAATGGTAGATAATCTTGTGTTATATGACACAATGAATGACATCTTAAGAAAATCCCTCCAGGGGGTGTAAAAACCACACCACGCACCACACACTAATGGTGGCTGTTCAGAAACATTCGAAAACACTCTACCTGCTGCAAACATGCTCTGCACACTTCATACACCCCTTGGAGAAGATAGCCCTATGGTTCTTTCATCAGTATAGAATAGAGAGTTGATTTGGGCGCCAACTGGATCAGAATTACTGGCCCTCTCCAGATGGGGGTCAGTGTTTCTGGATGGTCTGACCTTGCGTCAACAAGCACCTATATCCCTTGCAGTAAAAATGTATTATCATATTAGTAATGCGGTAATAACTCTTTCAAATATGTAGACAAATCATGTTAAATGCGTATTAATGTATTTAACACAATCTTTACATTTCCTGCCTAACTGAGGGCTTGAGTAAACTACAGGCCAGAGTGGTATGTTCTCACTAACTCTACAATTTTAGTATCAGCAGAATCGTTTTCGCTTGGCCGGCATCTTTTAAATTGCTTTGCAAGTATGGACATAGTACATAGCAATAGAACGATTGGATGGGACTGCAAAATATGCCCAGATTGCTTTGCAATTGGGACCACACAGTCTGAAGAGCGAAATGTCAGACACAAGGACAAACCTGTTCAAAGGAAAAGCGAACTATCCACAGACAGAAAGTGTTGGAATTCAGCGCTTAAAACACATCTGTCAACAGCGCGCTGGAAAGGTCGCGTGAGTGATGGAATCTGCGATCTTGGAGACAGACAGTGCTCGTCTGCTGCAGGTTCTGCGCTGTAAACCCCCGAGGGAAGCTTTGAGGATCAAAACGAGAACACTAGGTTGAGGGGAATGGGGAATTTGATAACAACGTGTAAATACATCAAGAGTATAAAAATTGCACAAGACGTATTTTAGGTCGGCAAAAACCTGGTTCCAAAGCTCTATGCCAGATTGCGAGGTTGAACTGGGGGTAGTGTTGATGGACAAGGTGAATCTTTAGTGTTGCCTTACAGAAGACGAATTGACAAATCCGCATGGCCTTGGCAAGTTGGTACAATAGTGATTATTTCATTTTATCTTTTTATAGCAAACATATGTTAAAATGAATAAGAAAAAATGAATAACATGCCACTTATAGACTGCAGCCATATACTTGCAATAAAACAATTTAAAAGGAAAAAAAAACATTGATTAGAATTATAATAGAACAATATGAGCAGGTAGAGGTGCTTAGAATAGGTTGTTGAAACCATTTTTAGTGCAGCAGGAGAATATGTTTTTTTATCGAGGCAAAAAAAAAATTGCTGTAACCTGAAGGCATACTTTAAACAGACAAGGTTTACTACAAAAATAAACAAATGTCAGCAAAGGTATTGCCTTTGTGAGCTATTGGCTTTGCCAATGCTTTTTGCCAATTCTCTGTGCATCGGTGAAAAACAAAATGTTTTGTTGCTGAAGTTGTGTAGCATTGGTAAATAAAAAAGAAGAAACATGATTACGCAGCAGCAAAAATCAATCAGATTCTCAGTAAATTAATTCAACTATAAATGTACCTCAATACTTCCTGCCCTATTGTCTGCCAGTTGAAGGCTACCAGAACATGACACACATGACTATTCTACAATTCGAACCAAAGTTATATTGAAAAAATATTCACCTTGAGATCTAATCGAGAAATTAATATTTGAATTTACAATGCAATTATTTAATATAGAAAAGGGCCATATTGGAGCTAGCTAACTTATTTTGCTGGTTAATATTGAGAAGTCACACAATGCCATTGCAATCTGCATGCTTACATTTGCTTTATATGTTAAACATATTTACAATATTAGGCACAGGGCGATTGCAGGCCTAATTTTGGTCTTCATTTGGGGGCTCATTACGATGGCGGGCGGAGGCACCACCGCGGTGCTGGCGGAAAATGTCCTTTTCCGCACTCCATCGGTGGTCCTTGCGTCCACCGAATTACGATGGGCAAAGATAGCCCATTTCCCGTCCGCTGCGGTGTGTCGGGAACCGCCAGAAATCCCCCTCCGCAGAGGTGGCGGACGGAGCCAATAGAGAGGGACCGCCATGCGGAACGCGGTTACGACCGCCGGCTGAATCACGATGCCACAAACAGCCCATCACACCGCAGCGGTGAATCCGGCTATGCGAGGACGGCGGAAGCAATATTGCGGATAGCGAAGATCCACTCCCGGACACTCCTGACCGCAGTTCGTACGGCGGTTCAGGCTGTTACCGCTGCAATTCCGACCGCCGCGGACGGATTTCCAGCTTTTCCGCACGTTCCCGGCGGTGTATCCTGGAATCCGACCGCCAAGGTAGGGAGTTTCTGGCGGTGCATCCTAATCTGGCCGGCGGTTTTGCCGCGGTACCTGCGGGCGGAAATTTCCCGCTAGCACGGCGGTCGGAATGCTTTTCCGCCCGCCATCGTAATCAGCCCCCTAGTGTTTTGAGGGAACTGAAAAGCATCCAATTTCTGGAGGACTCTATAAACACTGGGAAGAATAAACCAGCTGTATTTCCTCAACCATAGGGATAGTACTGCGGAGGAAATTCAACCCACGAATTATACTATCTAGTTCAAGATTCTTCCAGATATTGGAGGATTTTCAGTTCCCTCCAAAACAAGCGTTGACAATGCCAATAGTTCTGGCTTTGAAGGAATATTGTATGGTAATGTGAAGTATTACAGGTAAATAGAATGGGGATGGATATGTATTTGGGTGGAAGCAAAGAGATGTAGAATAATGTTGGTGTAGGTTAAAAGGTAAGGTGACATTCACACTGTAAAGCCAGACCTACATATCCATGTAGGCTAATAACTTCCCTCCTCCCATCTGGGCTGCTGCCATAAAGTATCTCGTTATCTAAGACACTTTAATCGCATTACTATTTCATGTGGGTACTCCAGAAAGTTAAAACCCAGGTAACTGGATAAATAAACAAAATGATCACAGCTGTGTGGAGGGCAAACGCTTTTTTGTGGAAGCACACAACTTATGCCCAATCGAAACATATACACTTGGCTCCCAACATGTGGGCGGAGCCAAAGTTCCTCTCTAGGGATGAGTACATAATTCTCTGGTAACAGCTGCACTGTCAAGCCAGACCATAATGAGATCCTAAGTGATTTGCCCAAAACCAGATGATTTTCAGTTAAGAGCCAGGATAAAAACCAGGTCTCCAGGACCCAGGGTCACCAGCTTAGGCACTGATTGCATGTTATTATTTCCGTTATCACAATTTGGGATGCCGTATTTTCGTTTTTTTTTGTTGGGGGGATTACCACAATTTCATCTCAATATGTATCTGTACCATTATTTCAGACTTCATATTTTTGTCAGCTTCTTAGTGGGTTTAATACCAAACTCAATCACTGAGGGAACTTGATCCAATGTCTTTTATTTCGAAGTCTTTTAAAAAAAAAAAAAAAGTCTGGAGTCCCAAACTAATAGCCTTTCTTTAGGCCCTCAGGAAGTTCCTGTTCACCGGTACCCTCAACAGAAAGGAGAGTTCAGGTAAGTCACTGTTATAGGGGGTTTTATATTAAGGTTAGTTCAGTGATCCTTTGTAGAATTTCTCCCAGGAAGTGGGGTTAATAGGAAAGGTGCTTCAAGCAAATAAGATTGGGAAAGAAGAAGCTCAATCCCCAGAAATATTCGGAGTGACAGGATAGTACCGTTTCCCCGCCCCTCCCATCTTCCCAAAAGAAAATCATTATCTCCTTCTATTCCTGCCCCTCCCGTTTACAGCTTTCCCTCCCATTTGCCAGCTCTATTCAGGATCCTTCCACACACCTGACTAAGCCAAGTCCCTCCTGAACGTGGCTAGGAGTCAGATTCGCCCAACCACCTGAACCCGTCTTCCGTTCACTGGCTGCAGCTGAGGTCTTCTCGATGCTCGCACAGGCCTCCGGTTCTTCCTGTCTCCACTCCTCCGGCTCCTCGGGCTCCGAGTCCGAAACTGGTAGCTTGGAGTCTCCCTCCACAACCCCGCCTTAACAAATACACAGCAGCTCCCTTCTCCAGCCTCCGGTCTCCTCCTTTGCCGAGTCTGCTCTGCCTCCTCTTCTAGTTATGTGCAAGTCCCAAGGCAGTTCCGGTTTCCGCAGGGTTGCCTGACTTCCAGTCTCAACGTATCAGCCCTGTAATAGAAGAAGGGTGCAGGCAGCTCCAGGAAGGTAAATGGCCTCGTCTTCAGCCCCAGGTTTGTGGCAATTTTGTTATTCCATTATAAAAAAAAAAAATTCTGTTTTTAAGTTTGTTTCCATTTAATATATATTTTGTAAAATATTTAAGTGTAAACTCTACCCTTGTTTTAAATTATTCCTCTCACTTTATGTATGTACTGGAGAACAACAAACATCCTATATGTATATGATATACATATATATATATGCATATATTTATATATGCATATATTTATATATATATACATTTATTTATGTATTATATATACATATTGTGAGAAATTGGGTTGCTGGCTGAGGGGAGTGGGAGCACTTATCAAGCAACAGCCACAATCTTTGTCAGGGTGAACAACAAACAGTCACTAAATTAACTGTGCATATCCCTCTGGTAGGTTGGAACAAACGCAGTCAAGCTTAATTTAGAGGCAATGGGTAAAGTATTTATACAGCACTCAAACAGTAATAGAGTGAAAACATCACACCAGAAAAATCCCACACCAATTTAGAAAATAGAGTAAAATGTAATGAATTATTTGACATGAAAACAATAAAAATCCAATCAGTAGTACAGGAGATATGCAATTTCAAAGATTTAAGGTAAGTATAGCACCTAAAAGCACAAAGCGCCACTCACGGTAATCTGGTTGTGCGAGACTGGGTGAAAGTCACAAGTAGGGACCATGTTAGTTTTCCTGAAAAAGTTACCTTCTAAAGTCTAGCGGGAAAAGTCCAGTTCACAATGGAGAAGGTCACGAGGAGCAGGGAGAGCATCACAGAGGGCCGTTGCTGTAGTGCGAAGAGCAGGCAGTCGACGTAGATGGTCATCACTGTGGCGCTAAGATCCAGTCAGATGGTTGTTTCTGGAGCTTCGCGTTGGTGGCCACCGCTGGCTGTCGATGCTATAGCGGGAAATGCATATCTTACGTTGCTGGTCGTCACTGTAGCGCAAAGAGTCAGAATAACCAGAACTTCGCATTGGCGGTGGGCACAGGCAGCAAGATCTTGGTGCAAACAGGTCTGTACATGGTCACGAAAATCCCAAATCTTCAGGATTTCTCCTTTTCTTCCAGGAGGAGCTCAACTGATACCACACCAAGTGTCCAGGGCCTGGGAGGCACCTCTTGGCAATCAGAAACTCCATCCAGCGGAGGCTAGCAGGACACAGGCAGGTCCAGTTGCAGGTCCAAGCAGGTCCGGTGCAGCAGGTCAGCTGGGCGGTTGCAACGGGATCTCAGGAGCTTGATGTGTTCCTGTGGCTCAAAACAGTAGGCCAGCTAACTTGGAGTCACTCGGGTAGCCTGGGATGAAGGGAGCAGGTCCAGTCTTCCTTCTCAGACAACAGGGCAGGCATCAGGCAGCAGGGCAGTCCTCTGGCCGCAGGGCAGTCCTTCTTTTGTATCATCCACAGGTCCAGGAGTATACTTAAGAGTGGGTCTGAGGGTCCCATTCTTATGCCTGGTGCTACCTTTGAAGTGGGAAAGCTTCTGGAGTTTTCCTCCACAGAGGTGTCTGGAATTTTGTATCTCCCTGCCCTTGTTCCAGTCTGTCTGCAGTCAAAATAGGCTAGTATGAAGTTCATTTTATGTATGCTGAGGCAGTGTTTTGGAAGTGGAAGTGTGACAAGTGACGGCTCCGCTCCCCCCATCGTGCTTTGGATGGCCCATCTGCCCACTCTGCCAACACCCGGGCCATCTATTGTGATATTGTCTGGGAAGAATACACAAAGGTCAATTGCCAACTACACCTAGTTATGTGACCCTGTAAACAGGCTGCAGGCACTAAATGGTTAGGAAAAGAAAATAGTTTCTAAAAGTGGCATTTTCAGAATTGTAACTTAAAATCCGACTTTACCATTAAAGAGAGTTTTAAACTACAATGCCATAGACACCAAAAATGACATTCCTACCTGCTCCCCCACAAACGTTATAACTTATTAAATGTAATAAGGTAACCCAATGTTATCCCATGGGAGAAGTAGGCCTTACAATAGTGAAAAATGTGTTTGAGAGATTTTCACTACAAGGACATGTAAAACTTAATAGTACTTGTCCAACCTTTTAAATAAACTGCACCCATCCCATGGGCTGTTTTGGGCCTACCCTAGGGGTGACTTATATGTATTAAAAAGGAAGGTTTATGCCTGACAAAAGGTTTATTTTGTGAGGTCGAAATTGCAGTAGAAAGCTGCAGACACAGGCTGCAATGGCAGGCCTGAAGCATGTTTTCCAGGGCTACTTAAGTGGGTGGCACAAAACATGCTGCAGGCCCACTAGTAGCATTTAATTAACAGGCCGTGGGTACCTGTAGTACCATTTTACCAGAGATCTATAAGTAAATTAAATTGGGCACTTGTGTGTAAGCCAATTTTACCATGTTTAAAGGAGATGAGTACAAGCACTTTAGCACGGGTTAGCAGTGCTAAATGCAAAGAGTCCAAAAGGCAACAAAAATGGATTTAGCAAAACAGGAGTGAAGTTAAAAAGTCTGGGGGGGGGGGACCACACCAAGGCTATCAGGTCTAACACATATATTATATACATTTCTTATATATAATGGATAAACACTTCAAATCTACCTTCTCTTTTAAAAATATTTTTAAACAATGCAGGACTCTTTTGAAGCCCTATAATTGAAATGAGTGCACTTTAAATCCTGTAGCGAGGATCTATTGGAGGGCAAGTCTGGTGCCAGCTGCCACTGTAATTCCAGCTTGTACGAAATTGGAGTATTAGTTGTGGGGGTGATAACCCACCTCAAATAATAGTCACAATCCTTGTCAGGGTGAATCACAAAAGTCACTAAATAAACCTGTGCCTAACCCTCTCGTAGCTTGGCACAAAAGCAGTCAGGCTTAAATTAGAGGCAATGTGTAAGGTATATCTGCAGTGTTCAAACCGTAATAAAGTGTAAACAAAACACAAGAAAATTCCCAAACCAATTTAGAAAAATCGAGTAAATTTTAATAAACAAAACAACATCAAAATGATGGTCCGTGGTCGGACCATTCTTTAATTCCCTTTTTCTGGTCGCCATCAAGTACGGTATCGCATACTCAACCAACACGAACCCGAATTCGACCTTGGTCCAAACTCTCCCTGGAGAGGTGGAGTCAAGAACTCGAAAAGACTAAACCAAATCCTGATCCTAATCCAGTTGCAGCCAACAAAAGCTTTTGCAACTGGATTGAGGGATCACTCAATTTGGTGCTCCCTAAAATATCAATTCAGAAGAAAGCTGGATCTAACAAGTCCGCTTGGTTCTCCTGTTGTATTCCGCTTTAGGGGTCCGTATATAGGTTTTCCTGAATCATGTCCTTATATAGGCACAATTCGCCTTGCCCTTATATAGGTATAGATTCCCAGTCCTTATTTAGGCATTAACCGTGCACTCCAAATACAGGCATGGTCACCGACATCCGTCCACCCTAACGTCACAACGAGTTCTTAGAAACCAGACCCTTAAGCTTCGGGAGATCCCCTAGCACAGGACTATTGATTTCTCCAAGAACTCATCTATTATGTATGAACCGTTATACCTTAAGGGTTCATTCCTGACGTCTTCCTCTGTCCGACTTCACGTCAACGCTAACATTCCACGACACCTACCAGGTATAAATATACCTTCCCTTGCCCAAGCAAGTTAGAGGAGACCTCGACTTCAGAGGAGCCTGTATCCCGGCCTGACGCACTGAGAAGACGCTGTCATTCCTGCATGCAGACGAATCCAGCTTCCAGTGTTCTGACTCCCTTCGCGGGGTGTTAGAGTTTCAGATCCGGCAGGAGATTCCCACCTCTCTCATTCACAAGGTATGGAGCTGACTAGAACCTAGAGGGACTCTTGGCATACTAGACTTAACATACTCTTAATCTACCATACTAGAGAATACTCCACCTACTTCTACCTTTCCCTACACCTAGACTAGGTTAGGTACATTGGGGTAGAACTAGCTTAGAGACGCATCGAATGAGTACTCGCATTTTTAGCTCATGTTATTTATGTACGTGAATATATGCTAAAAGATAATGCTAGCGCAGTATTATTTATTTCTACTGCTTACGCTGTACAATATTTATCTTGCATACTGTCTTGTGATCATAACAGCACATATCTCTTACACGAGAAACAAGACTGTTCAATAAAACCCTTTTTATTGAAACGCCCGTCTTTCCTTTCTGTGTAACTCTGTAAACTAAGCATGCACGATTGAATGAGTGAAACTGTTATCTATTGTTTCCACGATTCTGAGACATGTTCCGCTTCTAAAGGGAAACAAAGTTGTCATGTTTTTCGGTTGCCAGAAACTACTCCCTTCTTGTTCTCAAGGAGTTTCTAGTGGCCTCTGAGCTAGCTGGCACAGGTAATTAAGTTTAATATAATCGATAGGGACATACCGACCTTAGTCCTATGTCAAACCTATAGGTTATATTATTCCAATGTGCAGAGCCTATTAGGGAAATAGGAACTACACTACATGGCGCCCAACGGTTTGGTAAGGCAGTAATTTAACGCTAGATACTGAGTAACTCATTCGTGCTTTTCTCAGAGACCCCTACTCACATACTCCATAAGACGTCCGGAGTGGGTAGGGTTAAATATCCGCCAAAACTAAATAGGGAAGCACCCTATATATTAGTTGTTTGGTTTGTTCAACGTTGAAGGATACAGTGTTCCAAAATATTGTGCACCTTATCTTTTTGTTTCCTTGAAACTTGTTCTACATTTTCTAAAAACAAAATGCCTGACTCCGACAACGGTGACGTTGCGGGTCAACCAGCTTTAACAGCTTATAACATCACAGGTTTTATTGAAACCGAGGAGGGTGTCATAGACATCAATCCAAACTTAAGAAGAACCATCACTCTAAAACTTATAAAACACGGCCTACCACCGAGAGGCGGTAGAGCAGTTTTCGTGATAGAGGCACACGAATCCTTTCAGACAGAGGTATTCTATTCATGGGTAATATTTCCTGAATCAAATTCAGTAACAAGACTGTTTCACTTCTACAAAGAAGATGATCCACCAGAGGAATATATTCCTTTCGAGGATATTGAAATTCCACTAACATACCAGGAGCATCAGCTCTGGTTTAAAAGCGCCCTAAAACATCACAAAAACATTACCAGGCTCGGTCCACTAGGTAGACCAGGAGCAACATGGCCAATTCTAGCCGGCTACACACCTCATCCTGACATCGACGTAATGTCAGACAAGGAACTACTTACTCAACTTACAAAGTTAATAAAAATTTACAGACAATTAGTCCAATATGTCATGCGGACCTTCACAGTCCAACCACCATTAACCATTCCAAATCAAACTCCTCAACAGGGGAATACACTAAAAATTACACCACAGACTTTACAAGCAGTCATGGGTAAAATGCCCACGAAACGTGAGCAAATTCCATTTTGGATAGCTCAAAAAATTACTCAAATCGAAGCAGTATTTCCAAATACTAGCCCGTATGAGAAACACAGAATCCTAACAATCTGTTTACCGATGGGGATCACACCACAACTGGAAGACTGTACCACTTGGGGCTCAGTCTTTGCTGCCATCTATACTAAAACACATGGTATTCCATCAATTGCAGTAATACCTGATGTCCTGAAACAAATTCAAAACGAATACGGGGCAGAGCCTGCTCTGAATTTAGGTATGAAATTACTGAAAAATTTCGACCAGGTCTCAACAATAATATTATCTAATATTAAAGGGGAGGCAGCAGCAGTGGTGATCCGCCAACGATTAAGGGAATTCGATGTTACAGAACATCAAACTGAGCTACCCAGAATAATAGAACAATCATATGCAGAATTAGGCAGAGATAGTTTGGGTGGAAGACCAGTGAAGCCAAAACTATCTGAAAGTCCTGAGAAGGACTCTGTTAAACAGACTCCTACATCTTCTAAAAAGAAGAAGGAAACTAATAAAAATAATTCAGAGAAACGTTCTCAATCCCGAGATAGGTCTCCTCAAAAGGAGCCCTCTGAAAGGAGGTATAACCTCAGGAATAGGGATAATTTGAAAAAGCCTGACAGGTATCAAGATACTGATACACGTTCCTCTCGTACCTTTCAGATATCGTCACAGACATCGGAAAGAAAAGGACGGTCAGAACATAGAGAAGAACGCGTGAAATCGAAAGACGACAAACACGTTCCAAAAAATAAATCTAAACCTCAATTCTCAAAAAAGAAGGTAGCAGGTCTGAAGATCAGACATGCCGAGGATACTGAGAACACAACTCAAGAACGGAGAATGGGTTCAGACAATGCTGGACAGTGCAGCAGAAGTCACAATAGCTCGCCAGAACCTGAAGGAACTTCTGGAGATAGTGGACTTGAATGAGTACATTACAGTTGAGACTGTAGACACCAGGGTTAGTACTCCACAAAATGTATATGAAATAACACTCCGGATGGAGGGAGACATACCTAGACAGGTGAAAGCACTCTTTTGGGAAAGACTTTCAAGGGGCTATGACATACTTCTAGCAGAAAAAGACTGGCCACCACAATTTGTCAGGGAGTGCCCACATGGTGAAGACATTATCATGCCTGCCTTCTCCAACCATATTCCAATTCACATAAAATATACTTATGCCAGGAAATGGGCAGTTGCCCAGACCCCAGCATTATATAAAAATCATGTAGGATGGGATGAGGACTCACCTCACCATAAAATACATCTAAAAAATGAACCTACTGCACAAAGGCAGTATCCAATAAAGCAAGAAGCTAAAAAACAGGTCAGGGAGATCTTAGATCAACTTGAATACCAAGGGGTGATTGAAACATGCACCTCTTCAATGAACAATCCTTTGTTTCTGTCTACAAACCAGACAATACCTATCGTCTAGTTTTGGATTACAGACACTTAAACACTTGTTCTAAAACATTTGTAGTGCAAAATGCACATAGTACAGCATTAATGAATAACATTGTGCGTAAAAAATACAAAACCACATTGGATATCTCAAATGGTTTCTTTTGTCAAAACATAGCACCTGAAAGCAGGTACTTAACAGCTTTCTCAATAATGGGGACCCAGCGTCAATTTTGTCGACTCCCACAAGGGTTCAAGAACAGCCCGGGGTTATTCTCAGCCAGAGTAACGGAGTTACTACAAATTTATGACAATGAGGCATTGTCCTATGTCGATGACATCTATCTGACAGACGATGACCTGGACAAACACTTGAACAGGGTGAGCACCATTATACTGGGATTCGCCTCTGAGGGTTACAAGTTCAACTTTAAAAAGTCCAGAATTGCCCATCTCAATGTCCTGTTTCTAGGATATGAGCTTTCAAGTGAAGGCAAGAGCTTGGCAGCCCACTTTTTAGAAAGGTGTGCGCTGCTCCAACCTCCAAAGACGCTGAAAAATTTACAATCCATCCTGGGTTTCCTACATTTTGGAAGAACTTACATTCTAAATTACGCAGAAAGGGTTAAACCTCTCTACGCATTAATCAAACCTGATTTTTCAATCAAAAATTGGACACAAGAACACACAGAAATCTTGCGTTCACTCCAAGCTAACATGTCAGCAACAAATCACTTACAAACACGCGTAAGTCAACGCAATTTAGTGATCCGAATAATTTCGGGTCAATGCGGATTCACCTACTTAACATTTAATGAGGGTGAAAAAGTACCAATTGCATACAAATCACACTTGTATACACAAGCAGAAATGCGCTTCACTTCAACAGAAAAAATTCTGACAGCAGTTCAAACCGCTGTGGCAAAAGAAAGAGCTCTAGCCCTAGGGAAGCGCATTATTGTCGTAACACCAGTTCCGGCCTTAGAGGCGGTAACTAAAGCGAGCATTCCAAATGCTAAGGCATTACATCCTAGATGGATACAATGGGTTAATTCTCTTGCTGCAACAGATGTTGAATATGTTTTTGATCCCGATCTAAAAACACAAGCGTTCCTGCAATATGAACATGAATGTCCTCTGCCTACTATGATTCTGCCTCTCGATCAGTACGAATTCATAATTTACACTGACGGATCCGCACAACCCGCAACAGGGAGTAAGCAAGCTTACAGTGCAGCGTGCGCAATCATTAAAGGTCGCATGCGCGATGGCAAATTCAGACCTATGGTCCCAAAAACACAGTCTCTAGGAGATTACACAGCTCAGCGAGCTGAACTACAAGCATTCAAACTGGCACTTGAAAGTACAGATCGAGAATTCCCCACACTAATAGTGTGCGATTCTTTCTACTGTGTACAGTCGTATAATGAATATATACAAACTTGGCTTGAAAACGGGTTCAAAGATGCAAAAGGTGGCACAATAAAGCATAAAACGCTTTGGGAACAAGTAGTTTTGTTAAAAAGCGAACTACCAAAGGCTCACGTGATCCATACACTGAGTCATCAACGTGATGGCGTTCACGTTGCAGGGAATTAATTGGCTGACGAAGCCGCAAAGGGGGCTGTTCAGACGGCTTCCGTAGCTGCGATCACTCGTTCAAAAACGAAAATAGACAGTGAGATAATGTTGGCTGTCAATGCTATGAGCAAAGGCAGTGGTGCAGCGTTACCAAAAAAGTTTCCGCTCATATGTAATTGATGCGAACAACATTCCTTTTGCTCGAATCCCTGGAGTGGGGGATAGGGTAATTCCAAACATGGAACGTAGAGCAGCTTTGATTTATGAAACACATCTGGGGGAGGGTCTGTCACATCAAGGGATCTCTAAAACAATATTAACATTAAAAGAGATGTACTGGTGGCCTGTGATGAATACAGAAATACACATATTCATCAATAACTGCATAGACTGTAAATTACAGCGAGACAGCCACCAGACACCATGCTACGAATGTAGCTGCCCAGTACAGACACCATTGTTAGACAGCATTAGACTATCTATGCACAGGCGTCCTCGTGGACAACTGCAATCCCACAAATACTAAGTCAAGGTTCCTATGGATATGGCCTCAGCGCTCGGCCGGCGCTCGAACTGTTATAAAAGATTTGCGAATCTTTATCGGCACATATGCAATAGGCACGCTACATTCTGACCAGGGCCCTGCGTTTAGCTCTTGGGATTACAAAGAAGCCATGGCCAGTATGGGCGTTGCATTGCGGTACTCCTCTCCGTTTCATCCTGAGGGAAATTCTGTTGTGGAAAGGAAAAACCGGGACATAAAGCAGTCTATAACAGCTAGGGTATTAGGTTCGGGTGATGGGTGGGTCAAACATCTATATGGGGTCCAACACTCATTAAACAATTTGACAAGAAGTTCTCTAGGGGGGGTCACTCCATATGAGGTCCTATTTGGGACAAGAATGTGGGTGCCCGAACTGGAATGCAGTGGCACAGTGGTGGAAAATAAACCCTTTGATATCAAAGATCGTTTGGCTGTTTTACAGGACTTAAATGAACTAAGATCGAAACAAAGCAACGTATTCCTGCAGCCAACCACCACTGGGGAAAAACCGGCAGTCCCAGTAAGGCCTGTCTGGATTCCAAAAGTTGGGGATCTAGTCAGAGAGAAAATTGCGGACAAGAAGGAATTTGGACCTTCTTACAGACAACCAGTACCTGTCCTAGCCATCCACGGAACAAGAACAGTACTTCTGCCGCCCCTTGCTGGAAAAAAGGAGAAAAGATTTGTGTCAATCGACCTCATCAAACCATAGTATGTGGCCAATACTAAATAGTAGGCCTCGTGGACTCCGACCTAGTAGCAGACACACTCCTCTCGCTACTATCCAAGAGGTTCAGACTGAAAGACTGATAACCATCGAGAATTCAGCAGTAACAGATGAAGGACTGAGCAACAATGCTATGGAACTCATCCCTCTTGAAACACAAGTCACAGTTCATCCAAATACACCTGTCTACACCAACGTAACAAGTGATCAACTGGTCCCAGCGATTTCTACAAATCCTGATGCAATTCCAACAATTGACAGAACTGCTTCTGGCTACTTCATTAACTTTGATACGTTTTCTGAGGATCCAAGTGAGCCCGAGGCGTCGCAAGCATCAAAAACTTTTAAACAGCAAGTACAAGACTTTTTTCATTTTTTGAAAAATACTTATCTAGTTTCACCATGGATTGAACTTTGGGTTATTTCTGGAATATTTTTCTTTCTGCTTTGGCTAGCTTTGGTTATGACTATGAGCGTGCTTATAGATGGGAGATACCTCCATTTGGACATTGAAAGAAAAGAGGTGAACCTACTTTTAAAACCTCACAAATCATCCCATCGTGAAACAAGAGACTTGTCTGCAGTGAACATCACAGCCGTTCCTATACAGGATAGTATAGTGTGGGACAAAACAGATTTTGATATTTTTGGCCCGACGGAACATTTGAACATTCCACATTTATTTAAGATTTCACTAAGTGATTTTGTTTCATCTAGTACCTACTCTGATGATTGGGACTTTGAAACTGTAAATAATATGATGTTTGACCTAGAAAAATCTGCTGCATTTTCTAATAATGAATATTTAGAGGGTTCATCAGACTATGAACAGCTGTATTGCTATAACCACTATGGTCATCATTTTTTGCATAAATCTGCAACACCTAGAAATGTGCTTATGTTTAACCAATGGGAGCATTGTCCTACACCACCAACAGGTAGTTCAAAAACATTTGCTAAAAAGTTTCCATATTTTTCAGGGTACAATGCATCTGATCCAAAAACATTTTACTATAGAAATGTAAATAAAACAGGACTGAAAATTATGTTAACAAATACAAAACAGATTTACTCTGCAGCTTTTATTGCCCAACTGTCTAGACAGGGTTTCGACTTATGGAAAGACACAATAGACACAAAATCTGTCTGGGGTACTAAAAATTGGCAAGTGCAGGGGATAGAAGCTTTATTTAGAGCCTGTATCGTCCCTCAACAAATAATGTTTTTGAATGACACTGTGCAACAAACGTCTTGCCTTGGGTTAGCCAAGATCAAAGACATGAACACACCTTCTGTACCAACACCTGCAAGTGATAACAATACACAGGCAGCGGTTACAGTTGACACCATACTACAACTCAACAGAACAAATCCTGATTGGATAAAATGGTTGATCTGGCCCACAGACACAAACAGCTGTCAAGGAAGATTCTTGAATAAAACACAGGGGTTTACTATTCATAGGCCAGACCCACGATACGTCCAAAGACAGCATCCGGGGGTAGTAACAACATACAGTGTGGGAAAATTATGCCTCGATTGGCTGCAAAAATCTACACTTAAGGATGTGAAACAACACTTATCTTTACTTAAAGAAGACGCAGACCTTAGGGAATTCTTGCTTGGACCAAGAAAACCGCGTCAAAAATGTTTCATATATGCCGGCATCTATGCTGCTTATAATGAAGCATGGAAGGTATCACAGATGGAGGCCGCAGAACAAATACGTGAACTGATCGTATTAACTTAGAGAAAACTCTCTGTGGTCGAGAATGGGTTAACAACTTTGTCCTCCAGAATTTATTCATTGGACAGTATTGTATCCTCTGCTATCGTCATACTGGAACAAGATTTAGCCATGTTACAGCAAGGCCAATCTCAATTACGTTCTATTATGTTATTAAGCTGGACGCTGCAATCTTTGCGTGCGGGCTATGTGCCTTGGCGTTTTATCAACACAACTGCTCTGTTTGCAGAATACAATCTAACTGATAAACAGATCGAACTGGCACAAAGGGGAGCAAAGTATACAGTACTGAGCATTGAAAAACTTGAAAAATTACCATTCACAGTGGCAGAAAAACCAGCTACAGAATGGCTTATTCATGGCAAAATTAGTCTACCTGTGACTACTTTCCAGTTTCAGTATTGCCTTAAACAGATGCAAGCAGGCAAATATGAAAGGTTGGGTAAAGAATACATTAAGACATCCTGGAATTTACCATACACATATAGATGTTGGAATGGGGATCATGAAGTGTTTCTAAGCGGTACACACTGTGAAAATACACTAAGCGGTTCACAGATTTGTCAGGACATATCTTTACACGGGGCTTGTAATGGTTCTGTGGCAAATTTGTCCTGCCACCAGCATGGTACACCAGCTGCTGTGATTAATCCAACGTTTGGCCAACTTTCTAATGGGAGTTACCTCATGTTGAATGATCAGAGTTGCTGTGGCATGTTGCCAGGCATCCCATATCTAGTAACGGTCAACTCCAGGGTCACTTGCTGTATGCAAGTATTGTTTGCCCCAATAGACACAGTCAGGGAGTCACCTTTATGGCCTTCGTTGAATGTCTCTTTTATACGATTTGATACTTTAAGCAGAATGAAAGCCATGCTTATACAACAATCAGTGCCTTTGACCTCGGCCAAAGAAACCTATGATCTACAAGTTGCAAGGACTTCGGCTGAGATACAGAATTTAATTCGTACAAACTGCCCTATACATTTCGTAGAAATGATAGGACGTATCTTTAACATGTCAGATACAAGCGGAATTGTACATGTATTTAAGACCATCTGTTCCGGACTATTAGCACCTTTCCAGGCTGTCCTCGGAATCATCCCAAACTTCGCACATTCGGTGTTTGGTGGTGTGCCATTAATTCTAGCACTTGTTGCAGGAATTCTGTTTCTATTCCTCCTACTACGCTATGGCAAGCCTCTTCACCATCATCACTCCGAGCGATGTGGAGAGAGCCCTCCTTGAACGGAAATGCCGTGAGCGAATAGTGTAGCTTTTGGGCATGCCTCGTCTACGGGAACTTAATACAACGTGGTTCCTGTCATTCAGACCAATCTGGCAAGATTGCATCTTACCTGTTCTACGCTGCCTGTTTTGCGGTGAAGAATGCGTGCTAGACATCTGTCTAACACTCCCATCAGTCATGCCAACGGATGTCGATACTCTGCTGGACCCGATAACGGCCCATGCTGTGTGTTGTCCCCAGAGGCTTCCAATCCTGATGACGGCATTCATTGAGATCTCACAGACGCTTCCGGCTGCTGCTGAGGTACGAGATGGATCAACGGGCACACAGGTAACAACGGACGCGAACATTGCATCTTCTGCTGAAGGCGATGTTTCTCATCTCTGTGCAATTAACATTCTAAACGAGGTGTTCCAACTGTCACCGACTTCGGTGGATGATATTTTGGCTACGGACATAGATGATCTAATGTTTACACCAGACCCCTACACTGACTTTGATTCGGCTCACAGTGTACCAGGGCAACAATAAAATTTGGCCTTCATATTTTTCAAACTTGGAACATTTCCCAGAATTGAACTTTTCCTTTTTGAGATTTTTGAAATGACATGGCAAATGAACAATCTGCTTACAGTAGAACTAGTCTTATAAAACGGACTTCTTTGAATACTTCCAGGGACACATTGTCACCGTACTTGTCTAACATTTCATTTACTTCCATGATATGCAAATGGCTTTGATTGTAAGAACTTATCGACCATTTCATCATATGTATATATTACTGTTTCATTCAAGTTGCATTCCACATCTGTTATATGCTTAGAATGAAATCAACGCTTTAAATGAACAGTACCTATTGCATTTCAACAGTTTTGAGCTTCTTTTAAAATGCTTTTAGAAATGTTTTTAGTAACATGTGGTACTCAGTTTTATGTTTAGCATTTAAAATGTTTAGCATTTAGTATTATCGTTCACTCGAAGATGGAGTGGGTGTTGTATTCTGCTTTAGGGGTCCATATATAGGTTTTCCTGAATCATGTCCTTATATAGGCACAATTCGCCTTGCCCTTATATAGGCATAGATTCCCAGGCCTTATTTAGGCATTAACCGTGCACTCCAAATACAGGCATGGTCACCGACATCCGTCCACCCTAACGTCACAACGAGTTCTTAGAAACCAGACCCTTAAGCTTCGGGAGTTCCCCTAGCATAAACGTTATTTAATGTTTATGTGTCCTCTTTGGCTCCTTTAATTGAATCCTTTGGATTCAATTTGACGTCATATGCGGATGACACACAAATTGTGGTGACTATATTGCCAGAAGTGATCCAGGAAACTGCATCGAGATTGCAAAACTGCATGAAGGCCGTGGGCACATGGATGGCCCATAATTGCCTAAAACTTAACTCCACAAAAACGGAGGTTATGTTGTTCGGTAATAATTCTAACTTCTAGACCCCTAGGTGCTGGCCGGAAGCGTCAGGTCCGCTCCCAAACCCGATTAGTAAGGTGAAGAACTTGGGAGTGTGGATAGACGACAAACTTAGCTTCAGGGACCAGGTGAATAAAGTGGTTTCTTTAACATCATACACCCTTAGATCATGCAAAAAAATAATGCCATTCTTACCTAAAGAGGCGCAACAAACAGTGGTCACTGCGCTAATAATGTCAAGATTGGACTATTGCAATAGTCTATATCTCAAGATCCATGAAGGATCACTGAACAAATTACAAATCCTTCAAAATGCTGCAGCCAGACTTCTTACAGGCACATGAAAGTTTGAATCGATCTCAGCCAAAATAAAAGAGCTCCATTGGCTTCCGGTCAGGAAGCGTTCTCAGTTCAAGGCGCTATGTCTGGTCTTTAGAGCCCTACATGAAACTGGGCCGGACTTTCTAAAACAAAAATTTCGCTGGTAGATACCTAAAAGAGCTTTGCGGTCTTCTGATGCTAATCTAGTGGTGGTGCCCCGGGTAAAAAAGGTTAACTGGGGCGGCCGAAGTTTTGTTGCCAATGCGGCCAAAGCATGGAATGACCTCCCACCTCACTTGAGAAGCATGAATAATCTCCTAGTTTTCCGTAAGGCATTAAAAACATGGCTTTTCTCTAAATAAACCTGCCTAGAACTATACCGACCTTGTTTTCAGCCAGGACTTCACACAGCGCCAGGACACCTTCGGGTAACAGTTTGCGCTATATAAGTCCCAATAACATTAACATTAACATTGATTTCTCCAAGAACTTATCTATTATGAATGAACCGTTATACCTTAAGGGTTCATTCCTGACGTCTTCCTCTGTCCGACTTCACGTCAATGCTAACATTCCACGACACCTACCAGGTATAAATATACCTTCCCTTGCCCAAGCAAGTTAGAGGAGACCTCGACTTCAGAGGAGCCCGTATCCCGGCCTGACGCACTGAGAAGACGCTGTCATTCCTGCACGCAGACGAATCCAGCTTCCAGTGTTCTGACTCCCTTCGCGGGGTGTTAGAGTTTCAGATCCGGCAGGAGATTCCCACCTCTCTCATTCTCAAGGTATGGAGCTGACTAGAACCTAGAGGGACTCTTGGCATACTAGACTTAACATACTCTTAATCTACCATACTAGAGAATACTCCACCTACTTCTACCTTTCCCTACACCTAGACTAGGTTAGGTACATTGGGGTAGAACTAGCTTAGAGACGCATCGAATGAGTACTCTCATTTTTAGCTCATGTTATTTATGTACGTGAATATATGCTAAAAGATAATGCTAGCGCAGTATTATTTATTTCTACTGCTTACGCTGTACCTTATTTATCTTGCATACTGTCTTGTGATCATAACAGCACATATCTCTTACACGAGAAACAAGACTGTTCAATAAAACCCTTTTTATTGAAACGCCCGTCTTTCCTTTCTGTGTAATTCTGTAGAAACTAAGCATGCACAATTGAATGAGTGAAACTGTTATCTATTGTTTCCACGATTCTGAGACATGTTCCGCTTCTAAAGGGAAACAAAGTTGTCATGTTTTTCGGTTGCCAGAAACTACTCCCTTCTTGTTCTCAAGGAGTTTCTAGTGGCCTCTGAGCTAGCTGGCACAGGTAATTAAGTTTAATATAATCGATAGGGACATACCGACCTTAGTCCTATGTCAAACCTATAGGTTATATTATTCCAATGCGCAGAGCCTATTAGGGAAATAGGAACTACACTATACTCCCCTAAATTATGCATCTTAAAACAGCAATGTAAAAAATTGGAAAGGGTTTGGAGGAAAGATTTCTCACCCGAGAAGAAATTGGAATATAGGACGGCCATTGGTCGGTATAAGGCAGAAATATAAAAAGCCCAAGCCACCTATTATGAGGAAAAGATCGCGTCAGCCGCTAACTCCGCTAGAGAAACCTTCCTCATTGCCAAAAAGCTACTTAAAGTCCCTGGCCCTCCTGTTGTATCGGACACCTCAGGTCTCCGCTGCAATGAACATGTGGAATACTTCGCTACCAAAGTACAAAACATCCTCAAGCATCTTCCCCAAAAAGACAGTGACACTCCATTCGAGTATACGAATGTGGGTGGGCATACAATTGAACATCAATTGGAGACCTACACCCCGATGACACAGGAATCATTCCTAGCCATCTTGTGATCAGTAAAAAGTGGGTCGCCACTAGACCCTGCACCTCCAAGTATCCTGAAACTGGTCGCACCAACAATTGCCTCCATTGCCACCTGCTTGATTAATGCCTCACTGTCTACGGGTTCGGTCCCCCCTGAGTGGAAAAGGGCTATGGTAAAAGCGCTGCTAAAAAAAACCAATCTGGATCCAGGCGACTTGGGTAACTATCGCCCCATTTCTCTCCTCCCTGGAATCAGCAAGATGGCGGAAAATACGTTAACCACACGCTCTCCGCGTTCCTAGAATCCAATGATCTGCTCCACCCCTCCCAAACGGGTTTTCGCCCACGCCAAGGTACTGAAACCGCCTTACTAGCAGTGGTGGAAGAATCTAGAAATATTCTTGATTCAGGAGGGTCATCAGCTATAATCCTCCTTGACTTGAGCGCGGCCTTCGACATGGTGAACCACCGTATCTTGGTTCACCGCCTCAGGAGGGCAGGAGTGACTGGCACAGCCCTACTATGGCTACAATCTTTCCTTGAAGAAAGATTCTTCCAGGTTTTTGAAGGCGATACCACCTCAAATCCTATTCCTTTACAGTGTGGCGTTCCTCAGGGTTCATCCTTGAGTCCCACTCTTTTTAATGTCTATATTGCCCCGTTGGCGGATATTGTATCCCCCTTCGGGATTCATATAGTAACATACGCCGATGATACACAGCTGGTTGTAGCACTGAATCATCCCGACCAGTCATCCAATAACCTTCACTCTTGCCTCGAGGAAGTTGCCAAGTGGATGAGTCTCTCTCACCTAAAACTTAATGGCGAAAAAAAACCGAGCTTATGATTCTCGGCGACCTTCTAAGCTTTAAAGCAACCACTATGTGGCCGGCTAGTATGGGCTCGGTGCCGGCCTCAAAAACAGAGATAAAAAGTCTGGGAATTTGGCTAGACCAAGACCTTACTTTTAAAGTACAGGCTAGGAAGACGGTTACCGCATGTTATGGCTTGCTCAGAATGACCCGCAAAGTCCTCCCCCTCCTACCTTTTCAAACAAAAAAACTGCTGATCCAGGCATTAATTCTTTCAAGGATAGACTATGGCAATGCCCTCTACCTAGGGGCACCGAAATCAGTGGTCGCGAAACTGCAGGTTGTACAAAATTGTGCAGCGAGACTGCTGACGGGGACCCCCAATCGTTGCTCAGCAAGGCCCGCGATATGCTCCCTCCACTGGCTCCCGGTGCAAGAGAGAATTAACTTTAAGGCCCTCTGCGTTGCCCATAAGTCTTTGGAAGGGAGTGGACCTCCTATCAATAAAGCCATGATTCGCCCCTCTAGGGCGAATAGAAAACTTCACTCTGATGAGCTCCACCTAGCAGTGGTCCCTAGGATCAAGAAGGCCAGAAGTGGTGGCCGGCTTTTTTCATACAACACCGCCAGACTTTGGAACACCCTTCCGCTGTATCTTCGTAGGTAACCCAACCACCTCACCTTCCGAAAACAGCTAAAAACCTGGCTCTTCCCCTAGGGTGTCTGTTCTTCTAGTTACGGTGTCAGCGCTGGGATGCTCCCGGGTAGCCATGCGCTATATAAAAGCCATTTCATTCATTCATTCATAACAATTCAAAAAGTTGAACCGGAGATATGAATTTTAAAGTTTTGAATTAAAAATAGTGCCAAAAAGCACAAAGTGTGACCGTGGTCATCTGGTCACGCTAGACCATATCTAAGTGAAGAACTAAGACTTGAATATAAGGACAAGGTTCGCCCAGATGGAATAGTTCACCTTCTGACTTACAAATTTTTCTGGAGAAAAGTGGTTGTTGACGAGTCATCAACAGGGCAAGCTGCATGCTGGAGCCGAAGCAGGGCCTGGCAATGGCAGATTGCTGAAGAGCAGGGCTCTAGTGTGGTCATCAAGGAAGGCGGGAAAGCTACAAGTGGGCAAAATCTAAGTCAAAGTCTGTGCTCTGGTGGGGGTTCAATGTCGAAGATACTCTGGCAGGCAGGAAAAGTGACCTTCCCCTGTGCCGTAAGAGCCGAGAGGCAATCTCTGGTGGGAGTACGCCCTCCCGTGTTAGACACCTTTCCACATTAAGTATCCCACGATCTCGTAAACTATGTTCACAAGTTCCTGAAACTAACCCTGGTAAGTTAGATATGGGAAGATCCTACTTGAAGCAAAACGTTATTACCCACTAAAGTGTGGGGAAGGAAACAATTCCTTTTGTTTATATTTCCCTCACACACCCTGGTGGTGTCATGCGTCATCATCGGGTCACCCTGACTCCTAAAGGTCAGGGTGGGCTCAACCGTATTCCAGGGAGCTCTTGATGAGATATGGCCAGGGGGAGTTAAAGATTAAAAATCCACAGACAGATCCCAGTATCCCTTTATTCGTGGACCGGTCTGGGATATTAAAATAACTAAAGGGGTCACTGGGAGTTTTATGGTCCTATGACCCTAGTGCCAACATGTTTCAGTCCTTCATTGGCCAAAGCGGTCCTGGACTTTCTTCAGGGCAAGAAAGGGGTATCCTCCCTGGTTATAGCAGACAGGAAAGTCCCTATCCTACTTTTATGTCATAAGGGCAGATAGCCTGCTCCTTAGAGAAACCAATATTTTATCTTTTGTTATTTCTTTACTCCATCCCTCATTGGGAGAGAATGTACATCTCTGAGGACTCCAGGTTTTTTGAGGGGTAGCCCTTCAGTCAGACAGCCATCAAGGGTCCTGCCCCGTGGTGCTACCTAGTCGGTATGAGTCCCCGGGCTTGCGGGGTTCAATGTCGACAGGTTGCTGCTTGGCATCAGTCCCAATGAAGCCCTCTATTGTCAGACTTAAAAACTTTTCTGGAAGTCAGATCTGCTTCAGCGGGGCAAACCAGCATGTTGAATCAGACTGGTGTTTCAACGTTGACGGCTTTGGATCAACAGCGGTCCTGGTTTCCAGCCAGTTCTCTGTAGGAAAAGTTGTCAGAAGGTTCATGAGTCCTGCTTTTGCAGTGTAGGCAGAAGGAGTACACTCTGACACCAGGCAAGTGTCCAGGACCTGAGGACACGCCCTGGGCATTAGGACTCACTCCAGGAGAGGCCAGCAGCAGGGCCCAGGGCAGGTCCAGTTGGAACTTGCCAGCTGGGCAGTTGTAGAGAATGAGGACTCTGGAAGCATGTTGTGTCCTTGTAGCTCACACAGGAGGTCAGCCAACTGAAACATGGAGTCTCTTCTGGGGTCCTAGGTTCAAGGTCAGCAGGTCCAGTCTTCCACTAAGTTCTTCAGACAGCAGGGCAGTCCTTCTTCTGATCCACACAATTCCAGGAGTGTTCTGAGGAGAGGTCTGTAGGTTCCACTCTTATACCCAGTGCAAGCTTGTGGGTGGAGGGCAAGCCTTTGTCCACCCCCTAAACCAGAGTCAGTTCCTCTAATCCCACTGGGTGTGGTGCCAGTCTGACTAAAGAAACAAAGATAGACAGACAGGCCCATGTGTAAGCTTTATCTGTCAGTGAAAGGGTAGGTTTCCTTTGAAGCCATGAAGGGGCTGGGTACAGATCCCAGACTATCCTTTGAAGCTCAGGAAGGGGCTGGGTACAGCCCCAGGCTATCCTGCTAAGGAGAGGAACACCGCTCAACACACTCAAGACCTTTCATCCACGATATGGGAGCAATACACATAACACTTCATGGGAGCCATCAGGTGACATTGGGCACTGGCAGAAAGGAACATTTTGCTTAGGTGGGAACATGACAACTTTCTAAAAGTATAATTTCACAAATTAGTAATATAAAATCTGACTTTACCATTAAGTTGGATTTTAAATTACTTTTAAAATGAGTCCTTGAATAATTTTTCTTGCTATTCCCAAACTGAAATTAAGCATTATAAGGCATTATAATGTAACCCAGGGCTTTTCTATGGGAGAACCAGCTTTGCCAAAGTGAAATACGACTTTGGAAGTTTTTTCACTGGCAGGACATGTAAAACTTTAACTATACATGTCCTACTTTTTAAATACAAAGCAATCTGCCATATGGGCCTTAAGAGCCTACCTTAGGGGTGATATATAGCTATTAAAAAGGTGTGTTTAGGCCAGGCAAAAGGTTTATTTCAGCAGGTTAAAATGGCAGTTTAAAAGTGCACACACAGGCTGCATTGGCAGGTTTTACAGTGCTACATTAGTGGGTGGCACAATGAGTCCACTTGTAGCATTTAATTTTAATTACATAACCTAAGTCAGGCACGCAACGCCCATAGGGCTGAAAGGGCTTCATCGCCCCCCCCAAGCACCTCTCCCCCGTCGTGTGTCTCAGCCCAGGCTGCTGCAGCTCGAGCTGGTGTAGGCTCGGCTGGGAAGTGTCTGGAGTCTTATCTCCGGCACGCCCGAGTTTGTCACAGGTCTTTAAAGACCATTTGCATATTTACATACCTTTGTAAACTGGTTACCGAAGCTTTGTTTTTTAGGTCTCGCCTACGCAGCGCGCATGCGCTGCATAGGAAAAAGACCTTTTGTAATCGACACAGCTTTGCAGGCAAAAACGTGCATGCGTTGCATTGCTTTCAATGGCAACGCGTGCACGTTTGGCGATTCCCTTGCGGGAGCGAGCTTTGGCGCCATGTGTTAGCAATTATCGCTCCTGGCGCTGCTCGCTCCCGCAAGGGAAACGCTTTCACTTTTGCCGCCACTTTGCCGACACTTTTTTAGGCGCGCGCTTGTTCATTTATTTACAGCATTTAAAACTGTTCTGCCTCCCAGCACCACTTTAGTCGATTTTTTTCAGTAGATTCTTTTTATCCTGAGACACTGCAAGGACAAACAAGACTCCCCCCCCACACACACACACAAACACACACGCAGCCCTCCCCCCACCCGCCCACCTTTGCTGATCATCCTGCTTTTAAAACGGACTTGTAATACTTGTAAGCTTTAAAATCCGGTTCCTATCCTCACTGCGACGGTGGCTGAAAGCCCACACCAGTCTTGTACTGCTGCGAAAAAGCTCTGGTGAGGAAACTAACATTCGCTAGAGATAAGACACCTAGACTGAAACCATCACCGCGGTGTTTATTTGCTGCTGACGAGTCGTGTGTGTTTCGTCTACGTTTATATTCTGAGGGTGAGTCATATTTGTTTCCATTCTCAAACATTCTCCTCACAGTTTCTGTTCCGCTTTGAGCAGCCCGTCCTCAAAGGAGTCTCGCTGAGAATAAAGTGTACCTGCCGAGCGAGAGCTTTACTGAATCTGCCCACAGCTACGTGAACCAGGAAGTGTGCTTCAGTCGGGTCTGTCCTGTGCCGAGAAACACTCTGAGGGAAGCAGCTGGCATCCACATAATAATGTAATGTATTAGGTTTGATAAAAGGAGAATTTTTTTTTAGCTTTTATAAAGTGCGGATTTTATGATCTGCAGTGGACTGTCCTTTCTAAATTCTATAGCACAGAAAACAAGCATTGGCATAGCCAATATGTCTCGCCTTTGGGACCTGCTGCATAACTACGTACTTATAAGGTCCCAAAGGCGAGACCTATTGGCTATGCCAATGCTTGTTTTTCTGGTTCCAGTACCCCCATGGGCCCCCACTCTGCCTATTCCTTACATTTGGATTTTACCTTTACTGCCGTAGTGTGAGAATGCATTTCATGAAAAGAAATATAAAGTAGGGTTGCCAAAAGACAAATACCAGCATTTGTTGCCTAAAGAGCCTGCAAAGGCCTTGTCTTGACACTAAGGGGCCGATTCCGATCTCGGTCGGAGGCGCACCCAATACCATTCGGTCGGGAAAAAAGCCATGCGAAAGCCTGTTTCCCGACCGATCCGTACAGTACACCGAACGAGCAAGTACGATGCGCACAACAGCAAAAAATCCGGCCGAGCCGTACTCACCCAAACCAGGTCCTGTTCTCCGACCGAGGCGAATCCGGAAACGCCGAATCGAGTCGCACGGAAGGAAAAATGCAGCCCCGTCCGGCCGGACAAGTACGATGCGCTTTCCGTATGCTCCGAACCCATCGCTACGCACGGCACGTCAAAGCATCCGGGAGAGGCGCACATAAGCTCCGATTCGCGCCACAACACGATCCACGGCTCCGAGACGAACACGGCACCGACGAGGACGAAGCGACGAGGACGAGGCGAAGCGACGAGGACGACGCCAAGCAACGAGAAGGACGAACGACACGAACCAACCATGAATCCCTTCGTCCCGATCATACCAATATTCTACATTTACTACCGGAACAGGCACGGACGCGTACGGCGCAGAAGGTAAGCCAGACACCAACCACAAAACACATACAACACGTACACGACACATCACACACACACACGGGGATGCTGACTATACTTACACCAGCAACAGCAGCACCATAGGGGCGGGATGCCCATCACCAATGCCACATATGCACACAGGGGCCTGAATGCGCACCACCACCCCTACCCAGGGGGCTGGATGCCTACCACTACTACCACCCTTAGCCAGGGGGGCTGGATGCCTACCACTACTAGCACCCTCACCCAGGGGGGCTGGATGCCTACCACCACTACCACCCTCACCCAGGGGGCAGGATGCCTACCACTACTACCACCCTCACCCAGGGGGCTGGATGCCTACCACTACTACCACCCTCACCCAGGGGGGCTGGATGCCTACCACTACTACCACCCTTAGCCAGGGGGGCTGGATGCCTACCACTACTACCACCCTTAGCCAGGGGGGCTGGATGCCTACCACTACTAGCACCCTCACCCAGGGGGGCTGGATGCCTACCACCACTACCACCCTCACCCAGGGGGGCAGGATGCCTACCACTACTACCACCCTTAGCCAGGGGGGCTGGATGCCTACCACTACTACCACCCTCACCCAGGGGGGCTGGATGCCTACCACCACTACCACCCTCACCCAGGGGGGCAGGATGCCTACCACTACTACCACCCTTAGCCAGGGGGACAGGATGCCTACCACTACTACCACCCTTAGCCAGGGGGCTGGATGCCTACCACTACTACCACCCTTAGCCAGGGGGGGCTGGATGCCTACCACTACTACCACCCTTAGACAGGGGGGGGCTGGATGCCTACCACTACTAGCACCCTTAGCCAGGGGAGGCTGGATGCCTACCACTACTACCACCCTTAGCCAGGGGGGGCTGGATGCCTACCACTACTACCACCCTTAGCCAGGGGGGCTGGATGCCTACCACTACTAGCACCCTCACCCAGGGGGGCTGGATGCCTACCACCACTACCACCCTCACCCAGGGGGGCAGGATGCCTACCACTACTACCACCCTCACCCAGGGGGCTGGATGCCTACCACTACTACCACCCTCACCCAGGGGGCTGGATGCCTACCACTACTACCACCCTTAGCCAGGGGGGCTGGATGCCTACCACTACTACCACCCTTAGCCAGGGGGGCTGGATGCCTACCACTACTACCACCCTCACCCAGGGGGGCTGGATGCCTACCACCACTACCACCCTCACCCAGGGGGGCTGGATGCCTACCACTACTACCACCCTTAGCCAGGGGGGCTGGATGCCTACCCCTACTACCACCCTTAGCCAGGGGGGCTGGATGCCTACCACTACTAGCACCCTCACCCAGGGGGGCTGGATGCCTACCACCACTACCACCCTCACCCAGGGGGGCTGGATGCCTACCACTACTACCACCCTCACCCAGGGGGGCTGGATGCCTACCACTACTACCACCCTCACCCAGGGGGGCTGGATGCCTACCACTACTACCACCCTTAGCCAGGGGGGCTGGATGCCTACCACTACTACCACCCTTAGCCAGGGGGGCTGGATGCCTACCACTACTACCACCCTCACCCAGGGGGGCTGGATGCCTACCACCACTACCACCCTCACCCAGGGGGGCAGGATGCCTACCACTACTACCACCCTCACCCAGGGGGGCTGGATGCCTACCACTACTACCACCCTTAGCCAGGGGGGCTGGATGCCTACCACTACTACCACCCTTAGCCAGGGGGGCTGGATGCCTAACACTACTACCACCCTCACCCAGGGGGCTGGATGCCTACCACCACTACCACCCTCACCCAGGGGGGCAGGATGCCTACCACTACTACCACCCTTAGCCAGGGGGCTGGATGCCTACCACTACTACCACCCTTAGCCAGGGAGGGCTGGATGCCTACCACTACTACCACCCTCACCCAGGGGGGGCTGGATGCCTACCACTACTACCACCCTCACCCAGGGGGGGCAGGATGCCTACCACGACTACCACCCTCACCCAGGGGGGGCTGGATGCCTACCACTACTACCACCCCCACTCATAGGATGGACAATGCATGACACAACCAGCACACCACAACCTAGGGAATGCAAGATAAAGACATCCCCCCACCACCATGACAAGCGTGTGTAGGCTGTGTCAAATGCCTACAACACCGAACATGACTTTGAACATACAATGTGACCCCCTAGCACATGTGCCACACATATATGTGTGTGGCACCCACAATGCAAGCAGCCCATGACCATTGTGGCAATGGGGCCTAAACCCCCATCATCACAGTGACCAAAAGGTAAGTGTGGGGTCCATAGCTGAAGCACATTTTGACCATTGTGGCAATGGGGTCTAAACCCCCATCATCACAGTGACCAAAAGGCAAGTGTGGGGTCCATAGCTGAAGCACATTTTGACCATTGTGGCAATGGGGTCTAAACTCCCATCATCACAGTGACCAAAAGGCAAGTGTGGGGTCCATAGCTGAAGCACATTTTGACCATTGTGGCAATGGGGTCTAAACCCCCATCCTCACAGTGACCAAAAGGCAAGTGTGGGGTCCATAGCTGAAGCACATTTTGACCATTGTGGCAATGGGGTCTAAATCCCCATCATCACAGTGACCAAAAGGGAAGTGTGGGGTCCATAGCTGAAGCACATTTTGACCATTGTGGCAATGGGGTCTAAACCCCCATCATCACAGTGACCAAAAGGTAAGTGTGGGGTCCATAGCTGAAGCACATTTTGACCATTGTGGCAATGGGGTCTAAACCCCCATCATCACAGTGACCAAAAGGGAAGTGTGGGGTCCATAGCTGAAGCACATTTTGACCATTGTGGCAATGGGGTCTACACCCCCATCATCACAGTGACCAAAAGGTAAGTGTTGACAAAGAAAGAGCTGCAACTGCCAAACTGCATGGATCATTCCTGGTCACAGAACCAAAAACTCATCTGTGGCAAAGTAGTGTATGTGTCCCATTGCAACATAAATTGGGTGAGCCAAATACTGCAGTGCAAATGAGACATTCCTTTGGCCATGTGCAGACAAACAACACCCATGGGGGCTGACACCGTCAACATTCATCAATGACACAATGACAGAAGTGACCATCAGAATGCAGAACCACATATTTGCACCAATGGGCACACAAATGCAGATATCCTGTGGAGACAGCAGATGTGAGGTGAACAGATACCATACCATGGCAGCATTGGGACACACAAACCATGATCACTGTGCTGACCGATGACCTAGGAGTCCCAGGGACAGCAGGGGAAACACACCAAACAACATACAGCCAATGGCACACCCAAGATATGCCAATGCAGTGGTGCAGATGCACAAACACAAACAGGCAGACCAACACTGTCATCATACACAGCAGGTGAGGGGGGTGCCAGTGTCCCCAGGTAACCACACAACACATGAGGAGAGCTGAATACCAATCATACAGATGTGCATACACTGCCACACTAAGGTAACTCATGGATCCAAATCCCCTATGTGGGCAAGCAGGCATTGTCAGATGAGAGGGAGCACAAAACACACATGTCACACAGGCACGTAGGAACAACAACTGACACAGCAAGACACAGACACACCACAGCACCACCCCCAGGGCCCCCACAATGTGGTGACCCTTGGCTGCATAAAAATCCCACTCTGATGACAAAGCTGAATGTGGTTCACACTGTGAACCACAGTCATGTGTCCTGAGCAACAAACTACCATCACACCGACACAAGCACAAATCAATCAGCATGGC
The DNA here is from genome assembly GCA_963921515.1 of Calotriton arnoldi. Classification (NCBI taxonomy): domain Eukaryota; kingdom Metazoa; phylum Chordata; class Amphibia; order Caudata; family Salamandridae; genus Calotriton; species Calotriton arnoldi. The sequence goes on along the minus strand of CAWUFW010004614.1, from coordinate 471,093 downwards.
CAGTAAGCCAAGGCCAACATGGAGGCAGGGGTCTAGCTGGGCAACAACTCCCATCTGCACACACTCAAGACCACACCCCTCGACCTCCAACAATGTGCAGCAGTGAAGTACACATGCACTGGTGACATTGCACATGCACCCATGACTATTCCAGGGTGGTGGGTGGGAACCAAGGTGCAGAAACACATCACACATGGCCACTCAACAAGACTCCTGAATGTCTGACACACTGCACACTACGCTGTACATGGACATGACGGCGATACCACACCAACCAATGGGATCCCAGCCACAGTCACACACCAATGAAGAAGCCAAGGTCACCCACAAAGAACACACATAGACAACAACCAACATCGCAGCCCGGACCCTGAGGAGTGCCAGCAGTCACACACACAACGTGTCACAATAACTTAAAGATAACACGAACTGAAAATCACATGACAGGGGCAAACAACAAGTGCCAAGGGGAAACCTGACTGTGACCCATCTGCGTCTGCACACAAACTCAGCCCTGACAGCAAACACACCTATGGGTGACACCCTGATGACCAGTAATGTGCCATGCACCCACATCACAGAGAACACAGGGAGAAGACTTTGGGGGAACATAGCTCAAGTCAGCAAGCATCACAAACAGGTACAACACTAGGGATCACAGCATGCGCAGATAAATGGAAGTGAACACACAGACATGCACATACAACACACACCTTGGGCGCAGGCAATGTCACACGTGTACACACTGCCATGAGGGGACTCCACTCCTGTGTGAGGAAAGCTGTGCCATATGTTGCCTCAGTAGGGCCCCATCATGTCAGCTGAGCACTTGGTCACACAATCAACAATTAGCACCAAATGAGGGCTCCCGTCACATCAGCCTGGTCATGGATGTGCCAACGGAATCATCAGCACAGATCCAACACACTTGTATAGCAATGTTGCACTGACTACACGGATGAGTCCTTCCCCATTGATGCCCAAACCTGCATGTCCAGTGGAGATGGCAACACGGTCAGGGAAGTAGACAAATCCAACAATGGCAGGCACAACAGATGTGCAGGGGTGGAAGCCACAGATATGAAATTGCTAATGTAAGTAGGAAATCCCATTGCCAAATACTGAACACATGACACCCTCAGATGCTGCTATGGATGACATGGATACACCACATGATAGGACACATTCCCCCTGGACCACATGGGTTCCTGCACAGTAACACTTCATAATCATGAGACCAGATATCACCATCACTGCAGCAAGGGCATGGTTAGCAGCACCAACAACATGTACATCTGAAGCATGAGCACTAGAGAAAAGAAAGTTGCTTTATTCAGCATATGTGTTGAATGAAAACGACGTCCAGAAAAAAAGAGCAAAGGCCAATGGCCAGTCCATTGTCAAAGTTCAAACAGGGTGACACTGGCAGATGTCACCCTACGCATGCCTGCACAAAACCAGGGACAATCCACTAGGAGGGGCAACCGGGGGGCAGGCCAGGCACCGCAGGGACAGGATCAGGGCTCACCAGGGGGAGTCAGGGAAGGGGTGGTGGGTGCTGGAGAGCCACTGACAACTGCAGTGGAGGTGTCTGACATGGTGTGTGCTGGCACAACTGGGGGGCATGACTCAGATGTCGTGGGTGCCGGCACAACTGCAGTGGACCCTGCAGATGGAGTGGACAGGTCCGCCACTGCAGTGCCCAAGTCAGACAGGGCGGTAGTGGACTCCACTGCAGTGCCTACCTCCAGGGGAGGAGAATGGGGAACAGGCAAGGTGGGTTGGACAGAGGGGGAGGACACCCTCACCACATCAGTGGCACAGACAAGCGCAGCGGGGTGTGTGGTGCTGGGAGAGCAAGTGGCAGGGGGAGAAGGCCGGAGCCTCTTGGGGATGGTATATCTGTGGGTGGGGGAACCTGGGGCAGGGTGTGGTGGGGACACCTGTGCAGTGGGGGCCTGAGGGATGGAGGATGGAGACCTTGTGCCTGAGCTGCAGGGCGGTGGCGGGGTCTTGCTCTTAGGACTCCGGGGGACTTGCGGGTGGGGGCCTCAGTCCGTCTGCGCCTGGGGGAGGGTGTCCGGGGGCGAGGGGCACTCTGCTCCGTGTGGGTGGGCTTCCTCTTCCCCCGGGATGCTGGAGCAGCTTCATCGGTGGGGAAGAGGCCGAGGTCACAGAGGAAGAGCTGCTGTGACTTTGGGGTTGCAGGTGAGGCAAGGGAGGGTGCTTTGGAGGGAGAGGGAACTGAGGACTGCGCAGTGCATGTGGATGCGTGTGTGTGTTCCAGGGCCCCATCCCCTGTGAGTCTGGCTTCAGTCCCCTGAATGTGCGTGGGTGTGCGTTTTGTCATTGGCGTGTGTGTCAGTGTGCTGGATGTGTGTGTGCTGGTGTGTGCCTGTGCCGGTGTGTGTGTGCTTGGGATGGGTAAGGTGCTGGGGAGTGTGGATGGAGCAGAGGCAGGAGGGGTGAGGGACCGTTTGAGGAGGGACACTGCTGCCGTCAGGGAGGAGTCCATGGACCTATTGCCCCTCTGTAGGTCAGACATGCCCGTTGAGATGCCCTCCATGAACGACACCAGCTGAGTCAACAGAGCGGTGTGCGCATGGAGGACACTCAGCATGGCTGTCTGGCCTACATGGAGCTGGCGAAGGAGGTACACAGACTCCTCACTCAGGGCAGCAGGGGACACAGGGGCAGGGGCTGCGTTGCCTGGCCCAAAGGAGACACGCTCCCGGACATGGGAGCCTCCACGGACCTGGGGAATGGGAGCCGATGGGAGGGCGGTGGTGGTGCTGGTGGTGGCGGGGACAGCAACACTAGCTGGGGTGTGGTGGCTGCTGACACCCGCCTCCACAAGGGAGTCATCCTCCGAGTTGCTCTGGTCCTCAGCTGAGGTGGATGCTGCTGAGGACTCCTCGGTGTGGCTCCCCTCGCCCTCCGTGCCACTGGGTCCCTCCGACCACTCCTCGGCTGCTGACCCAGTCTGGCTCTCTGGCTCCTCCTGGTCCGTGGAGCTGTCCCCTTCCGTGGCCGTGGATGTATCTGCAAACAATGGGGAAACAGACAGACATCAGTCACCTGCACAAAACGCACACACCACTGTGAGCACAGCACATCACAGAGCAAGCCCTGGCATCATTAGTTGTACATTGCTAAAAGTGCCCTAACTGAACAGGAGAAGCCAATTGTCAGTCTGATGCCAAGCATGGCACTCACATCCCACATGGCCTTGCACCCATCTGTCTGGTGTCTGTTGGATTGCAACACCCCAGTGTGGACACATGCACCAAGTACACAGTAGTTGGACAGTGCAGAGGACACGGTGTGTGGACACATCACAGCTCTTGCCACGGAGTCAGTACAGGTTTCCGGATGAAAGGGATGCCCAGAGTCAAATAGGAAATGCATGTGATGCATACCAGCGACAGACACCATGATGCACCCATGTCCTGATAGCCAGCGCCACTATGGTGTGCATGTAGCACATGTCACTCCCCTGCAGGCTCACCAATCAGTAGACACATGCCATGGCGGAGGCATGACTGCAAAGTCATACATCACTGTCTCAGTGATGTATGACTTTGCAGTCAGACAACAACACTCTGCACTGTCTCACAATAGTAGGTCATGGGGAATGCAAGTCCTGGAGCTGCACAAGTGCACATGTACATCCCCCCCACAACACATCCTCTCAACCCTCATCTGTCCAGGTCATACCTATTGGACATATGGGAGACCTGTGACACTACCCTCTGAACCTGAGCCCCTCACACTCTGCTGTGAATGGGGAACAGCTGCCTGAACTTCACATTCACATGCCCCAGTCTGCATGGGCAGCTGATCAGACACCTATGTGACACACAAGTATCGTCTCCTATGGTCACATCTCCAGTGGCATGCTGAGCCCCTACCAAGAAACTCCACAGCAGTCCTGGCGACTAATCCACAGCACACTGACACAGAGGCAGACACCTGAGGGGTCAAATCACTGCGCACAATGTGTCAGCTGATACACGGGAGTGGGAGTACAGAGTGTATTGTATGGCCTGGAGTAGGCATGACTGTCCAGCCCCACATGAATGAGGGATGAGCCCTGGACTGTAGGCAGCTGGCTAAGTATGTGTGACACACGTCATATACATACTCCTGGGGCCCAAACATTGTTCCCACCCGCAGCATGGGTGTGTGCCAGATACCCCAGCCACATGTGGTGGATCAGCTCAGCAATTGGACCACAGATCAAAGTAACACGCTGAATACATGTCAGAATACAGGCATTGTGTAAGCAATGGACCCACCCATGATGCCCACCACAGAGTCAGGGAAACAGATGCTGTCTCCCACCTTGAGTCAAGCAAACTGTAAGGACACAGTCCTAAGTGACAGAATTCCCTGCATGTAAGGGCCACACCTGGGTATCAGATGAGGAGTGGGCAGTGCACAATAGAGGGACATGGTTCCTGGACAACATGACTGCTGTACTGTGGCAGTTTAACCAGGCCCGAGGAGGGCACATAGCATGTTAGACAGAGTTCACAGTGCAGTCTTTGACTCACCCCTCCTTGCTGCTCTCTGGCCTTCAGCTGCCCATCCAGGTCTGGAAAGACCACCGCCAGGATCCTGAGCATGTGGGGGGTCAGGGTCCGTGTTCCGCCCCTCCTGCGAGGAGGCGACAGCTTCAGCTGGACCCGTGCAATCCTCCGGGTCCAGCCCCGAAGGTCCTGCCACCTCTTTTGGCAGTTGCGGATCCGGCGCTTGTAGACCCCCACGGACCGGACAGCCCGGACGATGTCCTTCCAGATCTCCTGCTTCCGATGGGCAGAAGCCTGTCAGGATGACAAAGTGATAAGGCCATTACTACACATGCAACATATCCGTGCATGACACAGTTGCATATACATGTCGCAATCACAGGGGCACATGGTGTACACAGGCAGTGCACGGCTGCCCATGGACAGTTTTCCAGAAGTCACTACATGGTATCATTGCATGGGGAGTAAAACCCTGTTCAGAAGCACTGTCACTGCACCATACCTGTCCAGTGCAAGTCACTACACACTATGGGGGTGACAACTACTCAGTGAGCCTGCTAGCCAGTGGCGTGCAGACTCTCAGCCTTGCTAGTCAGACAAAATGCACATTCAGAAAGGCAGTGCACAGGACACTCACCTGCTCCCCTGGTGTCCCATACAGCTTGCTGTACTGTGGAAGTAGGCTGTCCAGCAGGGCCTGGTTCTCTTCAAGGCTGAAGGCTGGGGCTCTCTCCACAGTACGTGCCATTGCAGGGTCCAGAGGGGCAGAGACAGCAGCAGTGCAGTGGCAGATGTCGTCCTGGAGCATGTAGTGCAGGCAAGTGGGCTCTCAGGGGAACAGCCAGCAATATATATGTGCTGGAGAGGCAGATACTGTCCCTTGTGTCCAAAGTGATAGGTCCAAGTCGTTTGCATCTTCTGAATCTGGCCAATCCATGGAATAGCAGCACCAAAACACGCCCACAGCATCCTTCAAATCTTCAACTTCATGACATACATGATTTTGCAACATTGTTGTGGGTGACCAACTGATTTTCCAGCAACCGACTCGTTCGAAATTCGAAAACGCGTCCGTTGCCAGGCAAGCCCATTGTCAATGGGTGCGCACCGATCGGTCCATTGCAGTTCAACGCGCACAGGGGTACAATGCGTACCCGCACACATTGAAAGCAATGGGCCGGCCGGAGGCACCGATCGGTCCATTGCAGTTCAACGCGCACAGGGGTACAACGCGTACCCGCATACATTGAAAGCAATGGGCCGGCCGGAGGCACCGATCGGTCCATTGCAGTTCAACGCGCACAGGGGTACAACGCGTACCCGCACACATTGAAAGCAATGGGCCGGCCGGAGGCACCGATCGGTCCATTGCAGTTCAACGCGCACAGGGGTACAACGCGTACCCCCACACATTGAAAGCAATGGGCCGGCCGGAGGCACCGATCGGTCCATTGCAGTACAACGCATCACTGTACATGTGACTGGCATATGTCAGCATGCCTGTCTCAGATGGACATATGCCAGCCACAGATAGCTCCCAGGGAGTGAGGGGCACACCTACATCACGACAGCCTGTCCAAACCTTATCATAAGGCATGTAAGGCTGCATTTCCTATTGTGTGTATGTTGGTGTACATGTTGTCCTGTGGGTGTCACCTGTGGGCAGCCACCCCCAGGCTGTGCACGTGTTCATGGGGACAGGAGCCTGGGTGTTACGTGTACGTGACCACTGTGATGTGCAACTGTTCATATCTGTGCATGTGCCATGGTCACATTTCACAGTGGTGTTTGTGTATGTCATGTCACATACCCCGTGAGTCCCATGTGGGACGGTATGTTTAAGCCAGGGTGTCCCAGTGGCACAATAGTGATGGACCTCCACAGTCTTTGTGCATGTAGTGTTTACAATGTCTCTGATTTCATGTGCACAATGGGAGACAGTCTCCACATCCACGTTGTGTGTGCATGGACTCTGATGTTGTGCGTGTGTGTCACAGACGTCCATGTCTGTCCTGCCGTGGCAAGTGGGGCCAATACCTGTGGGGGTCATGTTTGTTTTGCTGTGGTGTACACATGATACTCCATGTGATGCCAGTGTCCATGTGGCATTACAGGGTCCCTGGGAATGTACCTGTCGTTGAGCTGTGGTGCCTGGGGCACATCTGTCCTCACATGTCACTGTGGGGGGTGATTGTGACACGGCAGCAGGAGATGGGAACTGTGACACGGCATCATGATATCCAATGGGCCAACCTGGGACAAATTGATGCCACCTGTAGGACCGTGTTGACAGATGTTGGCCATGTATGTACCACACATGTTCTTCCGGTACTGCACACTTCATGTAGTTGTGCCTCATAATGATGTATGTTGGGATCTTGAGTGTGTTCAATGCCGCATATGTGGGGTGACTGACAATCTTGCTTACTTCTCCTCTGCACTGCAGGGCTCCTGCTGTCCATCGGCCATTCCCAGACCTGGCAACGATGGTGGAACGGGACAGCATCTGACGGTACCGCTTCACCAGGCAGCTGATTGAGGATTTGGCAGTGCAGTTGGCCCCACATTTGCAGCCTGGCCGGCCGTATCCTACAGCGCTGACCCCCAAGGTGAAGGTGATGGCAGCCCTACACTTCTTTGCCACTGGTACCTTCCAACATACTGTGGCGACTGCTGGTGGGATGTCACAGACCATGTTCAGCCGTGTGCTCCGCGATGTTTTGGCGGCAATGTTGCTCTTCCTAAACCGGTACATCTATTTCCCTAGACTGCGACGACTCACTGACGTGAAGAGTGACTTTTATGCCCTGGGGAGGATGCCGCATGTAATTGGCTCCATTGATGGGACACATGTGGCTTTGGTACCACCACAGGCCCAGGAGCAGGCCTACAGGAACCGCAAGCACTACCACTCGGTCAATGCACTGGTGGTGTGTCTTGCAGACATGACCATCACACACGTGTGTGCCCGTTTCCCTGGTTCAGCACACGATGCCTTTGTGATGAGGAGTAGTCGCATCCCCAGGATGATGGCACAGATGCAGAACCAGCGTGCCTGGCTTGTCGGTGTGTACTGACTTTGTGCCATTGTGTGTGATCTGATCTGTAGTATTCCGCCCACTTTTCCAAGTCAGCTAATGTGCACTTGTCTGTCCGTAGGTGACTCGGGATACCCCAACATGCCGTGGTTGCTGACACCCCTCAGGAACCCTGTGACACCTGCCCAGATGCGCTACAATGAGGCACATGGTCGGACCAGGAGAGTGATTGAGCGGACCTTTGGTCTCCTGAAGAGCCGCTTCCGCTGCCTGGACAAGACCGGAGGGTCCCTCCCATATGCCCCTGCGAAAGTGTGCAAGATTATCATCGTCTGCTGCATGCTCCACAACCTGGCAGTGCGGAAGGAGTTGCCTCTCATCCAGGATGACAATGACCAACATCCGCCACCTGTGGAGGATCCTGGCCTGGACCACGATGCCAGTGACGATGATGATGATGATGGTGATGGTGATGTCCGCACACAGCTCATCACCAACTTCTTTAGCTGAATGTGAGTATCCTGAGGTGTCATGTCAATGATGTGAGTTGGCATGATGTGTGGGTGGTGCTCTGGTGCTGTGTGAGTGTGTCCATGGGCTACTTGACTGGATGTGTGTTGCGATGTGTGGTGACAGGTGGGCTGTACTCCCCAACAGTGTTGACATGCTAACTTGGTTCTGGGTGGGTATCTTGTAACATGTATTGTGCATGAGTTTTGCTGTTCTGTCCTGTACTCCATTGCTTTTGACTGTGTGTCATTTCTGTCCTTCACAGGGTACTTTCAGATTCGTTTGGTCAACTGTGTCCACCGACGACGTGATTGCACATCCAGGCTGGTAGCTGTTGTGTCCCTACAGGTGATGTGCGCCACACCCATGGACTTCCTTCCGTCTACAGTTGTTGACTGTGTGCCCGCTACCAGGTGGGGTTACCTTGCATCTGTAGTGGTTACGGCATGTTGCAACTGTGTAATAAACCTGTGCTTCACTTTGTGATGTGCGTTGTCTGTGGTCACACATTTGACTGCCATTTGCTTACTGCACCTGTGGGCTACTTGACTACAACTGGGAATGGGTGTGGTGTCTGTGCATTGCACCGTCTTCCCTGGCAACATCAGTGTAGGCAATGAGTCAGATGGCCTAGGTGTGTATGTGTCGTGTAGCCCTGGTGGTGTGTCTCCCTCATGTGTGTCACGTTGCCTGTACTCACATGCCTGTGTTGTCCTTGCTGTTGCAGTTCGCATACACATTGTAATTTTGCAGTTCATCATCCCCATAACAGCACCCACGTTGGAATCACGACAGAGGCAAGTATGGTGTATTAGTGTGTTTATTGTGATACATTTGTGTTAATAGTGCATAGGATGGGTTGTGCTGTACATGAATCTTGCAATCCCAAGTTCCTAGGTGAATTGAAAGTCCGGGTAGACAGGATCCCCAGTATCGGGGCCACAGTTGTCTGACACATTGGTCCAACTTGTACTCCCCATGCAATGTGTGGGAGAAGTGTTGCCGTCAACAGGGTGAACAGTCTGTGCACAAAGGCGAACATCCAGAACAGGTTCAGGCTTCCTGGGAGTTGCGCTTGGCCATCGGCCTCTCACTTTTCCCTCCTCGGATGACCCCTCTTCTTGGGGGGGGCCCTCAAGTGCAGGCTGCTGCGGTGCAGGGGACTCTCCGCCAGAGTCCTCCTCCCTCCCTGTGGCAGTTGCAGTTTGTTCGGCACCAGATGTTGTTGGCACACAGGGAGGTGTGGACTGGTTGCTGTTCATCTGGCGGAGGCATTGTAAAATGTCCCTGTGCACCGCCGTCATCTCATGCAGTGCATCCCACTTGGACTCCACGCGGGACATGTGTGAGTCCACACGGGACATGTGTGACTCCACGTGGGACATGCGGGAGTCCAAGCGGGCATGATGGGCAGCCTGCTGCTGTTTAATGTCTCTGAGGAGCCCCACTACCTGGCTGAGCTCTCCGGTGCTGGACTGCTACGCATCAGCTATGCGTACCAGTTGTGGGTCGTCATGCACACCAGCAACGTCTGCAAGCAGCGACCTCTGTCTCCCACCCCTCCCACCACCCCTGCTGACATGTGCAGTGTGTGCAGTGGCACGCACAGATAACCCTGGTCCACCTTGGGGGTTGGTGGTGGTGGTGGTGTCCATGGCCCCAGGTTGGTCCAGGGTCACTGTGCTGGTGTTGCTCCTTATTCTGTCCATGTCGGCAGGGATGGTATTTGTGGTGACAGTCGTTGTAGGGGTGGGTGCAGGGGTGCAGCTGGTGGTCCTGCTGGTGCTGCAGCTGGTGGTCCTGCTGGTGCTGCATGTTGACTTGCACCGGATGTGCCAGGTTGTTCTTCATCGTCCGAGGAGGACAGAGGCTGTACGACGCCAGTGAGCTCGGCATCCTCTTGAGCCTGGGACTGGGACTCCTCAGCGTCTGCTGCTGTGTCCCCATCATCACCTGTTTTTGGGAGACACAAACAATGTATGTCATGTTTCTGCAGGCATCAATGGTTGACACACATGACAGTTGTGACTGTGCCTCTGGGTGCGGGCCTGTACATTGCATTGTCCTAAGTCGTCACAGTCAGGGGTTGATATTGGTGTGGCACATTGTCCTGCATTATTTGGGCATTTCTATGTATTTTCTGGGGTGTGAACATGGTCTGCATTGCTTGTGTTTGGTTGACAGCCGGACCTCCTTCCCACCCACCCAGCCAGTCAGTTATCCCACCATGGAACGTGCTTGCATTGCAGGGAGTGTAAGTTGTCTCTCAGGATGTCAGTCAGTGGTGTCCTGCTGTTTGTTGGTGCACAGTTGGCAGCAGGGCCTTGTGCTCCCCACAGCAGTAGCCAGTGTCAGCCATCTTGTGAGTCCTTCTCCACTCCCTGTGATGTGAGCATGGTTCAGGGTGGTGTTGATGGACCAGTTGTGAGGCTGAGCAATGTCTGTGACTACGACTCCCATCATGCTATTGCCTCCACCCCCTTCCCAGCATGCCCATGCTTCCTTCCTTTTGACTCTGCTTCCCTGTGGGTTGGGCTGGCTGTGCTGACAGGATGGCTGGGAGTGTTGTCCTGGCAGTTGTTTGGCTAAGAGTCCCAAGAGTGTCCCTGTGCTTCACACAACATAACCCAGGGTGGTGGTGCTTTGTGGGATCTTGTGTTAGGATGGAGGGCATTGCATTCTACCAGGTGGGTACTGTGGAGTTTGTGTTGGGGGGTGTGAGGGGAGGTGCTGGTGACTATAGTCAGTGCTGCAAGTCCCCCTTCCCACCCAGCCAGCCAGATATCCCACCATGGAACGTGCTTGCATTGCAGGGAGTGTAAGTTGTCTCTCAGGATGTCAGTCAGTGGTGTCCTGCTGTTTGTTGGTGCACAGTTGCCAGCAGGGCCTTGTGCTCCCCACAGCAGTAGCCAGTGTCAGCCATCTTGTGAGTCCTTCTCCACTCCCTGTGATGTGAGCATGGTTCAGGGTGGTGTTGATGGAACAGTTGTGGGGGTGAGCTATGTCTGTGACTACGACTCCCATCATGCCATTGCCTCCACCCCACTTGCCAGCATTCCCATACTTACTTGCTTTTGTGTGGAGTTCAGTGGGTGTGGGTGTGAGGGCAATGGCAAGATGGCTGACAGTGGTGTCCTGCTGTTGGTTGGTGTGCAGTACCCAGCATGCCCTTGTGCTCCCCACGACACAGCAACAGTGTCAGACATCTTTGATGGGCCTTTCCACTCTCTGTGGGATGTGCATGCGTGAGTGTGAGCTTGCTGGGCCATGTGGTGGGGGATGTAGGGCTGTGACTACGACTCCCATCATGCTATTGCCTCCTCCCCCTTCCCAGCATGCCCATGCTTCCTTCCTTTTGACTCTGCTTCCCTGTGGGTTGGGCTGGCTGTGCTGACAGGATGGCTGGGAGTGTTGTCCTGGCAGTTGTTTGGCTAAGAGTCCCAAGAGTGTCCCTGTGCTTCACACAACATAACCCAGGGTGGTGGTGCTTGTGGGATCTTGTGTTAGGATGGAGGGCATTGCATTCTACCAGGTGGGTACTGTGGAGTTTGTGTTGGGGGGTGTGAGGGGAGGTGCTGGTGACTATAGTCAGTGCTGCAAGTCCCCCTTCCCACCCAGCCAGCCAGATATCCCACCATGGAACGTGCTTGCATTGCAGGGAGTGTAAGTTGTCTCTCAGGATGTCAGTCAGTGGTGTCCTGCTGTTTGTTGGTGCACAGTTGGCAGCAGGGCCTTGTGCTCCCCACAGCAGTAGCCAGTGTCAGCCATCTTGTGAGTCCTTCTCCACTCCCTGTGATGTGAGCATGGTTCAGGGTGGTGTTGATGGGCCAGTTGTGAGGCTGAGCAATGTCTGTGACTACGACTCCCATCATGCTATTGCCTCCACCCCCTTCCCAGCATGCCCATGCTTCCTTCCTTTTGACTCTGCTTCCCTGTGGGGTGGGCTGGCTGTGCTGACAGGATGGCTGGGAGTGTTGTCCTGGCAGTTGTTTGGCTAAGAGTCCCAAGAGTGTCCCTGTGCTTCACACAACATAACCCAGGGTGGTGGTGCTTTGTGGGATCTTGTGTTAGGATGGAGGGCATTGCATTCTACCAGGTGGGTTCTGTGGAGTTTGTGTTGGGGGGGGTGTGAGGGGAGGTGCTGGTGACTATAGTCAGTGCTGCAAGTCCCCCTTCCCACCCAGCCAGCCAGATATCCCACCATGGAACGTGCTTGCATTGCAGGGAGTGGAAGTTGTCTCTCAGGATGTCAGTCAGTGGTGTCCTGATGTTTGTTGGTGCACAGTTGCCAGCAGGGCCTTGTGCTCCCCACAGCAGTAGCCAGTGTCAGCCATCTTGTGAGTCCTTCTCCACTCCCTGTGATGTGAGCATGGTTCAGGGTGGTGTTGATGGGCCAGTTGTGAGGCTGAGCAATGTCTGTGACTACGACTCCCATCATGCTATTGCCTCCACCCCCTTCCCAGCATGCCCATGCTTCCTTCCTTTTGACTCTGCTTCCCTGTGGGGTGGGCTGGCTGTGCTGACAGGATGGCTGGGAGTGTTGTCCTGGCAGTTGTTTGGCTAAGAGTCCCAAGAGTGTCCCTGTGCTTCACACAACATAACCCAGGGTGGTGGTTCTTTGTGGGATCTTGTGTTAGGATGGGGGGCATTGCATTCTACCAGGTGGGTACTGTGGAGTTTGTGTTGGGGTTTGTGTGAGGGGAGGTGCTTGTGACTATGGTTAGTGCTGCAAGTCCTCCTTCCCACCCAGCCAGCCAGTCAGTTATCCCACCATGGACTGTGCTTGCATTGCAGGGAGTGGAAGTTGTCTCTCAGGATGTCAGTCAGTGGTGTCCTGCTGTTTGTTGGTGCACAGTTGCCAGCAGGGCCTTGTGCTCCCCACAGCAGTAGCCAGTGTCAGCCATCTTGTGAGTCCTTCTCCACTCCCTGTGATGTGCGCATGGTTCATGGTGGTGTTGATGGGACAGTTGTGGGGGGGGGCAATATGTGTGACTGCGACTCCCATGATGCTATTGGCTACACAGACTTGGCCAGCATACACAGAATTCCTTCCTTTGAGTGGTCTTCACTGTGTGTTGGTGTTGTTGTGGTGGCTACATGTCTGGATGTGTTTGTTAGTTCTATTTGTGCCACTGCCTAGCTGTAGTTGTAGTTGTGTTTGTACATGTGATGGCACGGTTGGATGTAACTTTTTTGATGGCATGTGTTGTGTTTATCTGACTGACATACACATTTTGGGATGATTCTGTTCTGGTTGCTGTGTAATTGCTATGAGTGCATGGTTTGACTCTCCCCTTGACAGTGATGTGTGTGTGTTTTGTGTCAGAATATTGTGTACATTTGTTGTGTACTCACCAGGCTCTGGGATGTCCTCTAATCCATATACGCTCACTGGCGGAAGGATGGCCCGCACCTTCTCCTCCCAGGGCCGGAGGTATACTGGCTTGGCAGGAGGGCCACTGCCGGTGTATTGGCTGATGAGGTAGTCTTTCATGAGCAGCTCCCGGACCCTCCTGCGCACGTCATACCACCTGATCTGGATGTCGGTCTTTGTGCGCAGACATGGTGATTGTGCGTTCACCCTGTTGATGATCCTCTCCCACATCTTGGTTTTCTGGGAGATGGGGGTCTTTTGGACCAGTGCGCCAAACAGCTGTGGCTCTACCCTGAGGATCTCGTCTACCAGGACTTCCAATTCACAATCTAGGAACTTGTGATTCTTCTTGGGGGGCATGGTGATGGGTGGTGATGGTGAGTGATGTGTGTGTTGGTGTGCAGGTGAGGGTGTGTGAGTGTGTGTTTTGCTGGGTGTATGTGAGGTAGGTATTTGTTGGTGTGCTGATGGTGTGTGGCTTGTGTGAGGGATGAGCTGTGGGTGTGTGGTTGCTTTCTCTTGGGTGCTGGCAGTGGAATGGCATTTGCAAAGGCTCATGGTAGTGATTTGTGTCCTTTATATAGGTGGAGTTGTGGGTGTGTCTTTGTTCTCTGTCCCCACCCCCCAGTATTTATTGGCTTGGTAATTGCTTGTTTGGCCTTTTTTTGGGTGATTTTTCCTTTGTGCTGTTTGTGTATGTTGGAAACGTTCTTGTGACCGAGTCGGACCCTGCATTGATCTCGTACGGTGTTCTCCGTTTCGTTCACGCTGTGTTTGTGCAGTTTTCTATGCTGCGTACGCGTCGGTCGCGGTGTATTGTGTTGCTTCGGCTCGGTTTTGTATGCGTGTCGGTCGTACGGCTTGTCCTCCGTCCAACTCGCTCGTGGTTTTCGCGCCTTGCATCGTACTTAGCGGTTTGGAGTTAGCGTGTACGTTTCGGTCGGATTTGTTCCGGGTGCGTGTCGGTCGGTTGGATTCGCGTGTTTTTCCGGCCGGATTGCTGTTTTCCGTGCGGCTCGGTCGGTCGACTTGGTTTCGTTACGTGTCGGTCGGATTTTTCGCGCCTTGCATCGTACTTGGCGTGTCGGGCGCCACGGGTACGTGTCGGTCGGTATTTTTTCCGGATCCGAGTCGGTCGGTGCTTTTTCCGGCCCGAATCGGAATCGACCCCTAAATAGGGTTATAAATAAAATCATATGTATTCATTTGTAATGTGACTTTTCTGTCTTTGTTCCCTTTAATTATCAGTCATGGATCATTCAGGCTGCCCTTTCTATTTATATTTGCTTTTCCAAGTATGCACAGATAAGCGCTGAAAATAAGCTTTAGGTGACTGCTTATTTTTGTAATGTCTGGGACATCAATATAATGAGCTGGCAACCCTAATCACAAGACTGGAAGTTTGTTGCAGGATGAGCAAAATATTTATTTCATCCACCCTCGATCCCTGAAAAGGGCCGGACTAGGAACGCAAACCGGCATTGGCAGTTGAGTCGGACCGGCCGCAGGGGAGGAGGGTGGAGGCTGGGCAGGGGGGGGGGGGTTGCTTTTGGTACAGGGGGGCGATATTGCAGCACTGCTGCAAAACCGGCCCCCTGTAACAAAAACTTCCCCCACAGGTCCAAAACCGCCCCCCCCCCCCTCCGGCCGACCAAGAAAACACACAGTGCCCGCTACGGCCAGTCCGACCCTGCCCCTGAATAATGCCATAATAGCAATAGTTTAACTTATATCTGAAACCCTAAGCCAGTCATCAATAACATGCTGAGTTTCTTCAAGTGTCTGGGAATGCACCCTGCACTCGGACAGCTCACTCCTCATTCTCGCCCTTCACTTTCACACTCACCCAGCGCTCACAGCAATCACAATGCACTCACACTGATTATCATGCACTCACACCATTCACCCTGCACTCACAATAACCACACAGCACTTATGCCACTCGCCATGAACTCACACCGTTCTCCCTCCACTTACCCTGCGGTCACATGAGCACACTGCTCACTCTGCACTCACAGTGATCACTCTGCACTCACAATGCACTTGCGCTATTCACCCTGTACCTCACCCTGCAGTCACACAAGAACACTACTCACCCTGCACTCATGGGACACTTCACTCACCTGTCCCCCTCACTGCTCAAACTACAATCTCACTCAAACAAGTCCATCACTAACCATACATTCATTCGTCCCACTCTGCACTTACATCCGCACCCAAATTCATATGGTCACCTCACTCACCCTGCAGTCACTCCTCTCACCCTACTCTCACACTGTCGCATCACTCACCATGCACTCACATGGGCACTCCTGTCACCCACACAGCCCAGAGGGTTAATGTGCCTGCTACAAAGAACTTGTACCATGCAGATCACAGAACTGAGTGTGAGTAAACTACAAGTAGCCCTATAAAAAAATGAAATGTTTGTCAGAAAGGGGCAATAGAGAGATGAGGTGCATTGTTGGCGAGTGGTAGTGAAGGAATTCATGGAGAAGGAGGAAATGGGGGAGGGACGCCAAAAAAGACTGTTGCACTGTGCGCGACCAGTGCTAGGGCCAGCCCTGGTTGGGAGTCTTAGCCCCCGAAGTTCTGGTCTGGTTGCGCCCCTGACCTAAGTACATGTAGTGCCATTGGGGAGAGGATGTAGCCTTACGGTTAGAGCTGTCTACCTCAAAGCTGGGGAACCGGGTTCGAGTCTCGGCAACGACGCTCAACATCCTGCGATTCTGGGCAAATTACTTAATCTCCCCGTGCCCAACAAAAAATGAATGTGTCCTTGTGTAGCGAAACTGGTGCTATGTAAAGCGCTCTGATACCCAATGTCTCGGGTCTAGTTCGCGCTATATAAAACTCTAAAAAAAATATATATATATACTAGAGGCTTATAAGTAAATTAAATGTGTCAATTAGGAATATGGTAGTCTTATCATGTTTAAAAGGGAGAGCGCAAGAACTTTACCAACCATTAGCAGGAGTAAAGTCTGCTGAGTCCTATGGCCAACAAAATCGGGTTCAGGTAAGGAAGACAAAAATATGGGGAAATACCACACAAAAGATGGCAATTTCCAACACAGCTCCAATAGTGTATATTAAAGTTGATGCAGGTAAAAAAAAGTCGTAGTTCGATCTGGCCATGTTTTGTGCTCTTAACTGGTGAATATGTGAATAAATTAAGACGAAAGTAAAAAAAACTTTTTTCATTGATTGTCCACTGTGACACTCTATTTTACCCAAGGAGAGGGAAATTATTGGAAAAAAACTATGTATTCATTGCCCTTTTAAAATACCTATGCACATAAATCTGTATGTATATATCTGTGTAGATAGATAGACAGACAGACAGACAGACAGACAGATAGATAGATAGATAGATAGATAGATAGATAGATAGATAGATAACGCCAACCCTATTATACTTACCTCTCTACTTTTTTGAGATCTGAATGAATGGTAATTCTGAATTAGTGTAATTCTGAATTCATGGATCAGAAATAAAGGTAGTGTGACATTTTGGATCCTAAAATATGGTGGAATACCTGGGCACTAGACCAGATAGCCTCCACCAATCGCTCCCCATCATACAGTCCTATGTATGAACCCTCAGGCCCTCTGTTATTTGTCTCCGAGGCCAAGCTTCGAAGGAGGCAGGGATCTGTGTACACACGCCACTGTATGTCACCGCTCAGGATTTGATTCCGAACTCCGATAGCTCCAAGTCTAAATCAGTCATGAAATGAACTTAATGAGTGTGGACGATGGCCAGCAGATCACGTTACCCTTCGGCACCCAGTGGCACTGTGCGCTTGGAAGCAATTAAAATCAGAGTGACTACTTGAAGGTTGGTCATGAAACATAGGCCAGTGTTTAATCAGAGCGGGGGATGTTGTGTTTCTACCAATCACGGGTGGCTACTCAAGGACACGAACCTTCAGAGTAAACATTCTCCTGTTTTGCACAAATTAATCGGACGACCATTTGCTTTTAATCATCAGAGCACAGCGCTATTTTCTTTTCTCCGGATCACCTTCTGAATGATAACTACATTTTGCACGATGAACCACAATGCAGGGTCACCCGCTGGTCTTTTGCACCCAGTATTTAGGTTCAGTATGGAGGTTGCTAATTTTTTGCTCCAGATTTCTGCCCTGCATGCTCCGTGTGTGACCTTTTCGTAGTAACATTAGGAGCTATGTCAACATTTCGGTTTGATTATCAGGCAGTAAGCCTTCATCAGGTCATGTTTTCCCATTTCTGAATCTGTGTAAAAAATATGCTAATGAGAGGGTTAGTTAATCATTCAATAGAGCACACTACAGCTTTTAGAGGCCTCCTAGTGCTCAAATGATATTTACAGTGTGGTTCCCTCATAATCCACATATTTCAATAAACATGTAAAGGGAAAAGAGAAGCAGTAAGAGGAGGAATGCAATATCTAAATATTTTATTGAGGACAGTGAACTGATAATCTGGGAGTTACATGCAATACTTATGATGTAATGTCTAGAATCCGTTGCTGTGTACATAGCAGCCAAGTTTTTGGATTATGTATGTTTCACATTTCGTTGGTTTGACAGTGAGTATGAATGAAATTCTGTTGCCAAATAAGTGATATTTCTCAAGACAATTTCTAATGACTAAAACCAAGCAATGAAGTCCACCTAAAGAGATAAATAACGAAAATGGCTCCATTTTTCAAGAAAGGAAATTTCTAAAAAGTCCTTGAAAGTGCTGGAAAAACTTTGAAATTAAAAGCCACTAACCTATCGTAACTGATCACACTGTAGTGGTTTCCAAAGTCTGACCTCGGTGTGACAACTGCAACGAATACTACCTGATTCCTTTTAGGAGACCATTTAAGACCATTGCTCTGCATTTACTATAGTGCCCTAGACAAACCTCCAGGCGGTACTAAGAAAGAGGGAAAGCAACAGATATACTACCCAGTCACTCAGGTCGCTACCCAACAGGTATTTTCAAGTCAATACAGGTACAATAATGAGGAAAACTATCAAACTTCATTTTTTTTAAATATCTTGATATATAAACAAACTGCAAGAACCCTAACATGTAAACACATCAAAAGTTTAAGGGCCTGATTTACAAAGGTAAGTTTAAACTTTTGTGTGAGTTTACGATTGTTCGCTATTCACAAAGGGATTTACGAGTAGTATATTTACGAGTGTGGAGTCTCTGCATATAAAAAGATAGGCTTTTTATGTGGGGAGACTCCACACTCACAAAGTTAATACTCAGTAAACCTTTGTGAATAGCGAACAATCATAAACTTGCAGAAAAGTGTAAGTTTACCTTTGTGAATCAGCCCTAAACTTTTTTCTGAGTTTTAAAGCAAACCACCTTGGAAGATGTGCTATACTAAAAAAATTAGTAAGAGAAAGATGACAAGTAGTCATCACTGATTGCCAGACATGCCTCAGGCAGGTGTTCGTGTCTCTCTAAAGGGAAGAGGGGTGAACTATCCCTGCAGTCAGTGGTGCCAGTTGTCGTTTCTGTACTGTCAAGTCAGTAAAGGTGGGGCCAGAGCCGAACCAAAGTCGATTTTGGCTCCAAGTGCCCATGCACGAACCGAGCCTTGATAATATTTGGCATGTAATTCATGCAACAACCATCATGTAAAAATTTGATAAATTGTCTTCAAAATTCAAACATCGGGAACACGCCGTAGCATTTCCCCTTATATCACAGCATTCCATAGGCACTGGAAGTAGAGGTGTGCAAGGTGCTGCAGCACCCCCAGAAATAACCATGCTGGAGTTTAAGAAGGAGAATGAGCAATAAAAATGTCTTTACATTTTGGCTTTATCTTGTCACATTTACTGTGTGTTCAAAGGCAGAGATCAAATGTCAGGCTATCGCTTCTGACAAATCGCTGCTTATTCATTTAACATGGAGATTGGGGTTTACTTTTCATTCTCAGACTACAAAGTGAGAGGATTTTGTAAGGTGAACTATCTGACAATCTTGCTGTAGTTTAAGGAGTGTGAAAGGAAAGGCAGTAGGATATAATTTTTTTTCTAACACAACATTTAAATACCTGTAAATGAACATTACCAATATTTCTAAATATATGAGCAGTTAGCATAGCACAAATGAAACTTTTTTTGTAATTCAGAAGTGTGATGGAAACAAATCTTTTAAAAAGGATCAATAGTAATCAAGACACTTTGGGGGTCATTGCGATGTCGGGCGGAATCACTTCCATTAGAATGCAACCGAAACTGATCCATCGCATTCCTATATTTTACTATGGGAGCATGCATTCCGGCTGTGAACTAGCTGTAATGCATGCTCCCATAGTAAAATGGGAGGTGCGGTTCATCCCTGCAACCCATGGCAGGCATCTCAAGGTGCCTGCCACAAGGTGCAGGGATCAACTAGGGGGTGCCATGCAGAGGCCGTGAACCCAAGGGGGACCTGCTGGGGGCCCCCAATGACGCTTTCCGACATGGTTTCCATGTCGGACAGGCCGGCATAGAAACCATGTCAGAAACCGTCATCATAATCTCAAGGGCGAAAATACCTGCCCTTGAGATTACAGGCCGGATTTCGACTGGCAGACGGGCTCTCTGATCCCGTCAGAAGCCAGCCGGAATGACCGGCCGGTTTCCTTTCCGACCGCCTCCATCGTAAGGAGCCGGCCAAAAAGGAAACCGAACGATGCGGCTGTAAAGGCTCCGACTGTCTTTACACTTTACAGCTGCATCGTAAGTGGTCCCTAAATGTTTGGATGGGCAAATGATAAATATTCACTGAAACCCTATTTCTCCACATTGTTGTTTGTGCACTATGTAGTTTTATCAGTAAAAGTGCATGTCTGTGCAAATTTAGTGGTCATTTCAGTGGAAAATGTTCTATCTGTAAATGCCAGTGTCCTACCACAGCATGCTTTAGCAATGCATGTGCGACAGTGTGTTCCTGAATGCTCCTCTGCTAAATACCACAATGTTAGAAATCAGGTCTCTTGTTGGCAGAAGTATGCACCCTGTCCACGTAGGGACCACAGTCCCAGTCAGGGTAAGTCACAACACAATCCCCCATTATCCTGTGCTCAACACCTGGTAGTTTGGCACAGAGCAGGCAGGCTTAACTTCAGCAGCAGCCCGTGCAGGTAAGAGCGGTGCGGCCGGGTGGGGGGGGGATTTCATCAGACGACCACAAGGGAAAATTAAATAAATAATCAATTTCCCTTGTCGTCGTCTGTCGAAATCCCCCCCCCCACCTGGCCCCACCGCTCGCACGGGCCGCTGCTGCTTAACTTAGAAGGCAATGTGTAAATTATTTGTGCACTAACTCATACAACAACACAGTAAATACACTACAAAAAGACTTCACAACAGTTTAGAAAAATAGAGAATTTTTATCTGAGTAAACAAGTCCAAAACGATTAAAATCCATCAAGCTGAAATCAAGTTATTGAATGTTGACGAAATAAATGCAATAAATGGCTTAAAAGCACGTAGCACTAAAATGGTTACTTCAGGTTGCAAGGGACCGGTGCAAATATGACATTCAGGCTGACCGCGATGGAGCGCGAGCCGGCTACAGGGACCCACTTGGGCCCACTGAACACGGAATCTTGGATCCGGGGGCGCAGCAAGGCTTTGCGTCGATAGACGAGTCTCCGCCATCTACATATTGAAGGTCCACCCATCTGTGGTTTAGGCGAGTGGACGTTCAGTTTGGCAGAGAGGGTACTCCATCGCCTTTGCAACAGAGTACCCTTTTCACCAAACTCTAATTCAGGCCCTATATTGTTACACAGGGCTCTCTTTGAGAACATTTGGCCTTAATTCCAGATGTGAAAATCTGTTTTTTTCATTATTAATACATCACAGCAGTGAAAACAATAAGTTGTTTTGTACTACTGTTATGTCACCAGGGCACATGAGTGCTTCTCTGATGTCTCCCAATTCTCAACCAGGTCTCCAAAAACTGGAGCAGGCTAATGGCAAATGACAATCCTCTAACTCACTCACCTTCTCCCACCTCGCTCATGTCTTCACAGACATGGAAATGCACCTGGTGCTGTGCCTTCACCATTCACCCTCTTCCCTGTCAATCGTATGTATCTGCAGACCTGCGCAGACAGGGAAAAGCATTCCAGACTGACAATCGGCTCTCAGAGTGTTGCTGTCAGGGCAGTGCAGGCTATCTGTTCTCAATGGGAAAACAGGGAGTGCAGCTTTGCACTGCTCTTCAGAGAAGCGGAAGAGGATATGGGAGGCATACATGACATATAAATGGGTAATTGTAAATAACAGTGATGTTGTTTACCTCGGGGACTAAGTGGCATCATAGACAACTTGTACTTCAAAAATCAAATCAAAATATTCTTTATTCGGTTATTTTTCTATAACCATAAAAGAGTGCATTGAACATACAATAAAATAATAAATAATCATATCTGTAATTAAGAACAATTCACATTGGATTTACAGAAAGTCGCAAAACAAAGTGCCTACGTGCCGAAAGTGCATTCACAAAGGGACATTAGTTCTTAATATAATCCATACAGAATGAACAACATACAATACATATAAAACCTTTTAAGCCTTTCTAGAATCACCATATGTCAATAAACAGCATGAAAATTCATAGAGCACATAATGCCCAACAAATAAAGTGCATAACAATCACGGTTTAAGATGGTGCAAGACCTCTTTTTCTTCTAGATAATACAGCCCTAAGAAACTTTGCTAGTACCACACATGTATATCAGTGGCGGCTCGCCGAGGGAGTGCTGCGGGGCGGTGGGGCGGGGGAGGGGCAGGGTGGGGGGGTAGCGGACTCGGACATACGACGGACAGAACTCAGAGTAAGGGCAAGTGGGGTACGCGCCAAAAGGACAGTGTCGTCCGCATAAAGCAGGACGGGTATTGGACACTGTTTAATTTGTGGCAAATCCAAACGTAAATTAGCAAGGGTATCACCCAGGTTATTAATATACAGACTGAATAAAAATGGTGCAAGTACGCACCCTTGGCGAACTCCTTTTTCGATATTAAAAGCACGGGTACATTCGCCCTTTGTACCAAATCGAACCCTGGCACAGCCTGTAGAATATGAAAGTCTCACAGAGCTAATGGTTGTGTTGTCAATTCCCATTGAGGTCATAGCAGACCAAAGTTTATCATGAATTACTGAATCAAAAGCTGTTAAAAGATCAACAAAAACCAGGAACAGATTACCTCATTTAATGCGGGCATACTTACTTGTGATCAAATTTAAATTGATGGCTTGGTCTATGGTCCCTAATCCTTTACGGAAACCATATTGTAAATCCGACATTATATTATTACCATCCACCCAACTTTGGAGTCTACTTAATATTATACGACCCACGACCTTGACCAGAGAATCTAGCAAGGAAATGGGCCTATAATTAGCAGGGGAGTTCCGGTCTCCTTTTTTAAATATTGGGACTATGTGCGACTCAGACCATGAGGGGGGAAAACCTACACTCTTACATGATCTAAGAACGATGGTCAAAAGAGGACCCCAGAGCTCCAAATTAGCTTTAAACAAATCGATGGGAACCCCTTCGGGCCCTGGTGCTTTGCCTCCCTTACTCGAACTTATGGCCAAAGTAACTTCTTCCAGTGTGAAGTTAAGATCGGGCCAATCATGCTCCTCAGTAGGGGATGGAATGTCCGTCAACGGGGCCTCTATTAACTCTTTTCTAGTGCACTCTGTAGGATCAGAGTATAATTTAGAAAAATGTAGTACCCAGTCCTCCTCATTCACAGCCACCTCTATTTTAGGCTTATCGTCCTCACTAAAGAAGGGTGAGTTAACTACACGCCAGAATGCGGTAGGATCATTATTACAACTGGCCTCATACAGTTTTTCCCAAGCCTCCATTTTCAAACTTCTTTTACGCTGTTCTATTGCAAGCTTGTATTGCTGTCTCTTAAGTTGAACCTCCAGAGTATTCCTGGGTGTGCACTTTAACGCTAATTTTACATTTTTATGTGCCTCTGAACAAGCATAATCAAACCAGGGTTTCCTGTTTACTTTACTACCTTTCTGGTGTACCAAGAGGCCTGCTTTAATTGCTTTAGTGATTATATCAAATGACTCCATTGTAGCAGCATGACCTACTGAATCATCCAAACACACATTAAAGACCTTCTTTTGTTGGTAAATTAATTTCTTTAAAAAACCATTGGGTTCGACCATAGACCACCTTAATGTATAACCATTTGTTCGTGATAATTCTATGTTCTCTACAGACATAATAGGATGCCAGACCCCTTGGTTTGTTATACTACCAGAGTTCAGCATATGGCTCGGTGGAAAATGGTCACTCATTGCTAGGTCATAAATTTTAAAATCAATTACTAATCCCGAGTAGCGGCAGGGGAACAGAATCGATAACACTTTTATGCATACCATTATCATAGGTGCAAGGGACCGTAACTGGACTAGTCCCAAATTCATTGCTAAAACCCAAATCATATTTAAAAATGAGTTCGTGAAGCTTTTCACTGTAAACTGAGTGTAAAAAATGGGTAAAATCATCGTTTGTTGGGGAGGAAAGTCCGCAGACTTTGCTCGATAACATTTTACACAGCTTAATATTGAAGTCCCCCACCCACACCAGCATTTTGTCCCCATTTCCCCTATTAAGTATAACTTCAAGGTCAGCATTAAGTTGATCCAAAATATGCAACATTTCGGGGTCACAGGCATTATTGTAGAAGTTAATTAAAATCAGGTGTATAGAGCCTGTGAGTTCAATAGAGACAATTTGATAAAAAGTGTTAGGTTGTTTGGTGGTTACAGTAGAGGAAATTAAATCAGTTGATACATATATACATCTACCCCCCCTTAGCTCTACCATGTCTTGATGGGACTGCTGATAAGTTAAATGCTTTGTATCCATTAATATGTGTTGGTTCCACAACCCAAGTTTCCTGCAAGCAAAAGACGTTAAAACCAGTTACAAAGTCTAGCCACCATTAATATGTGTTGGTTCCACAACCCAAGTTTCCTGCAAGCAAAAGACGTTAAAACCAGTTACAAAGTCTAGCCATTCGGGTAAGTTAATCTTGCTGCGAAGCCCCGCCACGTTCCAACTTAATACACTAATCATATTAGAGACCGAAATTGTACAATCAAAATGACTTTCGCCCCTCCACATGAGCTGTGCCGCCGGTCATTGCAACTCGTGTACATCCCCATCTGTCGATGGACTGTTAGCAGGCGTTGGGGGGATAGGAATATCGTTCACTACATAATCGCCTGCTACTACATCCGTCTGTAGTCAGTCTACCCCAGTAAGGCTAGAGAGACAATCATATCTAGTGGATGTTGGGATGGAATAAATCAAGTGGGATGGATTATTGAGATTCAGACTCGGACTCGGCATTTGGGGGTCTGGTTGTCGTAGGGATGAACACTGGGTCTCAAAGGGCAGCTGGTTTGGCAGTAGTGATGGTGGCCTGTAAAAGAACCCAAGCGGTAATACTAAAATCTGGTTTGGGAGGATCAGCTTTGAATTTATGTTTTCCAGTATCATTCTAACTAGTGCTGTGGATTTAAAAGAAAGCACCACACAATCACCATGAAACACCTTAGGGCCCCTACCAACCCACTGTACCCGTCTCACCATCTTAAAGTCATCAAAAAGTACACCCCCCATCATGACCCTGGAATTTAGCCAGTTAAGTGACTTGTTTCTCAGGGAGTCCCACGTTTCGAGGGTGTGAGTACCTAAGATCGGGACATTAGCAAGTATAATCACATATGGGGTAGCAGCAAGGGGAAGGTCTAGTCGCTCATTAGCATATAAGAGATTATTATTATGAATAGGATGGACAGAGGAAGAACCCATCAAGGAGGTACTGGGCATGGGAAGCATTGGTGACTCTACATTATTGTGACTATTTACGTAAATAGGTTGCATTGGCTGGAGATGGGGCTGTGACGGAATATTTGAAATTTGTCAAATTGGGGGTTCAGGATTCCCCATAGCAGATTGTTGTAGCGAAGAAGTTTCGTGAGTTTTAGAGGTACTACCAGTAATGTTGGCCCTGGCAGAGCCGTTTGACCCACTATGGGGAATTACTCCAGCTAGCCTCTCAACGCAGGATAACATAGTACATTCAATAGCTTTCAATCTGTCTGTTAGGCTACAGACCGCGGTTTTAATGAGATCGGTCAGAGCTTGGACGGATGACACCAAAGAAGAGCAGCCCTGCGGTGCAGTAGGTATTGGTTTTTTGACGGCTCTCGGTGGTTTTGTGATCTCTACCGTCTTCTGCACTGAAGACCTCTTCTTAGCTTTAATTGACCCACCAGATTGGGCCACACTGGGGTCCGTAGTACAGTTCCTTAAAGTCCTTTGGCGTTTAGAGGAGGGGAGGTTGTTCGAAAGGTTAGAAGTACCCAGAAGAGACGAGTCGTGTTCAGGCTCATTGCTATCTTTAGACAAAGTACCAAGACCCTTGGACACAGATTCAATCACTTGGGCTGTATTGGAGATGGTTGTACAGGGAATTGCTGAATCAGGGATGTTGTTGGAGCAGCTGGTTAAAGTTTCCTCTATGCTTAAAATTTGCTTTTCTATCGCCCCCATTGCCCCTGTTATGTAATTCATAATAGATTGCCTTGACTTGGGTGGTAACTTTGTTAATGCAGAGCTTGGGTATTTTCTTTTCCCCATTTCAAGATTATATTTGCACCTCCAAATGAGACCACGTTGAATCGTGAGAAACTGAAGGTCATAAAAGCTTGGGGGTGAAAAAAACACCTGGTAGGTCAAAACATTACTGTACCATTAGATCGATCCTCAGTGGAGTTGAGACAGGGTAGCTGGCCGGTCAAAAAAAAACAAAAACGTTCCCGGGTTGCAAAACCAAGCGGGGGGGCCCAGCCCTGCCTCTTCCTGGCGCTGACGGCAGCCTTTATGCGCCCCCCGGCGCAAAGAAAGTGACGCTGGCGCCTCCTGGCACGTCGCTCACTGGGGGATGTAGTCCCCGGTGGGAAAGGCAAGGTCCGGTGGCAGGAAATCAAGATGCGGGCTCGCTCTTATTGTCTATCTGATGTCATCAGAACATCTTAGCATTAAACATCTCAGTTATTCACCATTACCTCTCTCCGTTTATATATGTTGTGTATACCCTGTGCAGGAGGAAACAAGTCATGCAGGAGTGGTACGAAAAATATGCCCTTTCACACTCCTCCTAACTTTCTCAGGCTCTCTCCATACCAAGAAATACCTACCATCATGTTAACTCCCTCAACAGCCGCAGACGATCTCTGTGTGCTTCTCAAAGCCTATGTTTGGGCATGGAACCTCCTAACCTGGCATCTTTAGTCTTATGTGAAAAAATCACTGCTCAGTTTCCTATCAGCTTTCATTTTGTGTCTATTTTGTGCTATTTTCATAATCTTCTTACTTACTTCTCTAAGCAATTCATAGTTGTTTCAATGTTTATTCCCCAATGCTTGTTGCGGTACTCTGACCGTTGCCTTAGGAGGATAGACTTATATTTGGCAATTCGCATTATTCATCTGTAGCAAATTCAGTTTCAAATCATGACCAGTTCATCTGCTGTAACACCATCAGTCCTCCTTTCTGTGAATTTGTTAAAGTTGAATAATATGAACGATCATATTTAATTGATTTCTCCTCAATAAGGGGTAGAGTACACCACTCTGTAATGGGAAATGTGTTAAAACAAAAGACCCCAACTAAGGGACGATAAATGAAATGCCTAACAAATAGCACAAGCCGCTCCATGGCTTGATAGAGTAGCTGGGTGCATTGCATTCCTATTGGTATCTATTCATTCTCTTTATCTGTAAAACAAAGCATTTAACAACAATAATGACAATGAATACCAATGTTAAAGCGGCATCTATGAAGAAATCTGTGGAATAGAAAAGTGAGAACTTTGTGGCTTTTGAGACTAACACAGTAGAGGTGAAATAAGCCCTAAAGGAACCACTGTAATTCTAGCACTGCTCCACAATGACAGTTTGTTCCAGCACAAGAGGTAGATGACTGAAAACATTAGGAGGCAAGCCAATGTATCCTTTCTAGGGGTTCTGCCAGGATCTGAAGGCGGGAAAACCCTGACGCACAGGAGCATTGCAAATGCCTATAAAAATATAGGAGCTGATTAAGAGTTTGGTGGGCGGCCCCCTTCCGCCAAGATGGCAGAGGACATTACATCAGCCACCCTGGCCTGACTCTGCCTTCCATATTTAAAGATTGCCGCCTACCCTGCGGCGATCTCTAGTTCTTCATAGGAGCTGCCATCATGGCTAATCCTCTAAAGTCACCAAAAGTTTTTCGTCTTTCAAACAAGCTCCCAAAGTAGGAGTTTGTGTTTGAAAACCAAAAATTAATGATCTCGCACAACCTGGGAGTTTTCTCCCAGGGTATGGGGGTCGTTTTTGTTATTTTCTTCAAGTGCTTCCTGGTGTTGACGGACAGAGAGAAAAACATCCGACCACTTGCTCTAAATAGGATGGGTGATCTGATGTCCATACGATGATGGGCCATACTCCGTCGGTCTGTAGGAAAAAACTTTCCCTTGGTAGAGGGGAGTGAGGACAGAGTCTTTCTTTTATTTTTACCCTCCTACCACTGCAGTTCACCAGAGAACAGAGGATTTTGTAGTATAAATATTGGGGCCCAGACCCCAGAACTTTAGATCACTTCTTGGAATCAAGAGGAACCTTTGCCAAGGAGAAGAGCCGGAGAAGCTGAGGAGGAATACTTCCCCTGCGCTGTTTGCTGTCTGGGGTTGGCCTGCAGTGGCTACTGGCTGCCAAGGAAAAGAGAAAGGACTTTGCTGTTTGCTGTGTCCCCTGCTTGAGGAAGATCTCCAAGGGCTTGAATTCAGCTTGCCCCCTGTTCACGAGGTCTCAGGAACATCAAAGACCTCACCAAACTTCTGGGCACCGTCTCTGGAACCGCTGGTTTCAGCTGCCTGGAGAAGAAAAGGGTAACTGACTCTGTCACTGAGTCTGTTGCAGGATTCCATGTCCTGAAGGCACCGTAGAGAGCACCACCTCATTTCGCAAAGCAACCCTGGTCTCACCGACTCCGTCAATGAGCCTCTGCTTGTACCGCGTCCTGTGGGCACCGCACTCCGCAACGCTTCGCTACACGCTGCACCGACGTCATCGACTCCGACCGGCACCTTCGCCGCATCGTGACCTGCCAGCACTGCATCGAGCACCACCTCACCCTGCAACACAAGCCTTGGTCTCATCGACTCCGTCAACGAGCCGCTGCCTGCACCGAGCCATGAGGACACTGCACGCTGCAAAGCTTCCATCTCACATCGCAACCGCAATGGTTGCCCCGGACCGGCTTGTACCATTGTGTCGGCCGCAACAACAAAAGGTACTGTCTCTGAGTCTGTTGACGCTTTTGCTAACCCGTATCGACGCGGTTGGCTGGAAGTTTTAAACTCTGTCGTAATCAGTATCGCGGTAGCCCCGGACGGAGCTACTGAGTCGGAGGAACTGTATTTTCACGTTTTTCCTGCAATTTAAAGGTTATTTTGCATAGTAACTATTTTTAAGAGTATTGTATGTTGGATTTTTGTCATTTTTGGTCTTGTTGGTTTCGATAAAGTTTGCATATTTTTCAAAACTGGTGTGGTGTCCATTTGTAGTGTTTTCACTGTGTTACTGTATGCATGCACAAATGCTTTACACACTGCCTCTGAGATAAGCCTGTCTGCTTGTGCTAAGCTACCAAGGGGGTGAGCAGGGGTTATTTTAGAAGTGTATCCTCCTTACCCTGACTAGAAGCAAGGGTCCCTATTTGGACAAAGGTTCCTACCTCTGCCAACTAGAGACCCCCATTTCTAACAGGCATCAAAGTATTAAGGAGTCTTACTGGAGATAGTGTTTATCAGAGTCTACTATTTATGCTCATCAGTTCGGGAAGAGTTCTGGGTAGAGTGTTAAGACTCTTCTCACACCCCACTACACACATCTATCATACAATAGAGGGGTCTAAGCGGAGAGGCAGGTCCCTCCGCACACCTTCTCTCTAAGATGATACCCGTCATCTTGGAGAGAAGTCTCAAAAGAGAGGTTAATTCATCCACACACCCTACTATGCACACCCATCATCTGAGAGAGAGAGAGGTCTGAAAGGAGAGGCCAGTCCATCCACACACCCTACTACGCACAGCCATAATTTAAGAGAGAGATGTGAAAGGAGAGGCCAGTCCCTCTCCACTCACAACAATGCACACCCAGCATTGGAGGGAGAGGTCTCAAAGGAGAGGCAATTTAATCCATACACCCAACTACGCTCACCCATCATCTGAAAGAGAGGTCTCAAAGGAGAGGCCAGTTGCTCCCAATTCCCCCTACTATGCACACCCATTATCTGAGAGAGATGTCTCACAGGAGAGGCCAGTCCAAGCACACACCCTACTATGCACACCCATCGTTTGAGAGAGAGACCTGAAAGGACAGGCCAGGCCCTCCCCACTCCCTACTGTGCACACCTGTCATTAGAGAGATTGGTCTCAAAGGAAAGACCAATCACTGTACATACACCCTACTACGCACACCCGTCATCTGAGAGAGAGGTTTGAAAGGAGAGGCCAGTCCATCTACACACCCTGCTATGGACACCCGTCATCTCAAAGGAAAGGCTATTCGCTCCCCATACACCCTACTAGGCACAACCATTATCACAGAGAGAGGTCAGAAAGGAGAGGCCAGTCCCTCCCCACAGCCTACTACGCACACCCATCATCTGAGAGAGAGGTCTGAAAGGGGAGGCCAGTCCCTCCCCACACCCAACTATGCACACCCATCATCTGAGAGACAGGTCTGAAAGGAGAGGCCAGTCACTCCCCACACCCTATAGGCCAGGCCCTTCAGCCATCCCCCGTGTGTGGCAGTGAATTGCATTTACATATGGTAATTAAGTATTAATTTATGTTTAAAAAACCCTAGAAATTCATTGAATAAAACAGAGGTTAAGGTAATGTGATAGTTAGGTGTGATAAAAAGATATTTTCATTTAAAAAAGCCTTAGAAATTCACTGAAGAAAAACAAAGGTTAAAGTAACATTATAGTTAGGTGAATTTAGCAATGGCAACATTAATGTTTTGAACTCAAAAAAACACAGAAATTCACCAGTTACAGTTAGCAGCACTAACTATAACTTGCACCCCTGCCATGCACTGCTTAGGACCTCGCATATTACATCAGTCATGACTTGTTCTATGACATCATTTATGACATTACTTAGTGACATCTCAATTTACACATTTTATTGACATCACTGATTACATCACTGATGACATCATCCAAGCTTTGTTTTGCTGTATATTGCTCTATAAATTACTATGGCACTAGAGGCCTGACAGTAAGTACAAAATAGCTCAGGAGAATTTCAGCCATCATTACTGCCATCACACACACAACTCCCTTAGTTGTAGAAAGCATGCAGTATGTGCAACATTGAGCCTATACTATACACTTTACAACTAGCATAGTTCACAGTAACAATTAACCACAGATATATAGGAAACCCTCATTGAGTACAGTGTTTAATCTGTATACAACTGTTCAGGCAAAGCCAAGTTCCTAAAAATAGTGAATGTCTGTTCCAAAACAAATGACCTAGTACGGACAGCTTTCATCTCTATCAAACACCTAAAACTCATAACCCTACATTGAGAAATGAAGCTGATATGGTAGAGAACTGGGTATTGTAAACAGTGCTTACTCTATGGATAGTGATTATGTTATATCACACTGTTTGTAAACAGTAAAACTTTCATAAGAAACATACGAAGCACTAAAAAGTATCTACTTAGAACAGTGTACATTCTAGGCAACAGTTGTCAAAAAAGACACTATTTGCTAAAAATTCCTAGGATCTGAAGTTGCTAAACATCCTACTACCTGCACCCTTTATACTGTCATGAAAACTTTGCAGATAGCTCATCTTCTCACCCAAAACAAGCACATGTATATAGGTTAGTACCGTGTTCATACAGTCTTCTAACTTATGTAGAAATTGTCATGCTGACATGATTCTGTTTAATAATGCAAGGCTGCTTACAAGAGTTAGTATCTACTATGTAGAATCTTACTCCTGTTGAAAACGTTTTTTGCAGCACCAAAAAGCTTGTGTGGAACATAATGAACACAAGTCGTCAACTGTCACCTGCACACAGAGTTACTCTTGAATACAAAGATTTATAACATGTTCAATACCTCTACACACCTAGGGTGCATTAGGAGCAGATGTGTTTTGTAAACACTTATATCCATTAGCTGAACCCATGCTGTATGAAATTAGATAGACAAGTAATATGGTACTTACCCACCACTCTGTAAACTATAAAAGAAACTAGCACACAATGAATGATGTCATCAGTGATGTTATCAATGATGTCATTTGAGATGTCATGAGTGATGTCATAAATGATGTCATAGGACATGTCATGAGTGATGTAATATGTGAGGCCATAAGCAGTGCATGGTGGGGCACAAGTTATAGTTAGTGCTGCTAACTGTAACTGGTGAATTTCTAGTTTTTTTTAGTTCAAAACATTAATGCTGTCATTGACAAATTCATCTAACTATAACATTACTTTAGCCCTTGGTTTTTTCAGTGAATTGGATTTTTTTAAACTGTACTAGTCCTACGCTTAAAAACTTTGCTGTAGAAATGGCAAAAGACTTTGTCCCCTTCTATCTCGTCGTGGCTGGCACTGTGCTAATCCTATGCTTAAAGACTTTGATAGAAAAGCCGACATTCGAGGTAAGCAGATTTAGAGTGTCACTGGTGTTGAGGGTGCTCTATGCAGGAGCTGTTTCCACCTAAACCTGAGAACTACCCTGGATATTCTCTGCTTCTTTTTTGCATAATTTATGCATCGCTCTATGCCTGAAAGGGTTTCGTTTTGACTTATACTGGGTGCTCCCTTGTGTCTGGACAAAGCGATACCTCTCTGAAGAGCTCTAATGAGAGCGAAACATGTGTCAGGGGTTGCTTCTGTTCATTTCAGGTTGGCTTGGTTGTTTTTTTTCCAATTCAAAGCTGTAATACTGTGCCTGGAGTGGCAAAAGGCTTTTGTCCTTTTACAGTTCGGCATGGATGGCACTGTGCTAGTCCTATGCTTAAAAACTTTGCTGTAGAAATGGTAAAAGACTTTGTCCCTTTCTATCTCGGCGTGGATGGCACTGTGCTAATCCTATGCTTAAAGACTTTGATAGAAAGGCAGACAATTGAGTTGAGCAGATTTAGAGTGTCGCTGGTGTTGAGGGTGCTCTAAACAGAAGCTGCTTTCCACCTAAACTTGAGAACTACTCAGAGTTCTGTGCTTCTTTTAGCATATATATATATATATATATATATATATATATATATATATATATATATATATCATAGCTCTCCTTTCATTCCGTCATTCGCCAAACTTCATTAGCTCTGCAGAAAAGTAGGAGCCCGGACCACAATTAGGTGCAGAAAGTTTATTCAAGTTCTGTTCTGGTACACCTCAGCATGACGCGTTTCGATCCCGTGGGATCTTGATATATATATCATACACCAACCTGTTCCTTGTGACTGAGTTTCAATTCTTCGCAGTCAAAGAAAACCAGTACCGCAGCTTCAGTTTTCAGCGTGACTGGGACTGGTACAGAAGTGTTGCACCAGCTTTCCACATTTGAAATTCCTAAGCGCTTTCGGGATGGAGCGCTTTCCAGGATAGCACCCTAAAAGAAAAAACTTGGATGAACTTGTTACATTTTGAACACAAGGTGTGCGGGTTCCAGAATCGTTTTCATGGTATACTTATCCGTCCACCGGATACCCAGCACCCAAGCATACGAAACATTGGCGGAAATAACATTGGTCAAAAGCGTTTTTGAAGAAAAAGGAACAAGTGGGTTTTTTTTATAGTCATTATTTAATGCTTCGATATACAAGTCATTTATGCACAGTTTTTTATGTTAAGCGTTTAAATCAATACACGGATTTGATTATGTTTGATTTATGTTTGGGCAGCGAATTACGGATATTTCTTTCATTTTTATGGTTGCACGCAGGGAGTATCACGTGGTTAATCAGGGGCGGGATGGTTAGTTAAAAGTGGCTGGGGAGATTTGATTACGTCCTAACACTAATGATTTACGAAGCGGTCACTCCGCACGATGGGTTTGAACATTGAAGGTATGATTTGAGGTCATGTTTTTTGTATATACATAAATGCGAGTATGATTTAAACAAAACGAAGGTTTACAGGGTGGATAAAAAGTATGATTATAGGGGTTATTTGCTTTTAACAATAACAGCTGATTAATTTGGGCAGTTTGAAAGCGCTTGTGACACATTGTTTTTCTTATATTTGTAGTTACCCCTGAAGAAGGGCAAATAGCCCGAAATGCATTGGGTTACATAAAAACTTCACACCAAACATGAAACCAGTGATTTTAACATGCGGTATTAACGGCCAGGAGGCATTATACACGCACTTGAATATTGGAATTACTGTTTTTACAAGGCAATAAAATGAAGATGGAGGAACAAAAGAGTTGAAATGGATTAATTTCTGGTTGACGATGATTTAGTCATCTTTCATTGCGGTGGTTGCATCCTGGGACTGGTACAGAAGTGTTGCACCAGCTTTCCACATTTGAAATTCCTAAGCGCTTTCGGGATGGAGCGCTTTCCAGGATAGCACCCTAAAAGAAAAAACTTGGATGAACTTGTTAAATTTTTAACACAAGGTGTGCGGGTTCCAGAATCGTTTTCATGGTATACTTATCCGTCCCACCGGATACCCAGCACCCAAGCATACGAATCATTGACATTGGCGGAAATAACATTGGTCAAAAGCGTTTTTAAAGAAAAAGGAACAAGTGTTTTTTTTTTTATATAGTCATTATTTAATGCTTCGATATACAAGTCATTTATGCACAGTTTTTTATGTTAAGCGTTTAAATCAATACACGGATTTGGTTATGTTTGATTTATGTTTGGGCAGCGAATTACGGATATTTCTTTCATTTTTATGGTTGCACGCAGGGAGTATCACGTGGTTAATCAGGGGCGGGATGGTTAGTTAAAAGTGGCTGGGGAGATTTGATTACGTCCTAACACTAATGATTTACGAAGCGGTCACTCCGCACGATGGGTTTGAACATTGAAGGTATGATTTGAGGTCATGTTTTTTGTATATACATAAATGCGAGTATGATTTAAACAAAACGAAGGTTTACAGGGTGGATAAAAAGTATGATTATAGGGGTTATTTGCTTTTAACAATAACAGCTGATTAATTTGGGCAGTTTGAAAGCGCTTGTGACACATTGTTTTTTCTTATATTTGTAGTTACCCCTGAAGAAGGGCAAATAGCCTGAAATGCATTGGGTTACATAAAAAACTTCACACCAAACATGAAACCAGTGATTTTAACATGCGGTATTAAAGGCCAGGAGGCATTAGACACGCACTTGAATATTGGAATTACTGTTTTTACAAGGCAATAAAATGAAGATGGAGGAACTAAAGAGTTGAAATGGATTAATTTCTGAAATTAAAGAATAACAGAAGGAGCGTGTAGTTTACGATAATAAAATATCAAATATTGCAGTCCGT
The DNA here is from genome assembly GCA_963921515.1 of Calotriton arnoldi. Classification (NCBI taxonomy): domain Eukaryota; kingdom Metazoa; phylum Chordata; class Amphibia; order Caudata; family Salamandridae; genus Calotriton; species Calotriton arnoldi. The sequence goes on along the minus strand of CAWUFW010004614.1, from coordinate 436,010 downwards.
TCTTTTGTTTCTTTTCCGTTTCTTTATTAACAAGAATTTTTTCTCCACAGTTCAAAAGAGTTTCTGAAGTCAAAAATCCAACAAAGTAATCATCAATTCATAAATCCAATCAGAAAATTATTGATCCATACAGCCTATTAGTTCAAAACAGCCTACGCGTTTCGTCCCCCTTGGGACATCATCAGGGCTGTAAAGTAGAAAAAACACAATATCACAATCCAAAACATAATGAAATTATTTTAACACTAATCGTTCACCATATGAAAATTGCAATCAAATTAAAATTCATCAAGCTATAAATCCCACAAAATAAACCTGCCTTTTTAACATTCTGCAGTATAAGGAAAGAAATACCTATATACAGTATTTTCACAAATCTACGTAATATCATGTATCGTAATTATGAAACATCACACATGTATTCATTTTATAATTTCATAGATTGTTCTGAAATCCTTATGTTTGATCCACCCTCAAAAGTAACTGACACCTTCCTACACCCTGTCATGTCCATTTTTTCTGCAATTTTTCTGTCTGGCACCTCCATCTAACATAGATTATCCATCATACCTCCAAATTCCTACCTGGTACCCCCATGTTTCTCCAGACTCATTAACTTTAAAACATTTTTATCCACATGAACATACCTCATATATTGTAAAGCTTAAAGTTGTCACTAGTTTCTCCTTGTTCCCGTGGTGCAATCTTGCCATTCTTCAAATTTTAAAGCAGAATCTGTGCATAAAGATGTTCTCCTATTACTAACGGTAATTTAATTACATGGTAAATTGCACCTTAGTCTCCTAAATACTACACGTCATCAGTATATAATGTTAACCACCCATTGCTAACCTTGATGTATACCCTGTCCAATTGTTAGTATCTCCTAAACTGCCTCACGCAAAAAAAAAAACATTTTTTTTTTTGTTGAAAAACAGTAATAGTTTATCTCACCATTAGCTTTGCTGCGCGCTCCTATCTCCATTCCAAAGTCATTGCCTCTTCTCCAATATTTTCCAAATCTACCAAAATTTAAAGACACTCAATCAATATGATGTCTCCTAGTTGTATCACCCACAACCCTTCTTATTAACCTTCCATTAAGTTCGTAATCTCATCCACATCCCTCTAGCCTTCCTCACCTGTGTCCTGGTAATTCCGCTTCCCGAATCACAACTCGTCGACAGCGGGTCCTGATAAATCTGCTGTGAATTGGAGCTCCCGCCACTGCCGCTATTTAAATATACCAACCACCAATCCGGTTGGAGTATTTCGAATCCCATTGATAATTATACTTCTTAACCTGTTTCCAATCCGATCCGCTACCGTAGTTCCTGTCCAAGTACCCATTCAAATCACTCCCAAGCACCAAAGATCACATGACTCAATTCATCCAATCCTAATCTCCGATTGGATAGAATGTCTGTTTCCTATGTGGTCCGCTACCTCATTTCTAATGTTTACGCGTGCCGAAAAACCGGAAACACTATAATATCCAATCCCCTTTCACCAATTTTTATTCTTTCTAATCCGGAAAGACCGGAAACACTGCAATAGCCAATCTCCTTCCATCAGTTTTTCTTAATCCAAAACGTCACGGCGACACCCATATGACCTCTAGCCCTAACCTTTAACAACCTCAATTTCTAACGTTGTGCGCATTTAAGCTAAGAGCATACCAATCATACCTGCTCGTGACGGTCCTCCTTTTGGACAATCAATTTCTTAGAATCCAAATTTTAGTCCATTAACTACTATTTCTTTTAAGACTAACTATCAACATCACGTTCCATTCTGACATGCCTTCCTCATTCATTCATCACGCAACGATAGCAACGCTGTATACTTAATTAAAATTATCTATTCCCAACAGCTTTCAGACTTCCAATGCCAGACAGCTATATACTCATCTATTTACAAAATTCAAAAATGGGCCAGTAATTAGGCTGGATCCATAATGAGCTTGCATATCCATATTTTTACTTTCTCCCAATACCAAATGAGCGTTCAGGAGTGACTATATCCACTACAATCTTAATAACTTTTCTCTGTCTTGATCTTGAAAAATGTGTCTTCATCAAATTACAATTACCCAAAACAATAATAAAATTAATTGCAAAAAACCCAAACCCAACTTCTGAAGATCGCAACATATCCATTCTTGCCTTTCACACTAGTCTTATTGTAAGAAGTGATGGAGTTCCGTATCGCTATTCAACCCTCGAGTCACTGATCTACATCGACTTATCCATCTAGCTTCTTGTTGCCTGATCATCAATTCCCAATCCCCTCCTCTTTTCCTAGGAATAATCCTTTGAATACCATGAAACCTGATGTCTTCCTGCGTACTATGCTTGTCTTTAATATGTTGATACAGTGGTGATCTAGCATCATGATTAGCAATGGAGCGTTTGTGTTCTTGAATTCTGAGTTTTAAAATTCGTTTGGTACTTCCAATGTAAACTTTTTTACATGCACATATAATAGCATAAATGACTCCAATGCTATTACAGTTAATAAATTCCTTGATAACATATCGTTTGTTGGTATTATATGAAAAATCCTTCGTTCTATTCACACCCAAGTCACAAACGTAGAATCCTTTCGGTGGTTGAGGTAACCAATTAGAGTCTCCTGATCTTTTAGGTTCTATATCATTTCTGGTTACCATCTCCTTGATCGTGGGACTTCTTTTGAAAATCACCCCTGGTTTATCACCTATTAGGTTCATCAAGCCTGGTACTCCCTTCAATAAGCTCCAATTCTTACCTAGAGCTTTAAAAATTCTATCCTTCTGAGAACAATACGTAGTTACAAATGCCAAACGTTCTTTTGAGTAGTCTTTGCGCTTTTGCACCAAAGTCGTTTCTCTCTTTACATTCATTACTCGCTCTCTGGCCCCTAGCAAATCGCTATTCCTGTAACCCCTATATTTTAACCTATGTTGTAGTTTGTCTAATTCAATTCTGAAGTCATCATCTGTACTGCAGTTCCTACGTATTCTTATCATCTCCCCAAAGGGGATTCCTCTGATAACTGACACAGGATGAGCGCTATCAGCCCTTAATATGGAGTTTGTTGCAGTGCTTTTCCTAAATAACCTGCTCTTAATAGCATCTCCATAAATAAACAACTCCACATCTAAAAAATCAATTTTTTGTGAGTCTTGATTCATGGTGAAGGTAACATTAAAGTCATTTAGGTTCAAAAAATCTAAGTATTCCTTCAATTCAATCTGAGTACCCTTCCATATCATTAAAACGTCGTCGATGAAACGTACCTCAATAAAATATGGTCAGTCCATCTCGAGGCCCCTCGGCTCCAGCCATGCTGCCTCTCAAACCAACCCATGAACAGGTTGGCGTAAGAGGGAGCAAACCTGGAGCCCATTGCAGTTCCCCTGATCTGATGGAACCATTCATCTTCATAAAGAAAAAAATTATTATTCAAAATCAACGCACTCATTTCAACTAACATTTTAGAATGGTCCCGAACGTTCGCACTGCGACTCCCCAAAAAATGATTCAAAGCCTGTTCACCTTTTACATTGTCAATGCACGTATATAATCCTACTACAGCTAGTGTAACTAAAATCATCCCTTGTTCCCATTTGACATCTTGCAACTTATTCAAGCCGTCCATGGTGTCCCTTATATAGGATGGCAAATTAACCACTAATGGTTTCAAAAAAGCATCTACGAATTCTGACAAATGTTCAGTTACACTTCCAATACTGGAGACTATGGGTCTCCCTGGAGGATCAGATCTTGATTTGTGCACTTTAGGCAAAATATAAATAAAAGGATAGGTAGGATTGACCACATTTAAATACTTGTACTCAGCTTCATCCAGTAAACCTTCCTCTTTCCACGTAAAAAGCCTCTCTGTTATACGCCTAGTAGCCTCTCTTATGGGATTCCCATATATCTTCACATAACATGTAGTATCACTCAACTGTCTAGAAATTTCCTTACAATAATCCGATCTGTTCATAATAACAATATTTCTGCCTTTATCGGCTTCCCGAATCACTATATTATCATCAGATCTCAGATCTTTTAATGCCTCCCGCTCTTCTTGTGTCAAATTATCCTTACCTCTAGAGCCACACCACCCCTTACTTCCTTGATCCTCTAATCTGTAAAATTCTTCCAAAGTCTTTTTGACATACATATCAATTGCTGCAAATTGTGTACCCTGAGGTATCCATTTAGATTTCGGTCTTAAACCACTCGAGCAACTATAGTCCGTTGGGATATTCAACATGGTAGCTACGTCATCTACTTCCAACTCTTCCCCCTCAGTCAATGACATAAGTATATGTACATCCTGTAATTCTGAAATAGTCATTTCTGAACCTTTAATGGCTGATTTAACATTCATAAATTTTTCATTTGTGGCAAAAAAACTTTTAATTTTCATTTTTCTCGAAAATTTAAACAAATCAATTTCCAAATCCGTAAAGTTACACCAATTCCTAGGACAAAATGATAATCCTTTTTTCAAGACAGTCAATTCATTTTCCTTCAACACTCTGTCTGAGAGATGAATTACCTCCAGTGCTTCACCCACCTCATTGCTCACAGGCCTGGTAATTTCAAGGCTACCAACTATTTCCTGACTTTGTCTTGACTGCGTGTTCCTATTCTGATGTTTCCTGTGTTTCCGCCCCCTTCTTGTACTCCGGATCCTTTTTTCCTGCAGTGAAGCACTTGTGACACATTGTTTTTTCTTATATTTGTAGTTACCCCTGAAGAAGGGCAAATAGCCCGAAATGCATTGGGTTACATAAAAAACTTCAAACCAAACATGAAACCAGTGATTTTAACATGCGGTATTAAAGGCCAGGAGGCATTATACACGCACTTGAATATTGGAATTACTGTTTTTACAAGGCAATAAAATGAAGCTGGAGAAACAAAAGAGTTGAAATGGATTAATTTCTGGTTGACGATGATTTAGTCATCTTTCATTGCGGTGGTTGCATCCTGGGACTGGTACAGAAGTGTTGCACCAGCTTTCCACATTTGATTTATTTAAAGTGCAGCCAAATCGGTATTTACTCCCCAAATTGTGAATGAAGCCATTGACATTTTTGAAAAAAGTGTTATTAAAGCACTGAGAAAGATTGATTTGAAAAAACCATATATGAGAAGCAACCTAAAAAAGAATCACATTGAGGCCATTAAAGAATTGGAAATGAAAAAGGAAATAGTCATAAAAAAATCGGATAAAGGGGGGAATGTTGTGTTATGGCCATTAGATATGTACGTTACTGAAGGTCAAAAACAGTTGAGTGACACAGACCGATATAAGATCACTACAAAAACTGAGTATGACAATGCGAACAGAATGTATTATGATAATCTCATTGATTGGCGCGAGAAGGGAATTCTTGATTGGGATGAATACCAATTTTTGCTGTGCAAATTCCCTAAAATACAGGCGCTTTATCTATTACCAAAATTACATAAGGATTTACAAAACCCCCTGGGAGACCTATTGTCTCATCGAGGGGCAGCATGCTGGAAAGTACGTCCAAATATGTGGACTACTTTCTTCAACCATTTGTGCATGCTCTGCCCTCATATGTGCGAGACACGGGAGATTTTTTAAGACTGATTAATGAGATCACTTGGAATAACAGTTATCTACTTATGTGTCTTGATTTGAACAGTTTATATACCTGCATTCCCCATGATTTGGGGATAGATGCCTGCCGATATTTCCTTAAAGGAAGATCATTATCGTATCTACTCCACACGGAGATGATCCTTGATATGATAAACATTTGTCTGACAAATAATTTTTTCATCTTCAATAAAAAACTGTACAAACAAACCCAGGATACGGCGATGGGAACTTGCTTCGCCCCCAGTTTTGCCGGGTTGTACCTGGGCTGGTGGGAGAAGCAGGTGGTCAGTAACATCAGACACTTTGAAAACCATGTCGTCCTCTGGGTCAGATACATAGACGACATCTTTTGTATCTGGAACGGTACACAGGATGAAGCCTATGAATTCGTCAGTATATTGAATGATAACTCCCTTAATCTGTCTTTCAGCAGTAACATCAATGAAACTACCATCGAATTTTTAGATCTAAAACTGGAAGTAATAGGAGATAAATTAACAAGTAAGTTATATCGTAAGGAAACAGCGGGCAACAGTCTGCTTCATGCAGACAGCTGCCATCCAAATAGCCTCATTCAAAGTATCCCGTTTGGAGAACTCCTACGGGCAAAAAGAAATTGTAGCACGGAAGAAGGATTTCAAAAAGAGAAAGAAACCATGGTACTTAGATTTGCTGAAAGAGGATATGCCAAGAAAACGATCAAACTTGCATGTATGAAAGTAGACAAACTTAACCGTGATGAATTACTTATCTGTAAGAAGAAGAAAGACAGAGAGGGGGAAGAGCCAATCAGATTTATCACATCATTCATCAACCAATCTTGGGAAGTTAGACGTAGTCTTAAAAAATATTGGGAAATTTTGAAGACAGACCCTGATTTGATAGAACCCATCGGAGAAAATCCAGCTATCACCTTCAGAAAACCCAGATCCTTAAAAGACAGGCTAAGTAACTGTTTGGTTAATTCCGAAGAGAACAAATCTGACATTAAAGGCTTTTACACCTGCAGAAAATGCAAGGCGTGTAAATATAGTGACAACTCCAAAACCATCAAACTGTCTGAAAATCTAGCAGCACATAAAATTCTAAGGCATTTTACATGCAATACAGAAATTGCAGTTTATGCCTTAAAGTGTCCATGTAATAAATTTTACATTGGAAGTACCATCCATAAGGCTAAAATCAGAATATTAGAGCATATGCGAGCAATTCGCAAAGATGACAAACAGTATCCCATCGCTAAACATTTTAAAGATCACCACAATCAGAATTGTAATCTGTTAAAATTATGTGTGCTCGATAACATCCCTATTCGAGAAAGGGGCGGCAACAGAATTCTAGAATTAAGAAGATTAGAATCCAAGCTGATTATAAGGTACAATACCTTATACCCAATAGGCCATAACCTAGATGAGGAACTAGCAGTTCATTTGGGTAACTAGTTTTGACATTATGCTAAATCTGTAAACTCTCTCTCTGTGGATGTTTAGTTCACATGTTTTTATTGATTATTTGTAACTACATTAGATTTTAATCATGGTCTTTTGTCTATTTTTTCTAGTGCAGGAGAAGAACTCATAAGACGCAAGAGAGTTAAAATATCTCACTACTGATGTACAGCAAGATATGTATTGTTTATTTATTAATTTATTAGTATTATGTTTTCATGCAAAGTGTAAGTTGATGATATTAGCGAAATTGCAAAGGTTGCAGTTCCAATAATCATGGCCCACTAGGGCAGTAATTGTAGGAAACATATGTACATTATTATGTATTAGAGGCTGACAAACGCTGCCAAATAATGTGACAGGATTATAAACCCACTTGGGTTGAATTGTTGATGGGTGCAATTTTCGATAATTTAGCAAATCGGTGATTGCTGTTTCTTTTTGTATTAGTGCACCCGTTTTTTGCAGCCAATTTAACAATACTGCTTTAATGTATAAAACTCAATTATTGCGTCCTAATTAAGGTGCAAGATGAGCTGTTGTGAACTATTGACAAAAGTCTTTTTTCTTTGTTTATGATGAGCACATATCACATGACAAGTTCTTTTTAAGAACAGGAAGTAACATATAAACTCACCCGTGATCAAGGAGCACCAAGGCTCCGAAACGCGTTGGGTTAGTGCAGGCTGCACTTTAAATAAATCACGCTGAAAACTGAAGCCGCGGTACTGGTTTTCTTTGACTGTGAAGAATTGAAACTCAGTCACAAGGAACAGGTTGGTGTTTGTTGTTTAGGGACTCGCTACCCCGCCGCTGGCTCGCCGAAGAAAAGAGGCTCGGGCTGAGCAACTCGTAAAAGATGGAATATATATATATATATATATATAGATAGATAGATAGATAGATAGATATATTTTTTTTTCCAGCACGATGTGGATGGCACTATGCTAATCCTATGCTTAAAGACTTTGCTGTAAAAATGGCAAAAGGCTTTGCCACTTTGTAGTTTGGCGTCAATGGCACTGTGCTAATCTTGTGCTTAAAAACCTTTCTGGAGAAACAGACATTTTAGGTGAGCAGATTCAGTGTCAGTGAGTTGTAGGGTGCTCCATACAGAAGCTGCTCTTCACCTAAACTTGGAAACAATCCAGAGTTCTCTTCTCCCTTTTTTGTATAATTTATGTGGCACTCTAAGCCTGAAAGGGTATTGTCTTCACTTATACCCTTGTGTCTGGACAAAGCTATACCTCTATGAAGAGCTTTAACTACAGTGTAACATGTGTCAGGGGTTTCATTTATTCAGTCCAGGTTGGCTTGGATACTATTTTACCAATCCAAAGCTGTAATACTGTGCCTGGAGTGGTAAAAAGCTTTGTAATTTTTCAGCTCAGCCTGGATGGCACTATGTTAATCCTATGCTTAAAGACTTTGCTCTAAAAATGGCAAAAGGCTTTGTCACTCTCCAGCTTTGCGTGGATGTCACTTTGCTAGAGAAACAGAGATTTTAGGTGAGCAGATTCAGAGTGTCAGCGGTGTTGTAGGGTGCACCAAGCAGGAGCTGCCCTCCACCTAAATTTGGGAACAACCCAGAGTTCCCTGCTCCCTTTTTCGCAAAATGTATGCAGCAGCCTAAGCCTGAAAGGGTATTGTCTTGATATATTTATAAATCTGTTGTCACTGGATGGTTATAGTTTGGTCAGCACTTCTATGAGAAATGCTTTTTTTGTTTTGCTAATGTCTTTGGCGCCATTTGACGAATCTCCATTAAACTTTCCAAAACAGTGCTACATTTTGGATAGTTTGTGCATGGAAAGTTCAGTGTAAATCCATTTAGTACATTTTGAAATATTCAGCAAGAAAAATGTTTGAATATCTGGACAGTTGCTTCCGAGTAGCTCTTGCAAGAGTCCCTTGAACCCAGTTTTAAAAAAAGAGAGAATTCTGATTGGCCCAGGCGGCTTTTTTCCCTTGGGCCAATTCACTCAAGTGGGAGCGAGTGCTCTGATTGGCTGCCAGCAACATGATGAAAAATGTTACTGGCAGTCATTACAGGACTTGGGGACTTAGGGGCCTATTACGATGGCGGGCGGACTTTGTCCGCCCGCCACCGCAACGGAGCACGGGACCGACCGCCGATGTTGCGGCGGTCCCGCCATGAAAATTGGGATGCACCCGCCACACTGGCGGGCGCATCCTGGCCCTTTTACATTGCGGGTGGATCTGCTGGCTGCAGCCCCGCTCGCAATGTACAAGGATTGTGCACATCATTGCCATGCACAACATGGCAGGCACCACGTGGTGCCTGCCACGTAGTGCATTGCAATGAGGGGGGGTACCATAGGTAGCCCCCATTTGCACCCCCGACACCCTGGGGGCCCGCAATGGGCCCCCAATATCAAACACCGCATGCCTTTCCATGGCGGCAACACCGCCATGGAATGGCCAATAACCGCACGCATCATAATATGAATGGCGGTGTCTTGCAGACACCGCCACCATATTGTGTCCCTTTTCCGCCCGGTCGACAAGTCGACCGGCGGAAAAGCGGTGGACGGTCTTTCCGTCTGCCGCGGTGCCCCCGCCATACTAATATGGCGGGGGGAGTACCAGGGACATTTGGCGGGCGGATCGCCACCGCCAGCCTTGCGGTAATGGGCCCCTAAGTCTCCGTCCTGCATTTTCAAAACATAAGGGGGCAGATTAGAGATTCCCTGCCCCTTAGCCCTTGTGGGAAGGATCTAAGAGAGGACCCAGGGCTCAAAAGTGGAAAAAAACAGAGGCATTTTTGCATTGGTCCTGTAGGATCGCCGAAAAAAAAGTAAATGGACACCCACATTTTTTTTCCAATTATTTGGGGAGGGGGATGTGAGTGGGGACTCTCCTCCCCTAGCCCATTTTGACCTCATCCCCTTGGACCTCATCCCCCGGGGCCAAGCACTTTTTTTAGAAAAGGGGGCACATGGCCCACCCTGCCTTAGCTCAAATGGTCTCTGGGGACCCCATCCATGGGGTCAAACAATAAGTAGAGGGGTGAGGGTGTGGCTCCCTCCTCTAGCCGTACAAGGCTCAGGGAGGCTGGCTCTTTAACTGTGTCCCGGGGAGCCCACCCCCGGGACACATTGGTTTTCCCTGAGCACAGGACCGCTGGCAGGAAAAGAAGTGTGCTCCCACCCGGCCGTAGCTTTGAAAATGCTCCCGCCGGATGGGAGCAAACTTCTGTTTCCCTGCCCGCACTCCTGCGGGCAGGGAAACTCTGATTGCTCCCGCCTGGCACAGCTGCTCCCACTGGCGGCACCTTTGCGGGAGCTGGCAGGGCCCTGGGGATACCCATGTGGGTTTTTTAAGGATTTGTTAAACACATGATAAGGTCTTCTAACCAAAATGTGGTGTCAAGGCTGGGAAATCCCGTTCTTCTTTCCATCCCCAGATAGGCTTAAAGCGCAAGAAACTCCTAAATTACCCATGGAATCGGCTTCGCCGATTCACTACTTAGAAGGAAACGCAGGATAGGCAGGCTCCATCCTTCTTACTTTCCAAGATGGCCGCTGCCAGTAGTCTTCCCAGTAATTTAGTGAGAGTTCTAGTGTTGCATAAAAGAGAGAGAGAGTTCTGGTGTTCGTGCCCGCGCGTCTGGCGCGCTGCACACTTCATCTGTCGCCCTGAGGAGAAAGCAGCGTCTCAGCCCGGCGCATTCTCCGAGTCAAAGATTTCGTCAGTGGATTAGCGTGTTAGCGTTAATCTGCCTGGCATATTCCTGAAGCAGTGGGCGAGCTTTCTGTGGCAGTTCCGTGTTCACCGTTCGGTGAAATTAGCAGTCGATAAGTTTCTTCAGTTCCAGTCAGAGCCGCGTTTGGAATAGGTTGACTGAAGAGCATTAAGAAAAGACTAGTAAGTTCAGTATCCATTCCTTTCTGACAATACTTAGCGCGCTTCCAGGCAAGTTTGCGAAAATTCAAGTTAGAGTGACATCGTTGTTGGGCTGATTACTGCGCTAGTTCAGCATATGTTGAGAGGAGTAGGAGCGCAAGAAAACGATCTTCTGGAGATAAGACAATAAATATATTCCAGCGCATTCTCAGTGTTGCAAGTGAGGAGATAGCAGCATTTCAGACTCATTTGAGGTACTATAACCGAAGCCAACCTTGTTCTTGCACGGAATATTAAAGACACTTCACCAGGTTCTCTATGAGACAATCCAAGTGCTGGATAAGACGTACAAGCACTACAAACGCCAGCTAGAGCAGCTTCAGTCAGGCTTAAAGATCTCTGTGAATCATCTTATCTAGTATGTAGAAATATATATATATATATATATCTATATATATATAGTATACTTACCAACAATTTCTCTGCTGCCAGCTGTTGAGGAAGAGACAAAAGTGAGAATTAATAGCAATGAAAACATCATCAATAACAAGTCAACAACATAAGAAGTAGAAAGAGAGAAGCTAAGCCATTGCAGTATACAGGTAAAAGAGACACACTAGGGGTAGTGCAAGAGTAGTACTCAGTCTGGGTTTAGGGAGGGGCGCTTAGAAGTATTAATGATTGTCATTTGTGTTTGCAGATGCCTAGCAGTTCTTCGCGAAGATACTAGTGAGGAAGAGGCATAGCAGTGGAGTCTCTCTTGTTATTCCCATCCCCCTTTCCCCCTCTTTACTGGGAGTGGACTCAACAGCCGCTTGCAGTGGAGTTTGGGATTTGGGATAAGTTCTTCTGCTCCTGTGGAAGTCCAGTAATCAGGTGCGTGGTACTGACATGTGGAACACAAATAAGGATAAGGTTCCATGAGCATCTACACACGTCCTCATTGTCAAATATGAAATGATGACAACATTTTGAATAATGAAGTAAGGGCTTTAATACTGGAGTACACACACAAGATGCAGGCAAACAGTACACCAGAAGCAACTGAAATGGAGGATGTAACCGTGTACAAAGACGTACAGCAGTACAGCACAATAAGCAGAATGGGGAACACAAGTAAGGATAAGGTTCCATGAACATCTACCCCACAAAGCTAAACATAACTTTGTTTTTTATAGTGAATTTCTTGGGTTTTGGTTCGTACGCCACATTCAACTGTTCCATACACTAATCTCCTATTAATGACCAACCCCCACTGATCATAGCTTTAGACCACACCCAGCCGGGGTTGGCTATGGGGGATGGCCAAGGAGGTTGTAGTAGGGAGGTGGCCACAGCAGGGGTTGGCTAGGCCCTGCACACAGCCCTCGAAGGATAACCCAGGTTGGTTTTATAAATGTTATTCTTTGAGGTTCCTGTTGAGACACACCTACCTGAATTAGTTTCTCATGTGATGCTACCCTCTACCTCCTCCTGGCTCTTTTCAATCTAGTTTTCAGCACTCATAGACTAAAGACCTGAGTCCTATAAATGCGACTGAAACAGATTTTTCTCTGTGCGGCCAGCCAATCAGAGAGCTTCGGGTGCGTGAACCTGGCTTTGGATTGTATGAAACCCATACATCCATCAGAAGAAAAAGAAACTTGTGTTTGTAAATCTTGCCTTTCTCAACATTGTGCAGCTTGGTCACGCACAGGTGATGGGAAAAAGGAGCATCACCCTGAGAATGTTGCTCCTGAGGTGGAGTTGGTGGGTTTGCTTCAAGGGTAATGGTCAATGGAATAAGTCTAGTGGAAGAGGTAGTGAGGTTTTAATTGCACTTTGGTGCACTTCATTGGCAATAGTTGCAAACAACCCCCGGGTGTACTGGTGTTACTACAGCATGCCCACATGCAGTTGTGGGTGCTCTCTGTGTTAGGTCTCCACCATGATTTGAAAGTTCACTGAACAACCTCCTTGGTGGCTATGCACCTCTAGACTTGGGGCACCATACAAACGAGGACAGTGAGAACATAGTCCACAATTCACCGATTAAACCGACATTACTACTTTACATCCTCTTGCTTTGTGTAAAAGCCCAGCACAAGAGCATCAGATCTGCTTCTACCAATGCCACAAAATCCCATCTGGGACTGCCTGAAGAGTTTTTATAGTGAAGTGTGCCAGGAGTATTTTCTGTGGTTTGTGCCTGGAGATCATAAAGAGTGGAAGTTAGCTTACAGACATTGGTGGAATGACAGTCCATATCAAATGCCCGTGCAATGCAGATGAATGAGTCATCGTTCTGGATTTCTGGCTGTGATGATGTCACCAGTATATGTCCATTGCACTGTAGACTAGCAGGAGGCTTTCTCCATGTTTCAGCATCATGCATATGGAGTCTGGTCATTGCATATCATCAAATACAGTCAGATGGTATTTGTGCTCCTCCTCTGAACCTTTGTGCCCACTGAAGGAAGACTGAAGTACCAACACGTTCTGCCCTGATTACACAGGCGTTGGGGGCTAGCTCCACTGGAGCAGCATGGGAGACAGATGTGCATGGATGTGAGTGATATACCTATGTCTGTTATGTACAAATTCTAAAGCAAGTGCTTTCAATACCTTGAAGTCCACTGATACTGTCTTGTATGTGTATGCGTGTCAACACATTGCTAGTTAGATTTACCCATGCAGTGCCTGCTTCCAATGTGTAAGAGTCTTAGAGGATAGAGTAACATAGCTAGGTTGTTGGTGGGCACATGCCTTCTTAAAAGGCAAGAGGTAGTTCTTTGGAGATGCTAAAACAGCCACAGATCAACAAGGAGACGGTAAACAGCGTAAGAGGGAGATAGGGAAAGGGCAAAATCAGGTGAGAGGGAGGCATAGACATTAATACAGAAAGACCAAGTGAAAGAGAGACTAGGGCATGACAGAAACGTGTGTGGAAGGGGCAGATTGACACAGATATAGCAAGAACAGATGGAGAGAAGACAGGGATATGGAGATAAGACTTCCCAGCTGGGAAGGGGACAGAGACAGAAAGACAGGAAGACAGCTCTATTAATAGAGGGAGGTCGGTTAGTGCATACTGCCTGACCTACCTTATTTGAAAAGTTGATTTGTGCAGTTGTATAATGCAAATTCATGCTGTAGCATTGACTAAACTATGTGGCAAAATGGCAAATTACACGGCATCGTACTGCACATTCTATTGAAGTATTATATGGCTACTTAGGCATTTTTTAACACACAGATGCAAAGGTGGTCTCTGCTTTGAAAAACATGGCGTTTTAAGAAATAAAGGTGTACGCACTCAGCGAATTCTATAAAAAAGGTTATTCATAACCAGATTATGTTTTTTTTTTCTTTGAGCCACGCACCTGAACATCGTTTTATTACCACTGTTCCTTCTGATTTCTAGAGTAAATTTGTTTGTGTGCCCTTGTTATGTTTTAGAATTGGTCTTAAATTTTTGGTCTATTCTATGACCACGCTAGGGGCATCTGGGAGCACCCCTTTTCATTCAGAAACAGCCTGGTGGACCAGTCTTGCGCAGTACATTTATATAATGTTAAGTGTTGCGCTAGGAGGCAAAGTAAGATTTTTGACATCGAACCTTAAGAAGAGAAAATCACATTTGGGGATTTTTCTGCAATGTGAGTGCTCTCCCTCTTGAAATAATTGCCTAGAAAACACTGTCAGAGGTGTTACATATATTTGAACAGAATAATAAAACTGTTTGATGACAAACTAAGAATCATTATTTCCACCCTGTTTGAAATACAATTAAATATGTAAAGATTTTTTTTTCATGCTGCAAGCAATAGCCCCTCTCCTGGGCACTATCAGGAGACATTAATGCTGCGTGGGCAGAGGTTCGCCTCATCAGTGCCCGTTTGATACCTGAGCACAACAAGGCAAGCAACATCACAGCCACATAATCAAATAGTTCCAGAGGCCCCAATTATGGTTCTCCCAATGCATGTGACATCTGGGTGAGGTCAACATGGCTTTCGGTTTTTTTCATGGTGTTAAATATGAGATGTCTACCTGTGCCCAATGCAGCTGTTACATCCTTCTGGATAGCAGGGCCGGACTGGCCGTACCAGGCATTGGGCGTTTCCCCGGGAGGCGGGAAGGGTGGGGGCCGGTTTTGCAGTGGTGCTGCAATATTGGCTCCCAGTAACAAAAGCAGCAGTGCTTCACACTTGCTCCCCCCCACCTCCCCCGGGGACTGGTCCCACAAAGTTGCTAGGGCTGCTTTGAGTTCCCAGTCCGGCCCTGCTGGCTGGCCTTCTCTTTTACAAGCCTCCCTTTCATCCTGCCACCTTTTCTTTATCTCCCAGTCTGTATGAAAATCCACCACTGCTCATTCACCACATGAGTGACCTTCTACCACATATCCTGCCTGGCACGCACAGTCGAGTTATGTAGCCTTACATTGTGAATCACAACACAGTGCTGCACCACATAGGTGATGATGATATCTGCCTCCACATCAAGTGACATTTCTCTTCTTCATTCAGGTAACTATTTGGGAGTTCCTGTACTGGGCCATGCTATCAACGAAATTCCTGCTGCCACAGAGGACGTCTGTGGCTCATGGTCATTGCAGGAACCCTTGTTCCAGTGCTCAGGTCCTGGTTGCACAGGGGGAGAAGGTCTACCTTATGTTTTTTGTCTTGTACCTCTTTGTCTACAGTCTGGCAATGTCTTGACTCCCAATGTGCTGCTGCCCTCCTGAATTGCTCAGTGTCTTTTAAAAAAAAAAATAATAATTATTGGAATTTTTTGTGGTGCCCTTTAATTGAATACAACAGACATAAAGGTAAAGACATCTATGAGTACAGGAGAGTACATGCATGATTCGTCCTTTTATACATTGACACATTTTTGCAGCTTTCGACATATAATGGAGAGGCGGTTGACAGGTGATATTTCAATATATGTTTGTCACTCAGTACTGGGCTGTGTGTGTCTAGGTGACCCTTCTCCCATGTCGATTTCATAGTATGTAACGTCCCCATATTTTAGTGAATTTCCATATTTTAGTGAATTTCCTTGCCTTGTATGTGACTTTTTCATCAGCCATATATAAGTCCATCCTGGTTTTCTAGTCTTCAATGGTGGGGGGACTGGATGCCCCCCAGCGCTTGGCCACATCCCTCTTGCCCATCACAAGCCCTAAGTTACTAAATAGGAGCTGGGGAGCTCCACGTCTGTGGGAATACCCAATATTATATATGTAGGGTCCATCGCTACGGTATTCCCCAACACTTTACAAAGTGAATTGCATAGTTTCTTGGCCCGATATCATGGGATGCCATGACGGATCACCAAGTGGGTGAAGCATTTGTTTTTAAAGGATATTAGCGCCTGGAAGCTAGTGTGAATCAGTGCTAAAATCGAACTTCTTTATGCCATTGATGAGGTGTTCCTCTATCTGAAGGATGCCTTTGTGGATGTGAAAGTGAAGACTGGGATTTTATTGCTCAAGTTTGTCACTGATATTCCTAGCATGATGTCACACTCCACAAATTCATGTTGCCAGATGATGACGATGACTTGAATATACGCTCCTAATTTCTGAAAGTTATGAAACGTACTGCATGGGAATAAATGCGGGCAGTCAGTGTTTGCTTGTGGTAGCTCTGAGCATTTTATTTAAGACTGTGCCGCATCTATATTTGCCATTTGGTCCGCATTGCTTCTTTGCGAATACCTACTCCTGTGCGCGTGCGAAGGTGTACGATTTAAGCAGTGCAGACTTTTTGTGTCTATTTTTACTTTTGTGAACATGGCTTGTTTTCTGTGATTCGTCCTCTCTCAGCCATACTTTTAGTTTTAACTATGTATGAATTTATTTGGCTGAGTGTATAAGGTGTCATGTCTCTCAGCCGTTTGCAGAAAATCATTACGTCACGATTTCACTTTTTTAATACATTTGTTGCTCAGAAATAAACCTCATTTTTTCTAGAGTACTTCCTTGGCTTGTTTTATGGACTCCAAAGGATGAAATACATAAATACCAAAACTACTGGCCTGGTTTAAAGCTTTGGGCGTAGCTTTTGGGTCTGTTATTCTGATGCATTTT
This sequence comes from Calotriton arnoldi, assembly GCA_963921515.1. Taxonomy (NCBI): domain Eukaryota; kingdom Metazoa; phylum Chordata; class Amphibia; order Caudata; family Salamandridae; genus Calotriton; species Calotriton arnoldi. The sequence continues at coordinate 418,985 of CAWUFW010004614.1, read as the reverse complement.
CCTCCCCCAAGGTGATGAAGGAAATCCACATTTATGGTTTATAGCAGGGTTCTCCAAAGTCAGTCCTGGAGGGCCGGATCCATGCCAGATTTTTAAGATAACTACATTTATCTAAATGTGGATATGCTAAAAATCTGGCATGGATCCGGCCCTCCAGGACTGGCTTTGGAGAACCCTGGTTTAGAGTTTGATGGACAGCGTGCTCTGTTACAAACGTGGCACAGTACCCTGTCGCCAAACCCTGGGGCGGCCTATTCAAGTTTGAGTCAGGGGGTGAGTGCAGTTTTCCGACTGTGGTACGCCTGCTGCCCCTGTCATTCGAAAATGCACTCTAACGGCCCAATGCAGTAGGGGTCGTCAGAGGAAGGGCATCAGACTGCCTGCCCTATTTAGAGTGACCAGTCAGATGTCCTTTTTTCTGTCCGTCACTGCCATGTAGAGCCTGATAAAATCTGGCAGCCACGAACAGCAAATAAAATAACGAGCCCCACACCCTGGGAACAAACTCCCAAGTGTAGGGGTCATTGATTTTTGATATTTTTTAAACAAATTCCTACTTTGGGAGTTTGTTTCTGAAAAACAAAAAGGTTTTGAGTGGAGCTACCTAAAAGCTTGTGGCAGCGGCTCCTGTGAAAGCACAGAGACCACTCTGGGCCAGCAGTGACCTTGTTTTTTGGCAGGGGGCAGTCCAGCCAGGGTGGTGGAGGAGATGACCTTGCCACCACGACAGATGGACAGATGCTTGGCAGGGTCAAAATCAGGTCCTCAGCTTATCCACCGAAGTGGCAGTATCTGCCATAACAGTTGCCCTTTGGCTTGAAGACCTGTGTTGGAAATTCCTCAAATGCCCATATTGGATGGTGAAATTTTCACCACCAAAAGTTGGTAGTGTAAATGTTCCCCCAAATTATGGTGGTGGACTGCCCTTGCCTTTTTATAAAGGCCCAATGTACAAAGAGAGAGGTCGAAAATAACAGTAGCAAATTGCACAATATCTTTTTGCAACTTCCCTCTGGCTTTCATATGAGGCCTACGTATTAATAGGCCAGAAATTATTTTCTGACTTGCAAAATGGGTTTAGTAAATATTAAAGGGACATTTGAAGCCACAAACAATGCTTCAGTGCATCTGACTCTAGGTTCCCTAATATGCTTGGGCTGGTTTCCTGCATGTTAGAGATACTCTACTCAGTTTTACATGAAGGTCTGTCACAATTTCCATGGCCGTCGTTCACAGACGAAACTCTACCTGAGGTGACGGCGGATCAGTCAGTCTATACTAAACCAAGGCTCTGCGCTAATTTCTGTCAGTAACCTCCGCAGAGAGTCTTGGTGGTCCCGACAGTGGAGGGAGAGACTTCCCTGGGGGTGGAATGTTCACTGTCTCGATAACACAAAATAGGGGGCAACACCACAAAAAATATGGATGATAAATCTCCGTTTGTTGGTGCATTTACTATATCTATCCTCCTCTAATTCAGGAATTATCGTTTATACAAATAAAATTACCAATTAAATATGCTTTCTGGTTTAATACTTGAATTATACTAATAATATATTGGAACCGATGCATGTATTTTTTAAACTGTAGAAAAAACGACTGAGTGATTTCTTTCTTGAAACATTAATTCTCATACTGAGTTCAGTATCAGCCAGGAGATAGTTCCTAGCAAATAGAGCTTCGCAGAGCTAAGGCCTCTCGAGTCAGTTTCCTCTTACACAGACGGGTATCTCTTCCGCTTCTCTTTCATTGTGGTACCCGTTCCATCTGTTGCTGTCCAGTTCCGGAAGACCAAATAGGCAAAGACGGCACTGCATATGAGCCCCGCTCCACACAACGGATCAAAACAATATTGATGTGATCTTGAAAAAAAATTACAATCAAGCTTTCTTAAATTGTATCCTCGTAATTTTTGTTTAATAACATTAATAATTGTTAATATTTAGTTTTGTGAAATAAAATTGGTTTATTAAAATTGTTGGTTGGTAAAATTAAAAACGTATTTGGAGATAATTTGCGAGCGGGGCAACATTTCGACTGCCTGGGGACCTTCACAGGGTTTAATCCGGCACTGGTGCCAGCTTTGCACAGGCTACTGGGCTCGATGCTTCCCGATTTCACCTCGCTGTTTGCTTTCTATGAATATCACAGCAGGATACCACTATCCTGTGACAATGTTCTATTCAATTGCCATTATATCTTAATTGTTACAGCTGCAGCTTCTTTCTGAATAGCTGAATAATTCGGCCTTTGTATTGGCACACAGCATCGCATTCGGTGCCTACATATATGTGGCACTGAGTGGTGTTTCCCTTGTGTATTATCTTTTATTCAGAGAAATGTGTATTATGCTTTTTCCACTGTGGAACTCCTAAATAAACATGAGAATTCTCTTGGAAAATGTTCACCCTACTTTTCTCCTTGACGGTTCCAATTGCTTTTAGTACAGATGTGAAACAACTAATGAATGCTTCTGAATATGTTTAAAAAGTTAAACACAGCCGTATGTAAGTAGGATATGTTACGCGCCTTCAATCACCAGCCGTCAAGATATTTTGTGTGTTAATTAAATATTTGAAGTTAAATAGTTTGAGGTGTTTTTTTCTGCAAAAACTATTTTCATTGCTAAGTTAAAGTACAATATTTTCTCCATAGTTCCTCAATGAAGAAAAACAGAAAAAGTCTAGACTAATAACTAACAACTTTATAAAAACAATAATTTGACATTAGGAAATCAGAAGGCATGATATCAGAGGTGTGGGTGGTTCTTTCAGCTTGACAAGCGTCGTTAGAGTCAAGGTTATAAAAGTGCTCCCCTGGGGCACTTCCATATTACTGAAGGGGTGGCATACACGTGTGTGGTCCTTTCAGTAATACCAGTAATAGGGCCACATATTTTCTTAGAGAGATTGGGAGTGGTCGCTGGGGACTTAGAGGCAAAATATCAGCCAAGAGAAGCTGAATGGGTGCCTTTGGAAATAACCGTCTTCCTCCAGGTAGGATAAAGTAAGTAATGTGATGAGGAAGAGACGTGTCTGCGTGATGACAATTACTCGCGAGTGTTAAGGATATTCAACAGTTCATGCTGTAATTTCCAATGGCGGTCGAGTAGTTTTCACTGTAATATTCAAACATACTCGTTTCATCAAAGTAATGAGCTAATTATATAAAAGTTCCAAAAGGGCATCTAGTTGGGTTTTGTTCTCTCTCAAAAGTCCTGCCAACAAAATCTGCTTCTGAAGCTGGATTTACATCTCATTGAGCACAATCACCTGATCTGAGGATCTCTATATTGATGATAAAAATGTCTAGGTAACTTCGAGCAAAGTGTTTTGAAATCAAGCTTTTATGTTTGGCAACAGAAAGGGACTTGAAGGGTGGAGAGATGAACCTCCCTTTATGTGAGAGAACCTGAGATTCCTAAGAGGAGTTGGTGATTCACTTGCTGGCCAGGAACAAAATATGCCAGTAATAAAGTTGGCCTATTCTGATATGGCTCTTCCAGAACCTTAAGGTTAAAAGGCAGTTGTGACAATAACCCAGAGTATATATCTCTTTCATCAGGGTCAGAAAGACATGCGAACACCGGGGCCTGCCTGCCAGTCCAAGACACATCAGGCTGCCACTTGTGGTTGCTGCAGTTATTAATCTACTGGAATCAAAGTCTTACTCAATTGTGGTATGATGGAGTATGCAGACTCTGGCATAAGACTGACTGGTATAAACCAGGGGCGTAATGCAACCCCTGTGGCACAGGGGTGCCTCAGTCCTTCATGGGCCACCTATCCTGTCATGGGTAGGCCTGGGCGGAAAACTACGCTACGCTCGCGTAGTTTGCGAAGTTCGTGCTACTTCGCACTACGCGAATTGCACGTAGCACAGTGCGAACACGCGTAGCGTAGCGTAGTGCAGCGGTCATTTTTTGCTTGCTCGCGGTCCTCAACGTCAAGTTGGCGACCGCGAGCAAGCAAAATGACATCCCGGCGATACTTTTTCCTCGTTCGCGATCAGCAACACCAAGTTGCCGATCGCGAGCGTGGAAAATAAACCTCCCGGCGAGATTCTCAACGCGGGGAGGTCAGGTTTCTCATTGCGAGTGGTCGCGTATGCTCGCGACCGCTCGCGATGAGAAACTATCAGTCCGCGTTGAGAAAGCTGCCGCTCGAGTAAAAATCTACTCGAGCGGCAGTAAAAGACAGCTCGCACTGTGCAAGATGCCGTTTTCAATGATTGCACAGTGCGGACAAGCATCCGGCACTGTGCAATCATTGCGAACACGCACTACGCAGTTCGCGTAGTGCTACGCGTAGCTCGCGTAGTGCGAACTGCACTTTGCGTAGCTTCGCGAAGCGTTACTTCGCGAACTACGCCCAGGGTTAGTCATGGGGCCCTCGGTCAGCCGAAGGCCAATGGATATCTGTGACATATGGGAGACTCAGAAGCCCCACTTCACATTCTGCAGGTATCCCTCTCCATTTTTCATTTCCCCACTGGTACAAACGATTTGTTCCTTTGACTAGTCTGATTTTCCAATTTCTATTACCAACTGCCAAGAAGAATAGAATTTTGCCCATGTTTTTTTGTAATAGAACATAGTGTTGGTGCTCTCTCACTCCTTAAAAGCCACCTTTATCTGGAGAATAGGGACAAATGACTGCAGGGTTGAAAGAAATTGCCCAAGTTTGCGCAGGTTCATGTGGGCACCTTGTTGAACAGATGGTGCAATTCATCTGGCGGTTGTGTACCTAGCAACACTATGAAGAATTTGTTGTCATGGCGATAGGTGGCTAGGTGAAAGGATGAAAAATTATTAAGGTAGTTTGAGTCCAAAGCCCTTCCAGCCCAAGCTGGCAAGAATCATTCATCGATAACTGGTTCAATTGTTTGAATGTGCCCATGGAAAGCGTAGTTGCATTTGCATATTCCTCACTCGAGGCTACCTCATGGAGCTGGATAAATGCATGAGTTCCTCAGACCAAATACGTTTTTTAGTGAGCTTCCAAGTGGGTAGTGATTTCATTCATGCTAAGAAACTTTTTGGACAGACAATTACCATGCACAAGCAACTGTGGAGAACTGACCTCAAAACAGTGGTGCAGTCTATCGTCCTTTCCAGACTAGACTACGGAATCGCCCTTCTCTCAGGCATTCCCAAAGTTCATCTAGGCCCACTGAGAGCAACTCTACATGCAATGCAATGTGCTAACCCTCAAATGCCTTCCCATTAAAGCTCAGGCCCAATTCAAAACAGCCTGCATTACGCACAGTACGCTGCACTCCTTTTCACCCTCCTATCTAAGTGATAAACTGAAAATCTCTGGAGCAAATAGGGTTTCCAGAAATGTCCAATCCCTGCTCCTGGAACCCCCCACCTTCAGTCGAGAACGGTACATGAGCCAGTCATTCTCTGGTAGTGCCACAAGAATCTGGAACTCCTTACCTCCCTCCCTTCGCCTAACAACCTGCATAGTCACCTTCAAAAAGGACCTCAAGCTCCCCCTGTTTTACAGACACCTTGGTTAATCACCCTTGACTATACCTAATTAGAACATTGGAATGTGGAGCACTCCATTGAATACAATGGAGTGCTCCGAGCTTCTACGGGCCGGTAAAAGCCCGCAAAGCAACATTCCAATGTTGTTTTACAAAGGCCTCTCGGAGCCGAGGGGATTTAAACCCCCTCGAACTCCGAGAGGCCTTTGTTTTATTTGTTAGAACATTCTGCCCTCTTGTGGCAGAATGTTCTAATAGCCTTATAGCCTTATAGCCTTCGGCTCGGGCCTTTAACGCTGGAGCGGGCCTTTAATAGCTGGTATAGCCTGCTACAGCGGGCTATAAGGCTATAGTACTGTATCCAGGAGACGAACTTCCTTCATTGTATGTTCCCGCCATCTTAATCAATGGTTGAACCGTGTACGTCCTTGTCCAATGGCTGCTTCTGTCCTGGTCGCAGCTACTGATGCAATGTCTGAATGTAATTATTGTAACTGTGACTTGCTGTGCCCTTGTATCATGCTACTGTTGTAAAGTGCTCTGATGCCTATGGGCCATGTCCGCGCTATATAAAATTGCAAAAATAAAATAAAATAAATAAGATGATCTTGCATGGTGGCGAAAAATGCATGAGATTCGGGGGGTGCCGAGAATTATTTTACTACTGGAAAAGATTGCTTTAGAGCTGGAGCCATAATTAGCAACTATTTACATACTATTAGACTTGAATCTGCGGTTGTTGTGCTCACACTGAAAGCACTTTGTATCTGCATTCACTTTTATTTAAAGAAGCAGTGAGTGGGTAATTGCTCGTTCTGATGTAAATGCACTGATGTTCCTGTTCTAGTTTGACACAAAGTGCTGAACCAAGGTTGTCATCTTTAACTTTCCTAAACACAGAGATTTGGGGCCACATGTTTTAGCAGTCGCAAATAGAGAACTGGTCCGTTTGCGACCACTAAAGGGCCTTTTCATATGTAATTAACCCTGTTTTGCGAGTCGGTAATCTATTACCAACTCGCAAAATAGGGTTTGCGAGTTGGTAGTAGGAAGGGGTGTGTGGAGGGCATCCCTACGAGTTGCAGGGGGATGTATGAATGTTTTGTGACCGGAATGCGGTCGCAAAGCATTCTTATTTTACCGACTCCTTGAAGGAGGTGGTAAACCATTAACAAACGGGAAGGGGTCCCCAAGGGACCCCTTTCCCTTTGTGAATGTGAGTGCCAACATTTTTTATGAGTAGGCAGTGGTCACAGGCACAACTGCCTACTCTTAAAAAATGAAAAGGAAACTTTTCATTTTTCTTTTTTAAACGCACCCCGTTTTCCTTAAAGAAAAATGGGCTGCATTTAAAAAAAAATGCTTTATTTAAAAAGCAATCACAGACGTGATCTACTGACCCTAGCAGGCCACATCCCTGTGATTAGAGGCCATTCCCAATGGGCCGCAAATTAAGACCAGCCTCATAATTATTGATGAGGCAGGTCAATTGCGATTGTAATTGTAATTGTAATTGTAAAACATTTGTAGAGCGCCTGGTTACCAAAGGCATCCCAGCGCTAGAGGCCGAAGTTCATAATCTACATATCAGTTATGGAAACAAGAAGGTTTTTATGCGTTTCCGGAAGACCAGATGATTAGTTTCACACCGAATGGCAAGGGGGAGAGAGTTCCAAAGCCTAGCAGCATTATATGAAAAGAGGCGACCCCCTGTGCGGGCTTTCCTAATTCTAGAAACAGCTGCCAACTGTTTATTGCATGATCGCAGGGTTCTCTCAGGATGGTAAAAGGAAATGAGAGAACGTGTGATAGGTGGGCCAGAACCTAACAACACCTTGTGTGTAATGCAGAGAGCCTTAAACTGCACTCTCTGCTGGATAGGCAGCCAGTGAAGGGCGGCCAGGGCAGCCCCTGCTGACTGTCGGCTGGGGATATTCAAGAGTTGTCGTGCCGCACAGTTTTGTACAATTTGTAGTTTCTTAATCGTGGAGCAATGTGCTCCTAAGTATAGGGCGTTGGCATAGTCGAGCCTAGAAAGAATAAGGGACTGGACCACCACTTTCCTTGCAGTGATAGGGAGGAGGGGAATGATTTTCCGTATCATCCTCATCAGCCCAAAGCAGCTACCAGCAACCTTCCTTGCTTGTTCCCCAAAATCAAGGTTACGGTCTAACCAGACTCCCAAAGTCTTGATATAATCTTTGGGGGAAGGGGGAGGGCCGAAACAACTCGGCCAAGAAGATATTATATTGGGTATAGAAGGTTTACCCAGGAACATGAGCTCCGTTTTAGATCCGTTGAGCTTCAGGAATGAACCCTCCATCCATACTGCGATCTCTCGAAGACACATTGCCCAGTCCGGGGCGGTGGTGTTGAGCTGATTAAAAGAGACAATCAACTGCGTATCGTCGGCATATGTGATAATTTGAATGCCGAAAGGCTCCACAACACCTGCCAAGGAGCTCATATACACGTTAAAAAGAGTGGGGGACAGGGACGATCCCTGAGGAACCCCACATCGGAGGGGCAGAGGGTCAGAGATACAGTCTTCATGAAACACTTGAAATGACCGGTCGTCCAGAAAGGAAAAGATCCATTTAAGGGCCAGATCAGTCACTCCTACATCCCTAAGCCTCTGAATGAGCAACTGGTGATTAACCGTGTCGAAGGCTGCGCTCAGATCTAAAAGCACAATGGCAGCGCAGCCCCCATTGTCTAGGATTTTCCTAGTTCCCTCAACCACCGCTAAAAGAGCGGTTTCTGTGCCCTGTTGGGGCCTAAAGCCAGTTTGAGATGGGTGAAGACAGTTATTGCTTTCCAAGAACACGGACAGAGCAATATTCACATGTTTTTCAGCAATTTTGCTGATCCCTGGCAACAATGAAATGGGACGATAGTTCCCTAACATTTCAGGGTCCAGGTTTGGTTTTTTCAGCAAGGCTTTAACCATTGCTTGCTTCCAAGGGGAAGGGACTATGCCTGTCCGGAATGTAGCATTAATCAAATCTAGGATAGTTGTGGACACTGTATCAAAGATCCGATTTAGAATGAGGGGGGGAACTATGTCCTTGGGAGAACCTGACTTTAACTGGCCAAGAATACCTTGCAGGGCAGAATGATCCAGGAGAGGAATTTCAGCTAAAATGCAATTGTCAATGCCTCCTTTGTTGTTGATTGGGGAGACATTAATTGAAGCTGTGGTCTGATGAAAAGAGGTATAAATATCTTGGATTTTATTGAAGAAAAAAGTAGCTAAAAGATTGCAGCGAGATGACATATCATCGCAAAAAATGGGTGGGGGGGGAGTTTAATAATAGATTTCACTATGCGAAATATTGCGCGAGAAGAATTGGGGGCTGAAAGTATTTGGTTTCCATAGTAGAGTGACTGAGCACACTTAATTTCTTCCTTATACCTCTTGATATCCTCCCTATAAATCATTTTATTAATAGTGGAGTAGTCTTTTCTCCACTTTCTTTCGGACCGTTTACAAGCCTGCTTAAGTTTACGCAGATTGGGGGTATACCAAGCTGTTCTATTTACGCCATATTTATCCTTAATTTGTTTCTTTGGAAGCACTATGTCTAAGGAAGAGATCAGCCAATTTTCAAAATTATGGCTTGCATTGATAGGATTAGACTCAGGTGCTGGTCTGGTGTCATTAAGTATTGATACCCAGCGTTCTACTGGGAGTTGTGACCATGGTCGGAGCAGCTTGGTAGATGTTACCGCCGATCTGCTACTAGCTTTATAGGTCCAAGAGAAAGGAATGAGGGAGTGATCTGTCCAAGGAAGCGAAATAGGATTTCCAACCTGAAGATCTATGGCATTAGTAAAAATAGGATCCCATTGTGAATCACTAAATGTGTCTGAGACACATTGGTACATTGCATTTTGCGACTTCCTAATTGCGAGTCATAAAAAGTCGCAATTAGGAACTCGCAAAATATTTCCGTCGTACATGTAGCCCTTAATTTCTTAGCTACATGAGAGCATGGATGGACTTCAGGCTTTCTGCCTTTTCTCTAAATGACTAGCAAGTGTAGAAACCCTGGCCTCAGAACCTCACATAATAAGCTTGGCGGCTCCAGGGTTTTCCAGCATCCAAAGGGGATCTTTGCCACAAACATACAGGCGGCCTTCTATGGCAGACAATTTCTGTTTCCTCTGAGCTGCATAGAGCATTATGTTATGCGAACAGTTGCTTTTTCACATACTCAAAGTCATCTAAAAGTTACAACTTATGCTACACCTTTGGATTGTACATTTTTTAAATAGGCTCACTTGGAGGTAATATTAACCTGTTTGTTGTTGCGTATTTTGAATTAGGCTGTTGCACGCCGTAGCAAGGCTTTGATTGGGAGTGAGGAGCGAGGCGGCTTCATCTCAGGTAGTGAAAATAGAGAAATGACTGGTTTGGTCTGGTTGTGATGTAGCCATGACCACAGATAAAGTAGATGAAGGACTTGCAGGGTTTGATTGGATGCATGATGCGGTGTGTCATGCGTCCGCAGCCATTTTGAGACTGTGGGCTATTTAATAATGAATTCAAAGAGAATGCAGTTTGACACTTTGGGTTGGTCACAAATGCCCATTTTCATTCACTGACATATGGAGGAGGAGTTGAGAATCCGTTAAGAGGAGTTTTTAGCTGAGTTGGGCCATTGTGGCATATTATTGGTATTTTAATAAGATTGGTGTATAAGATGTGTTCTACAGGAGAGCAGGCAGAACAAGGTGGTGAAATGGAGGACAGGTAGAGGAAGGTTATTGAGAAGATTACCTCAGAATTTTGTAACAAAATGGAAAAAAAGTTAGATATTCTGTTGCAGTTGTGAGATCTTGGTTTGGAAGAGGAACAGTGTTGATCAGCTGGAGAGACAGACTCCCATATTGAGAAAAGAGGTAAGGTCTCAAGGAAAAGAAAAAATATTGAAATCAGTGTTGGTCAAATTAAGAGGAGAAAGTCTGCGGAGGAAGATCAAGGATTTTGCTGGCACATTGGTCATGTAAGTGTTGAAGTCACACAAAGAGGGGAGTTTAAGGTCCCTGAAAAAAGAGGAGAAGACTCAAGTAAAGGGTGCAAGAATACTGTAGTGCACTGTGATGATTCCTCTGGCAGTGTAGAGGTCAAGTTGAACTGTTCTTCTGATTTTGATTCTGAGAATAAGGATTATACTGACCAGGAGGATAAAGAGCTCCATGGGAGTATGGAAGATAAGGATCAAGATGTTTTGACTGATCCCTTAGGGGATTGTATGTTCGATCCTATGATGATAAAACACCCTCTCTCCTCAGAGTGGACGCCTATGCCTCGTGTCAGGGAATATGTGTATTGTTTTGGTTAAGGAGACATATACCTAAGAATTTTAGACTAAGGTTGAAATCGGAATGGCCCAGACCTTCTTTGCCAAATAATATGATGGTAACACAGCAGCTGGATTTGAAAACATTGCCTTTATTGGGAAAGGGAGGTGTGATCCCTGCAAAGGGCTAGATAAAGGACTATGAATGTGTCATTACTTGACATGATTGATCCTTTAACCAAGGGTTTTGATGTGGCTGAGGAGGCCTAGGTAAATAAGGAGAAGATAGATGTGGAAGAACTGAGGCAATGGGTGCAACATGCAGTGTGCTTTTAGGAAATGCTAACACAGCTCTTTCAGTATAGTGCAGGAAGAGCATTTTGCTCAAAATGTATCCTAAATTGGTGCATCTGACAAACAATGAATCAGGGTCTGCATTCAATGGTCTTCTTTTTGGCGATGATTTCATCAAGGAAATGTCAAAGTTTGTGGGAGCCTATTGTTCTATATAGAAGTCACAGTGTGATATTAATGAACTTGTTTTCGGTTGGGCTGGCCAAACACAGGGACAGTTTCCCGGCCGTGGACAGGGAATCACGAGGAGTTCTCTCTCCCATGGGTTTAGATCCTTTTATCAGAACCAGGGATTAGCCCAGTCATCTGGATTCTACCCTCAGAAACAGCGAATCAGAGGAAGAGGGAACCGTGGGGACCGTAGATCCTGAGGTTCAGGTAAGTCGAGACCCTATTGTTATCCTGTTAAAATGGGCAGCAGACCCACCCCGTTTTATCAAAAATGGATCAGAATTACAAAAGATTCAATGGTTTTTAAGATAGTACAGGGTTATTGTATCGAATTCAAAGAAGAGCCAGTTCAGACTTGGATTCTGAAAGGTATTGTGTTCAGTAAGGACCAGTCAAAATTGGTAGACAAGGAGGTTTGAGATTTGTTGGTTAAAGGTGCTATTGTGGAGGATTTTAAGAACATGGTGGACTTTGTTTTTTTTTCTTCAAATAACATTATTGGCAATTGAGATTTATAAACAGGCCATTTCAGTACAGGAACTCATCAAGGATGAATCCACCCCCCCGTTCCCTCTCTCCTGATTGCAATGTATCAGTGAACCATCTCTTTCGGTGTCTTACAACATCTCGTGCCAACAATGAACTGGTTAACCCTTTCCCTTTTCCCTCCCACTCGCCTGCCTCAGTGTCAAACATCTCTCATTCTAATCAGGATGGGTTATCTATGAACATCCGAGATGGTCCCAGGCATCCCTGACTAGTCTCTGTCAACCGCCAGCCTTCAATTAGTGCCTTGGTGTACCTGTGTCCCCTTCCCACTCACTCCCTCTAGCTCGTCCAGTCCCGGTACTTCCCGGAGATCAGCTAGCTTAGTTTCCCATGCATTGATGTCCTCCTCAAGTTTGCATCCTTCTGGACGTGTTTCATTCTCACCGTCTCATCAGTCGCCCATTCACACATGTCTTTCAACCAGGCTTCAGGTAGCGGGGGCTTAGGGCCCAACTACGCTATCACAGTACGGCTTTTTGCTAGTACTAGTCCCAGAAGGACGAACCTTCTGCTTAATTTCTTGTTTTTGGGGACAGGGAGAAGACCCTGGACCACCGAACGAATCTCTCTGGGAACCGCCCATTCCGCAGCTCTTTTCAGGTGGACCAGTATAGTGTCCCAGTGCAGGGCCAGAGGTGGACAAATTCATATCATATGTAAGAACTCTATTTCCATTATTCCACACTGGGGGCATGCTCCAGAGTGGTCCGGGTAAATCATATGAAGCATCCCTGGGGTAAGGTATGTCTGGTGTATAAAATTATATTGGGTAAGTTTAAATTGGGCATTAGAGCCCACCTCTGGCACACCCTCATGTACTCTGTCATTCCTGATCCAGTAGTGGTTCCCCTATTACCGCATCCCACTTCCTCTGCACCAGGAGGGTCCCACCTGGATGATCGTCCTGAAGTGCACGGTACAGGTGTGAAACTAGTCGCCTCCCCTGGGCCATATAAAGCATCACTTTGAGGACATTGGTGCAGGGGGGCTCCTCGGGGAAGGACAGCCACACCTCCTGGACCACTCTTGAAATTTTTTTCATATTGCAGGAACTGCCCCGTTCCCAAAGCAAAGGTGGTCTCGGCCTCCTCCCTCGATAAGAAGCGCCCATTTCCATATAAGTCCCCCATCAGCAGGCATCCACCCTCCCTCCATCTTTTCACCAACATTGATTCAGCAATGCGGGAGAAGGGCCGCACCACCCATAATGGCTTGTCCGGGGCATAGGGCGTGTGTCCCCCACTCTCCGGATTATGCATTCCCACACAGCAGCCACTGAACGTATAATGTATGGGAGGTGGATGGGAGTTCCAGATCCAAGCATCAGCACTTCTGGCAAAGTGTGGACTCCATATGTACCAGCTAGGAGTTGCATTTCCCAGTTGTCATTCTCGTCCAACCAGTGGACTGCATGTTGAAGGTGAGAGGCCATCTAATAGAATTCTAGGCAGGGAACCTCAAGACTCCTGCGGACCCACGTTCTCTTTAACATTCTTAAACATACTCGTTTGCATCCTGTACCGCACAAGAGATCCACCAACAACCCGTCCAGCATCTGGAAGTAACGCATGGGGACTATATACAAGGAATGTTGTAGTACATAGACACCGGGCTAAAATAATAATTTTTACAATGGCTACTCGGCCCATAAGGGACAAAGGCAGGTCTCTCCAGAACCATACAGATCCACGTAGACCTTCCACAACTCTGCCCACGTTGAGATCTAAATATGGAGAGGCCGTATTTGCCAGGCAAATCCCCAAATATCTAGTGCTTTCTGCGACCCACGGGAGCCCTACCAGGGGTAACTGACCTACCAGCCATGCTGCCAATCTCCCCAGTGAGATCAGTTTAGATTTCCCCAGGTTTATGAAAGACTCAAGATGCTCACAAACCTCTGCAGCACCACAAGGAGAATGGGCGCTGAATGTGTTGGCTGGGGAAGATATATCAACGTATCGTCAGCATATAAAGACACCATGTGCTTGGTCTCCCCAAGCGATATTCCTCAGGCATCCATCTCTCCCCGCAGAGCAGCCACCAGAGGCTCCATGACAATAGCAAAAATTAGCGTCGATAAAGGACAGCCCGGACGGGTGCCCCGGCCCAATGCAAATGATTGAGATACTAGTCCCCCAGCCCGTATTCTGGCCTTAGGGGCGGTGTAAAGCAATTGGACCCACCGAAGGAAGCCGGAGCCCACCCCGATATGCTGTAAAACCTGCCAAATATACGACCAATCTACTGAGTCAAAGGCTTGTTCTATGTTAAGTAATGCCAGGGCATAATCCTCCTCCATAAGGCACGGAGCATGCCAAACATGCGCTAGGCTTCGCAGATTATGAGTGGTACTAAGCCTTGGGGCAAATTCAGACTGATCTGTGTGTATATGGCGAGGTATATGTGGGAGAAAATGGGCCGCCAGGATCCCGCTAAGGATTTTCACATCAAATTCAAAAGCAAGATCGGCCTGTAAGAGCTGGCTATAGAGGGGTCCCTATCAGACTTCAGTATCATTGTCACCGCTGCCTCTCGCATGAATGCTGGAAAGGACCTGACCTCCAATGCCCTTCTGTATACCTCTAAGAGTCAGTCGGCCAGCAGAGGGGTGATGGAGCAGGGTTTTGCAAAATAAAAACCTGCTCGGATCAAACTTCTCATTGTGTGGATTATTAACAAAATGGTGTGAAAATTAACAATGTAAAACTAAAAAGGGGAGATGAAATTGCGCAAATGCGTTTTGGAATGAAATCAGAATTTCCAGTGCTTTTGTAGTAGGCCGCAAATGTGAATGAATAATGCAGAAATACCAGCCAAAGAAAAATAATGATAGAAGCCATAAGTTTAAAAGAGACATGATATTTTCTTTTTCACTAACTGATTGAAAATAATGTACATAGCGTGAAGAGAAATTCAAAGCATTAATAGAGTATTAATAATGAAGTTTTTAAAATGACAACGATAATCACATGTGTATTTGTTTTTCCTAGAGCACATTTTACTGTTCTGCAGAGAAGTCCTCAAGAGTCTTTTTAGATTTAATTTGCTGTCTGAAAACGTAGGTTGCAAAGAAATGTATTTTGTCTTTGTGAGTTCCTGATGGCTAAGGCTGTGTGGAGGAAGTAATGAACGTTATTAATGGAATTTCCTTGCCGACCGGAGTATGTAGATACTTGTGCTACGAGTTTGATACATTAGTGAGTTGGAGAAATGTGCAAGCTGTGGAAGAGATTATCGGAGTTTCCTTTGCTGAAGGACAATGACGAAAGTTCTCTAAAGACAAAGGAACTGTTGAAAGCTAGGTACACTGGAAGTGGAATGATCAGACACCCCCTGGCCTGGTCCAATGGGATTTGAGGATTTTTTCGTGTATTGATACATGGGGGGTTGGATCTTTAGGGAATTAGGATATAATTACTAGTGTTAGAATTTATAGTTAGGCAGACTTGGGAGTGAGATTTTGACTTTGCGAGAGTAGAGAGCCGTGTTGCTGTTTCCTAACTTAACTGGCTGGCTGCTGTTCTGCTGATCCTGATTCCTTGACTTTGCTCCTCATACCTTCTTGAGGGTGCCCCAGCTTACTCTTACCGCCGGAGAGTAGCTTTTCAGACTTCTAGCATTTTGTGCTATAGGTTCGTATGATAGTCTGAATTTGCATTTATTTTATTTGCAAATGTTCTTTACTCTTTTGTCTCTTCGCCTATCCACTCTCTCATGACATGGTTTTGAGATGTTATTATGAATTACTATATTATTGTCTCTCTTCTGTGATGATCTATGATTCGAGCTGTATTGTACTTGATGAGCATTCACATTAATTTAGATAAAAGCATATTCATAAGTAATCAGAGTCTGTCTTTATTAATGTCAATATGGTTATATTGAATAATTATTTCTTTATTTAGGTCCTCATTGTTAGAATTCTGTCAATCCTTTGCCAATACCTGTCAACTATACAAGATTCATTGGAGGGAGAGAGGACCAATATAGATAATAGAATTTGGTAACATGTTTTAAATTCACGCAGCGTGAAAGGGACTGTTAGGTATTAATTTGGGTCCTGATGGTAAAATTTGGCAAAAGCCCCTTCTACTGCATCAGGGGCGTACCTCTAATAGAACTTTGCCGGCAGGCCAGCACTCCCAGTGCTCTTCGTCGGCTTAAGACGCCGAATGGCTTCCAAGAGTTCTTATTTGGTGATCGGGGCATCCAGCGCAGCTGCCACCTCTGATTCCAGTCTGGGCAGCGTCACAGACTTCAGGAAGTTCTGTATGAACTCCCCAGGTGGAGCCTCCTGTTGTGTGTATACATTAGTTAAATGTGTCGCCAGGACCTTGAGAATTGCCCGCTGCGTATATACTATTTGCCCATTACCATCCTTAATCTGTAATATAGTCGTCGCGGGCAACTCCTGCATTACTAAGCAAACAAGCAAGGCCCCCGTTTTGTTCCCATCCATATACAAGTGTGCAGTTGAATTTTTCTAATCTGCGCCATTATTCCAATAGGGCCTCTCAGGTGCTACACCACTCCTCCATTACATGGGGGGCAATGGGAAGCACCGCCTCCAACCTACCTAATTCTTTTTCTTGCGTTTTTATATCTTGTTCCAGCTGCTGTCGCAGCCATAGGTCGTTTTAATACAGACCCCTCTGAGGACCACTTTCATTGCCTCCCATTCAAGCGCGAGGCTCAAAGCAGACCCCTAGTTTTCATCAAAATAACGCGACAAGGTTTCAGAGACCATAGCCACAAAAGGGGGATTGGTTAATGCCTCCGCCCTAAGGAGCCATAATGGTATAGCCGAGCATTCACGGGTTCCCCCCAAAGCTCAGAAAAACAGGTGAATGATCTGAAAGGTATCTGGGCAAATGAGTAATCCCTTTCACTTCAGGGGACAGCTCAGCCAAGAGGAAACAGTAGTCTAGGCTGCTAAAAGTACCAGACGCCGGGGAATGAATGAGAACACTTTCTTGGTGGGGTAGCGGTCTCTCCACACGTCACGTAGGTGCATGCCCTGCATGATATCTTTTAAGGCACCAGTCGTTCGGGGTTTAGTATGCGCTCTGAGAGGCTCCCAATCCATCGACCAATCCAAAACACACTTAATGTCGCCCACCAGTATGATTGCTGCACATAGATAGGGGGCGGCCAACGCCATCCCAGCAGGAAAGAAGGTAGGGCAGTCAGTGTTAGGGGCGTAGACTTAAGAATACATATTTCCTTCCTCTCCTGCTTACCATGTAAAATAACGTATCTCCCTTCAGTATCTGCCACATGATGCAAGGACTGGAAGGGAATTCCTGGGGCCACCCATTTGAGAGCCCCTCACACAAAGCCTGAATAAGAATTAGTGTAAAGTTGACCCCTCCATCTCCGTTGCAGACATGGCAACGGATCCCCGCAGATGTGTGGCTCCTGCAGGCATGCAACTGCTACCCCACAGCATTTCAGATAAGCAAATACCCTTCTGCGTTTTTCAACCGTGGCCATTCCGTGGACATTCCAGGTTAGTATCGCTGTTACTAGTGAAGCCATGATTCCTATGGTAATTGCCCGCCTCTCCAACCTCTCCTCCTCATCTCTTGTAGTTTCAACTCCCAATGGGACCCCGCCTTTAATGCAAACAGTGTGATCAGACGTGGAGGCTTCAAATACAACCCAACCCATACAAAAACAAGAACCTCATGCACAGACACAACTCCCCTCTCCCTTGGGCAGTACCGCCAACCCCACCCACATGACACCATAGAGAGTAAGGATTTGCATGTGCCGCCCCATTGCCCACCCAAATACCAAAGAAAAAAGAACTGTAAACCACATCACTATTTTCATTGTTACAAGCCCTGTGTTTAGTCCGGTGTGTGATATGTGGTGCAATAATCCCCAAACACAACTGCTTCGCTAGTGGCTGGATAGCCGGTGGGGCCCCGCCGACAGTATTTTCCTGCATGTTGGAGGAACCATACCCCTCTTCCGCATCTCCTGCAGCATCCCCCCTCCCAATCCCAATCAGTCTCTCCCTATATCATTAAACCCCCAAATTTTACTTATCTGCGCCTTTCCTGTGTATCTGTATGGACCATTCAGTGTCTCAGATTTTAACTGGCCGCATGCTCCTGGGACACCTCATCCAACTCCGGGGCAGTCTACGAGTCCACCTATGTTCCATCATGGCAGACCCGCATCCGTCCCAAGCTCCCATCTTAATGCCGGGATTTCCAATGGGTTGGCCGCTTCCTGTCCAGGGCAGGCCGGCCTGACACCGATGACCGGGAGGAATCTGTCAAGGGCACCAAACAGGCACCCAGATGCCTATGAGAGCCCAAACAATAGCGCACCTCTGCAGCTGAAAAAAAGAAGAAAGCTTTCCCATTACATTCAACCCACAGTTTGGCTGGGAAGAGGAGGCTGTATTTGAGGTGAAGGTCCCATAGCCGTCGTTTGACCTCTAGGAATGTTTTTAGTTGGTCTTTCACACGTTGTGTGTAGTCTGAGTAGATTGAAATAGGGAGACCCTCGAACATCAAGGTTCCCTTGGTGCGCGTAGCCTGCAGGATAGCGTCCTGACCCCTATAATTAAAGAGCCGGGCTATAATAGCTCTTGGCGGCGCTCCAGGTTTAGGTGGGGGTACGAGTGCCCTATGCGCTCTCTCGATATTAAAACATTTTGAGAGTCTCTTGGGGGCCAGGGTGGTGACAATCCAATCCTCCAAAAACAACTCAACTGATGGTCCCTCTGCTTTCTCAGGCAAAACCTGCAAAGCGCAGATTATTCCTGCGTGATCTCCCTTCAGAGTCCTCCGCCCGTTCGTCTAGTCTCACCATGCGCTTCTGGAGCTCAAGGACCATGTCCCGAAGAGAGCGATTCCTCTGTCTGCCATGTGTCCACGTTGTGTTCTGGGGTTGTCAATCGTTCCAACACTCTACGCAGGTCGCAGCTCAATAAATTGACCTCAATGGCAACAGAGACAATTTTATGTACCATTTCATCGCTGGTGATCTGGATCGCCGCTAGCACATCCACCAATGAAGGGGTCATCTCAGCCACCCTCGGTGTCTCCTCGTCGCGGTCAGCTATACCCGTCTCCGGTGGCCCGGGGCTCACAGGCACAGATTGCACGTAATGTAATATTTTATTGGTCTGTACCAATCTGTTCCCTTTATCCTTCAGAATCATGGATCCCCGTTGGAGGTCGCGCAGTACAGAGGCCCACCGGAGCCACCCCGGGGGGATAAGAATATGAGCGTGTCAGTCAGCCCCACAAGGGCAGCACCCACCACAGCCACAGGCAGCCAGTCACCCGAGGACTCCCTTGCACCCGCACTCATGATATTCACTGGAGGTACTATCATACGATTGGGCAAGACCCTTCCTCCCGCTGATTTTCTGGTGCAGACAGTCAATGCACCTTTATTAATATAGTGCTTGGCCACAGAAAGAAATCCGCATTCTTGAACAGTGGTCCCCCCAACACCTGGGGGCCACCACCTCTGGGGTCGTCCCCTTCCTCTAAGGTATGCCTCGCAAGACCAGGTGTAAGGGGTTCAGCAGACCAGGACGATCCCAGGCTTCTCGGAGCTTCAGGAAGTCCTTCTCTTTATTCTCCCAGGACTCAGTTGTTTCACTCTCAGACTGCTAAAGGCCCAGGCTGCCTACAGAGCCCCCTCACAGTCTCTGTTCCATCGGCCAGTCAATGTTGCACATCCGGGCTCCCACCACCGCAGCCCGGTCTATGTGTCTACTCCAGGGACTCGGCCGTCCTTGTCTCAGCCCATCTCAATGTGGCGTCTGTCTAGGTTCTTTAGTGGGACCCGGTCGCAAGCTCCCCTCGCGCCGCCCCAGCCAGCCACTTCTGCGTAGAAGCCTCCCCAGCCTTGGGTGCCCAGATTCACACCGTCGCTATGCAGGGCGTCATCATCCAGAGCACCGCGGACATGCGACCCCACCATCCAGCATCAGCCGTGAAGGGGCCCTCCGCCTCAGGTTCTCCCACGCCTCACCGTCGCCCAGGCTCCAGGTATCCCCGCCGCAGCACACACTGGGGAGGCTGCCAGCGCCGATCCTCCTCCTTCTGCAGGACAAGGGCCACCCGCGGTCACAGGATAATCCAGGTCAGCAGCTGCCGCCACGGGCTACTTCACCCCGGTGCAGCCGCCTCGTCCTCGCCCCTCCGGAGGTGCAAGCTGGTAATCAGGTAGTCTCCCTCAGCCAGTCACCTACAGCGGCAGAGTCCAGCGGACCAGCAGTCACTCAGCTTTCGGGCACTCCCCTCTAGGCATATCCGGGAGGCCTCTCTTCCCAGCCGCCCTGGGGAGAAGGGAAGATGGCGCAGCTTTTCCGCTAGGCCGCAGCAGCGCTGGAGCTAACTCTCCGCTCCAGACAGCTCCCTCCTGCCTTCCACAAGTGCGGAGAGAAAGCAGCAGTACCTGTAAAATAAATAGCGGGATTACACTGCGAAGACACTCAGGATGTTGCCAGATTCCAGGTATGTCGGCGGGAGCGACGGTAGAAACGCCTACTCAGCCATCTTGACAGGCCATGCCCCCCAACATGGTGGACTTTGTAAGCAATATTTTCCTTGTGAAGAAGAAGGACAAAGGTATACGTCCGATGATAAATTTATGGAGTCTGAACGATTGGGTAGTTTATCAACATTTCAAGATGGATGGCATGCATATATTAAGGGGCATATTGTAGACAGGAGATTGGTTGACTCAATTAGATTTGAAGGATGATTATCTTACAGTTCCCATTTTGGAGCCTCATCAAAGGTTTTTGCAGTTGGGTAGGGTGGAAAGATGTGAGTTTTGTTTGCCTTCTGTTTTGTCTGTCGTCAGCCTTGTGGTGTTTTATGAAGATGCTTCAGCTGGTGGTGGCCTATTTAAGGGAAAGAGGTATTCAGTTAATTATATATCTGGAAGACATTTCACTTATGGATCAGGAGAGAGTAAGATGTTATACAGATGTGGCAGTGGAGTTGTTGGAGAGTTTGGGCTTTGTGGTGAACAGACAGAAGCACTGTTTGGAGCATTTTGTAGATAGTGTAGGAAGGTTGTTGTGGACTGCCCTGGGACAACTCAAAGGGGATAAGGAAGGAGATCGGAGGATTTTAGATTTGGATCAAATATCCTTGAGGATGTTGGCTCGTATGGTTGGTCTCCTTTCTTCAATGATTCAGGCAATTGTTCCTTCTCCATTAAACTATCGGGCATTACTGAGATTCAAGGCTTTGCATCTAAGAGGTGGTTTGAGGCATTCAGAGAAGATTTGTCTTTCGCAAGAAGCAAGCGAAGAGCTAAAGTGGTGGTTAAGGAACATGGAGGATTGGAATGGAGCAGCAATTTTTGGAGAAAGTCCTGATCTGGTGATAGAGGCAGATGAGAGTTTAGATGGTCGGGGCACATATTGTGGTTCGTTTGTCAACAGGTGGATGATGGTCAAAAGAGGAGGGCAGGATGCACATAACTTGTCTAAAGCTGCTAGTAGGGTCGTTTCACGAGGAATTTCAGGGATTCTAGCAATTGGAGACTGAAGAGGATAGTTTTCCTGAAGTTGGAAAGTGTTTGGGGCCCTTTAATTGTGGATCTGTTTGCGAACAGATTGAACTCAATTTGGACAGAAAGTAGGGTGCTCCGACATGAGGAACAAAAAGGGTTACGTAAAACACCAATATCTGACGAATGGAACAAAATAATGCACGCCTTCAAAACGTAGGGGGAAACTGGCAATAGACCGCCCTGAATCTAGGAGACGACCAGGCTCCACATGTCACAAACCTGACGCCCAGTTGTTGGGCCACATAACTGAGCGATACATGAACGTCATCACTATTCAATTATTTTATGTAAGTGTTTAGTTAATTAAAACCGTTGCACCAGTCAATGAACCAAATACATACATTAAAACTATAAAATTCAGAAAAAGAACTGTTTGTGCAAGTAGAGAAGGCTAAAATAAAATCTGCAGCAATTTAATAGATTTTAATCTCCTTGAAAATGTGTTCTCAGCACCTCTGTTATCAAACGATTGACATCTGAGAGACACTGCTGATGATACAAGACAATATGTGCAAAGTAGATGGAACTGTAAGATGTAGTCTGCCACAATGTGATCTTTTGTAGGCTCTAAAAAGTTTGTTAGTAGCACATTTGTCCTTGAGCACTTGGTAGTTAGGAGTCAACACTTGAGGTTTATTTTTATGCGAGAATAGTTCCCCCAATCCATTAAAAAGAAGACAGGTTAAGTGCATGGAGTGCCCGTACTCGTCTGTGCAAGAAGTTACAATAAAGTGACAGTGCAGAATGATTCTTGTGCAGAAGGAAGTCAAGATTCAAGGCTCGGCCTAGGGATGTGTTCAGCTGCTAAACTGCTGATTTTCTGTTCGACTCTTGCCAAATATTTCACCAATCTGCAGTTTAGCTGAATGTCAGAAGAACCAAAGCAGGCTATGACTGCCTGCCTATGGCGACGCAGCCCTCTGATGTTGAATGCTGGCTTTGACATTGTTTTCTGGTACTCCAGAGTTGATTTACATATGTAAATTTGGTGAACTATGGTTATTGGGCCTAGCCCGCATAATCGGCATGCTCCCATGCTGTCATCGCGTTTCCATGGCGGTAGACGTAGAAGCTTTGGCAGGCAACCCAAACAGTATTTCGAAAAGGATGCTTTGATGTTGGCGTGGATGCATGCACCTTGGTGTGGATGAGGTGCTAGGGTTTTATACGTTGCTATAGTTAACCAAGCGTGCCCTCTTTTGGAAAAGACCTCTTTATCGGCCAGTAGAGAGGAGCACTTGATTGTTTTATTTATAGTTGTCTTAACTTGGGAATAACTGCCAACTGAGTCCCATAACTGGTTTAAGCCAAGAGATGTTAAGGCTGTGAGGAGGTAGCTCCTAGACGGGAAATGGTCCCTGCTGACAGTTTCTTCTCACATATGGTAATTCAGTGTTCCAGGGGCGGCGTTTTTTAATTTGTAACTAAGCTTAATGAATGCCTTTTGCCTTACCAGGTTTTGCTTAATGAGGCCAATTTCCAATCTCAGCTGGACTGGTGACGAATGAATTAGAAGTTGAAAGACTGAATAAAAAATCCTGGTTATGAGCTTGTCCAGATGAGAAGCGTCTGTGCCTCTTAGTGCTTCACTGCCGTAGGCTATGGTTGGTACTAATTTAGTCTGTATAATCTTCGGAGAGGGTGTATATGTTGATGTAGCAATTGTTGACTTTAAATGTTGGAAGGCTGCCGAAAGAGTTAGCTTTTAGCGCATATACTCCATGTGCTGCTTAACGAACGTCATCACTAGGCAGGATCGAACGCACACCTAATAAGATACAATGTGTTCTCCACAAGGGTCAATAGTCCCCTGCAGTGGGAATTAAGCCTAAGCCAAACCCGCTCCACTTTCAACAAAAGTATTAGTCCACAAACAACATGGACTAAAAGAAGTGCTCTCCAGGATGCATAAGCTGCGAGTTGAGGGGGGGTTGTTAATTATATTTAAAAATTGGCATCCTGTAAACACAATGCACATTGTATTGAAATGTAATTTTTGAAGAAGCCAATAAAACTTTAAAAAAAAGAAATTGGCACTTCCGTACTTGCACATCTTACCAATGTTTGTGAGATCACAGTACATTCTGGTACTTCAACTGTACTCACTCCAGCATATAGTCTCATTGGAAAGTCTCACAAACCTATATTTTTAAAGCATTATTTAGGGATTTAATGACCAAACTGTATGCTGACTCTCTCCTGCTCTGTTCACTTTGAAGAACCCAGATGAGAGAGGCAAGATGTGTTTCTCGGACAGTCAGCAAAATGCACCAGTTCAACAAGACCCATTTTCAGAAAAGATACCGTTTGGGAATATAATAGAGAGTTCTCAAGTTGTTAATGCTTCTTTATGGGCACCAGCAATGGAGAGTATCTGCATGGAGTTAGTAGAGAGCTGGATCCAATAATGCTAGTCAACAATCCACAGATTCCACTCAGGTAAGCAGGCCTCCTTTAAAGTAGACCATCTCAGCTCTTTTGCTCAGCTTTTTATTCTTTTTCTTTAGAGAGTTCCTCTGATAGTAGGGTCCAAAATAGTTAAAATTGACAGTAAGTTGTAGTGCAAAAACATAAAATTCATAGATTTTTTTCAATTTAGGTCGTAGGTTCAGCGGCACTCATTTCACAATACTTAATGAGCCAAAGGAATAAGGCCATTGATAAACTTGTTAACTAATCGCTGTCATACTTTAGATGAAAGTCATATTTATTTTTCCAAATATTTTTTATTTTCATTTGCATTTTGTAATTAACATAGACATACAATCTTCAGAACTGTAACTTCCGTCGCGAGGAGTGCTATCATCACGAACAGTGTACAATCAATTCCAGCGGAACCACTCAAAGGCAGTATACATCGTATTCAGTCTGTGAGACCCGGGTCTATACCTTGTTCAGGGAAGAGTGGCAACATAATGAGTGCATAGCCGAAGGGGGTATTTTAATATGTGGTGCTATCTTCATATACTATTATGGATGACAAGGGTTACTGTACATCGTCCAGCAGGTCTAGCCCATGGTAATGCCTCCAGGGACCCCAAACCTTACAAAGCTTTCGGGGGCATCTCCTGCTGTAGTACTTGGTACGTTCAGCATGCATATAGAGACCCATACCTCTCCTCCACTCCTGCATTGTGAGAACCTCTTCTGCCCCCACCGTCCGGCCACATCTCGTTTGGCCACCACCGGGCCCAGTGAGCTAAAGAGTAATTGAGCCCTATTGGCATCAACATCGTTCGGGATTCCCAGAAGGACAAACCCTAGGTCAGTCAGCAGAGGTACCCCTACCACCGCTCTCAGTTCTCCAATAATCGCCCTCCAGTAAGCTTGTAGAGCGGGCATGACCATATCGTATGAAAGAAATCACCCTTGACATCCCTGCATCGAAGGCAATAAGGTGTCTCCACTCTGCCAATCTTATGAAGTTTCTGTCTATCATAGTATATTCTATGTAGGATGTGGTATTGGACAAGGTGCAGTCTAGCTTTAATGGCCACTTCTCTTGGGTGCATCAGTGCTGCCTCCCAGTCAATGTCTTCCAGGGAGCCCAGGTCCCCCTCCCATCTCTCGCCTAATTTCCAAAGGTTATCTGGTATGTTATTGTTTATCGTTTTGTATGTAAGGAAGACTGCTTTTTCTGTAAGGTCCTCTTGTAATAATCTCCCCTCCAGTGGGGTAAATTCCGGTAAATCCGTACACAATATACCCTCTGCTAGCCACGCATGACGTAATTGTGCATACTTAATAAATTGGGACCTGTGGAGCCCGTACTCTGTACTGAGAGTGGACCAGGATTTCAATTCGCCTTTGTCCATAATATCGCCTACCGTAGAGATGCCCACCCCTCCTTCCAAAGTGGCGTTGCCCTGGTTATCCGGTGCGCCCTGTCCCATACCTCCAGGGTAACCCGCGTCACTGGCAGTAGCCGGGAGGTTCTCTTGCCGCCAAAGAGATAATGGTACTGTGTATGTGGTTCCATCGACTCCCTCTCAAGCATATATGTAGGGTGATCTCGTGCCCTATGTGCCCAGTCAGTGATGGGGATCAAGTGTGCAGCCCAGTAATAAGTCTCTACATCTGGCAGAGCTATCCCACCATTGTAGAGGTTGCTTTGTATCGTTTTCAGTGCTATTCTGGGATGGCCTCCCTGCCATAGCAGGGATCGGATATCTCCCTCCAGTCTGGTGAACACCATCCGAGGGAGTGGGTGGTAGGTGTTCTGAAGAGCGTAGAGTAACTGTGGCAGGATGAACATTTTAAAAATGCCCGCCCTCCCTAACAGGGAGAGGGAGAGATCCCTCTTTAAATTTCCGGATGACCCTTCCAACATTACGGTGCCTACACATTTTCTTATGCGGGGTAATAAAAATACCACGTATTGGAAGCCCTCATGGGCCACCTTCAGGTCTCCGGGTAGTGGCAGACACGGTGGGAATTCGCCTGGGCAATACAAGATAGATTTATTCCAGTTTATCTTGTACCCAGAGTGCCTCTTATACTCTTCTATGGTACTAAATAGGACAGGGATGTTAATTCCGGGATCTGAGACGTAGAGGAGAAGTCATCTGCGTATAGGGAGATTCTTTCTTCCTCTGTGTTGTTGAGAGTGATTTTAAAACCTCGAATCTCCAGATGACTCTGGATAGTGCGCGCTAGGTATTCCAGCGTAAGGGTTAAAAGGAGTGGGGACAGAGGGCACCCCTGTCTCAAACCCCGGCCAACGGGGAAGGCACCCGACATCACGGCGTTCACCCCGACCATTGTGACCGGTGTGTTGTATAACAGACCCACCCAACTCCTGAACCTGGGTCCTATTCCAAATTTAGCTAGCGTACCATCCAGGAAGGGCCAGTGTACTGCAGCGAACGTATTTTCCGCGTCTAATGACAGGAATATGTGCGGAGAATCACTGTCCTGGACCCTCATCAGCCAATTATGGGTCCGGCGAAGGTTTAGCATAGTGGCGCGGCCCGGTGTGGCATAAATCCAGACTGGTCATCATGGACCAGGGATGTAATATACCTCAGAAGGCGAGTCATCAGCACTGTGGCCAGTATCTTTACCTCTGTATTTAGTAGGGAGATGGGGTGATAGGAGTCACATCTATTGTGAGGTTTACCTTCTTTATGCAGAACTACAATTGTGGTGGTCCTGAGGTCAGGGGGTAAGATGCCATCCATGTGCGCATCTTGATAGAGACGCAGAAAGTGAGGACCCAGTAGGTCTAGGCACCTCTTCTAGAATTCAGCCGGCACTCCATTGGGACCAGGGGTTTTCCTGGCTCGTAGTTTAGCCACTGCCCCTTGTATTTCTGTCAGCGTGAGCTCTGCCTCTAGGTCCTTCACTTCGTCCTCTCCCAATGCCAGGATCGGGACAGCCCCGGGATAGTCCCCCAACTCTACGTAGTGGGCGTGCTGCATAGAACTCCCTATAGTAATCCGCAAATGCCCTGACAATATGTGTTCTCGGTGGTGTAAGTTACACCATTATCGTCCATGATGTCCCACACCCATCTAGCCTGTCTTTCTTTTTTGCTAAGCCAGGCCAGTAGCTTCCCTGCCTTGTCCCCAACCTCATAGAGTTGGTGCAGTGTCAACAACCTTTGGTGCCTGGCATTATCCATAGCCAGGTACCTATATTCCTGTTGCAGTGTGGCTAACTGTCGGGTTATCTTGTGGTTCTTATTTGTCGTCGCTTGTCTCTCAAGCAATAATATCTGCTGTTCTAGCCTTTCCACTGTTTCAACCCTTTTCTTTTTCCCCCATGTAATTCAATTCTGAGGTTAATCGCGCAACACTGTCTTGTAAGCCTCCCATACCGTCACCCCGGAGGGGAGGGAATTTTCGTTTTCAAGAAAATAGATTTCTGTATCTGCCCGTATTCCCCTTAGCACCTTACCATCCCACAGGTCCCAGGCATTGAGGAGCCATACTGAGTGTCGGTCATGACACCGAGCCCCCAACTGCACCAAGAGAGGGTAATGGTCGGAGAGGCCCCTCGCCAGGTAGCCAGCCTGCCCCACTACGTATATTTCGCCCTCTGGTACAAATGTTTAGTCTAATCTGGAGTACATGTTATGGGCCCTGTAGTTGTGGCAGCGCATTTGCACATATCAGAGTCACCTCCCATCTACCCCACTGTCCCGTGACCCCCACGTATAGGGTCTAGCCACTGACGGGTTACCCGAAAGGGGGGGATCTCTTAATCAATATTGCAATGCCTCGTGGGCCAGTGGAGTAGCACACATACGCCAGCACTGCATTGGCACCCGACCAAGAAATTTGTGCCTCGTAAATGGGTCTCCAGGAGCATCACTATATCGGGGTTCAGTCTTTTGATCTATTGTATCACCAAACCCCTCTTGATTTTATCCCGCAACCCGTTGACATTCCACGTCAGCACCATAAAGTCTGGAGGCTCTACAATATTGGACCCGGCCATAAGATTTGGTTTTCCATTATGTAACCCGTGCCTGAAGTACTCCCATGGTCTTCTTGTACCCCTTGAGGTCCCTGCCTTAAACAGACCCACGCGGCCAGTGAATGTAAGCAACAACAAAACATGAACCCCAACCTTCCGCACCCCCAATCAATGGATCGACCTGCGGTGGTTGCTTTCTGTCTCTGTGTTTTCCTCCATGGCGGAGATCTCGGCTGCCAACGGATGCAAGCTTTCGGAGCCTGAGGACATGCCTGTTTCCTCCGAGTCTGTGTAGGCGCCTATTGATCCGGGCCCAGCGTTGGCCTCGTTCCCCATGAGATCATCATCTCCATCCGTTTCCGTGCGTGTCTCTTGCCTTGGGTCGTCTTCCTTAGTGTGCATGGCATTCCGCCACCCCTATGCCACCGTCTACATTCAGTTTTCCAGTTTCCCTGCATGGAGGTCTGGGACCTGGCCTCAAAGTGTTGTGTCGGGCGCCCCTCCAGGTCCGGTCCTCTCCACGGGTACAGCACAGGCCTCTCCTCGGACTAGGCCCATGCATCTTTCAGGGTTTGGAAAAACTGTGTCTTTCCTAGGTAGATGACTTTCAGTTTTGCTGGGAAGAGCAGCATGTATTGAATTTGGAGGGCTCTAAGCTTCGCTTTTACGGAGTCGAAAGTCCCTCTTTGGCATTGGACCTCGTGGCTGTAGTCCGGGAATGCCATAAATCTGGAATTTGCATGGCTAACATCCCCTCGCAGGATCATGTCTCTGTCCGAAGTTGAGAAACTTGGCAATAATCAGTCTGGGTGGGGCCCCCGGTGACGAAGCAGGCAGAGAAGTATTCGGGTAAGATGATGTCCTTTAGCCAGGTCGCCAGGAACGCAGGTACATTGGCCTCTTCTATTCCCTCCTGAAAGCCCACAAAGCGGAGGTTGTTCCTCTGTGCCCTGTTTTCTGCATCCTCCAGGCGCCATAATAGTTCTGTATTCATGCTGCAGAGTTCCACCACCCCTTTTTGGAGGTCCCTAACTGATTCTTCTACCTCCGAGACTCAAGTCTCCACCTCTGTCACTCTCTCCGACACCTTGTGACGGTCCTGGCGTATGAGAGCGACCTCCGAACATGCCTCTCCTATCTTGCCCTCCAGCGCCTCTCTCGAGGATTGTATTCTTTGTAACAGTATTGTTGTGTCCGTCAGGGATTGTGTAGCCTCCACGGCCTCCGTCTGAGGAGCCATGATTATTGTGAATCGGTCCATCTTGCCCTGCCTGGGGTGTTTGGGCTCCTTATCTTTTGCCATCATTATAGCTGGCCAGTGTTTCCAATAATTGTTGGTCTTGGCCTCCTGCTAGGTTACCAGGGTTCTGGAGGGTCATACAAGCAGGTTTAAGGCCCAGAGCTGTGTCCGTCCATCACTGGTGCTCCTCTCCACCTACCCGGTTCCCACCACAGCCACTCAAGGTCCTGTACATATGGTGCCCACAGATAGAGTATCCCGTGGATTATATGTCCTCCGAGGGGGAGGCGGCAGGGGCTCTCCTCAGCCAGCGATCCAGAGCTTAGGTGCAGGGCCCTCCCTCACCAGCAGCCAGGAAAGGTATTCTCTATGGTATCTGTAGGGCCTGTCCCTCTTTCAGCTGTTGTTCGCGGCCCCCAGGATCAGGCAGGTCTATACACCCTTCTGGGGTTTGTCTTTATGTTCTCCTGAAATCTACTCCACAGGCCCCCCGCATCTGGCTCGACCCCCGCAGCCGCGCTTAGACCCTGTCGCACGGCCCCTCTCACCCGTGCGGCAGCAGGCAGGCTCGCAGGCTCTTACCTTGCATTGGGGGGGCCAGCACTCCGCCAAACGTTCCACCGGTCTCGCAGGGGCCGCCCACGGGTCTCACACTGGCCACATGGGCCATCTTCTAATCAGGCCCGATGCATAGGCCTGCTGCTGTTGGCCTCCTGCTCCTCCGTTACACAGTCGCCCCAACCGGGGCTCCTCGGCGGCCACTGCCAGCCACACGTCAGCTGCAAGTTCACCTGCCCGCCGGGTCTCCATGGGATGTCTCACTCTGCCTCCTCCTAGCGTCACCCGGACCTCTGCCACGTGACCCCTCTCGCCCGCGTGGCTACATCAATGATTGGAGGTCCCGATGCCAGGGGTGGGGCAGAGACACGATGCCAGGGGGACACCAGGATCTGTCACCCCCACAGTACCCGCCGGGATGACACCGCGGACCGGGCACACCCTCCGTCTCTGCAAAAGGCTCTCAACCCTCAGCGGCAACCACGCCAGGAGGGGGGGGGGGCAAAAACACCGCCACAAGGGCTCCGGGACCAGTCTTCCTCCACAGGGGGTCACCCGATGAGGCACCGCAACCCGGGCCCACACCATAGTCTCAGCCACCAATCGCCGAGGCCCCATAGGCACCCTATCCGGCCTGGCTGCCATTTTGTTGGGCGCTGTGGTGTCGTTGCAGGCCTAACCCCGGGCACACAAGTGATTGCCGGACACAGTGATGCGGTGGTGGCCAGATAACCGAGCCACGCCCGGAGCCCCGGGCTTTTTATTAACTCCCCTTACGCTGAACTGGCGTATGCCAGTTCAGCCCATTGTGGTCAAGTGCATTGGGTCGCAGCTAATCTCTCCCCTGTGTAATTGGGAGAGGTAGGCTCACCCGTAACTTAACAACACTACATTCCTCCTTTACCAGGAAATGACAATAACCAAACAAAATCAACAAGTAAAACTGGACATTTGACAACTTAGAGTTCACAGGCTAGTGTCCATTCTAACACAATGCTCATGGAACACTCTTACTTGGTTGCAGGACACACTGGCACTTGCTTACAGCAATCGGCTTGGCTGTCGTCTCAGGTTAGCTGGACACAAAGTCTTTGTACTTCTGGGAAGGCTTCGGGTGTGACTGCAGCTCATACCGTCCTTGGCTGCTTCGCATTGAGGGTGTCAGCAAGGACACTGGCGGGTGTTCGCTCTTTCCGGTTCCAGTACTTTCACCCCTGGCAGCGGGGAGCTCCGAGCTTTGGGAGGTGCCGAGGGAGGGCATTGCGCATAAGTTCTCTGCTGTTGCATCTGCGAGTTTGTCGCACTCCCCTCCGGTACCTGGAGAGTTTGTTACGGCCGCTTCTCTTGACGGACCAGCCATCAGGAATTCCTCCGTGTTGTCCTCTAGGACTTTCTTGAACTGAGAAATATTGCGGGTTACACTCTCCTGGCCTCTTCGAGCCTTTACTTTGGTGCCTTTGACTTCCACTACTATCCACGGGTCTAGTTCAAATGGTAACCGAAACTTCCCTCCAAGGGGGGGGGCGGTCTTGCACCAACACACGGTCACCCACTAGGACCGAGCGTTCTCCAGCGTGTCTTTTCCGGGAGGCCTCCTCGTTGTTATGGGTCCTCTGGGAGTCCTATTGATTCGGAGGGTTAAGTGTCTTTTCCCACAAAGGGTGATGTGGGATGGCGTCCATCACTGTCCGACCAAAGAATAGCTTGCTCGGAGAGATGCCAGTGATGCAGTGCGGGGTGAGCCGGTATTCTCGTAAGAATTGGTATAAGGCTTGCTCCAGGTTGCGGTTCTCTGCTAGGGCGATATGGATCGTTTTGTTGAGGGTTCTCATCAGGCGCTCCACTTCGCCATTGGCCTGGGGCCATCGTGGGGTTATCCGGCGGTGTTTGACATTGTGGACGCTAGATAGTCCATTAACTCAGAGCTGGTGAATGGCGGGCCACTGTCGGTACGAATTTCTCTGAAGAGTCCGTGTGTTGCCATGAGCTTCTCGAGCTTTGGGATTACTTCGGCTGCAGACGCTGTTGATATGATTTCTACCTCGGGGTAACGTGAAAAGATGTCCACTACGACCAGCATGTGTTTCCTTCCGGGGAGGCTGCCGAAATCCGCGCTCACTCTCTCCCACGGGGCAACGGGAGCTGCTTCAGTGATGACTGGTGCGGGCCGATCTGGTGGGCTGGTCGCCAGGCAGAGAGGACAGTGCCTCACAACTGCTTCTATCTTTTGGTCTAGGCCGGGGAACCAGACTTTTCTTCGGAGTCGGTTTTTGGACTTGACAATCCCTTGGTGGGCTCCGTGCGCCAGGAGAGCAGCTTTCTGGGCAAGGTCTTCGGGCAGCACTAGATGCGGGCCCCTAAGGAGACAGCCATCGGTGGTTCCGGATAGCTCTTGGCGAACTCGATACAGGGCCTTCAGGATTGACTAAGCTGAGCTGTCTCCGTGCGGAGCGGTGTTGGACTTTGCAGTGTCCTCCAGTCGCCCGAGGCGACTGCTTGGATGGTGATCTGAAGACAGTCGTCCTTCTTCGTGGCCTCTATGACATCTTCCAGGAAGATCGGAAGGGGCCTGGATCTCACTACGATCATCCTCACATAGTCTTGTCTGGCTGCAGCCTCTGCGGCTTCAGAGAGTGTGACAAGTCGGGCATGCCTGGATAGAAAGTCTGCAGGGTTTCGGGTGCCAGGCCGGTACTCGACGGTGAATTGAAATTCTTGCAGTTGCAAAATCCATTTCTTGATCCTTTAAGGGGGGATGACAAGGAGCCTTGAAATAGCGGGATCAAGGGATTATGGTCAGGGATGACAGCAAATGGGCGGCTGTACAAGTATATGTAGAAGTGTCGACAGCCTCATAGGATTGCAATCGCTTCCCTCTCGATCTGTGAGTACAGTTGCTCTTTTGGTGTGAGTGTTCGGCTGGCATAGGCCACCTGAGCCCATTCTCCACACTCTTGTCGCTGAGCTAGGACTGCGCCTAGGCCGATGGGGCTAGCATCCACTACTAGCTGTGACTCTCTCTTGGGGTCAAAGTATACCAGTGTGGTATCCACAGACAGGGCAGCCTTGGCTTGCTGGAATGACTCTTCCTGTTCAGGTCCCCATATCCACGGGCTGAGAGGGCCATTGAGGTCTGACAGGTTCTTGATGAACCGTCCACAGCAGGTTACCATGGCCAAGAAACTGCGAACTCCGGACACTGAGGTTGGGGCAGGTGCTTCTTGGCTGTCTTTCCCCTTGTCGGGGTCGGGCTGATGCCCTTATCGGAGAATCGGTAGCCGAAGAAGCTGATATCTTTCTGTAGGAAGTTGCATTTCTCCTGGTGTAGTGTGAGCCCACTTTCTCTGTGGCGGGAGAAAACGGCTTGGAGACGAAGGAGGTGTTCATCTAACGTGGGAGCGTGCACCAGGATGTCGTTGCTCACGTTGAGCACTACTTTCAGCCCATGGAGAACGTTTTTGACAATATTCTGGAAGACCTCTGCGGCGCTGGAGATTCCGAAGTTGAGCCTGGTGTACCTCCTGAGCCCTGCATGAGTCAAGAAGGTAGTGATGGGGCGGGAGTCTGAGTGCAGTGGTATTTGATGGTAGCCAGACCGGAGATCCATCTTGGAGAACCACTTGGATCCTGCCAGCTCACTGATGATGTCATCCACTGTCAGTGCGAGGTGGCGTTCCCGCTTAATCGCTAAGTTTGGGACTCTCATGTCTACACAGATGCGTACGGCGTCGGGCTGCTTGGGCTTCTTTGCTACAACGATGGGGGACACCCACGGTGTTGGTCCTCGCACCCGTTCGATGATACCGGCTCTCTCAGGAGTCGGAGTTCGGCCTCCACCTTCGGCCGGAGATGCAAAGCGACTCTCCTGTGCCTGAGGGCTATCGGAGCGACTGATTTGTCAATGTGCAACTGGATGGCTGGACCTTTCAAACACCCAATCCCCTCAAACAGCGGTGTGAAGTCCTGTAACAGGCGGTCCAGGTCGTGTGCTTGCACATCGAATGCGAACTGGATCAGGTTAAGGTCCTGAATGGTGCGGCAGCTAAGTAGGAACCCTGACCCTTCCTGCGACATGTAGACCTTTGCGCATTGGTGGATGGCGTCATGAGAGAGATCTGCTTGGAAGAGGCCACACAACTTCAGCGGTGAACGGTTGCCGAATGCGTATACTTGCACGCTAGTGCTGCGGAGTGCTGGTGGGTTGGGTAGGCTGCTGTAGATGTTTGCAGCCATAAGGTTGATGATGGCTCCAGTGTCAATGAGCGCGGCGATGGAGTGGTCTTGCACTCCGATCTTGCATATCGGCGCGGTCTGCCGGGTAGCCTCGAGCGCATCCAACGTCCTCACTACGTGGACAGTGGCTACGTCATCTTCATCCATGTCGCTGCTGGATGAGTCGTCTGGGTGCACTTGCTTCTGTGGGCCTTTGGGCCGTCTTCTTTGTGAGGAGCGACAGACTTTGGAGAAGTGTTTCTGCTTACCACATGCACTGCAGGTTTTGCCACTTGCAGGGCAGGTTCTGTTGTGGGGGTATGGACGTCCGCACCACCCACACGTGCGACTCTGTGGGCTTTGCTTGGCTGAGTGTGGGGGTGGCTTGGTGAACTTCGGTCTGCTTCCGCGTCTCCGTTTGTATGGCATTGACGCATTCTTCTTTGATAGGAGTTAAGGAGTTGGGGTCCATGTGGGCCGCTCAGGCCTTGGATAGCTCTTTGGAATGCCCTAGCGTCAGGATGTCTCTCATGGGCATGTTGTGCTCCTGCAGGATGCATTCATGCAACTTGGATGAGGCGCACCCTTGGATGAACTGCACCCAGACCTCGTCATCTTCATCCGGGAGAGTGCAGGTGCTCGCTAGTTCTCTCAGCCGCCCGTAGAAGACGTCTACCGACTCGTCCGGCAGCTGTCGTGCCTGGCGGAGGAGAAAACATTCATAGTCAGGGTTGGCTTAGGGTTCAAAGTGCGCTGTGATAGCATCACGCATGGGGGTCCGGCCTCACGTACTGTCTTGGAGATCTTGTGGATGTCAGCTCCCCCCAGGTGGAGGAGCATGGAGCGTCTACGTGGCACCGGAATCTCGAAGTAAGTCTCTAGGCGTTCGACCCACGCCTTCCAATGCGCTGCTTTGGACGGGGGGCCCCCTGATGGTGAAAGGCTCCAGCAGCGGGACTGATGCCATGATGGTGAGAGGAGGGCCGCAGTGGTAGGTGGTTAGGTAGAGCGCTGTGCTGCTGCAGTACTGGATGCACTTGTGGCTGGTGGGGCCGTGGTACAGGCCTGGGCGTTCAGCGGAAGTGGCTGTGACCCTGCACGACCTTGCAGGGGCTGTGGCTGGGTGCTTGGAGCTGTGAGTCTTCAGGGAGGTTCTGGACAGGGTAAGTTATGTCCTTATGGGCTTTGTGAGCCAACCAGCTGCATGTGCTTTGGGGTTGCAGGACTGTGTGGTAGTCCCTCCTTTCAGCAGCGTGTCACAGTGGATACCTGAGCGTTCAGGGCCAGCAGGGGGCAGGCATACTACGTGGAGCTACTGGCTGGGGTGTCGCGAGGAGATAGGCACACCACGTGGAGGCAGTTGCAGGGGCGATGCGCTCCTCATCGCTGTGCTACTGCGGCCCCAGCAGGGTGCGCTGCTGCGGTTTCAGGCAGCGACACCGCACAGGATAGGAGGACAGAGCGGGCGCTTCTCGGATGTGGCGTTAGGGCAGAGACGCTCACCTCCGGTGGCCTGTAGGACGCGACTTGCGGTCTGGCTTGCGGTCTTCTGCGCAGCGGCTAGAGGTGGGGGTTTACCGCTGGGCGGCAGCTACACAGCAGAGTTGGCGGCCGTGATCGACGGCTGTTCCTGTGTCACCAGGCAAGCGGCAGGGCATGCTTTGGGGGCGTAGCCACCTCGTCACCAGTGTGGTGTCATCGCAGGCCTAACCCCGGCCACACAAGTGATTGCCGCACACAGTGTTGCGGTGGTGGACAGATAACCGAGACACGCCCGGAGCCCCAGGCTTTTTATTAACTCCCCTTATGCTGAACTGGCGTACGCCAGTTCAACCCATTGTGGTCACGTGCATGGCCTCGCAGCTAATCTCTCCCCTGTGTAATTAGGAGAGGTGGGCTGGCCCTTAACTTAGCAACACTACAGGCGCCGGCTGAGCTGGACTCACCACTGTTCACCGTGTCTCAGCAGGCAAAAGCGGTCTAACCAATGTCAGTCTGACATTGTGTAGTATATGTCCGCACATCAGGGCCACATGTCAGGTTTTAATTCCGGTCTTGGATGGCAGGATTAAGTTCGGACATTTGTTCCGGCCGGAGCTCAAGGCAAGTGCGGCCTACTCCACCATGTTGCAGGCCACGCCCCCGATGAAAGTCATATTTAAACACAGAGATACCCTACAGAGAGAATAATAGTGGTAAAACTGAATCTTACTGGGTCTCGCTTATTTAACTAAAATAAGTTAGTAAACATTTTTTATGTTAAATATTTTTTTTTAGATCTAGCTCTCTCCTCCATCTACATTGCTTCAGATGAAGTAGGCTTGCCTTTCTCCAACCAGCTTCCTCCTTGCTCTGCCATGATGCTCACCTTCCCCAAAGTAATTTTTTTATGACACAGAGCACTCAGAAAGAATGGGAATCACACACAGAGGCAGAATATTTTTCTTAGAGTGCAGGATTAAGTATTTTGGTAGAACAATACACCAGTTTTCACCAATGTGCAATTCCTTTACATTCATGTTTTAAAGGGCTGCAAACCCAAACATGTAGATCCATGGACCCAAAACAGATCCGCAGAGTATGATTTAGCACGTCATGGGTTTTAGGTCCTCGGATCTCTTGCTTAGGTCCATGAACTGTAAACATTCCCAAACATGAATAGGCCAAAAATAGGTGCACAAATTATAATCCTGGGACTGGAGCAGAGTCTGTGAACTGTGAGCATTTTGCACCTTCATTGGGCCCACTTTTGCAGCCTGCAGTCTGCACTAAAAGGGGACCGAACAAAGGTCCAGAACTTTTGCAATATGAGACTTCGCACAGGGTCCGTGCAGTGGCGTAGCGTGGGGGTGCCACAGGGGCAGCTGCCCCAGGCGCAACATTCTTAGGGGCGCAAAATTGGGGTGAAAATTGCGCTGCACAATACTTACCTTGCCCCGGGCGCTGGCAACCCATGCTACGCCGCTAGGTCTGCGCATTTTTGAATGTGGATAACATGGCTCATTGCCTGTCAGGTTCACGGACTCAAAAAGGAGTTTCTGAATCCCGTGACATGAACGAATATTTTTAAACTGGGGACCACTGAGGGTACTCAAGCATAGGCCTGGTTGTCACGCTGTACTTACCTTGCCCCCTTAAGTGGACATTTTTTTTAGGTTACCCGTGCATGCCCGGCGTAGTGTAAAGGTGGCTAAAAGAGAACACTTTCTCCTGCGGCCCAAAGAGGTTTTGATTCTGCAAACCTATCTTTGAGTTTGGATAACCGAAATGGATGATAAAATATTGATCTGTCATCTAATCATATTCCTTTACTGTTCAAAGTTACGCCAGATTTGATCCAGATATTGCTAACTTTAGCCCAACACATTTTTGTAACTCGAATTTTTCAAAAAAACTACTGAACAGATTTTCACCAACCCAAGTAAAGGCACTTCCAAAAGTAAAGTTCTAGTTTCATGCAATGTTTGGTGCAATTCCGTTCAGTATTTTTTATATGTAGCAGAGAGTAAATATTCCCATAAGGTTTACAATGAGAAATGACAAACTTTTTTGCTCCTTTATAAATCACCCCTCTAAAGATCTGCACAAAACTTGTAATGCTGAAGTCAATCAGGTAAAGGTTATTTTCTGCAGATTCATTGAACTGCACCGGAGTTATTATCAAAACAAAAAAAATGGCATTTAAATAGAAACTGTGACCTAACCATAAGTACATAGACACTATGGATGACTGTGGAATGTTAACATAAGAACTAAATGGACACCACTATATTCTTGTCTTTTAAATAAGACTATAAAGGGACCTGTATTCATAATGCAACTAATCATTCATGTGTGTGCATATGTACTGTGAAGGGTGTAAGAGGCCTTTTGTCCGTGAACAGCTGGATCTTTGCATGCTTTGTTTAATTTCCATCAGTGACCTTTAACACACAGACTGTCCGTGCCAGGATGTGTTTGCATACCCCTGATGATCTAGACACAGGATCACTCAGTGGTGGCCTCCTTCCTTTGAATTGTCATACACCCTCACAAGTAAAGCATTTACAAAATATGTGTTTCAAATATTTTGATACTAAAGCTTTGAATACCCAATGGTTCAATTTGCATTATGGAGACGGACTCACTTGAATCACAATTTCATATGTTATTGAACAATACTTCGAATAAGCAATAGCAGAAAGGGGATAGTCCAAATTAGCAAGTGGCTGAAGGGTGCTGACCCAAAGCCCACTCTCTGTGTATTTGTTTGTGTTGATTACATTAGCTCTGGTAACCACCTGAAACTGTTAGGAGCCAGACATAAAAAAGAAGGCATGTCCTCAATGAAGTCTTTTCGGAGACAGACCTTTGCTGTAATAGCCTGCATGTGTGGGCCACTGTGTGGCAGAAATAAGGCATTAACTTCATAGGCAAGAAGGTGTAAGGCTGTCAAAATGTTTGAGAGCAGATCAGAGTAAAACTTTTCGGGAGGCGTGGTCTGAAGCCAAGGAAGATGGCGGCTGGTTGACGCCGCTCCGAGTTGGAATCCAAGGAGGCTCGTTTTTTCAAGCGGTGGCAGCGTCTCGGCACCCATCTTGTCTGAAGAATACGGAGTATGAATCCTTCCGGCTACAAATAATGCCCTTCAATATCCGCGGTAAGCCCTTGATATCACGTACTCTCGTCTAAAGGTGCAGCGGGTCTCCGTGACTGAATTCGCGGCCGCCATTTTATGACTGTTTTCGCAACATTGTACGCAATACTGGCTCTGCTGCAACCCCCCCTTTTTCTCTGACGAGAAGTTATGTAAAGGCATACCATGAGACTATTTTTGATTTAAATTAGCTGTATATTCCAATAACTATTGAAATCTCTTCTACCATAAGCACAATATGCCTTAGAACTTCGAATATTAACATTGCTCAGTTACCTAATGGTTTAACTCTATGGTTTAACTGACTGTCCTATTCCAATATTACTGCCTAAACGACAGCGTTTTTGTACAAGCATTTTAAACTTCTACTCATAATTGCTCTCTTATTACTGCGAAGCTCATGTCTATGGGGAGAAATAAAGCTATTAGAGGCGCAGCTTCAACTTCTATTTCTTCTCCACGCTCTAAATCCACTGCAATATCAATTTCAAATCCTTTCTCTATATTGCAAAGCAACATGGATGATTCTGAGCAAATCATATCTCCACAACTCACTGAAGCAACGACCACTGCGCCTGCACCTGCGTTTACTCCCACTCATATTACTCATTCGTCTCTACCAAGCAGAAAAAGCACTTCTAAATTAATTCCACCTTCAGTACTATCATCTACTAAGAGAATCAAAAAAGATCCTCCTTCGCCAACCAATTCTGCACCACCAGCATCCTTAGAACTCCTTTTGGATGAGATACGCGCTCTAAAACCCAAATGGAGGAAACCAACACACGACTACAAGGCTTAGAAGATAAATGGTCTACCCTTGACAGCAAAATCAATTCCATGGAGCGTCAAGTAGAGTCCTTGCAAATATCTTCTCAGCAAATTCATCCTATGAAAGTAGAAATCCTTCAACTCCAAAAACAAGTGGAAAACCTTGAAAACCGCAGCAGACGCAATAACCTGCGAATCTATGGTTTGGCTGAAGGATTGGAAGGCTCCAATCCTATATCTTTCTTTCAAACTTTTCTTCCACAGATCCTCGAACTCCCGGATTCACCTCTGTTAAACATACAAAGAGCGCATAGACTTGGTCATATCCCTCATACTTCATCATCCCAGCGCAAACCGAGAGGTGTAATATTATATTTCCTAGAATACACTGACTTACTCAAAGTCTTACAGGCAGTCAAATTCAAACGTCGCAAATCTTGGCAAGGCTCTCAGTTATTTATCTCACAAGACTACGCTAAAACCACAGCAGATAAACGGAAAAGCTTCCTAGCCATGCAACCAGCGCTACGAGCCTTGAATGCCAGATTCGATCTAATCCATCCTTGCCTCTTTAAAGTGACCTACAAGAACAAAACATCTACCTACGAAGATCCAATCCTCCTTCAACGATTTATTGACAGTTGTAAAGAAGAGTCCATGGATTTTTCAAGACCATCTTCTACTTGATAATGATTCTCTGTTATAAAAGACAAATGTAGTTTTGCATTGTTTCTATGATATGTCCTGACTAATTGTCTCTTTTCCCTTATGTTTCCCCCTACCAGGTGCCGTCTCCCTGTTCCACCCATTATTGTATAGTCCGTTTGGACCCCTTCCTCCTCGTGGTTTCTCCCAGAGTTTTTTGACTGGCTGTTCCGTCTTCTCTTTGTGGCCTCAACACCCTCCACTCATGTTTTAGTTTTGGTATGTTTTATTGTTCTTTCTATCTTCTTTTTCTATCTTTTTTCTTATCTTTCCCTTTATTTCTCTCTCTCCCTTTTTCTCTTCCCAATCTCTATCCTTTTTTCGTATTTTCTACTATCTTTTATCTTATCTTCTTCTTACTTGAGCGCTTTACCTTTTGTTACCAATCATTGCAAATTTTCTATTATTTATGCTGAAAGTTTATATATTCTCTCTTTATCTGATTGATAAATGACGTTACGTGTTGTTTCCGGGAATGTCAAAGGTTTAGGTTCGCCTATTAAAAGGCAAAGCGTTCTTACCCACCTTTCTAACCTGAAGTCAGATATTGTATTCCTACAAGAATCTCACATAGTTACTTCAGAAGTTCTAAAACTGAAACGTCAATGGGTAGGAAATATTTTCTCCTCTCCAGGTACGGGTAAGCGAAATGGGATACTTATTCTCTGTCATAAAAAATTAAAGTTTCCCTGATATCTCAAAATTCAGATGATGAAGGTCGTTGGTTAATTGTTCACCTTAAAGTTAATAATATACCTATATCCTTGTTTAATGTGTATGATCCCACTAAACCAGACAATAATTTTTGGCTGCACATATCTACTTTATTGATGTCTATCTCTATGCCATATGTTATTTTTGGAGGCGATTGTAACTTAGTTTTTGACCCATACATAGACCGCATTTCCAAAACACCTTTTATTTCTTCTTCAATGCACCAACAGTTCACTACACTGATTACTCATAGATCTCTTGTTGATTCTTGTAATCCACAATTACGTGAATATACTTTTCTCTCACCTACTCACCACTCTCAGTCACGTATAGACTACTTATTTGTTTCTAAATCATTAACACAACATATATTACAGGCAAATATTGGATCTATATTGATTTCTGACCATGCTCCAGTAATTTTAGACCTAGAACTACTTCCTATTACTATGACCAATAAAAGATGGCGTTTTAATACTTCCCTACTAGCTGATCAGACTTTCACTTCCTCTTTTGAATCTTTTATTTCTGAATTCTTTAATCG
Source organism: Calotriton arnoldi (assembly GCA_963921515.1). Taxonomy (NCBI): domain Eukaryota; kingdom Metazoa; phylum Chordata; class Amphibia; order Caudata; family Salamandridae; genus Calotriton; species Calotriton arnoldi. Next base: position 377,751 of record CAWUFW010004614.1, on the reverse strand, counting down.
CAATATACCCTCCATTCCATCTATTTCTGTTGTGTGGGATACTTTGAAAGCTTCAGCCAGAGACTTTATCATTTCTTATGTTGCTAAAAAGAAAAGACATAACTCTCAAAAAGCACTTGAAATTCTTAAACATATTAAATCACTGGAATCTCTCTATACAACCACTAATTCTAAAACTGATCTTAATAACCTCATCATAGAAAAATTTAAATATAATAAACTTTCCACAGAAAACGCTAACTCATATCTTCTTAGAGGCAGTGCTCGCAATTATGGAGGCCAAAATAAAGCAGGCAAGCTGCTAGCTTCTTATCTTAAGATTAGGAAAGAACGCACAAGTATAGACTATGTTTTAAAGTCCGATTCATCTCCAGTTATTAAAGATTTGGATATTTTGGAGAAATTCAAAAAATACTATACTTCTCTTTATACCCCTGAATCTATCCCAAGTTCTATTGACATTCAAACTTACCTTGCTTCGCTAAACAAACAATTTCCCACCGATATTGATTTTTTACCGTTGGAAGGTGATATCTCTCTAAAAGATATCTCACATGCTTTGAAACTTATTAAAACAGGGAAGGTACCGGGTCCAGACGGATTCCCTGTAGAATTTTACTCTCACTTCAATAATTCTTTTCTCCCACACCTCCATTCTTTATTTACACATTTTATTTCATCTAAAGCCTCCAGCGGTACTTTCCAGGAAGCTCTTATTTGCCTAATTCCTAAAGAAGGAAGAGATCCTCACCTTTGTAAAAATTACAGACCAATCTCTTTAGTTAATTCTGATTATAAATTATTTGCCAAAATTCTTGCACTTCAACTAGAGCCATTTTTACCTTCTATTATTTCAAAGGAACAATCCGGCTTCATTAAAGGAAGAACCATCTCTGATAATACTAGGACTTTCTTTAACGTATTGCATAAAGTCAACAAATACTCCCACTCACTTGCGGCTATTTCTCTTGATGCAGAAAAAGCCTTTGATCGTATGGATTGGTCTTTTATTTTTCACACTCTCTCCTGGTTTGGTTTTGGACCTAAATTTATCTCCTACATTTCTTTATTATATTCATCACCCAAAGCTTTTAGTTTTACTAATGGTTCCACATCTGCTTCCTTTCCTTTACAAAGAGTGTTCGACAAGGATGTCTTCTCTCTCCACTTCTTTTCATTCTCGCTTTAGAGCCTTTTATTGCTAAAATCCATCAAAACCCAAATATACACGGTTTCCAACATGGTAACACCCATATTAAAATGAGTGTCTATGCTGATGATATTTTATTATATCTATCTAAACCTGAACTCTCTCTCCCAGCTTTCACCATAGAGGTCAATGCTTTTTCTTTACTTTGTGGTTACAAGTTAAACCATGGTAAGTGTGAAATCCTTCCTCTAAACGTTTTATGTTTTAAGCACGATTTTGCCTCTACTAAATTTGCATGGAACTACCAAAAATTTAAATATTTAGGTTTATGGTTTGCTCCTACTATAAAACATACTTTATCATTAAATATGAATCAAATCCTATCCACACTATCTAATTCCATCTCTAAATGGGACCCTTTATATCTATCCTGGTGGGGCAGACTTGACACTATTAAAATGATGCTTGCTCCTGTTGTCTTTTATACTATAGCTCCTATTCCTCTCACTATTCCTTTATATTTTTTCAAAAAAATTTATTCTATTTTATCTGCCTTTTTATGGAATAAAAAGAAACCACGTATGTCCCTAGCCATGCTCAAACGCAATAAATCGCATGGTGGTGTAAATTTCCCTGATTTTCAAACCTACCATTATGCCTTTCTTCTTAAGCAACTTTCTAAATGTTTAGATCAGTCAACCTCAGCATGGGGGCGTGGCCAGCAGCCGATGGGAACAGACGCAAGCTGAGGAGCTCCGTCCGCCGTTCCCCCGGTATTCAAGTATCCTGTGCCCCAGACACAGCTGGGGGCGCGGATTAGCACGCCGAGAGAAACCTGGTGCTGAGAGAGGGGGGGATCGACCCCCACGGAGCCTGGCGTGAGCGTAAAAGCTCCGAAAGGGAAGTGAGACGGTCGGGCGCAGGCACAGGCAAGATGGCGGCCGTACTGTGAAACGAGCCGAGTGCCTCTTCAGGACAGCTACCGCGGTGGATGCGAGCGGCGGCGAAAGACCTTCGGCACTGCAGGTGGCCCTGAGACGCGGCAGTCACAGCGGTGAGTCATGGAGAACACGGCGGAACAAGTAGCGTATCCGCCGTGAGGCGGAGTGAGCTCAGAGCAGACGGCGGCAACATGGCCACACTGCGGAGGTCCTGAAATGGCGGCCAGAACGCGGTGGTGAGCTTTGCAGATGCAACACCCCTGATATCAGGAGCAGTATCGGAGCGCCAGGACGGGGGGAGTGCCACCGGCGGATGCAGTGGCGATTGCGGAGTGCCTCTAGAGGTGGACCAGGAGAGCTGCCCAAACAGCACACGGATCTTGCTCTGCTGGCTCAACTCGGCAGAGAGGAACCGGGAGCGGAGATGTGAGTACCTGCGGCTGGCTGTGTTGGGTGATACCGACTGGAGAGTGCCTGGACTGCTAGCGGAGCATCGCTTACGTGCTACACCTAAAGTCAGAGAGGCCCTCAGACGAGAACACCAGGGGAGCGCTGGCATGGGAGGCAGACCCTGCGCCACTCACACTGGCTTTAGGAGAAGGGACGGGCCCCGCTGGAACAGTTGACTTCACAGTGAGGTAGATCTGGGAGATTGAGAGACCACTGGCAGCCGGGGTTGACCCTCACAGACCGCGGCATGTCTTTTACTAATACGGTGGTGAGGACAGCATTGCACAGAGGCCTAACAGACCATTGCGCAGTGAAGGCCCAAACATCAACTGCAGCAGCGACTGGGCCTGGGGTGGTGGAGGCGCCCGACCTGCAATAAGTACTACTAAATGATATCACGCTGTGCAACTGCGCGGCGACGGAAAAGATTGCTGGACGGGAAAACAAGGGTCGAGCACCCAAAATAGACCCTGCTGCAGGTCTCCACAGTGGACCACACCTCCTTCAGGAAGAGGAGTGCGGGCCTTTGCGCTGCTGCTGATCTATTGCGCCATAGCTGCTCAAGTGGCGCCACGTGACTTTGAATGGGGATCGTCCTCAGGGCCTATAGGAAGAACACGCATCCCTACCAGCTTTCGGGAGACGTAGCTCATGGTGTTCTGCTGGGTCCCTCACACTGCTAATCCCTCATGAGAAGCGCAGGCCCTGACTTCGAGTTGCGTCCTTTCTGAGGGGAGTGGAATAGTCTCTGAGGAGCAGCTGATATACGAGTGCGATCATTGAGCCCACAGGGGGCCTACGGCGCGGGACGATTCATACCACATCGCGTCCGACAGGTGGCCGCAATTGACTGGAGTAGCCTACTGAGTTCCAGATCCATCCGTGCACAGGGGACGAAATCCAGTGCTCACTTGGGACCATGGGGAGAACCCAGAAGAAACGAGGCTTTCATTTCCTTAGTGTCGACGCCACCGGAGCCCAGACGGACGACGAGGAGGAAGTGTTGGAAGTCAATAAGGAATTGACTCCCAGAAAACCGACGCTGGCGGACATTATGCAAGCGATCACGGCCTCTAGAGAGGCTCTGGAGGGGAAAATAGATGCAATAGGCACAGATGTGAACCTATTAAAAGATGACCATCGGAAGCTCAAAGAGCGGGTGGCAACCTCTGAGAGAGAACTGGGGGGCCTACCAACACAGATGGCTGAGATGCAGAAGACGCTAGCGGATTTAGAAACGAAAGTCAAAGTGCTGGAGGTTCGAGCTGAGGACAGCGAAGGACGCTCCCGCAGAAACAACATCCAACTGATCGGTGTGCCTGAAAAGGCGGAGGGCGAGAACATGGTTCAGTTTCTCGAAGACTGGCTGCGAACAGAAGTGGCTCCTGAGGGACTGTCCTCCTTCTATGCACTGGAACGAGCACATAGGATCCCAGCGCGACCGCCTAAACCGGGGGCTCTTCCTAGACCAATAGTGGCACGTCTGTTACACTTTCGGGACAGAGACCATATCTTACAGCAAGCCTGCCAAAAGCGAGGATTAAAAATTGACAATAGCGCTGTTATGATTTTCCCAGATTTCACCAGGGAAGTTCAGCGCAACAGGACATCCTTTTTAACTGTTAAAAAGAAGCTTCGTCAATTGCAACTGCCCTACGCAATGCTCTTTCCCGCGCGGCTCAGAGTAGCAGACTCAGAGGGGCTGCAATTCTTCAACACACCCCAAGAGGCCTGGGATTGGCTGGACATGCGGAGACTACCTGCCCGAAGTGCCTCTACAACGGATTCACCGCAAAACAGTCCCAGTAGCAACAAATCAGGGACCAGAGCCCCATCTCCAAGTGAGCTTAGTCCGGAGCGGAGGAGGGTGCTGCAAGAAGTAGCAAGACACAGCCGTGGTAACTCCAGCCCTACTTCCAGTAAAAGCGAATTGGAAGACGATCGATTGGAAAGATCACCAGCTCCTAGCAAAACCGACATCTCGGAGATGGAGCTTCCGAAAATAACTCCTCAAACGGCGGACGATATTATTTGAGTGTGGCGACCTACCTGGCCAGTAGGCAACCTTCTGGGGTGAGCTGTAACTTCCATTTGAGGGGGCGAGCAATGGCCCACCTAGGAGCGGCACCGCCACATGAAACTCCAGATTGCTGGTCTGGGCCAAACTGATTGTTACAGGTATTGGGGGGGCGGCGGATCGGGGGTTTGACGCCAGAACTGGTAGCTGATCAACCCTCTAGTCAATAGTGGATGTTCTCACAGTTAGATACAGTTTGGATGGGAACTTGTTCACCAGTACCTGTCCTGGGGAGGCAGAGTTGGGAGTTATGTTTGGTTTGTAGACTGGGATGTTGGGGCAGGCGAGTCACTGGGGCAGACTTCAACGGGGGAAAGGGTTCATCGGTACCATGGGATTAGATCTAAAATGTATTTTGTGGAATGTGAGAGGGATGCACACGATGACCCAATGGCATAAAATACATGCATATTTGGTCCGTAGGGGGGTCCAGATTGCATTACTCCAAGAGACCCACATTATGGCGAAAGAGGGGGCGGCAGTACAACGTCGGTGGTGGGGGCAGGTATTCTATACCAACTTCTCGGCATTCGCGCGAGGGGTCCTGATATGGGTGAGGGCGGGAGTACCCTTCCAGTGCACACAACAAATCATAGACCCTGAGGGCAGATATGTAGTAGTATCCGGAAGGCTAGATGGCAGGGATATAGTACTGGGCAGTATCTATGCACCAAACACAGACCAATTCAATTTCTTCTCGCACCTCTCTAGGAAGCTGGCCCCTGTACTCACGGGTTCGGTTCTTTTGGGGGGTGACTTTAATTGCATACTGGATGTTGCCCTTGACCGCTCTCACCCCCCGCTTCCTGATGCACCCACCCATAGAATAGCAGAAGTATGGCAGAACTGGCAGCAGAAATGGGGGTTGGTGGACTCTTGGAGAGCCCAGCATCCCAATACTCGGGACTATTCCTTCTTTTCAGCGCTCCATGAACTGCATGTGCGCTTGGATGCAATTCTGTGTTCCCCTGATGTGCATCAGGGAATACGCAGTAGCGAATACCTCACTCGGACGATCTCTGATCATAACCCAGAGTTGGTTTCTCTAAATTGGTCACAAGCGCGGTCCAGAATACCTACGTGGAGGTTGAGGCTGGAGGCCCTTGAGGACCAGGTGTTTCATACGCTGATAGGCACGGCTATTGACCAATACTTCCACGAAAATGCGAATACAGCCTCGGACTCACTAGTAGAGTGGGATGCATTTAAGACAGTCATCAGGGGGTGCTGTATATCTGAAATGGTGGGTACTCGAAGGGTACTACTCCAAGATGTGCAGAAAGCAGACCAGCGCCTTAGGGAATTCGAACAGGAAAGGCCGGAGAACGCAGATAAGCAGGGAGCACTATTAGAGGCTAGAGAAGCAGTAGCAGTGCAGGTTGAGCGCCTTCGCTGCTTTGACTATAAGAAATATTTGACGTGGGCCCATTCCAAGAGGGACAAATCGGGCGCCTTACTGGCCTGGCTGGCTAATCCTGCTAGAAGAGGCACGACCATATTAGAGCTTAGGGATCAGAATGAAGAAGCGAGATATGATCAGCAAGGCATAAATGACTTGTTCCTAGACTACTACACTGAGTTGTATAAGAGCAGGGTGATTCCAGCAGAAGACGACATGGACAGATTCCTGCAAGACCTGGCCCTACCAACTCTAGATGAAGAGTTAGCAGACACATTGGGGAGGGACGTGGAAATTGGGGAAGTGAGAGGGGCAATTAAAAGTATGGCAAGAAACAAAACTCCAGGAACCGATGGCCTACCAATTGAATTCTACCTCAAATATATTGATCTATTAGCCCCCAAACTGGTACAATTATATAATGCGGCAAAACAATTGGGACAACTGCCTGTCACAAACAGAGAGGCGATTATCATACCCCTGCTTAAACCGGGGAAACAGCCATGTGACAAAACGGCATATCGACCCCTTTCCATGCTCAATCTGGACTACAAAATCCTCAGTCGTATACTCGCTGCTCGATTACTTCCACATATGACAGCACTGATCCACAGGGACCAATCAGGGTTTATCCCCACAGAAATACAGCGATTAACGTTAGGCGTCTACTACGGGTGCTGGGGGCAGACACTTATGAGAAGGACTTGGCGACGATCTTTGCAGTGGACATAGAAAAGGCATTTGATAGCCTAGAATGGCAATATCTGTTTCATGTGATGCAGCGGTTTGGACTGGGAGATAAGTTTGTGGACTGGACTGCGCTTCTATACTCCGGCTCCACTGCTCGGGTAAAACGGGGATCCTGATATCAGATGCCTGTGGGGTGGGGAGGGGGACGAGACAGGGATGTCCCCTCTCCCCCCTGCTATTCGCCCTTGCGGTCGAGCCACTTGCCGCCCGAGCCCGCACAGGGCACCATTATCGAGGTCTTGAAGTTGATGGGCTGACACATCACATTGCGTTGTACGCGGACGACCTTTTGATGTTCCTGGCGAATTCGGGGGAGGCACTTAGGGGAGCGAAGGACTTACTTCAGGCCCTGGGCGCAGTAGCGGGATTAAAGGTGAACTGGTCGAAATCTTGCCTATTCCCGACAAAGGACGGCAGAGTAGGACCACAAGAAAATGAGGGTGTGAGATGGGAAGATACATGCCTCACGTACCTGGGCACGCAAATTTATCACACTCAAGGAGATCTCCTAGAGGGCAACATAGGCAGGGCTATAAGGAGCGCAAAAGGTAATTTTGACTTTTGGAGCACTTTGCCACTATCGGTAGCAGGCAGAGTAGCCTTACTTAAAATGGTGACCCTACCGAGACTGTTGTATTTCTTTGGAACTCTACCAATTTGTATACCGCCACGCTGCTTCGCCCAACTTAGGTCAATGGTTACGGGGTTTTTATGGGGGGCGGGCAGGCGGAGAGTGGCACTTAATGTTCTAATGAGACCGAGAGTGGAAGGGGGATGGGCAGTGCCTGACTTTGAGGCCTACTATTTGTCGGCACAGCTCCAATGGCTTACCAAGTGGGTAGCAGGGTGTTTACAGGGAGCGGAGGATGGGGGTGACGGCTTGATGACTCTGAAGCTCCTATCCCGACTTACTTTACGGCTCCCGATCCGGGCCCAGGCCCTTCCCATGGAATTGGACACAGCTAGATGCTGCTGGCACAGATACCTGCGGCGAGCCAAGATTGGGTGCCCATATGCTCCAGAAATCCCGTTACTTATGTGCGAGGCCTTACCGCATGGGGTAGTTGGCAGAGACTGACGACTTGGGTGGACCAGGGATTGGTTGTGATGGGAGACTTGTATGAAGAGGGGGCACTGATCCCATTTGACGATCTGCGGGACCGGTACGACTTACCCGGGGGGAATTTTCTCTTACACTCCACCCTCACTGCGGCCATACGAAAGCACTGGGGAAGGGGACTCACTGAACCACCAACGTCGTTGGGGTGCCAATACGTAGTGATGGCGGCAGGCACATTTAAGGCAGTCACCTGTTTGTACAAGCGCATCACGAGGGAAACCTTAGCCCCCCTATCGGGGTTGCGTCAAAAATGGGAGGGGGACCTGGGAGAAGATATCCCAGAGAAAGTTTGGGGTGAGCTGGTGGAGAGGGCTTGGAAAAGCACCAGAAATGCGAGATTCCAACTGGTACACTTTTACATACTACACAGGGCATACCTAACTCCGGAGAAAATTAATAAATACTTTGTGACCAATACAGCGGCCTGCCCCCAGTGTAGTGTAGTTCCTATTTCCCTAATAGGCTCTGCGCATTGGAATAATATACCCTATAGGTTTGGCATAGGACTGAGGTCAGTATGCCCCTATCGAGTATATTAAACTTAATTACTTTTGTGCCAGCTAACTCAGAGGCCACTAGAAACTTCTTGTAAACAAGAAGGGAGTAGTTTCTGGCAACCGCATAAACATGACAACTTTGTTTCCCTTTTAGAATCGGAATACTTCTCAGAATCGTGGAAACAATAGATAACAGTTTCACTCAGCTAATCGTGCATGCTTAGTTTCTTCAGAGTTACACAGAAAGAATAGACGGGCGTTTCAATAAAAGGTTTTATTGAACAGTCTTGTTTCTCGTGTAAGAGATATGAGCTGTTATGATCACAAGACAGTATGCAAGATATATAATGTACAGCATAAGCAGTAGAAAGAAATAATACTGTGCTAGCATTATCTTTTAGCATATATTCACGTACATAAATAACATGAGCTAAAAATGCGAGTGCTCATATGATGCTTCTCTAAGCTAGTTCTACCCCAATGTACCTAACCTAGTCTAGGTGTAGGGCAAGGTAAGAAGTAGGTGAAGTATTCTCTAGTATGGTATACTAAGAGTATGTTAAGTCTAGTATGCCAAGAGTCAGCTCCATACCTTGAGAATGAGAGAGGTGGGAATCTCCTGCCGGATCTCAAACTCTAACACCCCGCGAATGGAGTCAAAACACTGGAAGCTGGATTCTTCTGCGAGCAGGAATGACAGCGTCTTCTCAGTGCGTCAGGCCGGGATACGGGCTCCTCTAAAGTCGAGGTCTCCTCTAACTTGCTTGGGCAAGGGAAGGTATATTTATACCTGGTAGGTGCCTTGGCATGTTAGCATTGACGTGAAGTCGGACAGAGGAACCTTCACGTCATGGGACGGGGCAGGCACTTGACCCGCTGGTTTGCGGCGTCCCTCCGTACACATGCAGCGATAAGTCTGGATCCACTACGCCGCAAATGGGAAGCAGACCTAGAGCGACAGCTGGAGGACAGGGAATGGGATAAGATAATAAAGAGCCCAATACGTATACCCAGAAATATGAGGTTCAGACAAATACAAATGTTCATAATCCATAGAGCATATCTTACACCCGATACGATCAATAGGTACTTCCACCACATGGATGCAGTGTGTCCTCGCTGCACCGAACCAGGGGCTGGACTGGTACACATGTTGTGGGGCTGTCACAAGTTACACACATATTGGCGGGCAGTAAGTGAGCTACTACACACGTGCACAGGCCGCAACATACCCTTTGAATGGCCCGCTTACTTATTACATCACTTCCACAGAACCCCGGCCTCAAAAGTTTCATCTCGGTTCCTCGACCTGGGTATGGTGGTAGCTAAGCGGCTTATAACTAAGAGGTGGAAGGTGCAGGACCCGCCGCATATACGGGCATGGAGATACTCGCTCCTAGCATGGGCCAAAGCAGAGGGAATTGCCATCCTGCGGGAGGAAACATTGGGGCTGCGGAAGGTACCTATAGCGACGCAGTGGGAGGGACTGCTCCAGGCCTTAAAGCAAACGGAGGGGGATAGCCTTGGGGGACCATCCGAGAATGAGGGAGACGCCCCTGCATTGAGTGACGGGTAACCTGTCTGTAGATTCCTGGCACGCAGTGTATGCACACATGCACCATCTGACACGGACATCGCCGTAGCCAATGGGTGGAGATTGCTGTTGAGATAATGCCACAGGCTGGAGCGATGGGACAGGGGATGGGGGGCAAAGGGGGACAAGGTGAGGGATGCTCACACAAATGTTCTATGCTGCTTTTACTGGTTCTGAGTTTTGTTTGTTCTTACCTATAACATCTGTTCAATTGCTTATGCTGATTGATCTTAAAAGACTCTGTACAACATACTAACGGAACCAAACCACTATTGAACGGTGACCTTTGCCTCGAATGGAACGGACTAACTGCTGAGGCTCAACTTGTTTCTGAACCCATTATGTCATCGACATAATTGTTATGTTTAATATCTGCTCAAACTGAAATGTCTCTTCGATTGTTGGATGGTTCGGTATATGGTCGGTCTTCCACAATGTAATTTGTCTTTCATGAAGAGTTAAAAACAAAATTAATAATAATAAAAACAGATTTAAACAAAAAAAAAGTCAGACAGAGGAAGATGTCAGGAATGAACCCTTAAGGTATAGCGGTTCATGCATAATAGATGAGTTCTTGGAGAAATCAATAATCCTATGCTAGGGGAACTCCCAAGAGCTTAAGGGTCTGGTTTCTAAGAACTCGTTGTGACGTTAGGGTGGACGGATGTCGGTGACCATGCCTGTATTTGGAGTGCACGGCTAATGCCTAAATAAGGACTGGGATGCTATGCCTATATAAGGGCAATGCGAATTGTGCCTATATAAGGACATGTTTCAGGAAAACCTATATACGGACACCTAAAGCGGAATACAACACCCACTCCACTTTCGAATGAACGATAATACTAAATGCTAAACATTAAACTTGAGTACCACATATTGCTAAAAACATTTCTAAAAGCATAGTAAAAGAAGTTTTTAAAAGAACTTTTGCTAAAACATGTAATGCAATAGGTACTGTACATTTTAAAGCATTTTTTCATTCTAAGCATATATTGGAAATAAATGCAACATGAATGAATAAACAGAAATATATACATATGATGAAATGGTTGACAAGTTTTCAAAAATCAAAGCCATTGCATATCATGGTACTAAATGAAATTGTGGTAAATAAGGTGACATTGTGTCCCTGGAAGTATTCAAAGAAGTCCGTTTTATAAGAATAGTTCTACTGTAAGCAGATTGTTTTGCCATGTATTTTCAAAAAATAAAGAAAAAGAAAAAGTTCAATTTTAGGAAGAGTTCCAAGTTTTGAAAATATGAAGGCCAAATTCATTGCGTCCCTGGTACACTGTGAGCCGAATCAAAGTCAGTGTATGGGTCTGGTGTAAACATGAAATCATCTATTTCTGTAGACAAAATATCGTCTACCGAAGTTGGTGACATTTGGAACACCTCGTTCAGAAGGTTAATTGCACAGAGATGAGAAACATCGCCTTCAGCAGAAGATGCCGCAGCAATGATCGCGTCCGTTGTTACCTGTGTGCCTGTTGATCCATCTCGTACCTCAGCAGCAGCAGGAAGCGTCTGTGAGATCTCAATGAATGCCGTCATCAGGATTGGTAGCCTCTGGGGACAACACAGAGCATGGGCCGTTACCGGGTCCAGCAGAGTATCGATATCCATTGGCATGACTGATGGGAGTGTTAGACAGGTGTCCAGCATGCATTCTTCACCGCAAAGCAGGCAGCGTAGAACAGGTAAGATGCAATCTTGCCAGATTGGTCTGAATGACAGAAACCACGTTGTATTAAGTTCCCGTAGACGAGGCATGCCCAAAAGCTGCACTATGCGCTCACTGCACTTCCGTTCTAGGAGAGCTTTCTCCACATCGCTCGGAGTGATGTTGGTAGATAGCCTTGCCATAGCGTAATAGTAGGAATAGAAATAGGATTCCTGCAACAAGTGCTAGAATTAATGGCACACCACCAAACACCGAATGTGCGAAGTTTGGGATGATTCCGAGGACTGCCTGGAAGGGTGCTAACAGTCCTGAACAGATGGTCTTAAATACATGTACAATACCGCTCGTATCAGACATGTTAAAGATACGTCCCATCATTTCTGCAAAATGTATAGGGCAGTTTGTACGAATTAAAGCCTGTATCTCAGCCGAAGTCCTTCCAATTTGTAAATCATAGATTTCTTTGGCCGAGGTCAGAGGCACGGTCTGTTGCAAAAGCAGGGCTTTCATTCTGCTTAAAGTATCAAAACGTATAAAAGTAACATTCAATGAAGGCCATAGAGGCGACTCCCTGACTGTGTCTATTAGGGGGAACAATACTTGCATACAGCAAGTAACCCTGGAGTCGACCGTTACCAGATATGGGATGGCTGGCAACATGCCACAGCAACTCTGATCATTCAAAATGAGGTAACTCCCATTAGAAAGTTGGCCAAACGTTGGATTAATCACAGTAGCCGGTGTACCCTGCTGGTGGCAGGACAAATTTGCCACAGAACCATTACAAGCCCCGTGTAAAGAGATGTCCTGACATATGAGTGAACCGCTTAATGCCTTTTCACAGTTTGTACCGCTTAGAAACACTTCACGATCCCCACTCCAACATCTGTAGTCGTAAGGTAAATCCCAGGATATCTTAATGTATTCTTTACCCAACCCTTCATATTTGCCTGCTTGCATTTGTTTGAGGCAATACTGAAACTGAAAAGAAGAGACAGGCAGAGTGATTTTGATATGGATAAGCCATTCTGTAGCTGGTTTTTCTGCTACCGTAAATGGTAATTTTTCCAGTTTTTCAATGCTCAGCACTGTATACTTTGCTCCCCTTTGTGCCAGTTCGATCTGTTTATCAGTTAGATTGTATTCTGCAAACAGAGCCAACGTGTTGATAAAACGCCAAGGCACATAGCCCGCACGCAAAGATTGCAGCGTCCAGCTTAATAACATAATAGAAGGTAACTGAGATTGGCCTTGTTGTAACATGGCTAAATCTTGTTGCAGTATGTCAATAGCAGAGGATACAATGTTGTCCAATGAATAAATTCTGGATGACAAAGTTGTTAACCCATTGTCGACCACAGAGAGAGTTTTCTCTAAGTTAATACGATCAAGTTCACGTATTCGTTCTGCGGCCTCTGCCTGTGAAACCTTCCATACTTCATTATAAGCAGCATAAATGCCGGCATATATGAAACGTTTTTGACGCGGTTTTCTTGGTCCTAGCAAGAATTCCCTAAGGTCTGCGTCTTCTTTAAGTAAAGATAAGTGTTGTTTCACATCCTCAAGTGTAGATTTTTGTAGCCAGTCGAGGCACAATTTTCCTACACTGTATGTTGTTACTACCCCCGGATGTTGTCTTTGAACGTATCGTGGGTCTGGCCTATGGATAGTAAAGCCCTGTCTTCTATTCAGGAATCTTTCTTGACAGATGTTTGTGTCTGTAGGCCAGAGTAACCATTTTTTCCAATCAGGATCTGTTCTGTTGGTTTGTAGTATTGTGGCAACTGTAACCGCTCCCTGTGTAGTGTTTTTACTTGCAGGTGTTGGCACAGAAGGCGTTTTCATGTCTTTGATCTTGGCTAAACCAAGGCAAGACGTTTGTTGCACAGTGTCATTCAAAAACATTATTTGCTGAGGGATGATACATGCTCTAAACAAAGCTTCTATCCCCTGTACTTGCCAATCTTTAGAACCCCAGACAGATTTTGTGTCTATTGTGTCTTTCCAAAATTCAAATCCATGTCTAGACAATAGGGTAATAAATGCTGCAGAGTAAATCTGTTTTGTATTTGTCAACATAATTTTCTGTCCTGTTTTGTTTACATTTTTATAGTAAAATGTTTCTGGATCAGATGTATTGTACCCTGAAAAATAGGGAAACTTTTTAGCAAACGTATTCGAACTACCTTTTGGTGGTGTAGGACAATGTTCCCATTGGTTAAACATAAATACATTTCTAGGTGTTGCAGATTTATGCAAGAAATGATGACCATAGTGGTTGTAGCAATATAGCTGTTCGTAGTCTGATGAACCCTCTAAGTATTCATTGTTAGAGAATGCAGCAGACTTTTCTAGATCAGACATCATATCATTTACAGTCTCAAAGTCCCAATCATCAGAATAGGTACTGGAAGAAATAAAATCACTTAGTGAAATTTTAAATAAATGTGGAATGTTCAAAAGTTCCGTAGGGCTGAAGATATCGAAATCTGTTTTGTCCCACACTATACCATCCTGTATAGGAACGGCTGTGATGTTCACTGCTGACAAGTCTCTAGCTTCACGATGGGATGAAATTGTTTGCATCAATTACATAAGAGTACTTGAGTGGAAATTTCTTTGGTAACGCTGCACCACTGCCTTTGCTTGAAGCATTGACAGCCAACAATATCTCACTGTCTATTCTCGTTTTTGAACGAGTGATCGCAGCTACGGAAGTCGTCTGATCAGCCCCCTTTGCGGCTTCGTCAGCCAATGAATTCCCTGCAACGTGAACGCCATCACATTGATGACTCAGAGTGTGTATCACGTGAGCCTTTGGTAGTTCGTTTTTTAACTGAACTACTTGTTCCCAAAGCATTTTATGCTTTATTGTGCCACCTTTGCATCTTTGAACCCGTTTTCAAGCCAATTCTGTATATATTCATTATACGACTGAACACAGTAGAAAGAATCGCACACTATTAGTGTGGGGAATTCGCGATCTGTACTTTCAAGTGCCAGTTTGAAAGCTTGTAGTTCAGCTCGCTGAGCTGTGCAATCTCCTAGAGATTGAGTTTTAGTGACCATTGGTCTGAAGTTACCATCTTGCATGCGACCTTTAACGATTGCGCATGCTCCACTGTAAGCTTGCTTACTCCCTGTAGCGGGTTGTGCGGATCCGTCAGTGTAAATTATAAATTCATACTGATCGAGAGGCAGAATTTCAGTGGGCAGAGGACATTCATGTTCATATTGCAGGAACGCTTGTGTTTTTAAATCAGGATCAAAAACATATTCAACATCTGTTGCAGCAAGAGAATTAACCCATTGTATCCATCTAGGATGTAAAGCTTTTGCATTTGGAATGCTCGCTTTTGTAACCGCCTCTAAGGCTGGTACTGGAGTTACGACAATAATGCGTTTCCCTTGGTCTAGAGCTCTTTCTTTTGCTACAGCGGTTTGAACTGCTGTCAGTATTTTTTCTGTTGAAGTGAAGCGCATTTCTGCCTGTGTATACAAATCTGATTTGTATGCTATTGGTACTTTTTCACCCTCATTAAATGTTAAGTAGGTGAATCCGCATTGACCCAAAATTATTAGGATCACTAAATTGCGTTGACTTACGCATGTTTGTAAGTGATTTGTTGCTAACATGTTAGCTTGGAGTGAACGCAAGATTTCTGTGTGTTCTTGTGTCCAATGTTTGATTGAAAAATCAGGTTTGATTAATTCCTAGAGAGGTTTAACCCTTTCTGCGTAATTTAGAATGTAAGTTCTTCCAAAATTTAGGAAACCCAAGATGGTTTTTCAGCGTTTTTGGAGGTTGGAGCAGCGCACACTTTTCTAAAAAGTTAGCTGCCAAGCTCTTGCCTTCACTTGAAAGCTCATATCCTAGGAAAAGGACATTGAGATGGGCAATTCTGGATTTTTTAAAGTTGAATTTATAGCCCTCAGAGGCGAAGCCCAATATAATGGTATTCACCCTGTTCAAGTGCCTTTCTAGGTCATCGTCTGTCAGATAGATGTCATCGACATATGACAATGCCTCATTTTCATACATTTGTAGTAACTCTGTTACTCTTGCTGAGAATAACCCCGGGCTGTTTTTGAACCCTTGTGGGAGTCTACAAAATTGACGCTGGGTCCCCATTATTGAAAAAGCTGTTAAGTACCTGCTTTCAGGTGCTATGTTTTGATAAAAGAAACCATTTGAAATGTCCAATGTGGTTTTATATTTTTTACGCACATTGTTATTCATTAATGCTGTATTATGTGCATTTTGCACTACAAATGTTTTTGAACAAGTGTTCAAGTGTCTGTAATCCAAAACTAGACGATATGTATTGTCTGGTTTGGATACAGGAAACAAAGGACTGTTCATTGAGGAGGTGCATGTTTCAATCACCCCTTGGTATTCAAGTTGATCTAAGATCTCCCTGACCTGTTTTTTAGCTTCTTGCTTTATTGGGTACTGCCTTTGTGCAGTAGGTTCATTTTTTAGATGTATTTTGTGGTGAGGTGAGTCCTCATCCCATCCTACATGATTTTTGTATAATGCTAGGGCCTGGGCAACTGCCCATTTCCTGGCATAAGTATATTTTAGGTGAATTGGAATATGGTTGGAGAAGGCAGGCATAATGATGTCCTCACCATGTGGGCACTCCCTGACAAATTGTGGTGGCCAGTCTTTTTCTGCTAGAAGTATATCATAACCCCTTGAAAGTTTCTCCCAAAAGAGTATTTTCACTTTTCTTGGTATGTCTCCCTCCATTCGGAGTGTTATTTCATATAACTTTTGTGGAATACTAACCCTGGTGTCTACAGTCTCTACTGTGATGTACTCATTCAAGTCCACTATCTCCAGAAGTTCCTTCAGGTTCTGGCGAGCTATTGTGACTTCTGCTGCACTGTCCAGCATTGTCTGAGCCCATTCTCCGTTCTTGAGCTGTGTTCTCAGTATTCTCGGCATGTCTGATCTTCAGACCTGCTACCTTTTTTTTTGAGAATTGAGGTTTTGTTTTATTTTTCTGAACGTGTTTGTCGTCTTTGGATTTCACGCATTCTTCTCTATGTTCTGACCGTCCTCTTCTTTCCGATGTCTGTGATGATATCTGAAAGGTACGAGAGGAACGTGTATCAGTATCTTGATACCTGTCAGGTTTTTTTAAATTATCCCTATTCCTGAGGTTATACCTCCTTTCAGAGGGCTCCTTTTGAGGAGACCTTCCTCGGGATTGAGAACGTTTCTCGTTTGAATTTTGTTTATTAGTTTCCCACTTCTTTTTAGAAGATGTAGGAGTTTGTTTAATAGAGTCCTTTTCAGGACTTTCAGATAGTTTTGGCTTCAAAGGTTTTCCACCCAAACTATCTCTGCCTAATTCTGCATAAGATTGTTCTATTATTCTGGGTAGTTCAGTTTGATGTTCTGTAACATCAAATTCCCTTAAGCGTTGGCGGATCGCCACTGATGCTGCCTCTCCTTTAATATTAGATCATATTATTGTTGAGACCTGGTCGAAGTTTTTCAGTAATTTCATACCTAAATTCAGAGCAGGCTCTGCCCCGTATTCGTTTTGAATTTGTTTCAGGACATCTGGTATTACTGCAATTGAGGGAACACCATGTGTTTTAGTATAGATGGCAGCAAAGACTGCGCCCCAAGTGGTGCAATCTTCCAGTTGTGGTGTGATCCCCATTGGTAAACAGATTGTTAGGATTCTGTGTTTCTCATAAGGGCTAGTATATGGAAATACTGCTTCAATTTGAGTAATTGTTTGAGCTATCCAGAATGGAATTTGCTCACGTTTTGTGGGCATTTTACCCATGACTGCGTATAAAGTCTGTGGAGTAATTTTTAGTGTATTCCCCTGTTGAGGGGTTTGATTTGGAATGGTCAGTGGTGGTTGGACTGTGAAAGTCCGCATGACATATTGGACTAATTGTCTGTAAATTTTTATTAACTCTGTAAGTTGAGTAAGTAATTCCTCGTCTGACATTATATCGAGGTCAGGATGAAGAGTGTAGCCGGCTAGAATTGGCCATGTTGCTCCTGGTCTACCTAGTGGACCGAGCCTGGTAATGTTTCTGTGATGTTTTAGGGCGCCTTTAAACCAGAGCTGATGCTCCTGGTATGTGAGTGGAATTTCAATATCCTCGAAAGGAATATATCCTCTGGTGGTTCATCTTCTTTGTAGAAGTGAAACAGTCCTGTTACTGGATTTGATTCTGGGAATACTATCCATGAATAGAATACCTCTGTCTGAAATGATTCGTGTGCCTCTATCACGAAAACTGCTCTACCCCCTCTTGGTGGTAGGCCGTGTTTTATAAGTTTTAGAGTGATGGCTCTTCTTAAGTTTGGAGCGATGTCTATAACACCCTCCACGGTTTCATTTAAACCTGTAAAGTTAAAAGCTGTTACGACTGGATGAGCCGCAGCTACACCGTTCCCGGTGTCATCGTCCCCGTGTATGGACATTTGTTTTTTGAAAAATGTAGAACAAGTTTCAAGGAAACAAAAGATAAGGTGCACAATATTTTGGAACACTGTATCCTTCAACGTTGATTAAACCAAAATGGCTAATCTATAGGTTTTTTGTCCTATTTAGCTTTGGCGGATATTTAACCCTACCCACTCCAGACGTCTTATGGAGTATGTGAGTAGGGGTCTCTGAGAGAAAAGCACGACTGAGTTACTCAGTATCTAGCGTTAAATTAGTGCCTTACCAAACCGTTGGGCGCCATGTAGTGTAGTTCCTATTTCCCTAATAGGCTCTGCGCATTGGAATAATATACCCTATAGGTTTGGCATAGGACTGAGGTCAGTATGCCCCTATCGAGTATATTAAACTTAATTACTTTTGTGCCAGCTAACTCAGAGGCCACTAGAAACTTCTTGTAAACAAGAAGGGAGTAGTTTCTGGCAACCGCATAAACATGACAACTTTGTTTCCCTTTTAGAATCGGAATACTTCTCAGAATCGTGGAAACAATAGATAACAGTTTCACTCAGCTAATCGTGCATGCTTAGTTTCTTCAGAGTTACACAGAAAGAATAGACGGGCATTTCAATAAAAAGGTTTTATTGAACAGTCTTGTTTCTCGTGTAAGAGATATGAGCTGTTATGATCACAAGACAGTATGCAAGATATATAATGTACAGCGTAAGCAGTAGAAAGAAATAATACTGCGCTAGCATTATCTTTTAGCATATATTCACGTACATAAATAACATGAGCTAAAAATGCGAGTACTCATACGATGCTTCTCTAAGCTAGTTCTACCCCAATGTACCTAACCTAGTCTAGGTGTAGGGCAAGGTAAGAAGTAGGTGAAGTATTCTCTAGTATGGTATACTAAGAGTATGTTAAGTCTAGTATGAGAAGAGTCCCTCTAGGTTCTAGTCAGCTCCATACCTTGAGAATGAGAGAGGTGGGAATCTCCTGCCAGATCTCAAACTCTAACACCCCGCGAAGGGAGTCAGAACACTGGAAGCTGGATTCTTCTGCGAGCAGGAATGACAGCGTCTTCTCAGTGCGTCAGGCCGGGATACGGGCTCCTCTAAAGTCGAGGTCTCCTCTAACTTGCTTGGGCAAGGGAAGGTATATTTATACATGGTAGGTGCCTTGGAATGTTAGCATTGACGTGAAGTCGGACAGAGGAAGACGTCAGGAATGAACCCTTAAGGTATAGCGGTTCATGCATAATACATGAGCTCTTGGAGAAATCAATAATCCTGTGCTAGGGGAACTCCTAAGAGCTTAAGGGTCTGGTTTCTAAGAACTCGTTGTGACGTTAGGGTGGACGGATGTCGGTGACCATGCCTGTATTTGGAGTGCACGGCTAATGCCTAAATAAGGACTGGGATTCTATGCCTATATAAGGGCAATGCGAATTGTGCCTATATAAGGACATGTTTCAGGAAAACCTATATACGGACACCTAAAGCGGAATACAACACCGGTGTATCTCAGACAATGCGGATTTCAAGCACATGTTCTGGGACTGCCCACTATTTAGCACCTTCTGGGAGGAGATGACGGCGATATTGCCTGGAGTCACTGACAGGGACACTGTGGCATCACTTAAATATTGCTTGTTGCACTGGTTCCCGCACACGTCCAAAAATAAAGTCACGAGCAAATTTATAGACATGGGTCTGCTCCTAGCCAAAAGGGACATTACCATGCACTGGAAAGCAAAACATGATCCAAGTATAGCCAGGTGGAAGAGGGAACTCATTAAGTGGGCAGAGTGTGAGGGAATAATCAGATTACAAATCGCTCAAAGAACGGGGAGTGAGAAAACTTTAGATGCAGCCAGAGCATGGGAAGCTTTAGTTGTGGCACTCAAGGCCCCAGATGATGTTGAGGAGGAGGGCCCACTAGAAGCGCCCCCAGAGGGAGTAGATTAGATCACAATTACCTGCCTCCCCTGACAGGGCCTCAAATAGAGGGTCTCTAACAGTAGCGAGATGCAGTTGGTATTATATGTGAGGTTTGATAGAAGTACCTCGGGTTTAATGTGCGACCTCAGTTGAAGGAAATGGGACTTACGAGATGGGGTTTCTCTGCCAGTGACACGCCTGAGGGGTGGGGGGGGCTGTTGTTGTGGGTTAAGGGTCTTCAATCCAGAACAAGGACACATACGAAAGCATCAAATTGGATACTGCTGGAAGTATGCTCAGGGAGTGGCCAGAGGGGAGGGGGGAGTTTTATGAGACTGGGAATGATCATTGCTACCTTTTCCCCACCACTGTGTAAGGGGTATAGTGAATTGAAGAATTAAGATCCTGATCAAAGTAACACACGATGTCTTGATACTGACTAGAACTTTATCTCAAATTCAATAAAGTTTGTTTAAAAAAAAATCAGTCAACCTCAGCACCATCTCCAGTATGGAAAGACATTGAACTCTCCTTCCTTTTTCCTTTCTCTCTTCAAGAATCTCTTACATTTAGTCACAAGACACGTTAGTCTGCTTCACCTATACATAAAACTACTCTTAAGTTATTTCAATCTACACTTATCTCACATCTTTCAGACAAAGATCGATTTCTTAACTCCTCAATCTGGCATAATCACCTTATAAAAATTAACAACAAACCCATCTTCTGGAAAACCTGGCGGGATAAAGGCTTGTTTTGGGTTCATCAGCTTTATTCAAACAATACATTTCTTACCTTTCCCGAAGCACAAGCTCTTTTTAAGTTGCCAAAATCATATTCTAATAAATTCAAGATTTTGATTCAAATTATAACCCTTTCTCTATCTTCTTCATCTCCGATTTCATCCCCTTTACTACCTCAACGCAATATTCTCCCTTTATTAAGTACCCAACCAAGCGCTTCATCTATTTATAAATTCCTTAACAAAATTCCAGAATACAGAAATAAAACCAACATTGAATTACAATGGGAACAAGACTTTCATACTTCATGGACCACTGCTTTTTGGGATAAACTGTGGTTAAAAATCTGTAAAGCCTCAAGATCGGCTAGTACAACGCAAACACTTTTCTTTTTGTATAACCGTCTTATGTTTGCTCCATCTTCCTTACATAAATTTAAATCTACAATCGCCCCGAATTGTTGGTCATGTAATGCTTTGAATGCTGATTTATATCACATGCTCTTTTCTTGTCCCTACACTTATCAGTTCTGGTTGAAGGTGTGGTCTCAAATTAATATAATCTTCCACACTCTATTTCCTTTTTCACCTATAAACATTTTTCTAGGCACGCTTTCTGAACACTGGCAGACCCTTACATGTAATACAACAATTGTAGATTTACAAATTGCAGTTGCATTTCAACAAATAACAAAAAATTGGAAACAATCTACACAACTCTCTTTTCAAGCTTGGTGGTATAGTGTTTGCTATAATGACCGACTCGACCGTGCATATGTCTCTCCTCCATCTCTACTTCTTAAAAGAGTACACATATGGTCCCCTATAACTATTTTCTTAGATGCCTCTGCTCAGAAGTCTACCCAACATCACCCATTGTTGGAAGAAGTCCCTAAACCTCCTTGAATCGTCTTATTGCTGTATTATTTATTTATTTATCTGTTTATTTATTTATTTTGTTTTCTCTTTAATGCTACTCCACAGTCGTTACTACTTGCAATGTTGGTATTTTTTAACATCTATTAAGTTCATTCGCTCCTTTACTATTATATATAGATATATTATTATTACATTTTTCCCTTTCACTTTTCCTTCCTTTACGAGTGTTGTAACCTTTTTCCATATATGCAACTATTCTTTTTGATTTTTCCTATTTTTCATTATGTTATTATCCACCCATTGTTAATAAGTGTGTTCCATTTTTATTGATTATGCATACTTTGTTGCATTCGTTCACAAATAAAGTTCCTCTTTTAAACTAAAAAAACATCTAGACAGCCTGTCTTCACAAGTTCAAGAGTGTGCGACACTGCATGCGTTTGTGCTTGTTGTAGGCAGTGATTTTGGTAATATCAGGCCATAAAAAAGGCCCGCCAGCCCCCCCTCTCGCCCACTGACGTGTCGGACCAGCCCGTTGGGCACTACCTGATGAGTGCCCCATAGGGCAGCCTGACGCTGAGTCGATATCCGAATTAGACGCTCTTTATGGCGCAAAACACACAAGTTATCTCTGCTGGTAATGTAAGAATGCAACAGTACCTTGTGCTTCGTGATATACTGTAGCTGATCAATTAAAAATCAATAAAACATGTTTTGAGAAACAAAAAGAGTAAAACATTTCATGAGGCGATTGTGTTTCTTCCATCTACGCCACTGTCGGTTATCACCGGGAAACACATTTAATTCCTTTAACAGCAGGCACAGAAAAATAGTTAAATGCCTTCTGTTGGAAATGAAACATTCCAATTTTGATTCAGATAGTAGTGTAACTGAGGTGCCACAATACTTCTCCCATGCCATAACCATGGTTTAGACTGAAGCACCAAACTGATTCATTCCAAGAGTTGTAGTTTTAGTTTGAACTAAATGAACTAACAGACTCTTAACAATAATTTGCAAAAACTTGAGACTTGGTGTGTTCATTATATAAGAAGTAATCTGGCAGCCCTATGTTTGTTACAAGTTAGCTCTAGAAAAATACAGGTACTGAATTGCCAGGTTAAATGTTTGATTATCCCAGGTAGGCCAAGAATGGAATTGGCACACAGAGGAAAGTACATTGTTACCTACAGTGAGTATTGCCAAGAGGGCAGGGTTCGAGACTGATATGTTCCATCACACATTACAAAATTATTTCATCACAGACCAAACTTTGAGTCGCATTGACACGCCACTCTATTTTCCATCATTTTTTTTTTATATAGGTGCAAACGATTCAGTCAGCATGAAGCCTGCATCAGCCCACTACCAGTTATATATCCATCCCTCCTTCTTTCTGTTCATTCATTCATCCCACCGTTCATGGATGACATTAGGTGTTTTGTCTTTAACTGTATAAGTATCGGTAGGGTTTTTTGTAACCCAATGTGCTTTTGTCTATCCAGTGTCTGTGTATATGTGCCTTTGTTTGTGAATGACTGTATTTTTGTTGGTGTGTGGGAGGGTGTGCTTGTGTGTGCTTGTGTGTGTGAGAGAGAGAGAGAGAGAGAACGAGATTGTGTATGAGGATGTCTCTATATCCGTTGGTCTGTTTATAAAGGCGAATTTATATGTCTATTGGTCTGTGCACTTTAGTATATTTATGTCTGTTTGATTGTGTACATGGGCGGCAGTGTTTTTCCTCCTGTCTGCATCCGTGGCTGTATGTCTGTTGTTCTGTGTGCATAACCGTTATCAGTTGCATTGTGTACCTGGAAATTTGTTTTTCTGCAGATATGTCGGCAAAGGTGCCTGTGTGGGTTTTACTCCTGATGCCTGACTATGTGTTGAGTTGTGTGCATGGGTGTCTTAATACATATTAAGCGGTGCGAATGTATGTCTGAATGCTTATTGGCCTGTGTGTACGGGTGCCTGTATGTTAGGCGACTCCGTGCAGAAGTGATTTCTTAAAAGAGAGCACAGCATGGGCCTCCTGTGCCATTTGTCCAATTTAAAAGGGTACCTGTACACCAACTCGTTTGATTATTGGTCTGTGTCCATGGCTCCTGACACATCTGTCATTTCGTAGGCATACCTCTGTTGGTCTAGGTGTTCCGGTTTCTGCATGTCTGCATGTATCTTCTATAGGATGAAGTAAGCATGCACTATGCAAAGGCCTAAACTATTGACTGTGTAAAATTTGTAAAAATCAGCGATGGTTAACATAATGCTGGCTCTAAGGGATTTAATGGTGGGTAGCCTAAACACCACTGCTTTCTTCTAGGAATATTTATAAGTGCAGATTTTGATACAGGACGGAAGGTTTGATCATGCTCAATGCACCAGTCTTTCTCATATCAATATTTGTTTCCTACAAACTTCTATTATAATTTATTTATTTATTTATAGTGCATGTTTGGCACTCTGCCTTGCTCAGTAGAGCCCATAATGAAAGGGTCTGCAGCGGTGACAGCTCGGCAGTACATTTTATAGAACTCCTGTTTACTACTCTTTACTTTTAGGAAATGTGCAGTTGTTTGTCATTCACAAGGAAACATTTTCTGTTAAGCATGGATTATTTTTTCTTTTACGAGACATATTCCTATTTCAGGTAATTATGATACGCATACTTGTTTCCACTCTCTTTTGATCTCTTTAATATTTTGTATAATGAAAATCAAACAATATAACTAAACTTTAACAGTAAGTTTAATGGGCCTAACAAAATGCCGAGATGAATGAACATCTCTGTCAAACCCGGGAGCGCTCCAGCAGAGTGTGTGTGTGTGTGTGTGTGGGGGGGGGGAGGGTGCCCTCGCTGAGCTCATAGGGGTGAGATCAGACTCTGCGCCCTGTTCCGAAAAGCTTGTTTTCACTTGTCATACTGGGCACAGACATTTAAAAGTGCGTTATTAACAATACAAAATAAGATGTTTACCCTGCTGTTGATGTGCCGTTTTCCGGTTGCTATGGTAAACACGGCATTTAAGCATTGAATTAAGCTTGCTTTTGAATAAATGCAGGAATGTGTGGTTTGTTACCATTCGGCACCTGTTACATAATGAGAAAAATATGCCTGCCTGAAACTGACTCAACGTTTGGTTCCAAACAAAATAATTTATCTTGAACGATTATCATTTGTCTTGCTTTGCTGATTAACATTATTTTTATCTTGTGCCTCTAGACTAAAAACTTCTCGTTAACAAAGTATTATTGCTGTCAGAATCTGTCTGGCAATGTCTAGATGAGGCAGTGTTAATAACGCGTTTGTTTTGGTACTATTTCTTTCACAGAACGAATGTTACTAGACACATTCTACGTGAAGCAAATCCCATAAAACCACATAACTAACACAATACTGCACCACTTTGCACATGCATCTGCCCGCCTGCATGTCCCACGGTCCACATAAGGGGCACTGCTTTTAGATCTGGCTGCAGACACCTTCAGACAGCTAAAGGTGTCTGTAGGATCTTATGTCATCAATTCTTTAAAAAAAATACAATAAGAAATAGAGCGAGAGATTGGGCTTTGGGTTAGTCCCCTGAGGCCACCGGATTTCAGTGGCGTTGCAAAATGGGGGTGGGGGGCGGTCCACCCCGGGGGGCACGAGTTTTGTGGTGGCGGCACTTTTACCCTCGTCGTCGTCTGTCTCCCCGCCACCCCCCACCGAACTTCACTGCGGCCGTCGCGGGGCGGCAAATGCAGGGACCACCACGAGTGGCAAAAGGTCTAGCTACCAGTCGCGGCTTGTGTAGGTAAGAGTGGTGGGGCAAAGGAAGTCGCAGACGATGGCGAGGTAAAATAAAATGTAAAAAAAGAAAACCACTTACCTTGCGGAAGGTAAGTGTTTAAAAAAAAAAAAGTTGTTGTCCCTCGCCGTCGTCTGTTGACTCCCATCCCACCGCTCTTACCTGCACCGGCAGCGACTGCTAGCTACGCCACTACCAGGTTTCATGTGGTTTTCCTGGTTTGCCATTGCTTGGATGGGCTTTCTGTGAAGGGCATAGCATTTTGTGGATGGTTACATTATCCCATTTGTGATACCAAGGAAGTAGCTAGAAAATTATCCCCACTTTGCTTTCTGGTTCCATCAGAACTTTGGTTCAAAGCGAGCAAGCGTGACCCTTCCTATAAGACCTCCCTTGTCTCTTCAATCCAAACATCTATCCAAGTATCAACAATTTCACCTTCACATTGTGTCATCCATTCATTCATTCTTTCATCAATCATTCAGTTTTTCACCAATTCATCCATTCACCCTTTCACCTATTCTTTCACCCATCCACCCTTTCGCCAATCCTTTCACCTATCCTGTCACCCATCCATCCTTCACTCATTCACTCACCCATGCATCCTTTCATCCACCCATGCATCCTAGCACCCATCCACCCTTTCACCATCCTTTCACCCACGCATCCTTTTACATCCTTTTACACATTCACTACCCACACATCATTACATCTACTCATGTATCCTTTCACCCATCCTTTCACCCATGCATCCTTTCACCTATCAACCCTTTCACCCATCCCCTCACTCACCTTTCCACCCATCCATGCATCCTTTCACCCATCCATTCTTTCACACATCTACCCTTTCAGCCAACCTTTCACTCACCCATGCATCCTTTCACCTCTCCTTTCACTCACCAATGCATCCTTTCACCCATCCACCCTTTCATCCATCCACCCTTTCCCCTTCCTTTCACTCACACACTCATTCTTTCACCGGGAAACATCTATTAGAACGCAGGCATTACATCATAGTGCCTTTACAACGCAGTCAGTACCACGACTACGACGTTACAACGAGTTCCATTACATCGCAAGTCATTACAACGACTTGCTTTAGGGAATGCAGTGTTGGACTGGTGTTGGATTTTAAGCCCAACACCTTCCCTACTGATACACCGACTGGAGTTGGAATAGTAATTTAAACTATTCCAAAGTCTAGCGCTTCCCTAAAGCAAGTCGTCGTAATTACTTGCATTGTAATGGAACTCGTGGTAACGACACAGTTGTGGTATTGACTGCGTTGTTAATCCATGCATGGTTTTGGCTTGCGTGGTAACATGCTATTCTCTTTCACTCATCCTTCCTCCCACTCACAAATAATTTCACCCATCCACCCATTCATTTCCCCTTTTACCCACCCATGCATCTTTTCACCCACCCACCCTTTCATCCACCCTTGCATCCTTTTACCCATCCACCCTTTCACCCATCCTTTCACTCACCCACGCATCCTTTCACCCATCCACTCTTTCACCCATGCTTTGGCCCGACACATGCATCCTTTCATCCTCCCACCATTTCACCCATTCCTTCTCCCACCCATCCATTCTCCCACCGACGCATCCTTTCACCCATCCACCCTTTCACCCATCCTTTAACCCACCCATGCATCCTTTCATCCACTCACCATTTCACCCATCCATGCAGCCTTTTATTCATCCTTCATTTTAACCTTCCATCCTTCTTTCCCTTTCCTATCAACTCATCTTTCTTTGGTTAATTAGGAGCTTTTGTCTACCGAGTTGCAGGTAGAAGAGGCCCATAAAACCACTGTAGCTGGTAAAGCAGGGAGTTCTTTGTGAACCCCCTGTGTGATACCCTTATGTTTTGGAGATTGGGCATCAAGTGGCCCTTTCGTTAGACTGCAGATGCAAGCTGACCTATAGCTTGCAACTGAGAGCCAGTTTACGCTCTTTGATGTTTTTCTTTGTTGAAACAACAACATTTTTATTTATTTGACTCGAGTGGCTGATGGGAGATCTGGCCAGCAGGCGTGCTGCCTGATCCCGTTAGGGTGGCCTGAAGCCACGTCCACACAAACGCCTATTCGGTGGTTCCCTTCCTGCTTCTGGATTTCCTGAGGCTACGTTTGCAGATGTGCCCAACAGCGTCTAAACTAATGAAGAGGGGGAAGGTCCAGGGCTTATATGCATTTGACGTGGGCCCCCAGTAATTTTTATGGAAAACCGCGCACTGGGAAGAGGATATTGTGACGGATTTGAGCTGCTCAGGAGGGTCTCTGACTGGCCCATTAGAGGGGTATGCAGGTTGGACAATGGACACCTTCTGAACACCTAGGAGGATTGTTGGCTAGCCTTGCCCCGGAGGGCTGTTTACTGGACTGAGTCTGATTGGAGTTGGACAACCATAGGGGCGAGTAAGCTCTTGCTCCAACTTCCCCTCTCCCCCCTTTTTGCCTCACTTTTAGTGGCTTGGTATTGGTTTCTGCATTAATTTATCCCAGCTCTGAATAGCGGCGCTATTGTTTGGGGGGAGGATATGAAGCACTTGTGGGAGAAAAACTCTGGTGGTGCACAGTCCTAAGACACTCACAGATCCACACAGTGAACTGCCCCACACCAAGGTGAAGGCTTCCCTCAGTAAAAGCATGATGGCTGGTGGTCACTTGGGGCAGAGGTGTCTGAGAGAACAGCTAATCTCTTTGTTCGGTCCGGGACATGAGAGCCATCATTATCACAGCCCATGGATGTCCTCTCTCAGCCTGGTGCAGCAGGAGTGGCAGGTCTAATAGAGCTAGGAGATAGTTGGAGCCTGTAGATGTCAATAGTGATAGTGGGGGCCTGCAGTCAATCGAGATTAATGCCACTCTGCATCACGTCTGTTGCAAACAGCGGTTTAGAGGAGACTGCTACTATGGCAGACTGTAATATAACTGCACCGACAATGATTCATCTTGAAAGCAGCCTCCTGACCCTCCAGTTTGTCAAACCTAAATATCCTATTTTTTGTAAAAACTTGCAACCGGATTTATCGGAGGTAATCATGAGCACATCCTGCATTATGTCCAAAGGTCACTAGGAGATGGGTTATGGACAAAACATTGTTAGGTCAGGAATCTCATGTTCGTAGCTTGTCCACAGAGATCAAATATTTTTTCCCGATTAATGCTCATACAGCAGAAGGCTCAATAGTCTGGGAAGCATTTAAGGCCTCAATTCGGGGGTCCTTGATTTCCGTCTAAGCCTTCGAAAAGGAGGGTGGCGATGGATAAGCAGGATCATTTGCAGAGAGCGGCCAACGAGGCCTACCACAAAGCTTTAGCTGAGCAGTCACCCGGTTCCCAACGCATATGTCAGGAAAAGCGAGAAGCCCTGAAAGAGTTCTTTTAGAGAAAGGAAA
Source organism: Calotriton arnoldi (assembly GCA_963921515.1). Lineage (NCBI taxonomy): Eukaryota > Metazoa > Chordata > Amphibia > Caudata > Salamandridae > Calotriton > Calotriton arnoldi. The sequence continues at coordinate 348,901 of CAWUFW010004614.1, read as the reverse complement.
TTCTCAATAGTTAGGTGAGTAACTGCCGAGTGTATGAAGAGGGGGAAAAATGGGTTGTTTCCTGGCCTGGATGGCTAAGGAAAAAATGCACCAAAATGTAATCACCGGTATAAAGATCCTGGTACGGGAGAAATAGAAAGGGACAAGGCGGAAGATCAGGTGAATATTTTTAAATTTCTACAACTCACTCTAACGGGGTGAGGCTGGGTCATGGGACTCGGCCGCGGCTGATAGGTTTTTACAGGCAGTGCACCATCCAGAGTTGTGTAGCGAGGCTGCGGCCCTCTTAATATGTCAGATTTCCCCCATAAAGGTAAAATGAGTCATTATAAAGCTACCCGGGTCTAAAGCCACAGGGGAAGATGGTATCGGGGCAGAGTTTTATAAATGCTTTTGCACTTTATTAGAGGTCCCCCTCTCTGATTTGTTCAATTCCATCCTGGCCCTGGGTCCTGTTCTGTCTTCTTTCAAGAAAAGTGTTTTAGTGACTTTTGTAAAAAAAGGGAAAGATGAGTTTGCGACATCCTGATATATCCCAGTAACACTTTTAAACACAGATTGCAAGATTTTCACAAAACATTTGACTAATTGTATTAGTGTTGTGATGAAGTTGCTGATCCACCCCGACCAATGTGGTTTCATTAAAGGCCGCAGCCTGAGGACCAATACCTATTACCTGGTTGAGTTCACCGATAATATTCCCACGGCGGTAGTATTGTTGGCTGCGGAAAAGGCTTTTGACCTTGTAAGCTGGCACTTCCTGTTTAAAATTTTAGAGAAATTAAATTTCCGTCCCAGCTCACAGGGTAGATAGCCAGACTGTATGAGAACACTTTGGTTCAAATTGTAATAAATAATTCAAGCGTGGGGACAGTTTTCCCAGCAGAGGGACTTGCCGGGGTTGCCCTTATCCCCTACCCTACTTGTCCTATTCATCAAACCACTGGCCCAATACATTCGCCTACATGCTGGTATTCTTCCACATTTTCTGAGTGCCACAAAAATAAAATTATACACGGATGATGTTGCTCTGTATTTACTCCCTGAAAGGGAGAATATTGAGACAGCTCTTCAAGCGGTCCGGTGCTACACTAAGTTGGGGGGTTATAAAATCAATGAATCTAAGACCGAATCCTTATTGTTTAATACCCCCATTTAGGTGTTACCATCAGATGTTAGGCAGAATTATAGTTTTCATCCTAAAAAATACTTAGGGAAATTCTTTTTCGATTCGGTCTTGGATAGTTATTGTTCAAATTTCACCCTACTACTATCTAAAGTCCATTCTCTTTTCACTCTTTGGAAATCTCTCCCTATCTCCGTGATCGGCCGGATATTATTAATAAAGATGTCAATTTTACCCTTAATATTATTTCCTTTAATGAATGTCCCTTGCAAGTTAAAAGCAGACTTTTTTCGGAGGTTGGAGTGTAAATTCTCATCTTTTCTTTGGGGTAACATATTCCCTAGAGTTAGTCTAAGAATTCTCCAACTACCTAAGTCAGAGGGCGGCCTGGCACTCCCCTGCCCTAGGACATATTATTATGCTTCCATCGCAGTACAGCTGTGCCGCTTCACTATGCAGGGGTCACATTTTGGCAATTAGTTAACTGTTTATATGCTTGACCGGTGTAGTATAGCCATTTTGCCAAGAGAGCCATTCATGAACCCAAAATGCAGAAGAAAGTGAGGTATAAGACTCTGCTTGAGATTAGCGTTGTGAAGCGTCAATTTTATTGCAAATTTAAAATATCTATGATTCATGCAGAAACTCCCTTGGTATGCTACTCCCATCTCTCCCCCTCCCTTTCGCCCATGGCTATTAAGAAGTGGAAAAAGATCAGCTTGTTTAAGATCGGAGACTTTTCAAGTCAGAACACAGTGAAATCAATGGCTGAGATTTGCTCCCATGACTCTACTTACAAAGTGTCTCTCCAGTTTTCTTTTAGACAAATGGTCTTAGTTCTTAATAGTTTGTCTCTACCCGAGGTTCACTGTTCTGCCAGCTGGTTGGGAAATTTTTTCGGTAGGAAAAGGTGAACGACTCTGAGTTTCTGGTACAAGGAACTTGAGCTAGACAGCTCTACTGCTACCATCAATATTTGGGCAACATGGAGGGAAGTGGCAGAGATAAAGATCAATGGGGACATATGGACGAAGTATTTTGAGTTTAGCTTCTCACTGATGAGGGGGGCACATTTTCATATGGTGATGTTCTTTAATGCCTGGATACTTTATTATACCCCAGAGAGGCTCAATATAATGTTTCACACTTCTGCTAGAACTTGCCCTAGGTGCGAGGACATAGGAGATTGGAGACATATGTTCTTGTCATGTGTGGCCGCCTCAGAGTTTTGGTCTCAGATCTTCCACTATATTTAAATAAAGGAGGGACGTGAGGTCAAACCTTACCAGCACTGTTTTGTTGAGCCTCACAAACCTCTCCCAGTTCGGGAAGCAATGTGCTCAATTTATCTATATTTTAACCTTAGTGGCGCGTTCCATTATTACTAGCCATTAGAAGTCCCCTGAGAAGCCCACATTTGAGGAATGGTTAAGCAAGATGAGGAGAACTTACATCAGGGAATATTGGCACCATGCCCGCATGAATAATATACCACATCATAAAAAGATATGAGGTTATTTTGTGGGGAAGAGGCGGTAGAGCAGAATTCAATAAAGTTTTCATTTTAGAACTTTAGCCATCAAGTTTAGAAGTTAAGTTGATTCAGTACAAAATTTGCATCATCAATTTAATCGTGTTTTCTATTTCTCTGAATGGAAGGGAGAGAGTTTCTCAATCTACCTCTTGCACTGTCACTTTATATTACTATTTTTTTTTTCTTCAAAATTTGGCCTCTTCTGCACTGAAGCCCTACGGCTATTCCATAGCTAAAGGTACTGTATTTGCACTGTCACTTTATTATATTGTCTATCCCCGGATCCGTTTGTGGTTTTGAATAGTCAAGAAGGGGAGGAAATGAACTCAGTATCATATCACTATTTATTTTATTTCATGTTGGATATATCTTCGTACTGTATTGTGTTGTCACTGTCACTTTATCCACTGCTGGGAATTGTATGTGATAATATAGATAATGTTCAGAAGTCATTTCAAATAAGTGCAAAGATTGATTTTTCTTTTTTGTGATCTGTAGAAGGTGGAATCAGTGGAGAAGGGGTAACTGTTTGTACTGTTTCCCAAGCAATACATAAATAAAAAAAAGTAACTTTTTTTAAAACGAATTTATTCATGAGTTTTTTATTCAGGAAGTGTGTGCTCTTTTGATATCTTAATCTGTCTTAAATATAGAGTGCTACATTTAACACTCATACAAATGTTCATTTGGTTTGCTTTGCCCTTATGATGACGTTGGATTTACCGGTTTTTATTCCCAAAGTAAAAACATGAGTGCACATAGGCTTTCATGAACATGCAAGAAAAATATTAGTCCCTTATGAAAAGCATCTAGATTGCCATATTTTGCTGTGTAAGCCTTTAAGTTCACCACTACAATGTAAACTTTACCTTCTGAATCCTTCTTAAAGCACTCTTCTTGGGGTTTCAGCTTACCTCTGCCAATGCAGTTGTTCAGCAAAGTGGTCTTATCCCCTGTTTCCTTACCAGCTTGACTTACTTGAGCCCAAGATGTTGTACCATTATATGATTTTTTTGCAGAACAGCTGAGAAAAATGCAACAAATTACCCAATGAATACCAAACACTTCCTTTAACAAAAGGCCAGACCTAATGGTTTTGGCAATGTTTGGTTTACAGAATGCATGAACAGCGATGAAATCAAGTGACTATCAACAGAACAGAGTCTAAAAGTATAGGTGAATCCATATTTTAGTTACATACATACTCCATGGCATGCTGATTGAAAAATTATGATATGCAACCCCACGCCCCATTTATAAATACCCATAAAAAATGTTCAAACAGTCAGAAATACCTGCAGGCTTGGCCATACACCAATACATAGGAATGTAATTCCATTCAGAATACAAGTGTCAGAAACTCCTCACTAAACTCCTGTGTTTTAAACTGGATTGTCTGATACCACTGGATTTTTCTTTATTATTCTTAGAAAATGTAAAACAAATACTGATAGGAACATAATTCAGCTCAATGAAATTACATACTGAAAAACCACACACCTAAAAGATTGAAAGAGAAAAGCATACAACTCATGACCAATCCCCCAGGCCCGGTACCACTGATAAAAGTGCAAACGGTTCACCTATCCTCATTTTAGCCCCTTAAATTAATGTTTTATTTTCCAGGTATGGAAGATCCTGTCTTATTACAACACCTAACTAAAACATTGCTATACCATTTTATATAAATGTTTAGGCATTCACTAAAAAAAACAAAAGTTAAAGTAATGTTATACTTAAGTGACAATGTCAGTTATAACATAACTTATAAACCCTGAAAAAACACTGAAATTCACCAGTTGTAGGTCAGCCAGCTAACTAGAACTTGCGCTGCTTATGACTTCATATATTATATCACTCGTGACATGTTCAATGACATCATTGATGGCACCACTGATGATATCTCAAATTTCTTCAGTGATGGTATCACTAATGACATCACTGATGACATCATCCAGTAAATATGACAGTTTGTTTTACGCTGTACATCTTTTCTATAGCTTCTGTACTGCTAATGGGTGTAACGTTTTGGAACATACTAGGCCTCATAATGGGTCTTGGGTGTCTGAAAGGAGTGAGCTCTTTATGAATAGTTATGCATAGGGTGAAGACTGTGCATAGCAGTGACTTGCTGACCCATGTTTGCTTGATTGCCCTCAACAGTTTGGCTATCCAGAAATGGTTTGCCACAGGCAAAGGTTATTTATAATAAGTGCCTGGTGTTCTAAGAGAGCTTGAGTGTCTGGAGGGAGTGGGATCTGCATGAGATGTTGTGCATAGGAGCAAAGACCGTGAGCACCAGGTAGCTGCCCACTCAGGTGTGCTTGATTGCCCACAAGAGGTCGGCTATCCACGAAGAGTTACGTATAAAGTGTGAAGGCTGTGCATAGTGAGAGTTTGGCCTCCTAATGGACCTTGGGTGTCTGAAAGGAGTGGTGCTGACATGTTGAGAATGGCTTATAACATTAAAATAATGCTTAGAATCACACTGTGACTTCTTGTGTTTGTGAGTTAATCACCCATTATATATTATTGAACAATGTGTAATGTCCCATTTTTTTCACCGAACATTTGTACTGAAATTTCTGCATTTACAAAAACAGCATTGTATATTCCATTTCTTTAAAACACTACATGACTACTGTATGATGTCATCTTGTTCACAGACTAACAGCTAACTAATTTATTAAGAAGAGAAGCTTTACTTTTTCTCTTAACATTTTTAGGACAATCAGCTGATTTAATATACAACCTGTCTGAAACTTATTTGTGCAACTCTTACTATATCTGTTAGTGTTTACCTTGTTTTTCCAAAGTTTTGGTTGTATTAAAACCTTTTCTGCTAGCTATACTGTGCAGTATTTAACTCAGTAAATAACACTTGTCTTCAGGTCAACACTATTACTGATTAGTACATGCACACATGTTCAAGTAATTTAGTAATAAAGTACATGATTGTATGCCATTTAGGACTTTATTATCTGAAATGTTGTATGTTGTAGTGGTTTATAGAGGGATTTGAACAGCTATAGGTTAGATGGTGTCATCAGTGATCTCATCAATAATTGTCATTTGAGATGTCATCAGTGATGTCATATATTATGTCATTGAACAGGTCATGAGTGATGTAATATGTGAGGTCATAAACAGTGCATGGTCGAGGCACAATATATAGTTAGCTTGCTGAACTATAACTGGTGAATTTCAGTGGTTTTTGAGGTTTAAAACGTTACGTTATCACTGACATTGTCAACTTACTTTAACCTTTGTTTTTTCAGTAAATTTCTAGCTTTTTTTTAACATAAGTTAAGGTCCTTTTTCTATACCTAACTATAACATCACTTTAATCTTTGTTTTTTCAGTGAATTTCAGAGTTTTTTTTAACATAAAGTAAGATCTTATTACAATACTTAACTATAACGTCACTTTAACCTTTGTTTTTTCAGTTATTTACTAGAGTTTTTGTAATGTAAATTATGTTTTTTTATACACCTTACTGTAACTTCATTTTGCCCTTGTTTTTTCATTTAATTTTTGTTTTTTTCTAACATAAAGTTGCTATTACCATACCAACCTATAATGTCACTTTAACCTTTGATTTATTTGTGAATTTCAAGGCGTGTTTTAAAAGTAAGATCTTACTAGCACAGTTCAATATAATGTCACTCTTATGTTTAGTGTTTCCAGATTCTCTTTACTAGTGTCTTGTAATTTCACAACTTAATGGTGGATATAAATTTTTTGGGGTTTGACCTCCTATAGGTACCACGGTCCCATATGGGTTTACTTTCTGTTGCGTGTCTCGCAGGAGTTGTGTTCCATATAAAGGGTTTATTTTATTAAATTTGAGCCTATAGGTTTCCTGCTGGACAAATTAAAGTGAATGCAATGATGTGCTTTGTGAAATGTCTGTTTTTTAGAAGTCGAGGTAATGCAGTACCTGAAAAAGTTACAGCGGTATTTATGACCCACAATGAAACACCATTTCATTGGCTAATGTCAGTAGGATGATACGTGGTCCGGAAGAGCACATCCTGTTTCTGATATTATGGAGTGGCACTGTAGAAGGTTTACACCCTGTGCAGTGTATGTTTTCTTTTTTTGCTTTTCCAAAACGTTTTTGGGAATTGAACAAAAAAAGCATTGCCTGGAGAGGAAAGAGAACAAGCATTGCATAAGAAGGAGGAGCAGGGCACAGAACCACAGGCCACACATGAGTTCCTTGTGTGGAAATTTGTTACCATTTTTTGTTCAACCCAAAAAAGTTGAATAAAAACAAAAAAGTTAAGAACAGTAAAAAGAAAGGCTCCTTTAGGGGCCACATTTTCTTGTTCAAAAATATAAAAACACTTATGTTGTTAGTCATATTTGTCTATTAATGCTAGTATATCTTTACGGTCTTTTATAGAAGGCCATTGATAACAGTAAAAGACAACTCTACTGTTTTAGGTGTAAGCAAAAGGCAAACACTTGTAACAGTAGATTTGCACTTTCATAACAATAGCACACTACAGAAAACTATAACTGTATAAGATCAGTCTGCTGTATGATGACAGAATGTACTTGTGCATCTTTGTAATATTCTATAATAGGAAATACTGGACATAAAAGGCCCACTGTAGAGAAAGTTGCTGAAGTGAAAAATGAGTGCTTAAAACAAGGAAATGCTCCCTAAATGGCTGATATGAGCTACTCTAATTGCATAAAAAATTATTAGAACAGTTTGCTAAGTAAGTGTGACATGTTGTAATAGACAACAAAAGTGACTTCAGGACTTATGTACATGTTTTATAGCCCATTTCACCTCTGAGACTTGACTAGCTTTCCTAAGTTTTGCTCTGTGTATGTGCGGTAGTTACTAGCAGTCATATACATACAGAAAAGCTTAGGTATTTGGAAGGAGTGGGCTCTCCATGAGAATCTGTGCATAGGGCAAAACCTGAACACACCAGGGACTTGGCCACCCAGGTTGGTTGGTTACCCACAAAGGGGTGGTTATCCACAAACAGTTCAGTACAGAGCGAAGGCTGCGTGTAGTAAGGGCTTGGCCACCTAATGGAGCTTGGGTGTCTAGAGAGAGTGGGCTCTCTGTGAAGTTTTGTGCACAGGGCAAAGGCTGTGTGTTGTAGGGTCTATGCCACCGAAGGGGATTTGGGAGTGTAGAGGTAGTGAGCTCTCCATGATGAGTTATGCAGAAGGTGGAGACTGTGCACAGCAGTGACTAGGACACCCATGAGTGGTTCATAGCCCACAAGAGATAAACAATTCACATAGCGTTTGATACATGGCAAAGGCTATGCGTAATAGAAGCTTCACCAGCTAATGGGGCTTGTGTTTCTGGGGGAAGTGGGCTCTCTGTGAAGAGCTGGGCACAGAAAAAAACATGCATATTAGGGAGTAGCCCACCCATGAGTGATTAGTTACCCACAAGAGGTTGCTTATCCACAAAGAATTTGGTGCAGGGTGAAGACTGTGCATAGTACGGGTTTGGCCTTCTAATTGGGCTTCGGTGTCAAGAGAGAGTGGGCTCTCCATGAAGAGTTTGTTATATTCCATATAGGTACCCCAATATAGGCTCAGGTAACATCCTAACCCTTCACCTATATTATTCCCTGCATTACACACATAACGGTTCTTAGGGACTGACCTTTTACCCAGATACGACACTCCACACAGAACGCAGGATTTTCCCTGGAAAAAGCCTCATACATTATGCATGAGGATTCTTGGAAACTCAGCAGGACTGCCGTTTCCTGTATAATAACTATGTATAAAGTTCATTCCTGACGTCATCCTAAGTCTGACAAGTGGCACCGCAAGGTAGAACCCCCGAGGAGACCTTTGGGTATATAAACATCACATCTTGCTGAGACAAGGAGAGGAGATCAGGATTTCCCTGCCGACACACTGACACGAGACGCTGAGGTTCCTGCATGCAGATACTCCAGCTCACAGTGGTCTAACATCACTTGCGGAGTGTACAGCTCAAGACCAAGACGGGGTCCCACAGTCTCTGACTTCAGGTAATGGGGTTGACTTTATCCTAGAGGAATTCTTGGCTTAACACCTACTTACATGCTAGGTACACTTAGGTACATCTAGTTAGAATTGCTTCGTAGGAGTACGCATTTTATTGTCATGTATTTTATATACTTGCCTGTATTCATGGGTATAGCAAAATGGTAGAAATCTACCATCCTTTTACTTCCTTAGTGCTTCTAATCATTTATATCTGTTTCTGTCTAGTGGTTGTTTCAGCACACCTATTTTACACTAGAATAACGACTGTTCAATAAATGCTTATTGAAAAACGTCCATACCGTTTATTCTGTGTATCTCTCTGAGACTAAGTGAGCACGAGTGACTGAGCGAAAAGTAGTACACTGTTTCCACAATCCTGAGGGATCAGGGTTGTCATGTTCGATAGTTGCCAAGAAGTATTCTCTCCTTGGTAAGAAAAGTTTCTAGTGGCACTGTGAGCTAGCTGGTACACAGGCCAACATACCCGGTGGGGGTGTCTAGAATCAGTCTAACACCAATCCTACAGTGTGTGTTGTCCAAACGCGCAGATCCTATATAGGTTCTATAGGAACTACACGACAAGTTGTGCACATCGCAAAGACTGTGCAGAGCAAGTACTTGCCCACCTGTGTATGGATGGTTGCTCACAAGAGGCCAGTTACCTGCGAAGTGTTCAAGGTGAAGGCTGAGCATAGTAGAGGCTGGTCATCTAAGGCTTGGTGGTCTAGATGGAGTGTGCTCTCTGTGAGGGGTTGTGAACAGGGCTTAGACCATGAACAGCAGGAACGTACCCACCGGTGTGTGGATGGTTCCCCATGAGAGGTTAGTAACTCATAAAGGGAGCAGTACAGAGTAAAGGCTGTGCGTGGTAGGGGACTTAAGTGTCTAGAAGGAGTGTACTCTTTGTAACGGGTGCATACACAATGAAGACTGTCCGCAGCAGTTACTAGGCCACCTGTGTGTTGTTCATAGCCCACAAAAGGTAGACTAAGAGCAAAAACTGAGTGTAGTAGTTGGCTACACCACCTAATGTGGCTTGTCTGCCTGGAGGGAGCGGGCTCTCTGTGAAGGGTTATGTACAGGGTGGAAACCAAGCACATCAGATACTAGCCCACATGTATGAGGTTCGTTCCCCACAAAAAGTCGGCTATCCACAAAAGGTTTAGTACAGGATGAAGACTGTGTACAGCAGGGGCTTGGCCACCTGTCTCTAATTGATTGGTGATGGCTGTGCATAGTAGCGGCATGGCCACCTAAGTAAGCTAGAGTGTCTGGAAGGAGTGTTCTTTTTGTGAAGAATTGTGTACAGGGTGAAAGGTGTGCATAGACAGGGCTTGGCGACCCATGTCTGACTGATTGCCCACAAGAGGATGGCTACCATTGAAGGGCTTGTTACAGGGCGGGGCCAAGGCTGGCTGTAGTAAGGACTTGGCCACCTAGAGGTGCTTAGGTACCTAAAGGGAGTAGGTGCTGTGTCCCTTGTGCCCACAGGAGTGTGTGTTATTTAAAAAACAAATTCACAGGTCCCACATTACTCCCATGAGACCTAGCATGGACCCCAGTGTGATCTCATGGGAATCCTGCGGGACCTCACAGGGCCCATGCTAGGTCCCATTGAATTACCAGGGGACACACCGGCTGACATTTTTGAAATGTTTGAAGTTTAGTTTTCCAAAAACAGTTGAAAGGATTTACACCAAATCACAAAAAGCACACTTTCTGAGTAAAGATCTAGCTTTCGCCCAAATTTGATGTAGTTAAGTTCAACCATTTTTAAAATTTCAATGGGAAATTGCATGGGAAAAAGTGTTTTGAAGCTCCTCTTTTTCCAGGCCCCTGCTTAAAAGATTACAGTGAAACTTTTCAGGGAGGAGCTGAGGTATACATTCTTTGTTTAAGTTTTGTGAATATTTGTTAAATGGGGCCAAAGTTATTAGCAACACAAACAAGCATTGGCATAGCAAATAGGTCTCACCTTTGGGACCTTATAAGTGTTTAAACAGAGCTATTGCCTTGCACGAGTGCTCATTGGAAACAGTGCAGAAAAGGCACGAGTTTCCCAAAAAGTCCGGAGTGATTCCAAGAGGTCACTCCAAAGCAGCGCTTGCGCGCTGCGTAGGCGAGACCTAAAAAATGTGAATGCTATCTGTGATTCGCCATAGCGGAGGAGCTGCAGCAGATTTAATGGTCGTTACTTAATACAGAATAAAGCTGCTTTAACAGTCCAGTTTCCTAAGTTACGGTCCTTCAAAAAATTAGCCAGAGTGGGCACGTTCTTATCGCCAGAATGTCTGCCCACCTGCATGGAGCCACTGCACCCCACTTGCCATTTTAAACCCTTTTCACCCTCCCCATCCTCTAAGGGAGGAGCGCAGATAGATGGCACTGATTACACAAGGGCAGGGTAGGGGAACAGATCGCAGTTAAAAACACATGAATTTCACACAGGCAAGGCTGAGGACATTTAACAGAAGGGCATAGATGCACTGCACACAGGCAGGGCTGAGACACACTTCATATAGACAAGGCAGAAGTGCACTTCCCACATACATAGGGCACAGGTGCATTTCAAACAGAAAGGGCAGAGGTGCAATTGAGTATTGAGTATACACTTATAAAGCGCATGGCTACCAAAGGCCTCCCAGCGCTAGAGACAGAGCCAACAACCAAAGAGTGGCAAAGACGATCAAGGAAACAACAGAGTCTTCAAAAGTTTGCGGAAGGAGAGATGGTTAGCCTCCAACCGGATATAGTCAGGTAACTGATTCCAACATTTTGCCGCAATGAAGGAGAACAGACGTCCACCACTCCGTGCTCGGTATATTCTAGGAACGGTAGCTAGGAGTTTTTTCCCGGAGCGCAATGCTCGTAACGGGAGGTATGGGGGAATAATGGATTGCAAAATTGGTGGAGCCCTAGCTGACAGTGACTTATGGGCAATGCACAGAGCCTTAAACTGGATCCTTTCAGCTACCGGCAGCCAATGCAGAGCACGAATGTGTGGCTTAGCAGACTCCCGCTTATGAGCCTGCATAAGAAGTCGGGCCGCACAGTTTTGAACCGTTTGGAGTTTTTTAATAGTAGAGCAGGGAGCTCCAAGGTAAAGCACATTGGCATAATCAAGCCTTGAAAGAATCAGGGCTTGTATCAATAGCTTCCTTGCAGTAAAAGGTAAAAAGGGCAGAACTTTCCTAATCATTTTTAAAAGACCATAACAGGTGCCTGCCACCCTGCGCGCCTGTTCACTAAAGTTCAGGTTGCGATCCAACCAAACCCCAAGACTTTTTATTTGCTCTTTGGGGGTGGGCATCACACCTAAACATTTAGGCCAAAGTACGCTGGTGTCAAGATTAGTAGTCCTACCCAGAAACATTAACTCCGTTTTGGCTGCATTCAGTTTTAGGAAAGAGCCATCCATCCACGCGGAAATCCTTTCTAAGCAATTGGCCAGATTAATCTTAGAATTATCCAAGAGATTGAGGGACACTATCAGCTGTGTGTCATCAGCATACGAGATGATCCTAACCCCAAAGGGCTTGACCACCTCGGCCAGAGGACGGAGATAAACATTAAATAGTATGGGGCTCAGGGAGGAGCCCTGAGGCACCCCACATCGCAGAGGCATACTTTCTGAAATAGAATTATTCTCAAAGACCTGGAAAAATCTATCGGCCAGGAAAGACTCAATCCACTTAAGTAGAGAACCAGAGACCCCACTCTCTCTGAGTCTGATAATCAGTAGTTGGTGATTGACCATATCAAAGGCCGCGCTGAGGTCAAGTAATACAATAGCTGCAGACCCACCACTATCCAAAATTTTCCTGGACTCTTCGACCACTGCCAATAGGGCCGTCTCCGTGCCTTGTTGGGGCCTAAAGCCTGTTTGAGAGGGGTGAAGACAATCATTCTCCTCCAAAAAAGCGGAGAGAATGGAAGTAACATATTTTTCACAGATCTTAGCAATCCCTGGCAGAAGCGAAATCGGTCGGTAATTGGCAAAGGCTTCGGGGTCCAGGCTGGGTTTCTTCAGAAGAGCTCTGACCATGGCCCGTTTCCATGAACACGGGACGATCCCAGAGGTAAGTGATGTGTTAATGAGGTCCAAAATAACTGGGGCGACAGAGTCAAAGACCTGACTAAGAATATTAGGGGGTACAACGTCACTTGGAGAGCCAGATTTCAGACGGTCTAGGTAGATTTTAAAAGAGTTCATATCCAAGGGAGGGATTGTCTCAATGAGAGGTCCCGGAGGTTTAGCATCACCAGAGGGGATATTTATACAAGGTAAAAGAGGGGGAAAAGTCGAATAAATGTCTTCAATTTTCTTATAAAAATACTGAGCCAAATCATTACAGTGTCCTAATGTGTCTTCAAACAAAGAGGGGGGCACCGGGGGCTTGAGGAGAGATTTGGCAATTCAAAAAATTTCTCGGGGGGAATTGGAGGCTGCGATAATCTTCTTTCCATAGAATTCAGATTGGGCAATTCTAATTTCAGCCTTATAAGCTTTAATGGCTTCTCTATATTTAGTCTTCTCAACAATAGAGAAGTCCTTTCTCCAGCTTCTCTCCAGGCGCTTACATACTTGTTTCAGTTCTCTAAGTTTAGGAGAATACCAAGCTGCACAATGACCGGCTATTTTACTAGATATCCATTTTTTTGGGGCAAGCGTATCTAATGAAAGTTCCAACCATTGATTAACTTCATTATTAGCCGCTTCCGGGTCACTACTTAGGTTGGGTCTGGAGTTATTCAAAGTACATGCCCAGGAGTCAATAGAAAGTTTAGACCAATTCCGACACCACGTTTTTACCCTTTCACGTGGGTGGCCACTATCCTGTTTAGTCCACACAAAGGGAACCATAAAGTGATCTGACCACGGCAGGGAGATATGCTCCTCCACAACCAGACTATCAATGTTGGAGAAGAGAGGGTCAAGAAGATGGCCTTTTTGGTGGGTGGAGCCGGACACTAACAACTTCAGTGCCAGGGCGCCCAAATTATCAATTACAGCCTCAGCATCCGGGGAAGATGCCACATCAAAATGAATATTAAAATCCCCCAAAACGGAAAAGTTAGAGAAGGAGCTGACCGATGTGGCTAACACATCCGAGAGTTCCCTACTGAAATGGCCAATAGGTCCAGGTGGCCGATAAATAAGGGCACCAGAAAAGGTGCATATAGAGGAGAAGCCAAGTGCAAAGAAGCAGCTTTCACAGTCAGGGATCATACTTGGAGAGATCCGACAGTTGTACTTATCTTTATAGATAATGGCCAGACCACCCCCTCTGCCTAACTCCCGGTCCTGTCCTGTATCAAATACCCAGAGGGCAGGGCTTGAACTATTGCTGGGTCTGAAGTGCTTGAGAGCCATGTCTCTGTCAGAAACAGGGCATCGCAATCTCGCTCCTCAAGCAGTAAGCGAAGTTCAGTGCTATGCCTTGGTAAGGAGCGGCAGTTCAGAAGGGCCATTTTAAAAGTCACTTGGGAGGACAAAATTTCATCGGCCACAGCCGAAATCAGTGGAACCATTTCAAAGGGGCAGTGGGGACATTTCGCATTAATATCAGAGGGTATCATTATGTGAACACATTTATGAGGGAGAGTCTCTCTAAGATAGTGTAGCTGATCAGACGTAAATAACAGTCTGTTTCTTGTTGTGAAATCAGGGATCCCAGCCCCAGGGCCCGGTCGGGCGCGGACGGGCACAGACGGGCTTGCCTTAGGCGCGCCTTCGGCGCGCCAGCGGCGCGGCCGCGTCATCCGCCCCTTATACGTGGTAATGAGCGTAAGGGCCCTCGCAGCTAGACTGCTAACCCCCGTTTAAATAAGCCCGTTCAGAGTCCCCCCGGAGCATTAACACAGCTCCTTCACGTTACACAGTGCAAATAGTGCAAATAGGCAGGGCAGGGCAGAGATGCACTTCATAGAGGCAGAGCAGAGGCACATTTCATACAGGCAGGGCAGAGGGGCATTTCACACAAGCATGGCGTATGTGTGTGTCAAACAAGCAGGACAGTTGTATAATTCAGAAAGGCAGGTTAGAGGCACATTTTACCCGGGTGGCAAGTGGATACAAATTTTACACTAGTAGGGCAGAAGCCCATGTTACACATGCTCGGCAGAGTGACATTTTAAGCAGGTATGCTATGTTTCATGCAGGCATCATATGGCCACATTTTACACTAGCAGGGCAGAGGTACCTTACATCCTCGTGGGGGAGACACATATGTGGAGGGTTGAGGCAGTGGCCACTGAAATGTGCCCTGACAGGGAGCACTCCGGCAGAACAAGGTGCTACTTGCAGGAAACTAGAGTGAGAGAACAGAGGTAAAGTGTGTGGACAGTGGTCGAGTTTAGGGATAGCAGTAGAGCGTAGGGATAGTGGTCGAGTGCGGGATGGTGGGTGAGTGTAGGAACAGTGGCAGGTATGCGAACAGTAGTCATTGGTAGTTTGCAGGGACAGGGTATGGTATAATATAGTGACCAACGAGAAGTGGAGGACAGTTATAGAGCGTGCGGTGTGTGAGGAGGGGTAGAGGTAATTAAAGTGGTGCACTGCAAGGACAGTAAAGTGTATGTGTGTGTAACAGGCAGCAAGGACAGACAGAACACTGTCAAGAGACCAGACAAGGTGGTAGGATCAAAACATACTGTCTAGCCCGTCTATAGCTAGAAGCGTGCCTATGCGAGTGTTCTGCCAGACTGCAGAGAACACATTGCGTACGTGCATGCCCCAGAGCAGTCAGTCAGTTCGCAGTGGAGTTGGGAACTTCTGGCAGTGCCACAACAGCCCACCACTTCAGAGCAAAACCTTATATTTACAGCACAGCAACTTGATAAATAAGGATTGCTAATGGCTCAGTATCAATCAATCAATCAATCAATCAATCAATCAAGCATTTGTATAGCGCGCTACTCACCCGGAGGGTCTCAAGGCGCTTGGGGGGGGGGGGGTCCGCTACTGTTCGAACAGCCAGGTCGTGAGTTGCTTCCTGAAGGAGAGGTGGTCTTGGGTAAGGCGGAGGTGGATGGGTAGGGAGTTCCACGTCTTGGCAGCCAGGTAGGAGAAGGATCTTCCTCCCGTTGTGGCTCTTCGGATGCGGGGGACGGCGGCGAGGGCGTGGTTGGTCGATCGTAGCTGGCGGGTGGGAGTGTAGAAGGTCAGACGGTCGTTGAGGTATCTGGGGCCTTGGTTGTGGAGAGCTTTGTGTGCGTGGGTGAGGAGTCGGAACGTGATTCTCTTGCTGACGGGGAGCCAGTGCAGGTCTCTCAGGTGTCCGGCGATGTGGCTGTGTCGGGGGATGTCCACGATGAGTCGAGCTGAGGCGTTCTGGATGCGTTGGAGTCTTTTTTGAAGTTTGGCTGTGGTTCCGGCGTAGAGGAGTTGCCGTAGACCAGTCGGCTGGTGACGAGGGCCTGGGTGACCGTCTTCCTGGTTTCGGTGGGGATCCACCGGAAGATCTTGCGCAGCATGCGTAGGATGTTGAAGCAAGACGAGGAGACGGCGTTGACTTGTCGGGTCATTGAGAGGGAGGAGTCCAGGATGAAGCCCAGGTTGCGTGCGTGGTCCGTTGGTTTGGGTGCGTTGCCCAGGGCAGGGGGCCACCAGGAGTCGTCCCAGGTGGAGGGTGATGATCCTAGGATGAGGACTTCCATCTTATCTGAGTTCAGTTTCAGGCGGCTGTTCCTCATCCACTCGGCTACGTCCTTCATCCCTTCATGTAGGTTGGTTCTGGCGGTTGTGGGGTCGTTGGTGAGGGAGAGGATCAGCTGGGTGTCGTCGGCGTAGGAGATGATGTTGAGGTTGTGTTGGCATGCGATGGCTGTGAGGGGGCTCATGTAGACGTTGAAGAGGGTGGGGCTGAGTGATGATCCTTGTGGTACGCCGCAGATGACTTCGGTGGCCTCGGAACTGAACGGGGAGGCGGACTCTCTGGGTTCTTCCGGCGAGGAAGGAGATGATCCACTCCAGTGCCTTCTCTTGGATTCCGACGTTGTTCAGGCGTTGCACTAGGGTGCGGTGGCAGACTGTGTCGAACGCTGCGGAGAGGTCCAGGAGGATGAGGGCCGCTGTTTCCCCGTTGTCGAGCAGGGCTCGGATGTCGTCGGTGGCTGCGATGAGGGCGGTCTCGGTGCTGTGGTTGGCCCGGAAGCCGGACTGCGAGTGGTCGAGGGATCCATTTGTCTCGAGGAAGGCGGCCAGTTGTCTGTTGACGGTCTTCTCGATGACTTTGGCAGGAAAAGGAAGGAGCGAGATGGGGCGGTAGTTTTTGAGGTCGGTGGGATCCGCTGACGGTTTCTTCAGTAGGGCGCTGAGTTCGGCGTGCTTCCAGCTCTCTGGGAAGGTGGCGGTGTCGAGGAGGTGTTGATGATGTCCCGGAGGTGGGGTGCGATGACGGCGTCGGCCTTGTTGAAGACGTGGTGAGGGCAGGGGTCGGTTGGTGATCCGGAGTGGATGGAGTTCATCGTGCGGATAGTGTCTTCGGTGTTGATTGGGGTCCAGGCTCGGAGGGTGGAGGTGGGGGACGTTGGAACGGTCGTAGGGTACGTCGGCTGTGTGCTGAAACTGTTGTGTATGTCTGCGATCTTGCTGTGGAAGAACGAGGCGAGCGAGTTGCAGAGGTCTTGCGAGGGAGTGATGTCGTTGTTTCCGGCGCTGGGGTTTGAGAGGTCTTTGACGATGATGAAGAGTTCCTTGCTGTTGTGGGCGTTGTTGTCCAGTCGTTCCTTGAATGCGGTTTTCTTGGTGGTGTGGATCAGCTGGTGGTGTTTTCGGGTGGCGTGCTTGAGGGTGGTCATGTTGTCTGCAGTCGGGTCTCTGCGCCATGCTTCTCGAGGGCCCGGCAGTTCTTCTTGGATTTCTTGAGTTCGTCGGTGAACCAGGATGCTTTCTTGTTGCCGGGTCTGACTGGGGGTCTTCAATGGGGCGAGGTCGTCTGCGCAGTTGGTGATCCATCTTGTGAGGTTGCTGGCGGCTTGGTTGGGGTTCGTTGAGCTGGCGGGAGGGTTCTGGCTCAGGGATGTGGTGAGTTGGTCGGTGGTGATCTTGTTCCAGCTTCTGCGCGGAAACTGTTGCGGGTGGTGGTGCGTGGTGATCCTGCTGAAGCTGAAGTGGATGCAGCTGTGATCTGTCCAGTGGAGTCCGGTGGTGTGGCTGAAGGAGATGTCCTTGCTGGAGGAGAAGACGGGGTCAAGCGTGTGGCCGGCGTGGTGTGTGGGGGTGGTCACCAGTTGCTTGAGTCCGAGGTTGGCGAGGTTGTCCAGCAGGGTGGTGGTGATGCGATCGTTGTTGTTCTCTAGGTGGAAGTTGAGGTCCCCAAGGAGGATGTAGTCAGCCGAGGGGAGGGCGTGCGGGCTGATGAGGTCGGCGATGTCTTCGCTGAATTGTGTGTGTGGTCCTGGGGGTCTGTAGATGAGGGTGCCTCTGAGGGTGGTCTTGGGGTCGGTGTGTATCTGGAAGTGCAGGTGTTCGCCGGCTGTGAAGGTGTCGTCGGAGTTGGTCGTGATGCGGATGGTGTTCTTGTGGACGATGGCGATGCCTCCTCCGGTCTGGTTGGCGCGGTCCCTTCGGGTGATCTTGTATCCGTCCGGGATGGCGATGGCGATGTCGGGCGCTGAGGAGGTGTTCATCCATGTTTCCGTGAGGAAAACGACGTCTGGTGATGTGGAGTCGAGCAGGTTCCAAAGTTCCACGGCGTGTCTGTGGACGGAGCGGGTGTTGAGCAGGATGCACTTCAGGTGGTTGCTGCTGGTGCTCGGCTTGGCGGGTGCGGTGCAGGTCCGGAGGCAGGAGAACTTGCAGGATTGGCAGCCGAAGGGTCCGTGGGTGCGACCTGGGGTGGCACGGTGGCAGCCGGGGATACGGCCGGTGTTGAGTGCGTTGAGGGTGGCGGTGTCGTAAGTCCGGTGGGTGGGTTGGCTGCTGCGGGGGCCAGGGGTTTGGCGCTGGGCGCGGTCCAGGCACGGACGGGCGCAGACGGGCTTGCCTTAGGCGCGCCTTCGGCGCGCCAGCGCGCGGCCGCGCAGCGGCCGCCATTTATGGGGAGGTGGGAGGGAGGAGCAGTTGGGAGGCGGGAGGCAGGGTCAGCGAATGGGCAGACAGGGGGGCGGGGCCGCAGGGGACGCAGCGGCGGGAATGGCGAGAGGCAGCGGGGGCACAGAAGGGAAAATGGGGAGAGAAAAGCAGACACAAATACGGGCACAATGCAAATGGGGCAGCGAGGGGCACAGAAGGGAAAATGGGGAGAGAAAAGCAGACACAAATACGGGCACAATGCAAATGGGGCAGCGAGGGGCACAGAAGGGAAAATGGGGAGAGAAAAGCAGACACAAATACGGGCACAATGCAAATGGGGCAGCGAGGGGCACAGAAGGGAAAATGGGGAGAGAAAAGCAGACACAAATACGGGCACAATGCAAATGGGGCAGCGAGGGGTACAGAAGGAAAAATGGGGAGAGAAAAGCAGACACAAATACGGGCACAATGCAAATGGGGCAGCGAGGGGTACAGAAGGGAAAATGGGGAGAGAAAAGCAGACACAAATACGGGCACAATGCAAATGGGGCAGCGAGGGGCACAGAAGGGAAAATGGGGAGAGAAAAGCAGACACAAATACGGGCACAATGCAAATGGGGCAGCGAGGGGTACAGAAGGAAAAATGGGGAGAGAAAAGCAGACACAAATACGGGCACAATGCAAATGGGGCAGCGAGGGGTACAGAAGGGAAAATGGGGAGAGAAAAGCAGACACAAATACGTTAAATAATTAAGTAAATTAAAGAGGGGGTGTGGCCTGGCCGAGCGCCAAGATGACGGCTCGACTTAGGAGATCTGGAGCGGCCGTGCTCTTAATGCAGCCTAACTCTGTCTCATTGATGTGGTAATCGCTGCTGGCCCCTGCCGCACATGCCTGCTGCTCCCTGGACTGTCCGGAGCCCATCGACGCTGCAGGACACCGCCCTATTGCCTGCGCGGGGCCTCTCGCCGGCAGCAGCCTGACGCGTCCCTCAGAGCTCCCGCAATGACAGGGGTTGTGGGTGAACCCGAGGGCGGGGCTGCGGCCATGACAGAGCGGCGCCGCAAAAATTGAGGTTGGTCCGGAGAAGACGCTGAGTTAAGTGGGACTGCGATGAACATCTTTGCCCGCTGCGCGGCCGAATTTCTTCCTGACATACGCAGCTTGCGCGCTGCGTAGGCGAGGCCTGTCTGTGACAGGGTTGGAACCGGAGCCGAGCAGAGCATTTCGAGGGAGGCAGACTAGAGCGCAGCATCAGCTACAGCGCCCACAGCCAGTCAGCATGGTGGTAAGCAAGCCACGTCCATCTCCCACACGCCTCCCAGCCCTGCTGCGCACAATGGCACCCGAGCACTGCACACCGATCACAGAGACTCCATGGGAACCAGCACAGTCCATGTACAGCGTTTACCTTGCGGGAGCGAGCAGCGGCGCCAGCTGTTTCCAAAGCACGAGCACGATAATTGCAAACAGATGGCGCCGCTGCTCGCTCCCGCAAGGTAAACGCCGTACATGCACGAGTGCTCATTGGAAACAGTGCAGAACATGCACGAGTTTCCAAAAAAGTCCGGAGTGATTCCAAGAGGTCACTCCAAAGCAGCACTTGCGCGCTGCGTAGGCGAGACCTAAAAAATGGTCTTCCTATGGAAACTCTGACCTAACTATAACTACACAGTGGAAACTCCCACAGTGTTTTGTATTAGAATAATATCAGGGGTGTTGGGATTTTCTTAAATGCCCAATCAGGAGTACCTTAAGGTGGATACTCTGGATCCTGCCCACTCAAAAAAAGGGGAGGGCAGCATCCTCAAGGTGCTCCCATCCACTCTACTGGGCAATCTCTTTTGTAGAGCTGTCTGTCTTCTTGAGACTGCTTTTACAGTAAGGTACCCTAAACACGACTTAGGGCCTAATTTAGATCTTGGCAGACCTGGACCCGCTGC
Organism: Calotriton arnoldi; assembly: GCA_963921515.1. Taxonomy (NCBI): domain Eukaryota; kingdom Metazoa; phylum Chordata; class Amphibia; order Caudata; family Salamandridae; genus Calotriton; species Calotriton arnoldi. The sequence continues at coordinate 328,259 of CAWUFW010004614.1, read as the reverse complement.
CGCTTTTTTCATGGTTTCTGTGCCCGCCTATTAGGTGGTCCCTCCACTCTAATTGATGCTGGAGATTCAACGGAAAAAAGACTGTCAAAGTGCCACCGACTATGCCTGGTATGTTTACCTACATCAACGGCACAATAGGCAAAAGCGGCTGTCGGAGTTAGGGCAGTCCAGATTGTCTGATGGGCCAATCATGATGTGCCTTCTTGTCGAAATGAATGTGACGGTAAAACCGCCACATCTGAATTGGACGATTGGAAAAAATGTACAGCAGAAACTCACTTTTTCTCACTTTCACACTTCCTTTTGCGCTATGGACCTGATCTTCCAAGTCCTGCCGCTGCTGCTGGTGCTTGATGACGAACAATATCAACACCGTCATGGACAGAATCGATGGTAAGCTCCAATTTTGCCTGTTACCTTTTGACTTGTCTGTTAACATTTGCACTGGACTCGTGCATTTTTAAATCTCTCTAACAAGCTATATCATACCAATATGCAATGCATATGTCTGTAATGTTGGCGTTTAAGAAATTTGAAAAAACACACCTGTTTGATCACATTGTATGTAAAAACTTGGTGCAAGCTGCCTTCAAAAAAATTGGCACTTGAACAAAAAAGGATATCAAATCAAAAATCAAAACGTCAACATACAGGTGTGTTTAAATACATTTCGAATAGTGTCACTGTAAAAACACATGCCACACACATCACTGGGATAAGTGCAATGTAACATGATGTAGAAATGCACTAGACAAGGTGTAACCTCTACCTTATAAATTACTAGTAAAATAAATGTCAGTCCAAATTTGATGTATTCAGCATGTACATCCATGTAACATTTCCCCTTGTCTAGTGCAAGTCGTGTACTGTATCCAATTTCAATAGTCACCATATTTTATAAGGTGTAATGCATATGTGCTCATACTGATCAGAAATCAAGGTGAAACAAACGCACCGGTAGCAACACATCCCGAAATATATTTAAACATCAAATAGTTGGTGCAAGTGGCCATTACTATGATGAATCCCTGCACCTAAATTCAAATGGCTGTCACATACAATGTTAACCAGTGCATGCACTTAAAAAAATAGACATTAAAAAAATGTGTTATATTACCTGCCATTATGGTAAAGAAAAATAAGTACTTCACATTTCAGTCAGAAACATTGCTAGGAATGAAACAATTGATAAGGAAATATAATGCAAGGGCTAACTTGGTGAAATCCAAATTATGGATTTAATCCAAACCATTAGATAAGTCTCTCAGCATACTTCAAAAGCCAAAAGGCAGTCCATAACCTTTCAACAAAGTCATGTGCACTGTTGTGCTGTGGCACAAATCTTGACTCCTAATTCACTGCCAAGGGGAACCTCCTCAGGAAGGAGCATCTAGTGGGCAGAGCAAGCACCTCAAAGATCTTACTTGGGAGTTGGGGTTGGGTTTTGGAGGGGTAGGCTTGGGTTTGGTATCAGGGTTTGCATTTGGAAGGGGTACTTTTAGTTTTAGTAGGGGTGGTCTCTGTTTTGGGAGAGGTGGGTTGGGAGATGGAAGGGGAGAGTTGGGGTGGGGAAGGGGTAACTGCATTTGGGAGGGGTGGTTTGGGCTTTGGAAGGGGTTATGGCAAGGGCAAACAACAAACTCTCACAGGGAAAAAGGGTAGGATGTTCGGCAGGGAGTTGGGTTTGAGAGGTAGAAGGAGTGGCAGTGGCTGATGTGCATGTGTCTGTTGAGGGTGCAGGTGCCTGTCGGTCTGGTGTATGTTGTGTACGTTTGGGGAATGTTGCTTCCTAGGTGTCTGTTGTTTGGGTAAGTGTGGGCATTTGTGTTTTGTGGATGTGCTGTCTAATGTATGTGTGTGTGGGGATGGGTGTGCTGTAGAGGTGTTGAGTGTGGTTGTGGTGCATGAGGATGTGGTGGTGCATGTGGGTATGGTGGTATGGTGGTGGGTACAGTGTCTGTGGGTGTGGTGGTGGGTGCGGTGTCTGTGGGTGTGTTGGTGGTGGTGCATGTGGGTGTGGTGGTGGATGTGGTGTCTGTGGGTGTGCTGGTGGTGGGGTGGTGCATGTGTATGTGGTGGTGGGTGCAGTGCGATGTCTGTGGGTATGCTGGTGGTGGTGCATGTGGGTGTGGGGTCTGTAAGTTTGGATGTGTGCCTGTGTTTTTGGTGTCTCTGTGTTCATGTGTGTGCGTGTTTGTGCTGCTTGTGTGTGTTGGAGTCGGTACATGCAAAGGTGTGAGTGTGCTTTGGACAAGGCTGGGAATATGAAATTGGTATATGGACGGGGCAGGAGGTGAGGCACATGGTTGGAAAGGTTGGAAAGCTGCGGTCAGTGAAGAGGCCAGACCTTGAAAAGACCGCTGTAGGCCAGACATACCACTATGAATGCCTTCCAGGTAAGCTAGCATTTGTTGTCTATGGCAGCTAAGCCCCTGGCTGGCAATCTGGAGTCTGGCCTACAGTGAAGCTGCGGAGGAGGAGGTCAATAGCCTCCTCACTCAGCCCAGCTGGGGGGATGGGGCAGGGGGTGAGGTGCCTGGGGCAAAGGAGACACCAGCCCTTTTAGGGGACGGGGTTGGCCAACTTGGGGGGAGCAAGAGGGAGTGTGGAGATGGATATCTGGGTGGCGGACAAGGATGCAGGTGTAACTGAAGCAGTAGGCTCTGCCACCACTAGAGACTGGCTGCTTGGGGAGGGCTCCGAAAAAGATGTCGAGCTGGTGACTTCCATGCCAGTCCACTCACCCTCGTGGCACTGTGTCCCTTGGTATAGTTGGTCTCACCAGGAGAGACATAGTGGCCAGCTGCTCCCCCGCCTATGTGACCAACATCTCCTTCGCCTGCTCCGGATGATGCTGAAAAGACATGTACAATAATTTTATTGTAGCTGCGTGAATAGAACTGATAAATAACTTTGAGCACATAACATTTTTCTAGTTTTAATTCTGTACCTGCTAAAAGGCTCACAAACTTGGGTTCTTTACATCATTATCTTATGCATGTAGGGAACATCTTCTGAAACCATTTGGTCACAGTTTTGTAATTCCCCATGATAGCTCCTGCATCATATATGATCTTGTCTCTTAACCATATTCATTTCTCTAAAGGAACTATTGAACACCCCTGAAAGGTTGGCCTTTGTTTTACAGAATAGTGAACTTATGTAAACAAGAAGGATATACACCAAAAATACCTTTGGACAGTGTGTGTACAAGGTCTAAAAAGCTACATTAATGATATACACTAAAAGTAAAACATGAATCAATGTGTGTTAACAAATACTGCAATGTTGTACCAATATTTGTAGAAACTGAAAGCCTGTCTCCTTTGTTTGGCCATTTCACAATGGTAACATTTACCTCAAGTAACTCAAGTATAGTACAAATGTATAACATATTATATGGTTTCAGTACTGAAGTAGCATATCAATGTATCACACACTATGTATTTACCTATGCTGTTGAAGAAATGTAGATGTATTTTGGATTGCAAAATGACTCCAATAGCATAAGTAAATACATAGGACTTGATACATTTCTAATCCATTTTAGTACAAAGCAACTACTTATTCACATTTGACTCCCAAAAATCTCAAATTATTTCAAGGTTGTCTCATCATTGTAAAATTGTTGAACAAGATATGGTGGCTTTCACCATAGCCAAAATGTGGTACTACATCACAGTGAATATGACATACACTGATTCACATATGATAGCCACATCAAACAATCAAATGCAGTTCACAAGATGAAACAGATCAAACCTTGATGCATTTAACCATTTTCTAAATGAGTTATGAGTTGGGCCTGATTTTAAGTCTCTAAGATGGGATACTCCAACATATATGTGATGGAACATGCAATCTGCCAAAATCCCATTTGTCTCCATCATTGAGTTCTCATCTGGACATAACAAAGGACATTGAAAAATGGTGTGGGGTATGTGTTACTCTATCACCATTGTGTATACATTTCTGTCTAAGTGTCTACAAAAATTGTATGCCTAGCACAAGTATTTGTACAAAAAACACACTGGCTTACATTCACATTTATGAAGGAGTAAGACATGCAAATCTGTCGCTTTTAACATGTATGAAATAGTATATTTGATGCTAAACACAATTGGGAAATGTGACTAGTGATTTTGGCTCACATGCTCAGTCTTGTTTGTGTGAAATCCCAACTTGCCAATGTGACTTTTGGAACATCCACTGTATCATAAGTGCATAGTATGCCATATCACATGTAATTGGTCTACCATAACATCATCCACAATAATGAAGGATCATCATATCAGACACAACAAAGACCAGTGGCCTGTTTGGTACAACTGTCACTCATGACATCAAACAACCTGATGTATATGTGTAGTTTAGGCAGCCATGTGTCTGCTCAGAACAGTCCTTTGGTAGTAAACAGGAATCAGGTGGGATCCTTTCCAACAAATTAATAGACAAAACACATCATCATACACATTGTGCAAAACTTACACCTTCAAGAACTCTTCTTGTGCGTTGGACATGGGTCACCCTTAATGTTGATGCGAAAAATCCTGGCTGTAACAAAAAATTAGTCATGTAACATGTGAAACTCGAATAAGAACTTACCCCCTTCATGCTCCTGTTGCGCTCTCAACTGCCCATCAAGCTGGGGATAGGCCACCACAAGAATGTAGGCCATTCGGGGGGCCAGGGTGTGGCGCATGTGCATCCCACGTTGGGAGGACTGCCCAAGCTGTTCTTCGGCTGACTTTTTGGTCCAGCATCATAGGTCCTCCCACCTCTTCCTTCAACGGAGGCTGTGCCGCTTGTAGACCTCCAGGGTCCGCACTTTCCTGGCGATGGCCTTCCAGATATCCCGCTTCTGATGGGTGTTGACCTGTACGGATACAAGAAATGAAAGAAAAAAAGAATGGTTTTGTGACTTTTTGTTTGTATTAATGTAACGCAATTTTACTACATCTATCACAAGCATGATTCATAAGTTACAATACCACATGTGTATTTTCACATATTGACCAAAACAAATACATTAATACACACTTTTGTAGTGACATGTTGACTACCCTCATCCCTTGTCATGTCCTCAACTCACTAATCCAGGCCAGTGACATCATCTATCCCAGGGGGCTCTATATTTTCTGTGATGTGAGGTACTTCTCATCAGTGCAAAACACTGTGAACTACTGAAGGCTAAACAACTTGCGCATTGTTACCAGGCACCCTCACAGCCAGCTTCGTTGACTTGATGCCTAAAGTCCATAGATCCAGATACTATTGTTTGAACTACATACTATAACTGAGAGCACTATGAAAGGGCTGCCATGTGTGTCAGTGAGAGCTTGCTCTTTTGGGATGTATTTACATGTGTACGTATAAATTGGATATAATTGTACAGGTGACAGAGTCTGTGTGGTATGTACTTGTAACACAGGACACACCTTTTCCCATATGTGGCACCGTTACATGGATGATACAAACATACAATTGTATGTCCTTTTGAATTTGGGGAATTTAAAAGTGCAGAGACATATTCTACCAAACACTTCATATCATGGAACATTTTTCTGCAATTTCAAATTCTCATATGTAAAAAAGGGCTGTATCTTGCACAAATACTTGTGGTACAGTGAATACTGGCCACTGGGGAGTAAGGAACCTGCAGTTTGGAAATAAAACACTTGGAAATGGGAGTAAAATGAAATGAAGTGTTTAGCTCAAGAAGTTAGGTAACTCTCCATTTCAATTCTTGTCCTTTTAAAAGCATTCAGGGGTATATTTTTGCATACACTTTCAAATATGAGTTGACAAGGAAATATTTTTATGACAGATATACCTCAGTGCTTTAGTTGTTTGCTGCTGTGATTCAGCTCTATCCGGGCCCATGATTCCGACTGAGCACTGCTCATTGTCAGGCCCTGCTATTTGCGCCTGATGATTATGATGTCAAATGAACACAGCCTTCCCTTAACTTTTATATGAAAAAGGACCTTGTGCCCATCTAGTAACTGACCTCAAGGCTGTGTGCTGCTCTAAAGTGGTTTGGGAGCTACTGGTAGCTCCCAATAAACTGTTTGGAGACCCCTGATCTAGACTGAGTGATTTGTGGGATGATACACATGGCAACCATCATTTTCATTTGGTTTGTACAGAAAACATATATATGTACATTTGTAAAGACAATATAATGTGTTTTCTAATTTACATGATGTGAGATTTCGACATTTCACTTGTAATTCAAACATATACATAGATATATCTCTACATACACACCAAATAGAATCAAGGGCTTTAAACACACAATGCATATTAATGTTGTTGTTTTTTAACATTGTAAAGAGCTTATAAATTCGCAACATCATTGTCCTATGTAAGTAACATAATGTATGACACTTCACATAAAATAACTACACTTTACTCAGGAACTCAAAGGAACATTGTAGGCTGTGGTAATTAAAAGAAAACAGTTAGACAGATTCACATTTACATTTCAAACATTTCAAACATGTACCTGTTCCTCTGGTAAGCTGTAGAGCTGGCTATACAGGGACTGCACCTCCTTTGCCAGCAACACCAGCTCCTCTGACGAGAAAGCAGTGGCCCTCTCACGTGCTTGACCTGGCATTGTTGCTCTCAGAGGTCACAAACAGAAGCAAAAGAGGAGGAGGCCTTGATTGCTGCAGTGTTAGGAGGCAAGTGAGATTTTTTGAGCTGCCGCGTATATGTACGTGACGTAAGCAATCATCAGTGGAGACGGACACAGTCATTGGCCTTCGTACATTGCTTTCACACATGTTAGCCTATGGCTGTGTCCGTCGTGGAGTTGAACACCCACTACGTGGTCAACTTCCGCTGCGGACGTCTGATTACAAATGTCCTGACTGCGAGGTCAGGCGCCCGCCATTTTAGAAGGTCAAATAGTGTGTTTGTTACTGTTAAGTGCATCACCACCACTCAGAATGGTGGCTAGTTTGTTTACATATTCAAAGTTCGAAGTATATTCATGTATTTAAAAAAATACATTTATATGTAGTGGTTAAATGCGATATTTGCGCGGTGTTGTTTACATCTCCGTTGATGATAATTTGGTTGAGATGTTTTTGGAAAGAAGGAGGGGTAAATAATACATTAAAAATCTACAAAATGACATTTGTGAAGTAAAAATGATAAAAAAAGTTAGATTAAAATATGTTGTGAAACCATATATATTTTAGCACACCATTACATTTGTACCAATAATCACAAATAATTTATGTCGAAAATGTTTAAAATGTTCACAATTCTTCCAATGCAGATTTTGAACCCTGGGAGAGTGAGGAGACGACAGCCCCAAGTGTACCGCCCATTTCCAGACTATGCCACCATGGAAGGATGGAACATTATCAAAAAGTTCAGATTGAATAGGCAAACTACACTGTAGCTGGAGCCAGATCTTCTGCCTCAAAACAGAAATCCCACATCTATAACACCAATTGTCAAACTCACTGCAGTACTTTATTTTTTGGCCACAGGATAGTTCCAATACACTGTGACAGTATCTTGTGGAATGTCACAACCATTTTTAGTGGTGTGCTACAAGAATTTCTTTCGTCAATTTTGAGACACATCAATAGGTTCATCCAGTTTCCATGAAATGATGATTTTGTGAATGTGGAGGTCGATTCCTATGGTTTGGGTCCCCTACCACATGTGGTTAGAGCAATTGATGGCACATGCCAGGGAACAAGTCTACCGGAATCTGAAGCACTTCCATTCAATCAATGTGCAAGTTGTCTGCTTAGCTGATTTGTACATCAAAAGTGTCTGTGCACGTTTTCCCAGATCAGCCCATGATTCCTTTGTGCTACGGAACAGCAGCATACCCCTGCAAATGTCACAACATGGACGTGAGAGGGCCTGGCTTGTTGGTAAGTAAAATCTGACATAATATTGTTTGGGTAATTTCAAGGTGAATCATCTGAAATGGTGTTACATATCTTGACTCTTCTCTTTTTCTTCCATTTAGGAGACTCAGCTTATCCTAACCGACTATGGTTGTTGGCACTGCTGAGGAATCCAACAACGCCAGGGGAAGTCCTCTTCATGAGGCCCATGAAAGAACATGGAGGCCAGTGAAGAGTGCTTTCAGGCACCTAAAGGCCAGATTTCGCTGTCTGGACAAAACTAGTGGAGCCCTCCTCTACTCACCCGATAAGGTGTGCCAAATCACCATGGCCTGCTTCATGCTGCACAACATAGCGCTGCAACGGAACATCCCTTACATCGCAGAGGATGGAGACCACGAAGAGCCAACGGGTGAGGACCCTGAAATGCCAAATGAAGATGATAGTGGTGAGGAGGAAGGAGTTGACTTATGTCAGGATGTCATTGACAACTTCTTCACATGAGTGTTGTTATCTCTTTACATATGATCACATTAGCTGTTAAACCAACTATTGATGTAATGAGGAAAAAAACGTTTGTGCTGGACATTTTTTAGGAAGGGCAAGCTCAAGAAAATCCAGGCCATAGGTCTTTGTTGGTCAAAGTTTTGACACATTGACTTTTGTGTTCATTTTCATTCTTTATCTCTGTTTGCGCTTTTGAAAATATGTCCTCAAAAGATGACTTTGTAATGTGTCTATTTTATTATGTTTCATTACTCATCTTTTTGTTTTAATCTGTTTTAGCTATCTTCACCATTTCATCTTCATTTGGACATTTTAAAGTTGTGACATTTGCAGTTAAATGGTGTTGTCTCAAAGTACATAGGAACCATGGGTTGTTCCTGTGGAAGACATACACAGACCTTGTGTGTACATATCTTATACTGAGATAACTTGCACAGTGATTGAACCGTTGGTTGGTTGAGCATTTATTGAATTTATTGCCTAATACACCACGGTTTGATGCACAGATTTTTGCACTCCCATTAGGTTTTTTTTTATAAACCACAACGGTGCACCCGTAGATTGCAGGATAGGGCTAACCCAGTTCCTTAACCTAATCCCCCATCAGTTCCAACTAGAAACAGATATGAACTATTAACCGATCTTGACGCTTGTGACTGCCTGATCGAAGCCCCAAACGATCTTCAGGGTGTAACCTGTATCCCTTCTAACCAGGAAGCAACTGCCATCATGAGTCCAGAGATGGATATTTTAAAAATAATCTCCTGGAATATAGCGGGATACAACTAGAAAAAGACTAATCAGGACTGGCTATCACTTGTGACAAATCATGATATACTGTGTTTCCAAGAAACCTGGGAAACCAAACAGATTAACATAGATAGGTATTGCACTTTTTAGTCGGATGCGGTGCAATCTAGAGCAGGACGTGCAAGCGGGGGGTTAGTTACCTTAATAGCCAGAGCAACTAGTATTAAGGTAAATACGTTTATTAACACATCGCCCTGCTACCATATTCTTTTATGTGTAGGACAAAATGGAAGAGATAGGCTTTTAATTAATTTTTACAATAACAAATTTTCAGGAGATATGGCCACAGTGATAGAATTAATCGAAAAAGATATCGGCCACTTTCTGAAACTCCATCACAATCCTCTAGATATTATATGGATGGGGGAATTTAATGCCCATAGTTGGAATAGGATAGATGCCGGTGCCTGTGTTTTGGTCGATGATCTGGGGGAGCCTATTCGTCACTTTTCCCATAATGGCTTTGGCACCTTATTAAATAGACAATTAGTGACTAATAATCTCAAGATAATAAACCCAGCTGACCCCAACACGGTCCGATTAGGACATACTTTCTTCACTCGGCATTATAATTCAACCATCGATTTTATTCTGGCCTCCGAAGTTATAAGAACTCAGGTCCTCCTTATCGAGATGGAAGTTCACCCTTTTAGTGATCATGTAGCGATCACTTGTCAAATGCTTTTGAGTACGAGGATAAATACCCCTGGAAACCGAGTCCCAAAGCCATTAATTGCAAGAAAAAAATGGGGCTGTCCTGAAATGTCACAAGCTAGACACCTCGAAATTTGCATGCAGCATTGTTACCAATATGATTCAGGAAATTTTAATCTGTTTAGACTCATTTCCATCATTTGAGTAAATCCCAGTAGCAATTGAACGAATTCTAGCTGAAAGAGATCTCCCTAGATCTGCGTGTTACAGAGGATGCCTGGTGGCCCATTTTACAGGGGTATTCGGGACAACATGGGAGGGTCCTCTACTGTCACCTGGGTCTTTGGTGTGCCCACTGGGAGACAAATTATCTTTCTCTTTGGATGAAATGAAAAAGGCATTGAACCAATGTAGTAAATCGAGGGCAGCAGGCCCCGACGGGGTTCCAATAGATTTGTTTATTAATTAATCAGGAGCTTTGGGCCCTGTTTCTCACCAATGTGTTTAATGCTGTAGTTCAAACGATTGTCCCTTCCTCCTGGAAACATTCAGTTATTATTCTGATTTATAAAAAGGGGACAAAGCAATCGTGAAAAATTACAGACCAATTTCGCTGCTAGACAGCACAGCTAAACTAATGGGCTGTCTTTTGTTAAACAGGCTATAGGTATGGGCCCAAGAAAACAGGATACTAACTCGAACCCAGTATGACTTTAGAAAGGGCAAAGGGACTGTTGATCAATGCCTTAATTTAAACCTGCTGATTGCTAAATATACAGCGGCCAAAGAAGGCCACCTTTACATGGCCTTTATGGACCTGTCAGCCGCCTTTGATTGTGTGGCCCATGTGAAATTATGCTCAATAATGGAAGGCATGGGCATAGATAAGCCAAGAATTAATTTCATCCGTGAGATGCACTCTACCGCCACGGCTTGTGTTCACTTTGGTAGAGAGGGCGTATGTTCTAGAGATTTTCCAATTACCCGTGGCGTTAGGCAAGGTTGCGTACTCGTGCCCTTTTTACTCTCACTCTACACTAACAGTGTGGAAGCTGCCCTAGCTGGGTCTACTAGTGACGTCCCCATCATTAATTCCTTGCCAGTGCCGCTGCTTTTTATGCAGATGACGCAGTACTGTTGGCATGGACTGGCAATGCTCTGCAGACACTCATAGAGACTTATAGTAGATTCATGAAGAATTTAGATCTCAAAGTGAATGAATCTAAGTCGTTTGTGCTTGTGGCAGGAGTAAGACCTAAAAAATTGCCCATATGAAATATAGAAGGAAGGAAATTGGAGGTGGTGGACACATTCTGTTACTAGGGGGTATTATTCGATTCGAAAAACACATGGAAAAATGTGGTGGCCAATAGAGGGCTCGCGATGGAAAGAATCATAGGGGACATTTTTAGCTTTATAAAAAAACGTGGGTCTAAACCCTTGGAGGCAATAAAAAAGATATATGAAGCTAAAACAACATCTGTTGCAACATATGGTGTAGCCGTATGGGGAATCACCACCATATTTATTTTACAACAAATTGAGAATAGATTCTGGAAACGTCTGATAGGCGTCCCCCAATCGTGCTCTTCCTATAATTGTCACATTGAATTAGATGTCCCTTTTATCACGGATCAGATCCGCTCTGCTCCCCCTCTCTTGTGGCATTCAGTGTGGAGAAGAGAACCGCTGAAGCTAATGCAAGAAATCTTGTATGATTGCCTAAAGCTTGATGGTGTATGTAAAATAAAGTGACTACATTTTGTTAAGAACAGCTTATACTCCATTGGTTTGCCAAAACTATTTGATGACCCAACTTCATATACCACTATTTAAAGGTTCGAATTGAAAAAACTATTGTTAGGAAAGCAGAGGGAAGAGCGATGGAATTCAATTGTTTTAAATCTAGGGTCAAACAATATCACCTAGCGCCAATAATAAATACACTTGATTTTAATTATTTATCCTTTATGACGAATAATCAACAAAGATTTTTGTTACTGAGGTTGTGATTGAAATATATTCCTCTCATGCTGGGTTATCCCCCTAACACTTATTCAAAGGACGCCCTCTCTGTTTGTCCATGTGACACTTGCTCGGTTCAATGCGATCTTCATTTTCTATTTTTCTGTAGTTTGTATAGTGAAGAGAGAAAAATGTAAATTCGCCCAGTTATGCGTAGGCTCAACTTTAGGCAATGTGGCCCAGCTCTATATCTCTAAAAGCAATTATCTGATCTTTTTATTTGTTATTGTCTGGCCTCGTTCTTCCGATGTTCTATAAAGAGCCGAAAACAGCACCCATAATGTGATATAATGTAAACAAGTTTTAATTTCCCTTTATCGCTTCACTTTTTACCTGTACGACTGTTTTTACTATGTACCTTTAAATCATTATTGTCATAATGTATAGTATGATTTTTATTGTGTATAGAATACTTTTTATGCCGTTTTTATGTGCTGCGAAATAAAGTGATTATGAATGACTGACTGACTGAATGGAAGTTTTTAAGATTGACTTGTTTTCTGTTCAATTGTGGCACCAAGCCAATATGTGCTGCTTGATTTGCTCTAAACACATGTGGTAGTCAACCGAAAGCATAGTCATCCCCCTTCACATTGGCCAAATGCATATTTTGTATTAAGGGTATGAATATGTTGATGTGTCTCATCATTGTAGAAAGAAATTCTTGTAGCACACCACTTAAAGTTGGTTGTGGCATTCCCCCAGATACTGCAACAGTGTATTGGACTCATCCTGTAGCCACAAAATTGAGTACTGCCAGGATTTAGGACTATTGGTATTATTGTTATGCAATTCTTATCGTGAGGCAGAAGATCTGGCTCCAGCTGATGACAAAAGCCAATAATATTTTGCCTATTGAATCTGATTCTTTTGATTATATCGCTTTTTCCATGGTGGCAAGGTGTGAAACTTTGTGTGATGTATGGTTTGTTATGTTTAATAAAGATTTGACAGAACACTCTGTTTCAAATTTAATTAAATACTAGTTGATGAGTTTTGGTATTTGTATTTTATTGTCATGGTAGAAATTAGTGCGAAACATTACCTACTTGTAATTCATTTATGAATAAACAATCCTTTGATTGGTTACATTTTGAAATGTATGATGGAAGGAAATGCAATTGAATGAATACAGAAAATAACTACAACACCAGTCTTTGACTTTGTTTTCAGATATGTTATATTCATCCACAATTTTCAGAAAAGAACGATGACAGCACAAAGTAATGATGAATAGCTACAGTTCGTCCAATTTTCAATGTTTGTTGACAGCCGACACGTGTTTCGTAACAAAGTGACTTTTTCAAGGCTTAGCAATGAGTTTCAAGGTTACAATAAGTGGAAATGATGGGTGTGATGTAGGAAGAGGTCGTCCAATGAGCGGCCTCGAGATAACAGACATGAATACTGAAATACAACTCGTCTCAATAGTGCACAGCGAGAAGGTGCCAGTCTCGCAAAGTCGATCTACCACTTTTAAGTCAACTGAGCGACTTTATTATCATTACTTTGTGCTGTCATCACTCTTTTCTGAAAATTGTGGATGAATATAACATGTCTATTGTTGGACTGTAAATTTGGAATACAGAACCTGTTAAGTAGAGACTGTGTCTGTACATCTTAACCTGTAAAAAGAGAACATTGTTTGAAAAACATTGAATAATAATTGATCAGGAATAAAGAAATCTCTTTGTATCACAACATTCTCTCTTGGACAGACTTACACTTAAATTGTTTTACATCTGAACGTGGAGTGCAAGGGTATACTTTTTGGAGACATCTTTTTATATGATCACTGCCCCCAAAATGATTAAGCTGGTTTTTCAGATCTGAAGTGCACTGGGCCCTGCTGACCAGGCCCCAGTGCATGTGCTCTGACCTCTCAAATAGATGTGCAATTAGCTAACTTCTGTTTGGCATGTTTCTGTCAGTCCCTAGTATATGATACACAGTGTACCCAGGGTCTATATGTCAGATGTCACTAGTGGACTGAAGCACTTATTGCACACCACTAAGGTGACAAAGTGAAAACATTACTCTAGGCAACTTTTAAACTGTCAACTCAACATGGCAAAATAACCTTTTTGCCAAGTTCCTACCTTCCTTTTTAATATTTACAAGTCACCCCTGAGGTAGGCCTTAGAAGCCCATTAAGCAGTGTGCAGGATATTCAAAAGAAGGACATGTTTCTTTTGTGTTTTACATGTCCTGACTAAAACCCCCCAATTGTTGTTTTAATTTAGCAAGACTGTTATTCCAATTGACTACCATGGGGTTACACTAGTACAACTCCTAAGTGCTAACTTCCATTTAGGAACACAAAAATAGCACTACAAGGTATAAAATTAATTGTCACATTAAAACATTAAAACCTGAAATATTGCTAAAATAGGATTTACGGTAACTCTTAGTATAAAGGTGACTTTAGAAAGTCATCATTTTCTTGCCCAAAGTTTCTGATTAACTGCAGCAGTTGTCACTTCAGACAGTCTGCTGCGAGTCACACTTTAGCCTGCCCTCTCCTTTGTCTAGGTAGACAGACTGGCATCTTTTCCAGAGGGGGAAAACCTGTTGCAGAGACAGTTTTCCAGGAGGGGTTGCTGATTATACTGGACTCACCTCATGGGTGTGTCCCTAGCTCTGACCAAGGGAGGAAAGGTTCTGACATCTTGTATTTGGGCAGAGAGATGCACTTTGATATTTTTTAGAACCAATCCCCCAGAATGTGATACATGACTAAGTAGGATTGCCCGTGGCAATTTTACCCTCCTTGGCTAGAGAGTCCGCCCCACCCACAAACTCGAAACTTGCATAAAAGTGGCACCCCTGGATACCAGTCTCAGAACCCTACTGTAGTTAGAAAGAATAGAAGATGGACTGCAACTCATGAACCTTTGGACCTCACAAAGAAAGGCTGCACCTGCTGAACCAAAGGCAGGACTTCAGAAAGAGAGAATTGCTCCTTCTCTTAAAGTTGTGGAGATAGATCCTAAGGGCTGGACCTGCTCCCACTCGTGTCAAGGACATGTTAGTGGATTCCAAGGGAAAGTATGCTAGCGTCCTTTTAAGCTCCAAGAACACATAAGATACACAAGACCTGCATCTGCAAGTCCTCAGCTGACTAGTTGCAACTGGGTTTGCCCCGGACCAAACTGGTGCATTCCAGAGGATCGATTCCTAGCCCCCAAAGGTGCTCCACAGGTCCCGGACCCTTGGCTGGTGCTAGAGTGTACTCTTTCTCCTGAAAAGAATTGCAATTTGTAAGCCTAGAGCTCAAAGACTATGATTTTAAAAAAAGAACCAGGGGCCACACACTACAGTTGCTCAGTTCTCTGTCATCATAGATGTCTTCCTGGGCCGCTAACTTCTGATTGCACCTGCTGAAAAGATTTGTCTGTTTGTGGATAGCCTCGAACTTCTATCAAGAACCAGTGTTCACACCAGACCTCTGGACTTCGTCTGTCTGCTGATGTCGAGCCCAATGATGGATCTAAGCTGCAGAGGACTTAGTCGACAAAGAAAAGAACAAGAAAAGTTTCTAAGTGCAAAGGTAAACGTTTGACTGGGACCAACCCAGCCCCTGCATCCAACCGGCATTCTATTGAGGTCGGCCTCAAACTTTGACATTGGCTCAGACCCCCACGTTCGAGTCTCATAGACTACCACTACAAGTGAAAAGCACTGATTTATGAAATGTTTTGAGTGAATTGGATGATGCATGAGAACCTTTGAAAACTCATAACTCTGGTTCTTTTCATCAGATCTGTGTCATGTTGGTGTCTATTTAAAGATAGAAATATACACTATGTTTACAACTTGGAGTGGGATTTTTATTGTGTTGTATTTCTTACCGATCAACTGTTTTGCTCCAGATAAATGCTTTACATTTGTTTTCCTTAGAGTTAAGCCTAGCTGCTCTGGGCCACAGATCACCCAGGACTGAGCTAAAGTTCAAGTTAAGGTGACATAACCGGACCTGATGCAGAATAGTGACTTTATTACTTGGTGAGGTCTCACAAACACCCCCCAACTAATAACCAACTTCGTCACACTTAAGTTGTAAAAATTGTGAAAAGTTGGTTTGCTCCAGTTTTTGACGAAAGTAAGTTTGCTGTAAAATGGCCCTGGGCATTGTGATGCGTGTGGCATAGGACCATCCCGGGGGTTGATGTAACCCCTCAACCCCAATACATAAGCACTGTGTGACTGAGAGATGTCAGAATAATTGTAAGTTAAAGCAACATCTAGGACAATTGTGTTCATAATCAGACGTTTCTTGAATACTCTATTGTATGGTTGATGAAATATGAATTAATTAATTAATTCTGGCATGGTTATGCTAGCATTTCCTCAGAAGGAGTATACATCGCTAGATATCTTTCCAATTGATGATTTTAAAAAATGGCCTGGTGAGAAGTGATCCTATGACAATGTGGGTGAAGTTAAAAGAATCACAGCAATCATGTTTTCCAAGTATTGTTGTGTTTTGTTCATAGGTTTTTATTAAGTGACTTAAGACTGAGGTTTGTTAACCAGGGAACTATTTTCTATGGTCTGCTTGGAATGGCCCTAAGTCATGGAAAGGAGCTTATGACAACCTGTGTGGTTGTACTGTACATGTGATATAACTTGTCTTTGATAGGCTGTGGTTGTGATATGTGGCTTAAGAACTTTAAGTATGTTAGTGTTGGCTTTGGGTGTGAATCTCTATTACTGTATGATACTCTTACATGATCACATTGACACCCATTAATTATTATATTTACTTTTACATTTTCACACTTTTCCTGTTCTGTCATCTTCACTTACCATTTGTTGGCAAGAAATATGACTTAGGAGCATTGGAAGTCGAACACACAAATATCATGATACAAAAATATAATTGCCTAAATATCAAATACAATATTGACTCCACTTGCCATACCACTAGGTCACAGTGACAGTCATCCCACCCTATTGAGTTCAGGATAACCAGTGCTCATTTTTCCTCCCTGTGTCTTACTAGTGTCCACCATTTGATGCTTGGTGGAAACACACAGGAAAAATATCAAATGGCCCTTACATGATGGGAAAAATCTCCCTGGGGATCAGGGCCATTTACTTTTGGTTCAGAAAAATACAAACTCCTGCTTTGGGAGTGTGTTTTTTCTGAACGAAAAAGTTTGCCAAGTGTATAGTTTCAACATGGTGCTTCCTCTGCAAACTTCTGTTAAGGAAGCCACCGGGCAGTGCTTTACTTCACTTATTCCTGCCAGGCAGGCAGAAATCTCTAAATATGTGGAGTAGCATAATCTTGGCTCAATCCTTTTACATTTGGCTAGGCCATATATATATATATACTTACCTTTGGCCTTATGTACTTGTGTGATACAAGAATATTGATGAGATAGGGTGCACTAAAGGTATATAAGGTGCTTTCATTGGATGTTTTTGACATATATTTGTGTGCATATTAACGGTTTTCCTTTTTCAGAGACATCTGGATTACTGATATTAATCTTCTATAGGTTTAGATTGGAAGGTAGTGCACTAAAATGCATTTAATGCAGTGTATTCGCCAGGGATTAGTGAGAATGAATCATATATATGTTCAATGCTTTCTTTATAAACTGTGACCATTTGTCGTTTTTGATTAAATACATGTATTCATTTATTGTGCCACATATAAGAGTACAGTATCATTTATTGGATTATATGTAGGTTGTAGAATTAATATGCATTTAAAGAAAACTGTTAAGTTAGCTTACAGTCGAGACATTTAATACTAACGTGAAAGTTGTTTTCCTGCATGATTTCTACTCTGGAAGGAGCACATTGTATTTCAGAGATGGTGAGGTGGGGAAGAACTGGTCAAAAATGTTTTATGAAGAACAAAGGGAGTTTTACCAGTTGATACTATCATAGGAAAGGAGGAATCCAAGGACATCTTGGAAGTGGATATTGGAATATGGGAGTAGTGCTCACGCCGCCAAGTTCTTTCTTTGGTACTGGAGAAGTACTATCATGTGTATGAGGTCATATTTCTAGAATGTTCTTTCTGCATTTTAAATAGCAGAACCATCTTGGGCGTGGTCAGATTCCCTTTAGATGTGGAGAGATGCAGACCTCTCTTGTCATCTCTGATTGTGTGGGTTCGTGCTACACATGACTCCTTACCTATGGACCGTCTACAGAGGTTCTGATGCTGACACCTTTCTTGCTTCCTTGATTAAATAGGGTTTACTCTATCCTACGTTTAGTGTATGGTTTAGTAGATGTTGCAAATCTTTCCCATGTATGGGGAGAAGGACAGAAACCATTTGTCTAGTCATCAAATCCTATTTCTTATTCTTAGGTCTCGCCGAGGCAGCGCTGTCTCGAGACATGCTGTAGCTACTCTGTGGGCTTACAGCCCGCCTATCACTTTAAATTTGTTGCTTTGCGTGTCCTTTGCAAAGGCTTGCTTCTGTGTGGTTAATGTTGCTTATATGTCCCTCCTTTCTGTGTGTCGACTCCTCCCATTGAGCATGCTCCTATTATGTGTAGGCTTGCCATTCTTAGGGATTGTTGAAGCACACTATCTTTTTATTTTGTTTCTCTCCGTGTGTTTGAAATGTCGGCTTTTCTTCCTGTACGTGTTTGTCCCAATTGCAGCGGATCGTCAGTTGTAATTTTCATTTCATTTCTGTTCGCCATTGGTTTATTAAAATTTTTCAGATTGGCATATCTCTACCTTTTTTTTTTTTTTGTAGGCATGGGGAGAGCCGACTCAAAGACTCAAACCCCAGTTCCAAAGTCAGTACCTCTGTATGTTATGCCATATCCTCTCTAAAACAATCTGCTCTCTCCTGGAGCATATATCCTCGCAATGCACTGTAGTAGTTTTAAATTTAACATTCACATGTGTCTCCCTAATTTTGTGACTCTATTTTTGTTTAAAACGTTATATTTGTTTCCAGGTTTCTTGATTTGTGGACATGTGTTTTATTTTATGTGGAATCAATCTTGTCTTGGTCACGTTTTGTGAGATTCAATGATGATAAGTTCTGAATAATATGTGCAGAAGTATAATGATTTTGGATAAACTAATGTACCCTGCTAAACTAGACAGCTTGTAATGCAAGGCTTGCTCAAAGACACTACTTGCAACATGTATTAGCTCACTGGCTCAGCAACAGCCATCCTTAGCATATGATATATAAATAGGACTAAGTGTCTGTCCCCGATTGGACAAAGTATTTGCTCAAACTATGTTGTTGTCAAGTATTGGAAAATCCCCCACGTTACCCATCACTGGGCATGTAGACATCACGCAATCCGCCACGCTGGTGGAACGAAGCATCTTCCTTCTCTGATTGGTTATATGCTTAAAGATTGTGTAATTCTGCCCTGTCTGGACAACTACGTACGATGTATTTGTTCCTGGCAATGAAGAAATCTCCTTGTTTTTTTTTTTTTAGATTTCTTTTTATTAAGAATAGAAACAAGGTCACAGACTTACTATAATTCAGAGCAACAATGCGAAATCAATAATACTTAGCATACAGTATTGTACATACTTTTACAATGTTACCAGCAAACAAGAATTATTATGGTGTTGACTCTACTAAGGAGGGTTGCATCGGCATAGTAGGTGGTTGACAAATATTACCTCTGTATTCATTCCATTTGCCCCAAATTTGCAACCATTTCTTGGGGCAGCCTTGTGCCACATAGACTGTTTTTTCACGGAACATGCACCAGTCCATGTCACCCTTCAATTCTTTGAGATCCGGGGTTGCTCGTACCCCCCACTTTCTCGCTACGTTTCTCTTGGCTATCAACAATCCCAGCGTCACCCAAATTGTTTCTTTACTGCCCAAGTCTGTCGGCTCCCATATATTTAGGAGACCTCGTTTAGCCTCCACAGTGATTGTCTGGCCCATGACCTCCCCCATACATGTGTGGACCTCTCTCCAATATCGAGTTATGTATGGGCACTCCCACAGTATGTGGTAAAATGTACAGAAGAAATTTCCTTGTTACTGTATTCTGAATGGATGTGTGTTTAACCTGCCTTTTGTGGTTTACGGGCATAAAAGATCCAGTAAAATTCTGTACTTTGAGCAACCTGCTATTTTAGCTTGGGCCTCCATGAATTCACACATAAATCTGCCTATGAGATTTGACTGTGTCTGTGTCTCTTTTATTTAGATTCCACAGATTAAAAATGACCACTTCACCAACTTACTAGTAAAGGATAAAATAATTCCAGATCTTCTTGTTTACCGCTCCCATGTTGAGGCTCTTGGCAAGAAACATGCCGGAGACGAGTACTCTGGTTTGCAAAGTTATTCGTCAACTCACAGATCCCAGCATGGGTCCCGCTAAGAGAAGCGACTGAGCTTCCGAGCCCAGGATGGCAATGCTGGGAGAGGCCATAACTCTGGCCTAAGCCCCTCCTCGGATGACTGCAGAGCCTGGCATTGCCTCCCCTCCACTGCCCTTCATGTGCCGGAAACCACCTCGAGAAAACAAGCCAAGCCTGAGCACAGTGGGTGCTTCAGGGTGAGAGCCTTGATCTACAGTGGGTGGTGAGACAAGGCGGAACTGCTTGAGCTCCCTCCCTCCAGTTCCAGTCGACGCGCAAGGTGTGGGCTCCTAAGGTAATAGTTGCCTCTTCTATTTGAAAGACACTTTGGCTAAGAACCTGACTGCTTCAGCTGATTCAAATCCTTGCGTTCCTTTCTCCTGTTTATCATTGTTCTGTTTATCTGTGCATACTTCACAGCAAGATTCTCTCCTACAATTCTCCTGTTGTGTGTAAGAGAATGCCTGAGTATTGCAGCTGACGTGAAAACAAACTGAGAGACATTTCTTGTGTACATCCTATTTTTATAATTTAAATTATTTACTTGAAATTATTTCTGTGGAAGAAATACTGTAGCACAGGCCTTTCCCCAGGGTTGTCAAGTGTTTTACACAGACGCAGGTGATGGAGCAAGGTTTCATAAACGAAACTTGCTTGTATACAATCCTCCTCATAGTATTAATTTATTAAACTTGTATTGTTTTACTAACCTTTGCATACACGACACGAATAGAAAGGATGCTTGCCTATGTGTTTTACTAATGAATAACGCTTGTCTGTAATCTAAAATGGCCGCTAAAGCGCGGGAATATCACTGCGCATGTCACAACCATATCACATGGTGTGACGTCTTTCTTTGCTTGGTGGGAAAACTTCTGCTTCTGCGCAGTGTGTATTAAAATGGCTGCTTGATGTTTTCACATGCTTCAGCTTGCTCTCATGTTATTATTAATTGTCGTTTTCTTAACGCTACTAATGTGGGACAGTAGTATAATTAAATGGGAATAGAGTAGAAAAGGTGGGCATACAGTGAAACATTTTTATTTGTGATTTTAATATTTTCTTCTTTGACTTTTATTAGTTCGCAAACTTGGGCCTGGGTTTGGTACAATGAAAGCTCGTGTGACAAAGATTCCGCACATGCGCCCTGCAGTGGCAGACCAGATAGAAAAAAAGATGAAGTCAACTTGGACATCACCCAAGGCCATGACCTGCTGGCCGACACCACTACATACCAAAATGTTCTTGTCAAAACGCAACATTTTATATGAATAAATTGTCAATTTTGTCGTGAGACAGGTGGGAAATAAAGCAAATGTATTAAATTGAATGGGTGGGAATTTAGAGACAATAGGCTTTACAATTTAAGCCAAATCAATATGGTACGAGAATCCACCCCCTGTCCCTGTCCAATCAGAAGTAGTGGCCCCATATCTTGGCAACATTAAGGGGAGGTACATGGGTGTAGAAGGGTATAATAGATATAGAATTAGTTAATTAGTTAGCACAGGAGAAGGAGATGCTGCAGGGAACAGGCGTTCATGCTGACAGACAGAAGAGCTCCAGACCGCCAAGCTGACCGATTGCAGACCGAATTCCTGTCCAGAAGAGGTCCTGAGGAGGGGGCGGCGGAGTCCATTAGAAGGGAGACACGGGAGAATCGAGGAGAAGCCGACTATTAGAGAGGGGAACGGCGCAGGCGTCGTTGTAGAGAAGTCACCGGTCCTGTCCTGATCCTGGAGGAGGTCTTTTGCTCTTCATCCTTCCTGGGTCCTATTCTTTCCAACTCCTTGGCCAAGGGGTTTGGTTCTCGCACTTAGGTAAATATAATGCAACCTTTAGTTGCGCTGCTGTCTCTATCCTCTCCTTTCCTGAGGAACCGTCATTAATTAGCAATAATTATTCTATGCTTCATCTTGGATATTGTGATTAAGTACCGTGTGGTTCTGTATTTTACTCTGCTAAATCTTTAGATAAACATTTTAAAACTTCCTGACTCAGTGGTTATTTCAGGATTATGTACTATAATGAATGTCACTCATTTTAAACTTCCCAATTAGCAAAGGATTCATTGGTAAGTCATTACTCTTCATTCAGAAGGTAATTGGTAGCAGGGATTTTGATAAAGAGTAACAACTGATAAAACCCAGCGTAAGTATTAGCGTAGTATGAATGTATGGGCCCAAGTGAGTGTTTTGTGTATGAATGCTGTTTGCTAATATCGCGCTGGATCAGTTTTCTGGTAATCAGAGGATGGTTACTCTTTGTTAATTGGGTAATGAGAATTTTATTTTTATGAACTAACATCCGTATATTCGAAGTTTGTTTTATGTTGTCTAGAATCCCGGGGTAAAAGGAATAGCGGATGGTAAGTGGAAGCCATACTGCAGTGAGGTTATCTGCCAGGCAGAAATAGTACTGAAAAGTTAAGCAGGACTTTCAGTACTCGTTAGGGACTCTATGCGTGTGAGTAATAGCAAAAGAGTACGCTGGTGAAAATTTGATGTTATATAACCTAGAAAGGGTAACATTGAAGGAGTAACAGGTACTTCTGGAGCTTGTGTGAAGAGTAAACGGAAGGGTTTTACTCGTAGTATATGTTAGTAAACGGAAAGGTTTTACTAAGTGTGAGAGAAAACTATCTTTTCGAATTTAGAAGAAACTGGCACGATAGCGAATGTTTTATGTTGTTACTGAAATTGAGAATTGTAGAGAAAATAAGTTTGCGTAAATTTTTGTAAAGGGAGGGTCAGTTGCCGGAGAGGGAGCTGACGTCACAAAACGCCGCGCTGGGATTGGTTGAATCAGCGGGTGTGGAAAGACCCTTGTAAAGGAGGGGTCAGTAGTCAGGAGTAGTACTGACGTCACAGGTGCCGCGCTGGGATTGGTTGAACCAACAAGGACAGGAAAGAGCAGATTGTAAAGGAGGGGTTGACAGACAAACGTCACCAAAAGGCAGCGCAAGGATTGGCTCGGAAATAAAAGATAGCAGACATTTGATTGGTCAAATTATAGAAGCAAAATTCTTAGTGGATAAGGATTGCATGTTAAAACGCGATCCGACTTTAACAGGAATTCGTCAGGATAGGAGATATTTAGGCTTTGCAGAATATAATTTTATACATCGGTATTTACCCAAGATGTACGGAGAAAGGAGAAAAATGTCATTTTTACAAAAGATCAAGAATTATTTTAAAAAGGACAAACCAATCAAAACTAGAGAAGGAATTATTATTCCACCAGCTAAAATGCCCGCTTCATTCATGATGATGGAGAGAGGTTATCATACTTGTGTATGGATGGAGAATTGGATAGAATATACCAAAAATGATGGAATACTAGCATTTCCCGAGAATGGCACGTTCAATGGGCGAATCCTGCAAAATTTGAGATTGAGGATGAATGACTTAGAACCCAGACCTAGATTAACTCAGTACGAAGCTCTACAGGAATGGGAAACCGAGGCATTTGAGCGGGACCAATCTAGGAGTAATAGGGGTTATCCAGGATTTTCCCCCAGATACCTACATGAGTCTAGAGAAGGTCAGATGAAACAATGGAGAAGGGCAAAGATTACAGAAGGATTATATCCATTGTTAACAGCAGAGGAGAAATTAGGAAGTAAATGCACAGAAAAGACAAAACATTTAATGAGAAAAGATGACTCTGAAGATGAATTTATGGAGGAAATGTTAAGAAACCCTCCACCATATCAGGAAGGAACAAGTTGATGCACCCCAAGTGCACCACCGATAAAAACTCCATTAGTGCCACAGGTAATACATGAATTTACCCCTAGTAGAATACTTCATGACAAAGAAAGGGAAGCCCTAGAGAAGACCAGAGCAGAATTAATACAGAAAATAACACAGATAAAAGTACATCCTGATTCATTGACCATACCTGTAACAATTGGTCCAGTAGTTCCATTATATGGTACTCAGGGAAGCTGTCCTCCACCGATACTTGCACCTACTCCTGTGAATAATCCCACACCTGAAGCTCCAGTTATAATTGAGGATCAATTTAGTGACTGTGAATCAACAATATCACTCCTGGACTTGCCTATTCGAGGTACTGTAAATAGCACTCCCAGAAAAGATGTACCTGGATGTTCAAAAGATGTAAGTTTAATAACTTCATCGGGAGCAAAAAGTGCCACCATAGTAACACCTGAAGATTTAGAAAAATGGGTACAAGGGTCAGTTAAACAGTGCACACCTCCGAAAATAATAGACATTCATAAATTGAAAGTCGAATTAGAAGAAATAATAGCAGGAAATGTAGGACTAGAACGCTTAAATACCTACGATGATGAAGAATTATTGTTCCTGTGCAGGAGTATCACCAGAAATGTAAGGTTATTTCATGAAAAATTATCCAATTTAGCACTACAGATGGGAATAGAAATAGGGAGACCAAAAGTACTACAGAAACCCTATAGAGCAGAATTTTCAGACAAAGATTTAGAAAATATGAATGCCTCTGGAAGAAGATTGCAAATAAGAGAATTGATGTTAGTTTTGCAAAAATGGGGAGACCTAGATAAATGGAGAACTAGGTGGGCCAAGAAAAGGGAAGAAGCACGAACAAGTAGAACAGCATCTGAATATGTGATGAAGGAAACAGGGAAAGCAGATCAAATGTATCCAATGCGAGAAGTTGCAGGAGGAGGATATGTACATGTCCCATGGAGCAGACAGGATATTTTGTCATTTACGAATGATTTTCCAAAGTTGAGAGAAAAACCAATTGAATGGTACAAGCAGGTTGACAGGTTTGTGAAGGTGTCGAAGGTATTGTTGAAGGATTTGGATGGTTTGTTTGACATAGTGGTACCTGCCGATTTATGGACAGATTGCAAAATCACAGTGGATTGGCCAAGTGACGAATATCCTAGAGATCCGAAAACAGGTGCCCCGTCAAATGAAGTGATGAAAAAGTATCAGCAGGTGATAACTTACCTGAAAGGGAAAATACCCCCGAAAGAAACAGATTGGGTAAAAATAGATCGAAATACCCAAGAAGCTAATGAATCGGTGCATTCCTACTATGAGCGTTTATTGCAGGTATTTAAACAGTATAGTGGATTTGAGGACATTGGAGACAAGAACATGAGTCAGTTTGTGTATCGATTTGTTTGCGGTTTGAAGCCAGAAATTTGTCAGATGATTAAACAGCATATGCTGTGTTGGCAAGGGAAGCCGATTGATGAGATTTTGAAATATGCAAAATATTGTGGAGACGATATTGAGGATAGACACAAGAAATTGCAGGAAAAAGTGATGTGGGCTCAGGTGAAAATGGCTGAGAAACAGGGAATTAATTTGGAAAATCCAAGTGAAAATCCAGGAAAAGATTCTGGAACGAATGGTGATATTGGGAATGGTGGAAAATTTAGAGGACGAATGAGTAGAGAAGAAGCTAAAAAGAAATTTCCTTGTCATGGATGCGGAAAATTGGCGCATTGGAAGGATGAATGTAAAAAGATTCGGAATAATAATGGTCCAAATCAAAATTTAAATCCACAGACGCAGAATGACTCACAGCAGGGTGTAAATCCTCAGAGTCAGTTGCCACCTGCACCTATTCAGGGTAATGTAAGCAGAGCAAAGCATGGTACAGACATCGGATATCAAGGAGGAAGTGGTAAGAATGATTATATAACATCACAGTTTCTTTTTCAGGACGATATCTGTCAAAACAGTTCAAGACGGTGCCTAGGAGAGGGGAGAAGGAGTGCGTACTTGGCGCATCCCTACCGGTAGACCAGTCAGGTCCATATGTTGAAGGAAATGTGAAAGGTAATGATATTACTTTTCTTTTGGACACTGGTGCTACCAGGTCTACTGTAAGAACAGCAGACATTCCCGACCTTCCTCTCTCTGGTGAAAATATCCAAGTAGTGGGGGTAGCTAATCAGCGGATTAGAACACCTCTTACCGAACCCATGGAAGTTAAAATCGGAAATTTCAGAGAAATGCATCAATTTGTAGTGTGTGATTCTAGTCCAGTAAACTTATTAGGTAGGGATTTGTTGTGCAAGATGAATTGTACAATTTTCTGCACACCGGATGGTGTGGAAGTTCAGACACCAGATGAAGACCATGTATATAAAATTATGATTGCAAAACAGGGTACAGAAGTAGATGAGATGTTTTCATTAATAACAAAAGACGAGTTGCCAGAAGAATTAAAAGGCACAGTGAACCCCATAGTTTGGGATTTCACAGGAAAAGAAGTAGGAGTTATGGCTAAAATAGACCTAAAATTACTGTAAAGGAAGGTGCAATTTTCCCAAATACCAGACAATACAGAATGAGTGCAGAAGTAAAAGCAGGAGTCATTGAAGAAATCGATCGAATGGTTGAACAAAACATACTAAAAGAAGTAATGAGTAGCCCATGTAATTCACCAATAATGGGATTAAAGAAACCTAGTGGAAAATATAGGATTGTTCAGGACCTGAGGAAAATAAATAAGATTGTAGAACCATGTTGTCCCATAGTACCAAATCCTGCAGTAATCATATACCAGATTCCGTGGAGTGCAGGATGGTTCACAGTAATTGATTTGTGTCAAGCGTTCATTTCAATACCATTGCATCCAGACAGCCAATATCTTTTCTCATTTAAATTTGAGAACAAGGTCTATGTATGGAATCGTGTTCCTCAGGGGTACACAGAAAGTCCTTCAATTTTCAATCAAATATTGAAAAAGTGCCTTGAGAAACTAGTGATGCCAGGAAGTTCAGTCCTAGTGCAATATATCGACGACTTATTGGTGGCATCGAACACCAGAGAGGACTGTGTTGTTAATTCCATAGCATTATTAAATCTTTTGGCAGAAGAAGGGCATAAAGTCTCACCTGAAAAGTTGCAGTTTTGTACAACAGCTGTTAAGTATCTTGGACACCAAATTGAGAGGGGAAAAAGAAGAATAACCTCTGAAAGAGTAAAATTAATTAAGAAAATACAAATGCCTGTAACCCAAAGACAAGTATGAATGTTCCTAGGAATAGTAGGTTACTGTAGGCAATGGATACCAGGATTTTCCCTACTAGCGAAATCTTTAATTAACATGACGAAAAAGAAAGCAAAGGATCCTGTTGAATGGGATGATGAAAGTGTAGGAGCTTTTGTAAAATTGAGAAATGCTCTGTGCTCAGCACCAGCCCTAGGCATGCCAGATTATAAAAGAGAATTCGCATTATTCTGTCATGAAAGAGAAAATTGTGCACTTTCTGTCCTAACTCAAAGGCACGGATTAGACAGACGTCCTATAGCATATTTTTCTGCTACATTGGACCCAGTATCAGCCGCGTTGCCAGGATGCTTAAAAGCAGTGGCGGCTACTTGTTTGAGCATTGAACAAAGTGAGTCAATTGTGATGGGACATCCTGTAAAGGTGTATGTTCCACATGCAGTTGTGATTCTGTTGACAAGAACACGAACTCAGCATCTTACTCCTAGTCGGCTGACTAAATACGAAAGAATCATAATGGGTGCTGAAAATGTGACCATGGTAAGGTGTACTATAATAAATCCAGCAACCTTACTACCAGACCCATATCATGAGAGAATTAAAGATGACGAAGAAGATGAACATGATTGTTTACAGATTACAGAATTATGCACAAAACCACGCCCAGATATTGAGGAACAGCCTCTTAAAAAGCCAGACAGGGAGCTATTTGTTGATGGTTCATGTCAAAGACATGAAGACGGTAAACTAACGGCTGCCTATGCAGTATGTGAATTAACTGGAATAGTTGAAGCATCTTATTTACCAGGAGTCAAATCTGCACAAGTAGCTGAATTGATTGCGTTGATAAAAGCCTGCAAAATTGGGAGGAATCAAAAAGTAACTATATTTACCGATAGTCAATATGGTTACGGGGTTGTGCATGATTTTGGCCAACTAAGGATGCAGAGGGATTTCCTGACTTCTTCAGGATCCCCCATTAAAAATGGACAGTTTGTAAAGGAATTGCTGGAAGCAATACAATCACCAAAAGAATTGGTGCCGCACATCAGTCAGGAGATGACTGGGTGGTAGTCGGCAATAGATACGCAGATCTGGTGGCTCAACATTGTGCCAAAAATAGATTGTCAGTCAATAAGAGGTTGGAAAGAATGGGAATCAGCTGCCAACTTATGCTGTACATGCCGCCTGAAACATGGAATGATGTTAAAAGACTGCAAGATGAAGTGGATGAAAGTGAAAAGAATTTGTGGATCAAAGTAGGTTGTTCCCAGAGACGAGATGATGAAGTGTGGATCAGTGCTGATGGCAGACCAGTCATGCCAGATTGTCTACTCTCACAAATGGCTAGAATGCATCATGGAGACACACACTTAGGGAGAGATGCAATGATTAGGCTCTTCAGACAAAACTGGTATAATCCTAAGTTCAGGGCGGTTGCAGAGAGTCTTTGCCAAAGGTGTTTAACTTGCCAGATCCACAATCCCGGGAGGAAAACAATAATTGGGTTTGGAAAAATTGGAAAGGCAGAGGGTCCTTTTATAAGACTCCAGTTCGACTTTATACAGTTACCACCATGCAGAGGGCTGAAATATGTACTAGTCATAGTATGTCTGTTTTCAAAGTGGGTGGAGGCTTACCCTACCAGAAGAAATGATAGCATTACAGTCGCAAAACTGTTGCTACGAGAGCTTATTCCTAGGTTTGGTTTCCCAGTAACTTTGGAATCAGATAGAGGAAAACATTTTAACAGTGAAGTGATCCAAATAATCTGTGAAGCATTCCAAATCCAACAGAAACTGCACTGTGCATATCGTCCAGAAGCTTCTGGAGTGGTTGAACAATTGAATGGCACTAAAAAGTCAAGATTGGGAAAGATGTGTGCCTCAACATCATTAGAATGGCCAGATGCATTGCCACTTGTTTTAATGGGAGTCAGAAGCATACCTGACAGAAATACAGGCTTGAGCCCCCACGAAATAATGATGGGAAGAGCAATGAGACAAACACATGTTCCCACAAACAAACTGCTGAATATATCTGATGATATGGTTCTGGACTATTGTAAAGGACTGGCTGACCTAGTGCGTTCTGTCTCTCACCAGGTTGGAGAAGACGCAGTTTCCAGGCAGCCCGAACAAGAACATGATCTGAATCCTGGTGACTGGGTGGTAGTGAAGAATCACACCAGAGAAACGTGTCTATCACCCAGATGGAGCAGTCCTTGTCAAGTCATACTAACTACCAATACCGCAGTGAAGTGTGCAGGATTTCCTAACTGGATTCACGTAAGCCACACCAAAAGAGTACCAGATCCTGAAGAAGAAAATCCTCAGACAGCATCAATCACTGAGGAAGCTGAAGGTTGCCCAGCCGAGGAATCTCAGGCTCGAGATTCAAGAGAAGCTGAAGAAGAACAACCGAGCACAAGTCAGGACTGGATACCGGTGGTAGAAGTTTCCGAAGTTTACCACAGAACAAGAAGTCAAACAAATTTGGAAGAAATTGAAGAAGATCAGATAGGTGAAGAAGAAGCAGTTCAGGGACAAGAAGAAGAGACAATAAAAGAACCTGAACAAGAGCAGATAGGGAAAGGAAAATGGGCTCAAAGCAACGAAGATCTGATAGATTTTGAGCAGGGACAGACAGGTTTAGAAGAATCAGGTCAGGCTGCAGAAGTTCACAGTGCAATAAGCCCTGATCAGAACAAGTTAGATCAAGAAGAGTGTACAGAAGAAGAAAACCTTGAAAAACATGAACTTGAAGAATTAATTAAAGAACAAGGTCAGTTATTGGAAACTCACAGTGGAGCTGTTACGGAGAAACCAATCAGACCTGAAAAAGAGCAAATAAGAAACACAGTAATTGCAGAACACGAAACAGTACTAAGCAGTGAAATTAAAAAGATTTCTGAAGACAAAGATAAAGAAACAGTGCAAAAAGAGAAAACAAGAAAAGGAGATCATTGGCCGAGTGTCATTAAAAGAGTAAAATACCACATAACAACCAGAAGTGAAGATCCAGATCAAGTGAATGAAGTAACAAGTCAAACTGAACAAGAAAATAGAACTGAGAAAAGAAGAAGTAAAAGACTGAAAATTGTGAATAACAAATTCAAGGGTCCTGACTGGACTTACATCATTCTTGAAGATTTCGAAAGCTCAGAGTCAAGTGAAAGTGGTGACGAAGGAACAAGTACAGAACTGACGTACGAAAAAGAAACAAGACCACCTTGACTAAGAAAAAGAATCATATAAAGAAAAAGAGGAAATAGATAAGAAGAGCGATCTTCCTTGTCGAAAATGCCTGATGATAGAGTTGCTGGGAGACCAAAACAGAGATGTTGTAGAAGATGCTGTGCAATATGCATATGTAGTCTAGTAATGGTGCTTATAGTATGGTTAGTCCTGATTGTAGCAGTTCCTTACCTTATGATAATAGATAAAAAGATTAATAATGAAACTAAGGAGAGGACAGCAAACATGAAGGGCAATAGAGTAGAACTAATGGCAGAGAATGAACCAGAAATTCATCATGAAATAGCTGACAACGACACTAGTTTAAACGTTTTCACATAGTTATTGTTTCAATATGTAGACACAATGGAAGTTAGTAACTGTTATGTCTGTATGAAGTTACCTGAATCAGTAGCAGAAGGATTAACATACCATCACTTACCACTGACATATGGCATATCATGTAGTGTTTTGTCTAGTTTATTTTATAGAACAGGGAGACTTCAGTATTATTATTCAAACCTAGATGTGATATTTTCTGAGGTTCCGATTCGCAAGAGTATGAACCCAGTGCTTAGTAGTCAAGACGCACAGTTTATGGGAGAATTTTTCTTAACAATGAAATCAATAGACATAACACATGCACATAGACACAATCTAACATGTTCTTTACTTGAAGAAGAAAAGATATTTTTGAATTTAGTAGAAGATAGAAGACAAGATTTTCAAAAGAAAGCTTCTGAGCATAAGGCTCATTTGCCACCGAGGGCGGAGAAAGAAGGGAGTTACACACCTGGCAAGGCTCAAGCTGCTATGGCTCTGGATTTTGTAAAGACATGAAAAATTTGTATTCATAGGTTAAAGACTGAATATAACAAAGTTTTCATCAGTACCAGTGAATGTAAACACAATTTTTTTAATTCTTGGAGGTTGGGGACTCAAAGGAGGAACAGATTCAGTTTTTCCTGGAATCTATTATGTGTGTGGGAATAAGGCTTACTTTAGGCTTCCTGCACGGTGGTATGGTAGTTGTTATTTTGGAATAGTATTTCCAAAGATATACCACGTAAAAAGAAACACTGGGAACAATGAAAACAATAGCGAATTAATACGTAGTAAAAGAGCTAGTTTTTCAGAAATTGTAGGTGATATATTTGGTGCATTGATACCTTCAGTGGGAATAATTCTGAACTCAAGGAAAATATGTAAATTGTCTACAGTGGTTGATCGTTTATCAACGGATACTGCTGGAGGTTTTCTAATGATTAATGCGGAAATGGTTGCGATTAGATCTATGGTTATGCAAAATCGACTTGCTCTTGATATAATATTGGCAAAAGAGGGCGGAGTCTGTAAATTATTGAAGACGAAACATTGTTGCACTTATATTCCTGATAAGAGTGCAGAAATTGGAACGTATATACAGAATATAACTAAACTTGAGAAGGAACTTAAACCACTGGAAGTTGATAGTGTATGGGAAAGATTGACAAATAGAATTGCGTCAATTGGTACCTGGTTTGCTAATGTAGGAAAAGGACTTATAGGTCAAATATTAGTACCCTTAGCAGGGATAGCAATAATAATCTTGGCAATAACAATATGTTGCAAATGTTGTAGAAAGAGTGGAACATATAAAGTAACAGGTAGAGGAAAGAAGCAAAAATTTGAAGAAATAGAACTTGAAGAATGGAGAAGTGAATTATACAAGAAATTGAAAGGGGATGGCAAAAATGGAAAGTGTAAGAATGAGAATGAAGTAATTTGCTAGAAGTTGGCATCTGATTGTGGGTAGTATTTTGATGGCTCAGAAACGCCATCAGAGAGGGGATTGATGGAGCAAGGTTTCATAAACGAAACTTGCTTGTATACAATCCTCCTCATAGTATTAATTTATTAAACTTGTATTGTTTTACTAACCTTTGCATACACGACACGAATAGAAAGGATGCTTGCCTATGTGTTTTACTAATGAATAACGCTTGTCTGTAATCTAAAATGGCCGCTAAAGCGCGGGAATATCACTGCGCATGTCACAACCATATCACATGGTGTGACGTCTTTCTTTGCTTGGTGGGACAACTTCTGCTTCTGCGCAGTGTGTATTAAAATGGCTGCTTGATGTTTTCACATGCTTCAGCTTGCTCTCATGTTATTATTAATTGTCGTTTTCTTAACGCTACTAATGTGGGACAGTATTATAATTAAATGGGAATAGAGTAGAAAAGGTGGGCATACAGTGAAACATTTTTATTTGTGATTTTAATATTTTCTTCTTTGACTTTTATTAGTTCGCAAACTTGGGCCTGGGTTTGGTACAATGAAAGCTCGTGTGACAAAGATTCCGCACATGCGCCCTGCAGTGGCAGACCAGATAGAAAAAAAGATGAAGTCAACTTGGACATCACCCAAGGCCATGACCTGCTGGCCGACACCACTACATACCAAAATGTTCTTGTCAAAACGCAACATTTTATATGAATAAATTGTCAATTTTGTCGTGAGATGGGTGGGAATTAAAGCAAATGTATTAAATTGAATGGGTGGGAATTTAGAGACAATAGGCTTTACAATTTAAGCCAAATCAATATGGTACGAGAATCCACCCCCTGTCCCTGTCCAATCAGAAGTAGTGGCCCCATATCTTGGCAACATTAAGGGGAGGTACATGGGTGTAGAAGGGTATAATAGATATAGAATTAGCTAATTAGTTAGCACAGGAGAAGGAGATGCTGCAGGGAACAGGCGTTCATGCTGACAGACAGAAGAGCTCCAGACCGCCAAGCTGACCGATTGCAGACCGAATTCCTGTCCAGAAGAGGTCCTGAGGAGGGGGCGGCGGAGTCCATTAGAAGGGAGACACGGGAGAATCGAGGAGAAGCCGAGTATTAGAGAGGGGAACGGCGCAGGCGTCGTTGTAGAGAAGTCACCGGTCCTGTCCTGATCCTGGAGGAGGTCTTTTGCTCTTCATCCTTCCTGGGTCCTATTCTTTCCAGCTCCTTGGCCAAGGGGTTTGGTTCTCGCACTTAGGTAAATATAATGCAACCTTTAGTTGCGCTGCTGTCTCTATCCTCTCCTTTCCTGAGGAACCGTCATTAATTAGCAATAATTATTCTATGCTTCATCTTGGATATTGTGATTAAGTACCGTGTGGTTCTGTATTTTACTCTGCTAAATCTTTAGGTAAACATTTTAAAACTTCCTGACTAAGTGGTTATTTCAGGATTATGTACTATAATGAATGTCACTCATTTTAAACTTCCCAATTAGCAAAGGATTCATTGGTAAGTTATTACTCTTCATTCAGAAGGTAATTGGTAGCAGGGATTTTGATAAAGAGTAACAACTGATAAAACCCAGCGTAAGTATTAGCGTAGTATGAATGTATGGGCCCAAGTGAATGTTTTGTGTATGAATGCTGTTTGCTAATATCGCGCTGGATCACAGGTTTACCTGGTTCAGACCTGTCACATGCTGACAATTCTTTAGGAGGGTTTTAGGGGTTCTTGAACCCAGTGGGGCCTAAAGGTCCAGCTAGCATCAGATTGTGAAAGGCAAATAGGCAGAAACACTAAACCTCCCCCCAGAATCGATGGGGATGGGTTGAAGCTGTTTACTTGCTGTTTTTAAGTTGCAGTACTGCATTAAACTACTTTTGTTTGCAGGTTGTCCCCCTTCATCCAGCTCCTTGCTGTTAGCGTTAGCACTGCCGAACACTTGTTGCTGTTTTGTTGCACTGTGACATCAGCTGCAATACTCAGGCATTCTCTTACACGCAACAGCAGAATTGTATGATAGAATCTTGATTAGAAAAAAGGTAAAAAAAAACCTTTTAAATCCGTATTTTAAGATAAAACAAATATATTAATTATGGGATTCATAATACCCTACATCTGTATATGTGGAATTTATACTAACATGGATTTTGAGGGCAGAGCGAGACAAAAACATAGATGGCAGGAGGTGCACTAGCGTCGCGCCCACTGTCAGCCCCTGCGAGCGTCTGGGAAGAACAGAGGCAGCCGTGCGGTAGGGGTTGGGAATAGCTTATCTGTGTTATTTATGTGCATTCTGCCACTGGAGTGCCGTGACATGCCTCCTCTCTGCTTCGAAGGGAAGGGGTGCATGGTGAGGGGGTCATTGTTTTTTTTCCAAACACAAAATCCTGCAGTGAGATTTTGTTTTTGAAAATAAAAAAATGTTGAAAATTTGACAGACAGCTCTGTTATGTTGATGGAGCCATCACGCAAACTTTCAATGCATTTACAGGAACAGCTGTGACAGCAATTCCTGGAAATCTAACAGATGTCCACTGGACCGGCAGACATATCTAAATTTGGTGTGTGGTGTAACCCTGGCATTGCAAGAGTAAAGTACTCCGCCATGGTGATGGCATACAATCCATCTGGCAAACTCTAAATCAGGACAATCACACTGAAGGGGGCTCCTAAAAGGATACCTAGGCAGGGGAACAGGGGAAAAAACACAAGTATCAATCAAGAACAAACCCACTGCCTGCAAGTAATTTAGAAATAAGCTATACGTCAAGGATAAGGAAAAAGGGAACTACATAATCCCCTCCCCAAGAGGCAAAAAACAGTGTGCAACAGCAAAGGCGGTATGACGCTATACAGCTAATGCCAAGAGACCATAGTTTTTAGGGCATATATCTCAAATTTATTTTACACATTCTCAGTATATCAAAATATAAAATATACAATTAATAAACACTTAATAAATACTCCGATAAATACAATGCCACATCAACAAACGATTGTACATATAAGTGGTGCCCAGGTGCAACAAACATACAAATAACCAACACAGACTATCAACAGAATCATACTACCTCGCTCACACAACACATTGCTCAATGGCAATCCACTGCATCAGACACAGTAATCGCCACAAATGGTCGTTGAAGGTATTATACATAAGATTGAACATAGAATGCTTCATAGTTATTCCACCATGCCGATTGGGCACAGTTTAGACATGTGTATCCAATGAATCATTATTACATATTCTTTGAAGCTTCATGTAAACCTCAAGAGAGACAAAGAGATGATAGTATTAAAGGAGACGTTTTGATTAGTGGACACCAGCACCGACGCGCGTTTCGATGGATGACCCCAGATATGGGTCACACCTTCTTCAGGGCACGAAAAACATAATGCAGAAGAGACTGCAGGCGCCTGGGAGACCTGAGCTAATGCCAGCTCCAAAGAAACTGAACGGGAGACCTGAGCATACAGGTCGGTCTTCTGAGAACTGGGGACCCCTTGTGGAAAAAAATTATAGCAAGCTTTAAGATGAAATGCCCACTGGGGGGCCCGGGCAGTACTGATAAGAAGCAAGGGTCTTCTATCCACAGGTTGGGTGATCAGGAAGACATCACCTTGAATGACGGGGCGACTGAAATGGCAAGAGTTTATCGTCCCCAGTCGTCTGCTTGTGGATCGATAACAGGTTTTAAGCAAACACCGGATCTGGGAGTATCCATAGAGCTTCCCCCGGTAGGGTGAGAGCCTAAATCAGGCCCTGAATCTTACTAACACAAATACACTATCTATACCCCTCCCAACTTTGTTAGTAACCCCAATATACTCATTAAAAACAAATACCATCCCCCATATACATCCGACACTAAAACAATGAACAGGTGCTAACCTAATACTTAGGGCCTAATTTAGAGTTTGGTGGATGGAACACTCTGTCACCATCTTGAAAGATATCCTGTCTGTCATATTCCAAACGCATTGTGTCCCATGGCACTTGTAATATTCCTGTTAACTGACACATCTACTATCATAATTACATTAAAATGAACTAAAATGACACATAACCAATCTGCATAAGTCCATTCATATGACATTTAAGTTTTCTTACCAGATCCAACAAAATAGGAACCTGCTGTTGCTGTTCTCAATATCTGGTGTGTAATGAAGTGAAAAAACAACTCTACAATGGACCTACAAGTGAACAAGCATGAGAGGGGAATAAAAATAAAAACAAACTACAAATACATTCCAACGTAAAAAGTTTATTGCTTGTTTCTTCATTTTGACACTTGTACAGAACTTTCATTTTCAAGTAAATCGTTTTGTAATCTTTGAATGTATGCAACATATGAAATGAAATGAAGCACAAACATATTGAATTTAAAAAAGCAGCATTAACTATTCTAAATGTTTTAATTTTTAATATGTTGTACAGATTATTTTCGAATACCTTGAATAGAAAAATGTCAATTTAATAAATGTTCCTAACTTCAAACTATATACTTTTTTACTGTATATGGCTAGTGCATGTAAAGTGAATTAACAGCTTGAATTTGCATTACATTAAAAACAGATCATTTCTCTATCACTAAGTAGGTTTGTATATTTCTCTTTTATAAATGACTTAAATTCCTTTCTTACACTTTTAGAATATACCACAGATATTGTTTGTTGTGAATAAATATTCTTTTTTATACAAAGTGCATTTTTATTTTCAAATTAAAAGAAAATATGACTATGGATTATGTTTAGTATCTTTAATATGTTTAATACATAATATACAAATCATATTGAAAACCAAACTTCTTTTATTTATATTTATTTATTATATTATCATGTAAAATAAAAGGTTTAATCAGTTAATTAAATTAATTGCTTATTTTATAATGTATATAATGTAACTAAATAGTTTAATATTATAAAATTAAATAATAGTTGTGTTAAAAATAGGACTCTAACACTTAAAAAAGGAATGTTGGTGAAATTGTTTAATAATGAGGGTGTGGCTTGCAAATTTAACATTTTAAATCCCAACCCTCAAAAATTGAAGAAAGTGCATAATTTGGAGGGGTTAGACATTAATTTAATTCTGGTACCACCAACAAAAGGTAAGGTGCATAAATGGGTTTGGGATGGTGTAAATATAATATTATGACTCAAACCTCCAGTCAGGATCTGGATTCAAATGATAATCCACCAGTAAGGACTTACAGAGAAGTGGGATGGTACAGCAACCTCCTGGATCTGTCTGGAACAGGGACAGAAGGGTATATGGGTAAGCAAAGGTGAAAGAGAAATGCACCATGTCAGTGAGGGTCCGTCACAGGAGAATCCCTCTTTACACCCAGAGTGGATAGCATTTAATGAGCGGTGGCATGTTGGGGGCTGAAGGCTCTGTAATAACAGATGGCACAATGACAGTCAATATAGATGGAGAACACACATGGAACCTATACAGGAAGGGATAGAAGTTTGGCCTCACTGGGTACTTCAGAGGAGATGGCAATAACGAACCTTGAAGGCTGGTTATTGAAAGCAAGGCAGCTATAGCAATGTAAACAAATTGATCAAGGGTATTAGAATATAGGATACTAACAGAGGAAAAGCGGTAAGACAACAATGGCCCAGGGGAAACATGAACTGGGGAAGGAAACAAAATAACAAAAGTGGAGGCAGCACAATGCTGTGCTAGCCATTGTGGCTCTCGTACTTGCCTCTGTTTATAATGCTTCCTTTCGCGCTGGGACAAGTTCCTGCCTTTTGACAAATTGGTACCATCATTCCACTACTCAAGAAACCTACTCTAGATCCACAAAACTTGGCCAATTATCATCTGATCTCCCTCTTGCCTGCAATGGCCAAAATAATGGAAAGTCATGTCAACTCTCAACTATCATGGTATATTGAAGATATGATTGTGCCTAACTAATTTTAGTCTGACAACTGCCCCTCATACAGCATGGAGACGCTATTTACGACTGCCTGCAATGTCATGCTCATGATCTTGGATAATGGGGGCTCTGTAGCCGTCATTCTCCTTGATCTGTCAGTGGCCATCCTCACAAGATTCTCTTAGACAAACTTAATGAAGTGAGTCTGACGGGAGTAGTGCTGAGTTGGTCTGAATCCTTTTTGAAGATGAAGTCATAAGTTGTCCATCTGCAGCAGTTCTTCAGTTTATTGACAGCTGTGCTGTAGTGTCATTCAAGGCTCTTCATTTGGTCCGACCTTTTCAATATACACAGAATGCAGCTGGGCAATCTTATTGCCTCCTTTGGATTTCAATTCTACTCATACACCGATGATACCCAGAAAATTCAGCAGTTTGAGGGCGGTCACACTTCCACCCAAGACCAATTTAATGAATTCCTCAGATCGGTAGCCTACTGATCTCTGGTAGAGGCTTTGATCATAAGTCGCTTGGACTACTGCAATACCTTGGATCTGGCTCTCCCCTCATTCCTGATACAAAGACTCTAATTGATTCAAAATACGACAGCAAATCTTATTTTAGATCTTCCTAGATCTCCAAGATTTCTCGCTGTTTGATCAATTTACATTGGCTCCCACTTTTAAAGCTTTGTGCTGCTGCCACAAAGCGGTACATGGGATAGGGCCACCAAACTACATGACGGGTCTGTTTAATAAATATTGCCCTACCAGACAGCTTCGTTCTACTGCGGCTCTTCTGGTTAACAGACCTAGGTTTCACAGACAGCTTTCTCAGATATCAAAGCCCAGACCTTTTGCCTTGTGTGCAGAACCAAACCACAAGCTGATTCACAAAGCTCTCAAAACATATCTCTTCCTACTGTAGATTAATTTTGTGACTCCTCTGCGATTAGCGCCAGGACAGGGAAGTCACGTGATCTAGAAAATGAATACATAAATATAAACTAAGGAGAAGCCATCTAACAAAGAGAACGTTGCCAGGCTCTATCTTGCTAGTTCTTATCCCTTTTATAGTAACCAGGTGGTGTTGTGCTCCCTCTACTGGTACTGACATGGAGGTGACTGTTTGTGACCCTCTACTTCTTCGTATGAGCCAACTGCCAAGAGCTGGTCCTTTAAACCCTCTAGTCCTTCCACGTGTACCTCTTAGACAGAATCAAACAGTTTTATGTCTCTTTCCCTGTTTGTTCCTTGATGAAATCTTACCATTACCCCACCCCCAAGATTATTTCCCCCCTCATGTCATTTGTTTGGCTCATGGGGACACCTAATATAAAATACTTTAACCAATCTGGGGTACAAAAGCCTTTGGTTCCCTTGAGGTCTAAAGCATCATACCCCTTCCAAGCTAGGACATATTAGGACCGATTTCGGTATATTCTGGAGACTAAAACCATTTCAAGCGTATATTCTTGTGACCCCTCTACAAGAAACCGTGGTGAGACTTTGGATGGTTCTGATGAAGCAACCTGACTCAGGATACGTATACAACAGTATAGAACTATCATCTTTCAGGTAAGGTCAGCCATAGGACAGATGCCCCTACCTAATGTTTGATCTGAAAAGGGCTCACAAACCGGGGTGAAAACTTGAGATGTGACCTTGAAAGTAAAGATCCATATTTTATATAGGTCTTTAATGGGGATCAATAAATCTTTTGCAGTCTACTTTGGCGCTAACCAAATTTGCAAGAGATGATCTATGAGTCAGATAAAGCTGTCTAAGTAATGCTGTAATAGAGGGTAGTTTAGTACTTGATAAGGAGG
Source organism: Calotriton arnoldi (assembly GCA_963921515.1). Taxonomy (NCBI): domain Eukaryota; kingdom Metazoa; phylum Chordata; class Amphibia; order Caudata; family Salamandridae; genus Calotriton; species Calotriton arnoldi. The sequence goes on along the minus strand of CAWUFW010004614.1, from coordinate 288,335 downwards.
AAGGCATAACCTTGGATGGAACCCGTATATGTACTAGAAAGGAGAATAACTCAAATTGCTATGTAGAGAGTTGCTATAGGCCAGTCCAGCTAAGGGAAGCAATAAAGCCCAATTCTCTCGATGTTCAATTATAAAACATTGCAAACGAACTGTAGCAAGGTATTGCAAAATTTGGTTATGAACTAGGATCCCCTATGTGTGATTATAACTTCAGGAAATCATAGTATCTGTGCCAAATACTGCTGATCCAATTGGGGCAGTTGGTAATTTAGTCAAAAGAATGACAGGACCAAGCATAGTAAAGTAGTCCACTACAACCAACACTATAGTGTGACCTTGAGATACTGACAAATCAATGATGAAATCCATGGAAATGTTTGCTCATAGACAAGAAATAAGGTGCAATGGTTTCAATTCTCAAACTGGATTCTGATGTTCACTTTAGGCTTCGGCACAAATAGCACAGCTCTTGTCATATTAGATGACACCTTTTTGAACAGATTTACAGCAAAAATTAACTGGTACCTATTCCAGAGTCGTGGTGATTCCCAGATGCCCTGTTGCTGGGGAAGCAAGAGTCCATACAAGGATATACTTCTGCAAGGCCTTCGCTGGTATAAAAAGTCTATTATCATGAAATAACAGAAATGTTGTATAATTCTATGACCTGAGGCCTTGTGTAACCAGTTTTCTACCATAAGCATATTCTGTGCTTTCTGAATCTGTAGCAGAATTTCTACACATGAGACCCACCAGTTTGTAGTGTCAAGGTCCTGGGAAGGAAACTTTCCTCAAGTCCTTCTTCCACAGCTGCTGGACAGGATAGGGCATCCAATTTCCCATGCCTCTTCCCTGGATGATCTCATAATAAAACCTGGAGAAAAAGGGTGTCCATCGAGGATGCCTAGCATTGCGGCACCTCATGGACTTTATTAACCCCAGTCTCTCATTATCAGTCCACACTGTTATCTTATGCTTTGCCCCTTCCAGATAGTGGTGCTATTGACTAAATGCCTCTTTGATAACCAGTAATTCCTTATCATGTAGTTTCGCTCTGTGGCAGAAAGCATTCTAGAGAAGATAGGAATAGGACATAACTCGTCTGTCACTGGATGTATCTGGGACAAAATGGCTCCAATGGTGTAAGCTGCAGCATCAGTCTTTGCAGTGAAGGGGAGTTCATTATCAGATCCTGTAGTATGGGTGGAGTGCAAACAGTTCTTTTAATTGCTAGAAGGCTTAATCGTATTCAAATCCCCATTGGAACTTGACCACTGCTACTGTGAGATGGGCAATGGGCAATACAATCTTTGAGAAATCAGTAATGAACTGTCTTTGAAAAGTAGCAAAGTACAAGAACGTTTGATTCTTGAATACTTTTTACACTGTTAGGTACAGAAAAATCTGAAACTGTCTTAAACATAGGGGGAATCCATCTGAAAGCCTTGTTGAAAGATAACAAAGCCTAAAACACTGACTAGAGTTTTCTCTAATTTTGCACTTATTGAATGTTTCTTGAGGCACGACCATACTTCCTTGACATGTCCTTGCTATTCTTCAACAGAATTAGAGAAAATCAAAATATTATCAAGATGAATCACTACATATATGTTGGAAAAGACCATCTTTTGTGTGGAGTACCCCAGATGTTTCCCTCATCTGTTTTTGATGCACACAAAAGGTGATTGGAGGCTGCTTGCAATTAGTCTAACCATTGGTAATAGCTCGGGTTAGCACACCAACCCATCTTTCTTTTGCTCACCATACGCAAACCAGTCTTGACCCTACTCCTCATGGGAACAGTCAAGCCCAAACATCCAGGCCAGGTCCTCCCTGAACTGGAACAAGCAACCCAGGACTTCTTTCGCCCTATTTATGGGCTCATCAGCTGGGTACAGCTTGGTTCTAGTGACACAGTGAGTACTGGACTCATGTCTGGGCATACTCATGCCACTTAGGGCGGTACATGAAAAACACAAAAGGTGAAGGGAGTCTGCTTGCAATGTGTCTAACCAATTGGTGTAGCACACCATCCCATCATTATTTTGCTCACCATGCCACTTCAGTTTGGACCCAGCCATGTGCAAATCAGCCTTGATCCTGCTCCTCCTGGAAACAGTCCAGCCCGAACTGCCATGCCGGGTCTTCCCTGAACTGGAACACAAGCAGCCCAGGACTGGTTTTGCCCTATTTATGGGCTCATCAGCCAGGTACAGCTTGGTTCCAGTGACACAGTGAGCATGGGACCCATGTCTGGGTATACCCATGCTACTTTGGGCGGTACATGAAAAACACAAAAGGTGATGGGAGGTGGCTTGCAACAGGTTTAACCGGTGGCAATAGCTCAGGGTAGCACTCCAACCCATTGTTCTTTTGCTCACCATGCCGCCTCAGTTTGGACCAAGCCATGTGCAAATCAGTCTTGACCCTGCTCCTCATGGGAACAGTCCAGACCGAACTGCCAAGCCAGATCCTCCCTGAACCGGAGCACAAGCAACCCAGGACCGGTTTCACCCTATTTATGGGCTCATCAGCCAGGTACAGCTTGGTTCCAGTGGCACAGTGAGCATGAGACCTACGTCACTTAGGTCGGTACATGAAACACACAAAAGGTGATGGGGTGCTGCTTGCTATAAGTTGGGGTAGCACTCCAACCCATCGTTCCTTTGCTCCTCATCCCATTTTTGATGGCAGTAGAACTCTGTGCACTTAACCCCTACTAAGCAGTAGTAAAGTGCTTGTGCTCCCCCTTTTAATGTGGTTGAATTGGTAAACTCCTAATTGGCATATTTACTTGCCTATAAATCCCTAGTATATGGTACAAAGTGTCCCCTGGGCCTAGAAGTTAAATGCCATTAATGGACTGTGACACTTATTATGCCATCCACTACAATGGCGGCAGAAACATGGCTTCAGGCCTACCATTGTAGCCTGACTGGAGCAGTGTGAAAACTGCAATTTAACTTGTCTAAATATACCCTAAAGACTCAATTTTTTTTTTACACATTAATAAGTAACCCCTAAGTAGGCCTTGCAGCCCCCAAGGCAGAGTTCATGGTATATAAAAGTAGTAAATCTAGAAATTTTGTGTTAACATATCCTGACAGTGACTAGCACTCAAAAGTTGTTTTCACTGTAGGAAGGCAAGCTGGCCCATAGAGGAACACTGGAAAGCAATACTAAATATTAATTCTGCTATTTCAGAGTAGGGACCAGTTTGAAATATGATTTAATAACTCTTTTTAATATTTATCAAAAGCCCAACTTAATGTAAAGTCAGAATTTTGATCAATATTAAGGTAAAGTAACTTTTTAAAAGTTACCTTTTCCCTGCCTGAAACTAATATACATCAGCCTTTCAACTGTCACCCAACTGGTGAATAGCCCTGAATGAGGTGAGAAAACTGCTCCCAGAGCCGAGACAAAGGCCTCGGTGTGTGGAGGTGTTTTTGGTCCTCTGGCAGGATGACCATGTGGGCTGTGCCCAGGAGCTTAACTGCAATGGGGCCTTCCCTGTCACAGGCAGATTTCAAATGGTACCTGGACAGGCCACTTCTTTTGCTCTCTGTGTGAGCCAGGCACCAATTCCAGTATGAGTGAAGCTGCCCACAGAACTGCTTTGGAGTAACCACAGAGAAAGCACTTCCTATTACCCTGGCCACACATCTGGGTGAGCACACAGACTCTGCACAAGGGGAGAAGGGTTTCCCCATTTTAGATTTTAGGAGTGAGGGGCACTGTGGGATTGTTTGCAGTAAGGAAGGCAGGAACTGATTCAAAAGTGGGACGGGTTGCCCCTGGGAACTTTTACCCCATTAGGTAGGGAGGGACCAAGTGTCACTCCCATCGACAAGTGTCAGGCATAAATCTGGCATCCCTTGGCACCCTCTTCAGAACACTATTGGACCTGAGGGAGATCAGAAGAGAACTGAACCTGCTGTCTGAGACCCTGAGAGGAGCCCTGCAGGACTGGACCCGCTTCCTCTTGTACATAGGACAAATTAATGGACTCCAAGGATCATAAGACTGACCGCCTGTTGATGCTACTGGGACACAACAAGCTAGAAGACTCCTTTTCCTGTAACTGTCCAGCTGACCAATACCAACTGGACCAGCACTAGACCCTGATGTTGGCCTCTGCTGGAGTGAATCCTGACCCCAAGTGCTGTTCCAGAAGTCCTGGAACCCTCACCTGCGTCTGGCTGGACTTTTCCTACTATGCCTGAAAACCTGGGACCTACAAAATGTTTCAACTTTCAAGACCTCCGTAGGACCAAGACCAACCTGCCAAGCTGATCCACCTAAGGTGCGTTGCCACTTGGCTGAAGCTTCAAGTTTCTCCAGTTTGTAGATTCTCTGCAGCAGCAAATCTGATGCAGCTGGACCTCTTGGAGGAGGTATTCAGCCTTGTGGAGCCCTCTTAGTCTACAGCCGGCAGCATTGCCCCACAGAAGGATACCAAGCTCCAATAAAGTGATTACGTGTCTTGACCTGGACGAAGACACCAAAAGTATCTGGCTGGCAAGAAAACTTCTCTGGGTGCAAAATTTAGATTTCTCCCTTTTTGAGCTTTTCCCACCAAAACCAACAGGTTCACCTGGACCACGTATCACAGGTATCTGACCTCATGGAGCTTTCTTTGGCTACAGCCTTCTGCCGTGCACAGCTGAAGATTATGAACTTTCCATTTTTTTGACTAAGGGCCTCATGTACAAAGCAATTCTATGGTCATAAAGGTCAAATCTGAGCCTTTGTGGTCACAAAATGGCATTCATTTTTAAATGTATAAAACCCAAACTGTAATTTGGTAACATGTTACTGATCCGCAATTTGGGTTTGCAAATAAATAAAGAATCAGTGTTTGAAAGGGGCATGTAGTGGGCATCCCTTTGCTAGGTTTAAAAACTTCTGAAGACTTAGCTCTTTTGATCGGTCATCCTGTCTTGGTTCTGTGAAGCACGGAGAGTTGTTTGCGCTATATTAAATACTGATTCCTTCAGTTATGTATTAATGTTTTGTGACTGAAATCCAGTTGCAAACCATTAATATATTCCCACCAGTCACAGGAGGTGGTACATTAGCAAACAGGAAGGGCTTCCCAAGGGACCCCTTCCCCTTTGTGAATGTGGACAAAAACATTTCTAGGAGCAGGCAGTTTTCCTTGGGACCGTTGACTACTCCAAAAAAATGATTGTAAAATTTTTCATTTTTTTAAACGCATCCCTTTTTCCTTCCAGAAAAACGGGCATCATTTAAAAAAGAAAAGATTCCTTTTTTAAAAGAAATCACTGGCCTCTAATCAGGAGGCCAGCCACCTGTCCCTTTGAGTCCCTCTGGGGTCCTGGGTTTAGAGATGTAGGTCCAGTCCTTCTCACCCAGGCAAGAGGGCAGCAGGGCAGCCGGTCTTCACAGCAGGGCAGCAGTCCACCAAATTGGCAGTCCTTTCAGCAGCACAGCAGTCCCTCTTCCTGACAGGTCCAGAAGTGGACTGAAGAGTTGGGTCTAATAATCCAATATTTATATCTGCTGCCCACTTTGAAGTAGAGGAAACTTCTAGAGTTTCCACCCCCCCTGAGGTGTCAGGCATTCCCTTCCTCTCTGTCCCGGCCCCAGATTGCCTGTGATCACCAAAGACCAGTTTTACACCCTTTGTGAGAGTGGTCAGGCAAGACCTTTGTCATGTGCAAGTGTGGTAGGTGACAGTTCCTCCCCCTTGTTAACTCAGAATGGTCTATCTTGCCAACACCTATCTTCCCTTTGTCTGGGAGCAATAAGCAAAGACCAACTGCCAGCAACATCTAGTCATGTGACCTAGGATCAGGCTGTAGATGTCAAATGGTTAGGACAAGAAAATGCCAACTTTCTAAAAGTTGCATTTTCAGAATTGTGACTAACAATTTGAATTTACCATTAAAGAGGGCTGTTAATTACAATTCTTTAGACACCAAACTCGACCTGTGTACTTGTTCTCAGTTGAACGCTGTCACTTATTAAATGTAATAAAGTACCCCAATTCGATCCTATGGAGAGATATACCCTGCAGTAGAGAAACTAATTTGGGAGTTTTTCACTATAAGGAGATGTAAAACTTAATAGTAAATGTCCCACTTTTTAAATACACTGCACATTGCCCTCTGGACTGTTCAGGGCCCACCCTAGGGGTGACTCATATGTATTAAAAAGGAAGGTTTGGTCCTAGCAGAAGATTTATTTTGCCAGGTGAAAATGGCAGTTTAAAAACTGCACACATAGGATACAATAGCAGGCCTGAGGCATGTTTAAAGGGTTACTTAAGTGGGAGGCACAGCCAGTGCTGCCGGCCAACCAGTAACATTTAAGTTACAGGCCCTGGACACATGTAGTACTAATTTACCAGGGACTTGCAGGTAACTTATATAGGCCAATTGAGTGTAAGCCAATTTTACCATGTTTTAGGGAGTGAGCATAAGCACTTTAGCACTGGTTAGCAGTGGTCCTAAAAGTCATCAAAAGCGGGCTTAAAAAACAGGAGGGTGAAGGCAAAAAGTCTGGGGATGACTCTGCAAACAAGACCAAGTCCAACAGGCAGAGTGACGTGAAATTTCGCCAGAGGTTAAACGTTTCTCATCAATTACTTGAATAGGTCTTGTTATGTATTGATATTTCTGCCATCTCCTGGAATGTATAGCCCGTAAAGCAAACATATGCTCCACAGTCAAATAAAGCCAAAATGTTACAAGCCCATTAAATGATGCAACATCTACTGGCAAATAGTAATGTGCTTGTGAAGTGCCGACTCTTTTGCTACAGAAAGGCCCTGTCAAGGGTTTGCAAGTCAAGGACAGGCCCAATAGTTTACATGCAACTGGTGACAGCTTCTTACAAAATACCCCTGCTTACCACAATAGGAGCATGGCTAATTTTTTTAGGAATAGATTCATTCTTTCTTTGGTTAAGGGTCTTTTCAAATTCCCAGTCTGCAGAGGTGCCTCTTACTTTTCTTCTGTTCATAGGGGAAATTCAGTTTCTTTAATAGGTGGTGGCCCAACCCATACCCTTCTTTCACTTTTGCGATATTGTTGCTGGGCTTCAATCTTGAGTTGTAATTCTATTGTATTGCGGTTACAGTAGTGTTGAGTTGGTTTACCACTAGTGACAAAGCATCTCTCAATTCCTCCTGCAAGCCATTATAAAACGTGGCTGCGGCAGCTTTGCTCATCCACCCACTCTCTGCCTATAATTGATAGAGCTTGATCACACGAGAAATTATATCTTGGCTTCTCTGCTTCAACATGAGCAGATTAACATGGGCAGAAATATAATGGAGAATTGCAAAACAAAATGTCTGAATAGTGCCTTAGAAAAGAGCTATCTCCATTAACTAAAGGTGTAGCCTAGGCTTGTATATTTGGGACAAGTGAGAGAGGATGAATGTAATCTTAGCCACATCTGTTTAAAACAGGTGAGGTCAATTTGGAAAATGTAGTTTGCACTGAGCTAGGAAAGATTGACATTTTTCAGGATCTCCTGAACATTGTCAAAATAAGTAGACCTGTTACTGGAGGTGAACCATGCCTGGAATTTGAATCCACAGCATTGTCGTCCACCACCTTGGCGGGGCTTTCACCACATATGGGTTTAGTACCAAGAGATTAATGCTGTTTTATAAAAAGGTTCACCTTTGGTGAGTGATCTCTATCCTACTCTGAATCTTAATAATTTCTTATGCCTGACGTGGATTAACATCTGAATCCTTGCTTATATGTGGGCCTGGCAAACTGTCAGGAATGCTCCCATTCCTGTAAGTTAGAGTGAGACTCTGGACTTAATTGATAATCCACAAATCTCCCTGTAAGGGCTTTCTGAGAGCTGGAATAGTAGAACAACCTCCTGGATGAGTCTGGAACAAGAAAGTAGGGATATAGGGTGTATAGGGTTAAGCAAAAGTGAGAGAGAAACAAACAATGGGAGCGAGGACACATCACAGGAGAATCCCCCTGTATGTTTGCAGTGGATGGCATTGTAATGAGCGATCACAGGGTTTAAGGTCCTGTCGTAACAAATGGCACAATGATAGTCAATATAGATGGAGAACACAGATGGAAACATATACATGAAGGGTTGGCAGTTGGGACTACCCTGGTACTTCAGAGATGACAATAATGAGCCCCAAAGACACCAGGAAACATCTGGGGGCTCAGAATTCCCTGGATGACAGTCAGGGAAGGCAACTGTAGTGATGAAACCAAATCGAACAAGGATACTAGAGTGTAGGATAGTAACATAGGAAAAGGGGTATGGCAACATAGGGACCATTGTTCGTGATCCTCTGTTTCTTTGTGCAAGCCAGCTGCAAGAGCTGGTCCTCTACAGCCTCCAATCCTTTCCCGGTATTCGTGTACCTCTTAAACAGCATTGAACAGTCTTGCACTTACGTCTTTCCCTGTCTGTCCCTAAATGAAATCTTGATACCAGCGCACACAATTTGGAGAGGTCTAATGTGCTAACTTCAGTCCAAACGTCTTTGGTAAACGTGTATAACTGGGAAGAGAAGTGTGAAAATAAACATACAAAATTCCAAACCTTCTAAACCTAGAAGAAACAGCATAATTTTGAAGGTTTCGATTTACTATTCTAACTCAGTACATAAAACATGGAGTAAGTGTATATTTTTTGCAGGCATCAAATATATTATTCTAACTCACAATCCTAAACATTGAAGGAAATACATATTTTGGAGGGTTATATTTACTATTCTAACCCCAGTCGAACAGACCGTGGGCAACATGTGTAAATAGTGGGGTGACAAATTTACTATTCTAAATAATTTTTGCATACGTTTTTCAAACTATGAGGTTCAAATATACTCTACTTTTCAACTGAAGCAGAAGCCCTAAAGAAATTTGAAATAAAGATAATAAACCCAAAAAAGTAAAAATCCAGCTATTTAGAAATAATATGTAGTATAATTTTAAATCATTTTTAAATAAATGAAAATATTCTTAAGATTACATTCTATAGATGTACACACTAACTATATTAAAATAAAAATATTATCATCAAAGACATTAACTGCTTAAATTCGGAGGACATGATGTTCACAACCTCTGCATTTCGAGAGAAAATCCTTTTGGTGTGAGAAAATCCTTCCGGTGCTTCTAATTTTCTCAGTAAAAAAATGATTTCAGAACACTAGGAAAGAACTTCCCTTCTGTCTTGAAATTATTATATATTTTTTACACTGTGACAATCAACACGCACAGCACTTTGATGTCACTGTGTGAAACTGAAAGTAGTCGGTGCCATGAGGCGCGGACTGCTTTCAGTTTTATTTGTGCTTTGGGGCATAACTCTGCCACCTAACCACCGATCAGTGCGGGAGGGGTACCACTTGGAAGCGGACAATGTTCCCTTTCTCGTAGTACCTTTCCCAAGTCTAACCCTGCCTTAGGTTCACCCACAGAGGGGGATCATATAGCAGGGATCCATCCACTGAATACCATGGATTTTCTTTTTGGGGAGAAGTAGTCTCCCTGGCAATGGGCACTTGCTCTCCCTAAGAATGAAAAAACAGACTTTCAGTCCCCCTACGGGACCCCAAAATCTGCACCTCCAAATTTGAAGAAAGACCACTAGAGTCTGTAATGATTCAGAACCCACCCAAAGAAATATGAAACAAAATAACACACCAAAAACTTTGAACTAATAAAAACACGTGTACATTTTTTTTTTTAAATTAAACTGTTTTTACAACCTCCAATCCCCTAATCAAACTCATACCCAAATATATCACATATTTTAAAATTAAACAGCAGTTAAAAAACAAACCCAAACGTTTATACACATAAAATGTTAAGTGTAATAAAAGAAAAGAAATGAATGACTTGAAAATTATAATTTCATTACCATTTTTAAAAATATTTTATGAACAAAACACTAGAAATCCACTACTCGAAATAACCTAACACCTGTTGAAAAATGTGAGTTAAAAAAACACCTTCCAAAAACACGAACATAACACAACCTCATTTAATAAAACATACTAACAAACAATAAAATCTATATTAAATAAAATAATGTTTTATTAAACAATAATTTAAAAATTGATATTATTAACAAATAGGATTGTGAAAATTATGCTTGTTACATGAAATTCCCCAAATTAAGCCACTCTGCGTAATTATGTGCCATTCACGGTATTAATTTACCACAAATGTGCCATTTGTGGTGAAAATTTACAGCAAACACAGAGGAACAACAGAATTAGTGACTGTTCTTTGTGGTGCTTTTTGTTGCACTTATTTAGCGCAAAAAGCATCCTTGTGTCAAAAATCCTATTAAGAACGCATTTCACTCTAAAATATATCACTAAATGACAAGTTTGCATTTCACGTAATTATGAGTTATTTTGCCGAATATGCCACGTTAGTCCGCATGCGTTTACAATGCATGCCATTACAACGCGGTCATTACAACGACCGCGTTGTTACATTGCATACCTTTACAACGCAAGTCGGAACAACGACTTGCTGTACGGGTGGGGCGCTGGATGTTAGAATAGTATAATTGACTATTCCAACTCCAGTCTGTGCAACAGTAGGGAAGGTTTTGGATTTTCAATCCAACACCTTCTGCCCCCTAACGCAAGTCGTTGTAATGGTATGCGATGTAACAACGCGGTCGTTGTAACGACCCTGTTGTAATGGCATGCGTTGTCTCGCATGCGTGGTAAACGATGTTTACCATTTTGCCTAATCGTGCAAAACACCCCCTAATAAAAAACAGAAATACAATGTATTTATCCTCAATATTACATCCTACATTAATTTGGCAGTCGTAATATTTTTCCTACAATATTTTGGCCCAACAATATTTCCATCTTGATATTATGGTACTACACTTTGGGGTGGATTTTAAACATTTTGCGCTGGGTTAACGTCACAAAAGTGATGCTAACCTGCACAAAATGTGTTTTGGGTAATTTACTTTCCAGCGCAAAACTCGTTCTGCGCTGGAAAATACCTTAAATGTAGCACTGCTTTGCCTTACTTTGCGCTAAGGAGGTGGTACATGGGTGCTACATGGGCATTCCCATGCAACCACCCCTGCCTTTTGATGCAAAATCCTGTCTACAAAGAATTGTAGACAGGGTTTTGCCCCAAAAGTTAATGCCACTTCAAAGGAGGCATTAACAGGAGAAATGTTTTTATTTCTCCTTTCTTTTCTGACTTTGCATGCATGATGCACTGTGCAGCCCACATACAAAGTGGGAAAAGCTTTAAACTTGTCTAGGCATGGTATTTTGTACAGGAAGGTTCCCCTTCCTGTACAAAACCTATGCTAGGCTCATGCACACACCCTATCGCTTTGTGGCGCTAAGGTGTGTGCGTGGCGCACGGCAGCTGAAATTAGCGCCGGTACTAGGGAAAGGGTTGGAGAGAGCCATATCTTTGTAGATATGGCGCTCTCCTGCTTCCTTCCTGTTATGCAACGCAGCCCAGCCTCTTTGGGGACTCTGCTTTTTTGCTTGCATTTTTTGAAAATCTTGCACTTCAAATTCTATCTGTTTTCAAGCCCATCCAACTAAACAAACCTTGTTATCTGCCCAACTTACTGACAATTTCCAGAGACAATCGGTCTCTAAAGTGAAGAACTGCTGCTGCCCAAAATACCAAAATTCAGTTAATCTCAGACGCAGAAACCATTTTTTGGAACTCTATGGGGTCTATTTACTAGAATTTTACTGGGTGTTTGTGACACAAAAGTGATGCAAATTGACGCAAAACCTTTATAACCTATTTACTTTCCAGCCCTAAACTTGTTTAGCACTGGATAATCGCTTGAAAGTAACGCAAAGCAGCGCATAACGTTGCTTTGCATTACTTAGCACCCAAGGGGTGTACCATGGGTGGTGCATGGGCGTTCCCATGCAACCACCAAAGCTTTCTAACGCTAAGCTCTATTTACTCAAACAAGTAGACAGGGTTTAGCGTCATAAAATAGCCGCCATTTCAAGTTGGCGCTATGAAGGAGAAATGCTTTCATTTCTCCTTCCTTTTCCGAGTTTGTATGTGTACTGCACTGTCCAGTACACATACAAAGTGGGAAACGGTTTAAAGTTAGTCTGAGCATAGTATTTTGTACTGGAAGGCTTTCCTTCCAGTACAAATGGTATGCTACACTCATGCAGACACCCTTGCACTATGGTGCAAAGGTGTGTGTGTGGCGCACAGCAGAAAATTTCAGCACCATTGCTAGGGAGAGGGGAGGAGAGACCCATATTTCTGTAAAAATATGGCACTCTCCTGCTCTCTTCTTCGCGTGCAACACAGTGCAGGTTTTTTGCTTGCTGCACTGCGTTGTGTGAGATTTTTGTATATCTGCCCCTGAGCCTACTGAAGTGATAACGAACCCTCTCTGTCAATATTTACAAGATGCATGAAAACACGTTTATTCACCTGTATATAAACTAACTCTTCATTTATTTAAGACTTTCATCAATAAAACGTCCTGATATGGTTTATGCAAATTCTCACTGGCTTGCCCTGTCCCTCCTATTTACATATTACAAACGTTACTTTTATGCTGTGCGTTACTAAATTATAATTGCTACCAAAAATCATATTTTGGCGCAGTTGCACTATATAAAACTGTTAAATATAAATAAATAAATAAATAAATTGTGTTTACAATTCATCTGACCCACACCCTGTTTATGTGCATTCATTATGTCATGATGTGTGTGTGTGAATGTATGTGTTTATGTTTCCAATTTAGGGACTGCTATTGCTGGGCGACAGGGGAGAAGAGGATTGATGGAGGAACAGCGAGAGGAGAAACATTCTATGGATGGATGGATAGGGGGTGGGTGAGTTGGGTGGATGGATGGATAAGGTGATATATTTCATATAGGTATGCCGAAATAGGTCCAGGTAACATCAAAACCCTTCACCTACATTCTCTCCTATACTACATACATAACGGATTTGAGGGACTGACCTTTTGCCTAGTTACAATACTATACACAGTACGTAGGGTTTTCCCTGAACACTGGCCTCATAAATTATGCATGAGGATTCTTAGTTTCTTGGAACACAGCAGGACCACCATCTCCTGCATAATAACCGTGTATAAAGTTCATTCCCGACGTCATCCTAAGTCCGACACTGGCACAGCAAGGTAGAACCCCTGGGGATACCTTAGGGTATATAAACATCACATCTTGCCGGGAAAGAGAGAGGAGATCAGGACTTCCCGGCCGACACACTGACGCAAGACGCTGAGGTTCCTGCATGCAGATACTCCAGCTCGCAGTGGTCTGACATCCCTTGTGGGGTGTTCAGCTTGAGACCAGAACAGGGTCCCGCAGTCTCACATCAGGTAATGGGGTTGGCTTTATCCTAGAGGGATTCTTGGCTTTACACCTACTCACATGCTAGGTACACTTAGGTACATCTAGTTAGGGTTGCATCGTAGGAGTACGCATTCCATTGCCATGTATTTTATATACTTGCCTGTAGTTATGATTTTAGCAAAATGGTAGAAACCTACCATTTGTTTACTTTCTTAGTGCTGCTACTCATTTATATATGCTACTGTCTACTGGTGATTTCAGTACACTTATTTAACCAAGAATAACGACTGTTCAATAAATGCTTATTGAAAACGTCCCAACCGTTTATTCTGTGTATCTCTCTGAGAAAAAGTGAGCACGAGTGACTGAGCGAAAAGTAAGTCACTGTTTCCACGGTCCTGAGGGATCAGGTTGTCACATTCGATAGTTGCCAAGAACTATTCTCTCCTTGGTAAGAGGAGGTTATAGTGGCATTGCGAGCTAGCTGGTACACAGGATAACATACCCGGTGGGGGTGTCTGGAATCAGTGTGGACATCAGTCCCGCAGTGTATGTTGTCTAAACGCGCAGATCCTATATAGGTCTTATAGGAACTACACGACATGGTGCCGCCAACGTTGGTATTGGCACTTATTTAACAGTCAAATCTGAGTAGTTCAGTCGTGCTATTTTTCAGAGACCCCTACTCACATTTCCCCAGAGACGTCTGGAGTGAGAGGGAACAAAATCTGCTGCAGCTGAGTAGGAAAATTCCTATGTATTGACTGTTGGTCTAATCAAGCTTGAAGGATAGATTGTTCCTAATTGTGCATAAACACCTTGTCTCAGTACCCTTGAAAAGTTCTTCTTACTAAAAACAATGTTGATACACGGAGACCCGACAGGAGAACTAAACTTCTCAGCCGAAGAAGACGATGCAGAGCAATATACATTGCAGAAAATGTTAGAAATGCAGTCACCCTAAAACTAGTAGCCAGTGGCGTAGCTAGGCACTCTGCCGCCCGTGGCGGTCCCTGCCTTTTGCAGCCGCCGAGCGCCTAAGAGCGGGGGGGGGGGGGGGGTGCTGGCGATAAATTTACCTGCCGCCCCCAAATCTCGTGCCGCCCGGGGCGTACCGCCCCCTCCGCCCCCCCCTTGCTACGCCAGTGCTAGTAGCATATGGTGTTACAATTAGGGGTGGGCAAGTGACTTTCGTGATTGAGGCACACGAATCATATAGAACAGAGGTATTCTATTCATGGATTAAATTTCCGCAGGCAAATGCACAAACAAAAACTTTCCACTACTATGTCGAAGATGACATACCAAACGAATATAGTCCATATGAGGACATTGAAATTCCGCTCACTTACCACAAACCTTTTTACTGGTTTAAAGGCGCCCTCCCCCATACAAGAAATAGAGTAAGACTCGGCCCGCTCGGAAGAGACGGAGCAACTTGGCCAGTGCTAGCGGCCTACACACCACATCCTGACATTGACACAATGCCAGGAGGAGACTAACTCGTACAGCATAAAGAATTAATAAGACTTTACAGAAACATGACACAGTTTGTGATGAGAACACTTACACTTCAGCTAACACCGGCTACACAACCAGGACCAGTCCAAAATAATACAACCAAAATCACACCACAAACACTGCACGCAGTGATGGGTAAAATGCCCACTAAACGTGAACAAATGCCCTTCTGGATAGCACAAAAAATAACACAGCTGGAGGCAGTGTTTCCACACACTGGTCCTTAGGAAAAACATAGAATACTGACGATTTACTTGCCAATGGGGATAGCTCCCTCTATAGAAGATTGTACTTCTTGGGGTACAGTTTTTGCTGCAATTTATACCAGGACTCATGGTATCCGTTCTTTAGCGGTAATCCCAGATGTATTAAGACAAATACAGAACGAGTATGGAGCGGAGCCTGCTCTAAACTTAGGGATGAAGTTGCTAAATAGCTTTGCCCAGGTATCACTGATAATATTAGCAAATATTAAAGGGGAAGCAGCATCGGTGGCAATACGCCAACATCTGAGAGATTTCACTCCATTACAACAGGAGACAGAACTACCTAAAATAATTGAAACTGCTTATGCGGAATTAGGTAGAGACAGTTTGGGAGCTAGACCGGTAAAACCTCAACTAGTGGGGGGTACAGATAAAGAACAGGCAAAGTAAACACCGGTTTCTTAAAAAAAGAAATGGGACAATAATAAAAAGCAAAAAAACAAAGGTCTTCTCAACAGGAGCCCCCAGAAAGGAGATATAAACTAAGGAATAGAGATAACATTAAAAAACCTGACAGGTATCATGACATTGATACACGTTCCTCTCGTTCCTTTCAGGGTTCATCAAAAAACTCGGAGAGGGAAGGACGGTCAGAACAGAGACAAGAAGAGCGTACAAAGCCCAGAGACAAGCAAAGCACTTCGGACTACGCTTCAAAGAAAGAAGAAAATCCCAAAGCAAAACCTCAATTTAAAAAGAAGAAGGTAGCAGGTCTCAAAGTTAGACATGCCCAGAATTCTGAGGACTCAACTACTGAACGGGGAATGGGCTCTGACGATGCTAGACAGCACAGCAGAAGTAACAATAGCTCACTGGAACCTGATGGAATTTCTGGTGACAGCGGAGTTGAGTGAGTATATCACGGTGGAAACACCTGATACTAGGGTGAGTGTCCCACACAAGTTACATGAAATAACACTCCAAATGGAGGGGGACAAGCCCAGACAAGTGAAGGGTCTCTTTTGGGAGAACCTGACTTCTGGCTACGACATCCTATTAGCAGAAAGAGATTGGCCGCCTACTGTTGTTATGGAATGCTCAAAGGGAGAAACTGTAATTTTTCCAGCTTTCTCCGACCTAGTCCCCGTACACCTAAAACATACATATGCACAGGAGTGGGCGGTAGCCCTTCCTCCAGCATTATACCGCAACCACGCTGGGTGGGATGAGGCGTCACCCCACCACGTAATTCCAATTAAAACAAACCCAACTCCACAAAGACAGTATCCTATAAAACAGGAAGCTACAAAACAGGTCAGGGAGATCCTAGATCAACTTGAATAACAAGGTGCAATTGAACCATGCACATTGTCAATGAATAATCCTTTGTTTCCCGTAATGAAACCCGACAATTCATATCGTCTAGTTTTAGATTATAGACACTTAAACTCGTGCACGAAAACATTTGCAGTTCAGAATGCACACAGTGGCGCATTAATGAATAACATTGTGCGGAAAAGATATCAAACAACATTAGATATCTCAAATGGAATTTTCTGCCAAAACATTGCGCCTGAAAGCAGATATTTGACAGCCTTCTCAGCGCTAGGGTCCCAGAGTCAATTTTGTCGACTCCCCCAAGGGTATAAGAACAGCCCGTGGTTATTCTCAAGGAGGGTAACATAGTTACTACAGAATTTGGATGAGGAAGCATTATCCTATGTAGATGATATCTATCTGACGGATGATGACTTAGAGGAACACTTGACCAGGGTGAACACCATAATTTTTGGTTTCGCCTCTGAGGGCTACAAATTTAATTTAAAAAAATCAAAGATAGCCCACCTCAATGTCCTATTTTTGGGATATGAGCTTTCAAGTGAAGGCAAAAGCCTGTCAGCCCACTTTTTAGAAAAGTGCGCAGTGCTCCAAGCTCCAAAATCATTAAAAAATTTACAGTCCATACTGGGATTTTTTAATTTTGGCAGAACATACATTTTGGATTATGCAGAGAAAGTAAAACCTTTCTACAACCTCATAAGACCAGACTTTTCAGTTAGGCAATGGACTCAGGAACACACAAATATACTTTGTTCCCTACAAGCTGATATGATATCATCAAAACACTTACAGACACGCATAAACGTACGCAACCTGGTGATCCGCGTAGTCGCAGGTCAATCAGGGTACACTTACTTAACCTTCAATGAAGGCGAAACAGTACCAATTGCATATAAATCGCATTTGTACACAAACGCTGAAATGCGTTTTGCACCCACAGAAAAAATTCTGACAGCAGTACAGACTGCTGTAGTGACAGAAGGAGCACTGGCTCAGGGGAAACGAATAATTGTCGTAACCCCGGTACCGGCTTTAGAGGCTGCCACAAAGGCAAGTGTCCCAAATGCGAAAGCATTACATCCAAGATGGATACAATGGGCTAATTCTCTCACTGCAACTAATTCTCTCACTGCAACAGAGGTCTGACATCCCTTGTGGGGTGTTCAGCTCAAGATCATAACGGGGTTCCACAGTCTCACATCAGGCAACTCATTCAGATATGACCTTAGTCTAAAAACACAAGCATTCCTGCAATACGAACAAGTATATCCTCTACCAAATGAAATAATGCCTCTAGATCGGTATGAAAACATTATTTATCCCGACGGATCTGCTCAACCGGCCATTGGAAGTAAGCAACAATACAGTGCAGCATGTGCTATTATAAAAGGTAGGATGCAGGATGGCAAGTTCCGTCCAAGCTGTACAAAAACGCAGTCTCTCGGAGACTGCACGGCTCAGTTGGCAGAATTAAAAGCACTACTACTGGCACTGATAAATAGGGATTCAGAATTCCCCACACTGATAGTGTGTGATTCCTTTTACTGTGTCCAGAGATACAATGAATACATCCACTATTGGGGACAAAATGGGTTCAGAGATTCGAAAGGTGGCACAATCAAACATAGGAAACTATGGGAACAGGTAGCAGAGTTGAAGAACGAACTACAAAGAGCTCACATGATACACACGCTGAGTCAGCAACGTGATGGCGTTCACGTTGAAGGGAATTCATTGGCTGATGAAGCCGCAAAGGGGGCAGTACACACTGCATCCGTAGCTGCAATCACCCATTCAAAAACGAGGGTAGACGGTAGCACAATGGTAGCTGTGATTGCTTCACGCAAAAACAGCAAAGCACTACCAAAAGGTTTTCCACTCAAGTACTCCTACAAGTTAGATGCAAACAACGTTCCATTTGCTCAGATTCCTGGAGTGGGGGATAGAGTAATACCAAACATGGATCGCAGGTTACGGTTAATCTTGGCTGCACACGAGGGTCTGGGTTCTGCGCACGCAGGAGTTATGGCGACAGTTTCTTTCCTGAAACAACGCTATTGGTGGCCAGGGTTAACAAAGCAGACCAAAGACTTCCTCTTAAAGTGCGATATCTGTCAACAGATAAAAGGGTCCACCGTAGCTCGTCCCACGCAGACACCTTTGTTAAAATTTGACAGACCACTCGTGTGCATTTACCTGGACCACTGCGGCCCCTTACAATCTGATGGGGCTTACAAGTATATCATGGTTGCAGTGGATTCCTGTTCAAGATTCTTATATGTATGGCCTCAGCGCTCGGCTAACGCTCGAACTGTTATAAAAGATTTGCTAGTCTTCATAGGGACATACGCAGTTGGCGCATTACATTCTGACCGTGGCCCCGCGTTTAGCTCTAGGGCTTACAAGGAAGCCATGGGAAGTTTGGGTGTAGCATTGCGGTACTCCTCTCCATACCATCCCGAGGGAAATTCGGTTGTGTAGAGGAAAAGCCGGAACTTAAAGAAATCTAGGGTATTAGGCTCGGGTGGTAGTTGGGTCAGTCACCTATATGGGGTCCAGCGGGCCCTTAACAACCAGCCAAGAAGCTCTCGAGGAGGTGCCAATCCATACGAGGTCCTATTTGGGACAAGAATGTGGGTACCTGATCTCGATTGTGAAAGCACAGTGGCGGATGAAAAACCGTTTGACATCAATAAACGTTTGGCTGTTTTACAGGATCTGAATGAATCCAGAGCCTCCTTAAGTAACGTCAAGACAAAGAAAACCGCCACTGGGGAAGTCAAGTCAGCCACGGCAAGACCTTCCTGAATTCCTAAAGTTGGGGATCTGGTCAATGAAAAAATTGTGGACAAGAAAGAATTTGGGCCATCCTATCGAAAGCCTGTACCTGTCCTGGCAGTTGAATGATCAAGAACTGTACTTCTACCGCCCCTTGCTGAAAAAGAAAAGAGATTCGTCTCAATCGATCTGATCAAACCACACTATGTGGCCGATACTGAATAGTAGGCCTCGTGGTCTCCTGAGTAGCCGACGTCCTCCTCTCGCTACAATACAGGAAGTTCAAACAGAAAGACTCATAACATTTGAAGAGTCACCTTTACAAAGCAACGGAATAGATAACAACGCAATGGAACTAGTTCCCCTTGACACAAACTTTCCAAATCAAAATGAAAGACAAATTTCAATTCAACCTAACAAGGATGTCTATGTCAACATACCTCAACAAGAGCAATCTACAAGTTCAACAAAACCTGCTGAACTACCTTAAATAGATCGAACTGCATCTGGCTATTTCATTGATTTAGATACCTTTTCATTGGATCCAAGTGAACCTGAAACGACGCCAGCCCAAATTTCTCGCAAACGGATCAAAGACTTTTTAAACTTTCTCAGAAAGACTTATTTAGTATCGCCTTGGCTAGAGCTTTGGATAATCACCGGTATACTATTTCTTCTTTTTGGATAGGATCAGTAATTGTTTTCCATTTACTCATCAATGGAACTTATCTTCAACAGAGCTCTGCAACATCAAAAGCAAACTTAATTTTGAAACCTCATGTTTCATCTCATCGTGAACAAAGAGACTTGTCCTTCATGAACATTTCAGCAGTTCCTATACTGGATGGTATAGTGTGGGACAAAGTATATTATGATATATTTGGACCGACCGAGCTTTTAAAGATTCCACATTTGTTTAAAATTTCACTGAACGATATCATTACCTCCAGTACATTTTCTGATGATTGGGATTTTGAAACTGTGAACAACTTACTGTCTGATTTAGAAACAATCTGCCGCATTTTCTAGCACTGAAATGTTTGAAGACACATCAGATTTTGACAAAATGTATTGTTATCAACATAATGGTCATCATTTTTTGCATAAATCTAGCAAACCTAGAAATGTTTTCACATATCACCAGTGGTAACATTGCCCTACACCACCGAAAAGTAGTTCAAAAACGTTTGCACAGAAAGTTTGCATATTTTTCAGGGTTTAACAATTCTGACCCGACCTCGTATTATTATAAGGTTGCACCTACATCTGCACAGAAAAATATGTTAACAAACACCAAACAGATTTATTCTGCTTCCTTTATTACCCAGCTGTCTGAACAGGGTTTCGACTTATGGATGGACACTGCAGATTTGAAATCGATCTGGGGTTCTAGAGACTGGCAAGTCCAGGGAACAGAAGCACTATTTAGAGCATGCCTCATTCCACAGCAGATGATTTTTTTGAATGACACTGTGCAACAGACTTCCTGTCTTGTACTTGCCAAGAGTAAGGACACGCCTCAAATTCCAACACCGTTAAACACCGAGGGGAATTTTACATCAGATAGAGGGGCTAAGATGATGACATATTGCAAAACAATAGATCAGACCCCAATTGGAAGGGATGGTTGGTTTGGCCCACAGACACAAACAGATGTCAGGAAAGATTCAGGGGTACCACCGAAGGGTTTAGTATCCATAGGCCAGACCCACGATATGTACAACGAGAACATCCGGGGGTAGTGACATCATATAGTGTTGGGAAGTTATGCCTCGATTGGCTAAAGAGCTCAACAGTACCCCAGGTGAAACAACACTTGTCCTTACAGAGGATGTGGACCTATGGGACTTTTTATTAGGTCCCAGAAAACCACGTCAAAAACGTTTTTTATATGCTGTCTATAACGAAATCTGGAAAATCTCACAACAAGAAGCAGCAGAGAGATTAAGAGAAATAGATAGAATTAACCTAGAAAAGGTGTTAGCCGTAGTTGACAATGGCATGACTACATTAACATCCAGGATATATTCACTAGGCAACATTGTATCCTCTGCTATCAAAGTATTAGAACAGGATTTGTCCATATTGCAACACGGACAGTCACAGTACGTTCTATTATTTTGCTGAGCTGGACGCTGCAGTCATTGCGCACCGGTTATGTGCCTTGGCGTTTTATCAACAGTACGCCTTGCTTTCTGCATACAATCTAACAGAAAAACAGATGAAAACGGCACAGAGGGGAGCAAAATATACAATGCTGCGTATTGAAAAGCTGGATAGGTTACCCTTTACTGTGGCAGAGCCACTGTCGACAGAGTGGTTAATCCACGGCAATATAACATTACCGGTCACAACTTTCCAGTTTCAGTAATGCCTATAACAGCAACAGGCAGGCAGATATGAAAAAATGGGTAAGGAATTCATCAAGTAATCCTGGGATTTACCATACAGATTTCGATGCAGGAGTGGGGATCTGGAAGTGCTTCTAAGCGGAACTAACTGCGAGAACGCGTTAAGTGGATCTCTCATATGCAAGGATATTATGCTACATGGGGCTTGTAATGGGTCTGTGGCGAACTTGTCCTGTCATTTAAGAGGTACCCCGGCAGCTGTGATTAATCCGGTGTTCAGGCTTCTCTCGAATGGGAGTTACTTGTTGCTGAATGATCAAGGTTGTTGTGAGATGCTTTCGGGCATCGCATATCTAGTCACCGTGAGCTCCAGGGTTACTTGCTGTATGCAAGTATTGTTTCCACCAACACATACAATCAGGGAGGCGCTGTTATGGCCTTCACTAGATGTTTCCTTTATATGGTTTGATACTCTGAGCAGAATGAAAGCCATGCTTTTACAGCAAACCGTGCCCTTAACCTCCGCCCAGGAGACTTTTGATCTCCAGACCGCAAGGTCCTCGGCAGAGATACTGGCACTTATACGTACAAACTGCCCCTTCCATTTCACAGAAATGGTAAGTCGTATCTTTAACATGTCTGATATGACCGGTATTGTACAGCTATTTAAGACAATAGGTACAGGAATGTTCAGCACCTTTCAGACGGTCCTCGGAGTTATACCAAACTTTATACATCCCGTCTTTGGAAACATTTTTGGAGAGCTTCCTCTGATCCTGTTTCTAATAGCAGGAATCCTGATTGTTACCTTTCTGCTATGCAATGGACGTCCTAGCCACCAAGGACATAGCAACAGCTCTCCTGGAGCGCAAATACCGTGATTGCATGGTACAACATCTGGGCACACCTCGCCTACGGGAACTGAGCGCCTCCTGGTTCCTGTCATTTAGACCAGTCTGGATGGACTGTGTCCTACCTGTTCTCCGATGCCTGTTCTGAGGAGAAGAATGCGTGTTGGACCTCTGTCTGACACTTCCATCGGTTGCGCCACCGGACGTTGATGCTTTACTGGACCAGATAACGGCCCATGTTCTGCAGTGTCCTCAGCGCATTCACATGTTGTTGGCAGCATTCTTAGAGCCACCACAGGTAGTTTCTGCTCCTGTTGGTATGGACACTGGCTCCCCCAACACTCAGGCGTTGGATGTGGCACAGGCTGCCCCGGCATCTGCTGCAGGCAGTACGGAAGATCATCTGTGCTCAATTGACATTCTTTGTGAGGTGTTACAGGGATCGACAGCTGCGTATGCAGACAGCAGCAATGTTGCGTCTACCAGCAAGGACACAAACATTTGGCATGTCGCACGCTGGGAAGATTTGGCTTTTTACCTTTTTTCGAACTTCCAAATTGAAACCTTTTGACCTGCATGGCTTTCAGATGCTTGTAGTTGTTCGGACTATATAAACGGACACTTTAGAGCCACTACTTGAATGATCTTTTTTAAAGGGTTTTTTAACGGTTTTTAACTTCTAAAAATGTTTTTATTATTTGTTGCATACAAACCTCTAGACGCCTTGGTAGTACGCTAGAATTTAGTTATGTCGTCCAGTCGGATGAGGAGTGGGTGTTATATTTCATATAGGTACCCCGATATAGGTCCAGGTAACATCATAACCCTTCACCTACATTCTCTCCTATACTACATACATAACGGATTTGAGGGACTGACCTTTTGCCTAGTTACAATATTATACACAGTACGTAGGGTTTTCCCTGAACACTGGCCTCATAAATTATGCATGAGGATTCTTAGTTTCTTGGAACACAGCAGGACCACCATCTCCGGCATAATAACTGTGTATAAAGTTCATTCTCGACGTCATCCGAAGTCCGACACTGGCACAGCAAGGTAGAACCCCTGGGGATGCCTTAGGGTATATAAACATCACATCTTGCCAGGATAGAGAGAGGAGATCAGGACTTCCCGGCCAACACACTGACGCAAGACGCTGAGGTTCCTGCATGCAGATACTCCAGCTCGCAGTGGTCTGACATCCCTTGAGGGTGTTCAGCTCGAGACCAGAACGGGGTCCCGCAGTCTCACATCAGGTAATGGGGTTGGCTTTATCCTAGAGGGATTCTTGGCTTTACACCTACTCACATGCTAGGTACACTTAGGTACATCTAGTTAGGGTTGCATCGTAGGAGTACGCATTCCATTGCCATGTATTTTATATACTTGCCTGTAGTTATGATTTTACTTTCTTAGTGCTGCTACTCATTTATATATACTACTGTCTTCTGGTGATTTCAGTGCACTTATTTTATGCAAGAATAACGACTGTTCAATAAATGCTTATTGAAAACGTCCCAACCGTTTATGCTGTGTATCTCTCTGAGAACAAGTGAGCACGAGTGACTGAGCGAAAAGTAAGTTACTGTTTCCACGGTCCTAAGGGGTCAGGGTTGTCATGTTCGATAGTTGCCAAGAACTATTCTCTCCTTGGTAAGAGGAGGTTATAGTGGCATTGCGAGCTAGCTGGAACACAGGCTAACATACCCGGTGGGGGTGTCTGGAATCAGTCTGGACACCAGTCCCGCAGTGTATGTTGTCTAAACACGCAGATCCTATATAGGTCCTATAGGAACTACACGACAGAGGGGGTCTGTGGGTTGGATGGAAGCATGGATGGATGAATCGATGGATAAAGCAACACCAGTCCCTCTGCTTTCAATGGATGGATCACACTTCACACATCCTTTCTGCTCAGTTGAGGCCTCAGTCCCCTCTCAAAAGCTCCTCGTGCAACCAGAGGTTCTCTGCCCTAATAAAGCCTGTCAAATGAGTAACCTGGTTCTAGTAACCCAAAATCAGTTCGAGAGCTGAACAGACATAAAACAAGATGACTAGTTGTTTTCTTTTCCATTGTGCTCAGGCCTCACATCTCTTGAGTTCTACTTGCCCCTAGCTGCCACTGCTCTCTCACAGGGGTTTGCGGGCAGAAGATGGATGTTCAGTAGGGAGGGTCAGACAGTGTGCCTCCACGCCTTCAGGAACCACCACCAACATGCTTTAAAAAAGGGTGCAGAAGAGCGGGGCTGATGTGCCTGGGCCTCCATAATCCTCTCTCACCCTTTGTCACCATCCCATTAACCTTAATCTCGTGGAACAGACGTGGGTATATCTAAACTTTTTTAAAGGCGCAAAATGAGAATTAAAACACTTCAGAGAATGTGTGCAGTTGGTATTCCTCTTCTATAAATATAGTTTGTTTCAACTGCTTTCTATAGTTATGTTTGCTATTCTTTCTTTTGTAAGTGATTTCTTACATTTTCATGAACTTGGCCTACCTTCCTCTAGCGTTAACTGTAACTAATGTTTCCACCTATTCTATCTAGTTCTGGTTTTTAACTTTTATGTAGATTTACAATCTAAGTTTAAAGCTCCCCTTCGCTTGCTGACCTGCAAAGTTTAGCACTGGTTTAGCACTCTTGAATTTGAGTATCGGACTGAAGCATACCACTGGACTAGCAGAGAGGGCGAGTGAATGGTTGTAGTTTTAAGAATGTGATCAACACATTTTAAATAACACTACAAGTAATATCCACGTTTGTGCAATTTTCACACCAGTGTCATTTTGATGACAAGCACACACTGTTCACTCATTTTTGTTTGCATAAAGATCTCCGACTCTCTCCTTCCCTCAAATGACTGCAAAATTGGCTAATCGTGACAAGATAGCTGATCAAAGCTGCAATGATCTGACACAGTTTGTGCAGCTGGGAGTTAGCAACCTAATGTGCTAGCTACCAAGGAAACCCTAACAACAGGAAATATCAACCACAACTGAACAGTGTCTGACTGATGAATTTGTGTTTTTCTGATTCCTCAATGATTTGCAGATGTCTTCTACAATTCGAGGCCAAAGTGAGTGGACCTGAGCCATGCTTGCCGCATTCTACCAGTGAAGAGCAAAGGTTAATCTCATTGTTGGAGTGGTTTCTGTTCAACTTCAAGTCAAATCCTTTTAACACATCCTCTGAGTGTTCCCGTTCTTGAAAGACATCAACTTTCCATTGAAAAACATGGTTAGAATGTGATTATTCCCCTGCATGCGTGATTGAGGATGCAAACGTATGATCTTCATAATTGCAATGTGTTTGTCCTTATTTGAGCCTTTCTAGGGCCTTTTTTTTTGAGGAAGTAAAATAAATAATAAGTTTTTAGAAGTTTATTTACGGTAAAACCAGTGTGTCTGACTTTTACAACACAATTTGAATGATTTCAGATTTTACCATTTTAAGAAAGATATTTATGAACTTTGGACCCAACGCACGTTTTTTCCGGACTCTTTAGGCCACAGTCAGGAAAAGTCTAATTTAAGATAGTAATTTCCAAACACTGATTTGCACACCCGGAAATTGCAGATTTCAATGTCCATGAAGTTCATGGACATTGAAATCTGCAAATTCTGGGTATTTCCTTTATTATAGTGGAGTTCATGGCATGAACTCCACTATAATAAAGGAAATTCTTCCAGTCTAGCTTCTTTGCAGCTGTCATTAAAATAGTTAATGGGTGTGGGGGGGGGGAGGGACATTACCACACCTGCAGGTTTTTCTCACACACAACTTTCAGCTGCTAAAACCTTCTGTAACGTGCGTGGACAAAATAAGGCAAGAGTTTCGAAACATCAGATCATGGGAAATCACACAGTACTAATGTACTATCCCCAATTCCAAAGTGGCAAAACTCAGAGTTATGTTGTATAGTGCACGTAGTTCAAATTGCACCCCACAGTGTCAAAATTTGCAAGGTGTGGTATTGACACAACAAATGTCCGCGGGACTCAAAAAGAGCTCCATTAGAATAAGTGTGCACGTAGGACGTGAAAGTGCTGGGAAAAAACATGTTCTCAATTTCATCCTCTAATAGACCTTGGATTAGACATCAGCCTGCTAAACAGTATGCCTCAGGTGTCACTTAGAAATTTAAATGCACCTTTGTCACAACATCTAGTCCTCGATTCAAATTTCTTTTACTCTATGGGCCTAAATGTACCCAATGCATGGGCAGCCCTTGGTAATTTAGACTTCTAAGTATGTGTTTCCTGGATCAAGCAAAGATGTTAAATACGAGCAACTATACAGACTATACAGTTATTTCTCACCTGTCACAGACAGCAGAACTGCCCCACTCTTGCCAGAGTCAGAACATTTATCCTCCCTTGCCACGGGCAGCAAAGCTATCTCTCACCTTTGGTAGAGCAATCCCTTGCTCAGCAGACTGATCACCTGTAACAGTAATGGTATTGATGTAGAAGATTTTCCGCACTAGGCCATGATAAGCTAGGACAAGTCAAAGATACAGTGTTGTCAACCGTGTCGTCTGAATGTGCCCTTTCAGGCACTTAACATCACTAACCGCATCACAGGGTTTCTGAATACTGCATTTTATCATCTTCGCTCAAACAGACACTTTGACCTTTACTACTGGAAGCATTTCCTTACTGGTCCATCCAATGGACATCACCACATTGTCAGCATATATTTGTCGTACCAACAATAGGAGTAATATCTTAAGCCTTGATGAAGTCCAGTGTGGATGAAACGCGTGCTGGCTGTTGTATTATCACCAGGCTGAGTACTGCCATCATTGACTCCTTTTGGCACATACTGTTCCTACCAAAAAAAATAAAAACCCCAGTGGTGTTCAACCCACAAGTTCTTTGGACACTGGTCTGTTTATTATAATTTGACATCATTTGTTTTTAAGATCAGCAATGCGATTGAGGTATTCCAGGATTGATTGACCCTTTTGCACTTGATTGGTGATCTCTTTTATAAGTTTTACCTGTTGTCTTGTTTTTCAGGGGTTTATTCGTCGAAAATGTAATTTTAAAGGAACATGTATTTTATTTTTCAGTATATTATTGTTGTGAATATATGTGATATGTTTGTGTTCTTTTCTTTGTATACTTTTATGGTTATGACTATAACCGAATAAAGTTTTATGATGATTATGACATCATTTGTCATAGTGTGCTCCAACATATTTGGATCAGTAGAGGAGCAGTCTATGGTATAGAGCACAGGTAGTCGTGGGAGATGCCCTGGATATTCCCACAGTAGCAAAAAGAGACTAGCACAAAAGCATGCACCTTGTACAGGGTGTCATGGAAGTGCATCTGTAGTAAATGCTCTGTAGAGATTTCCTAGGAACAAAAGCACATTCACCCACTGCAATGCACTAGGGAAAGGCAATCAGGGTGAAGCTTAATTGTACCCACCGCTGGCGATAGGAGATAGACTAATGGTTATGTACTGGGTGCTGGCAGCCATAGTGAGTAATCTCACAACTCCACCTAGGAGTGGTGAGGAGCAGTGCAATCATAGTAATGCTCTTTGGGAACTGACCAATTATGGTAGAAGCGCTTCCCACTCGAGTGTATTGGTTAGAAGCTACATAGAGTCCAACCAGAAGCATCAAGAGAGCGTCTCCATGCATATATCCGACACATGCAGCCATTGTTAATGGTCTAAAGAATTTGTCCATCAGCAGTGAGGAGTACCCAACAGGGACTTACAGGAAACAAATTGCCATAATAAATTATCTTCATATGTTACGCAAGAATGACATGGATGAATTAGAAGGCTTGCGCTAGCTGCAAGACACCATGGTCCCAAGGTCAACATTATTTGTGCAGACCCACTAACAAAGAATCTAAAGCAAATATGAAATAGAGCATAGTGACAAGTCACACATTTAGGAGCCTATGATCTAATGTTCAGCGTCTGCAAATAAAGGTCAACCATTTTTCATCAAAAATTATTGTTAGGCAGATTTCATGCTAGAGTCCATTCAGTAGCGATGGAGGAGAAGCTTGTGCAACGCAATGAATACAGGCAATTAGAGTTTATGCTCTGTAGAGTCCACTCGGGAGCAACCTAGAAGTGGAGGATTCAGGAAGCCCAGTTAATGTCTTTTGGGTGCACATAGGAGCAAAAGAGAGACAAGACAAAGCAGACATGTGATTCTGCATCACTAGAAGAGAAGAGCCAGGTCTTTAGTCATTTCCTGATTTTGAAATGGTCTTGAATATTTCTTGTCTTTTGCAGGAAGAGTGTTTCCATATATAAGCTGCTTGTACAGGGAATGAGGCTTCATCAATGCACTTCCTTTTTTAGGGTAGATTGACAGCTGAGATGCTAGTTAGGAGTATAATATTCTATTCTGTGTATATCTTCAGAATGTTTCTTGGACGAACAATGGACCCCTTGCATGGCCCTGTAAACTAGGCAGAGTGCCTTGAAGGAAAAAGCCCTGGCTATTGGGAGCAAGTAAAGTACCTGGACCTCTGATAAGATGTGTTCATATGGTTGAAGATGCAGTAGTTTACTTGCTGCAGTCTTTGGAATTTAGGAAGTAGGAAGGATGGAGCACATAGGTACACACCTGTTTCATAGTCTACTCTCTATGTGAGGAGGATACGAATGGCCTATAGCTACTGCAAATAGCCCAGGTGTGGAAAGATGTTTTAGAGTGTATGCACTGCATAGAAAGTACTTATTGTGACTTGGTTAACTTGAGAGATCAGGGAAATCTTGAGGTCCATGGTCACTCTTAAACTTCTTACTTCATTTTATATCAGATTGGGCCAGATTGGGCCAGATTGGTTATAGGGTGGTAATTTCACCATGGTCCCCAGGTTAGGATCTTACATTTGGAGGAGTTGAAATTCAGATAGAGAGCAAGCAGTGTACTTTAAACCGATCACCTCATGATTTAAGAGGATGAGCTGTGGGGTGCTGCAGGGCTCCACACTGTGCCCCACATTATTCAACATTTACTCGGCACCTGTGGGCAAGATAGTGGAACGCGGGGTTTTAATCTGGTTTTGTATGCAGATGTTACCCAGCTGTTGCTATCCTTTCAACAAATGGATACCTCAGTGGAAGAAAGTGCACACAGCTGTTTGGCCTCGATAGTAATGTGGATGAAACGTAGCTGCCTGAAGCTGGATTCAGACCAATCTGAAATGTTTATTGGAGATACTGACTCTCCGGATGCCAGGCTGCTGTGGCCAGAAGATATGATGTCTCCCCAGTCCTCAAACGAGAAGTGAGGAATTTGGGTATAATTTTTCGATAATAATCTGTTGTTCAAACCACAAGTAAGGGCAATTACAGCTGTTTGTTTTGCCTTACTGAAATCACTTAAGATAATTTTCACTTTTCTACCTGATCACACGCGCAAATTAGTTCTTCATGTTATGATTACTGCGAAGCTGGATTATGCCAATGCGCTTCGTTTGGGCTTACCCGATGGACTTTTTGATGAGCTTCAACTAGTCTGCAGCGCAACTGCGTACCTAATTCTGAAGGGCCCTTGGAGACTATCCACCTCCAAAAATCTTAAGACACTTCATTGGCTCCTGATCAAACAAAAGGTAATGTTTAAGGCACTTATAATTACCTATAGAGCTTTACATCAAGCAGGACCACTCGACCTACGGAGGAGATTTACGAAATACGACCCTAGTAGGGCATTGTGCTCTGCCAACCAATGTATTCCCAGGATCTACAAGGACTGTCTAAGAGGATGTTTTTTTTCTCGTATCTGGCAGCAAAAAACTGCAATTTACTCCCTTAAGCACTGAGAGATCTAGACGCAGAGAAGGCCTACAATGCGGCGCTGAAAACAGATGTTGTTATGGAATGCTAAAGATGTATCCCTCTCTGCTCTACTTGTTTTCTTTTAGCACCAGGATGCGCTTTATAAATGACATTCATTCAATCATTCATGATTGCTCAGCATCCATTCATCAATGGCACAAAGACTATCAGGCACATGCATCAACCATTTTTGCGAGCGCAAACGGTGCGATTCGCAAAAATCGGCCGTTTGCGCCCGCAAAAAGGGCATTTGCGATGCATGAAGGGTCAAGGCACTCGCAATTTGAGAATTCGCAATTAATTGCGAGTTCTCAAATTGCGATTGCATTTAAGGAATCACATTTTGCGATTCCTTAGATGCAATGCAAGAACCACTTTGAAGTAGCGATTTCGCTACTAGGAGCGCAAATTACCATGAAGTTAAACTTCATGGTAATTTACAAAGACTTGAAAAATGCACTAAAGTGCATTTTTCAAAGTTATAGATAACACACACACATGTCCTTTGGACATGTGTGTGTGCAACATTTGTGCACATCACAATTTCAGGGTGCAACAGGGTGTCATTTTGACACCCTTGCACCCTGAAATTGCATGAGCAATTTGCGAGTACCTACTGGTACTCGCAAATTGCGCATGCAATCTCCCATTCATTCCTATGGGCCTGTAGGCCCATAGGAATGAATAGGAAGGCATTCCTTAATTGCGACTCGCAATTTGCGAGTTGCAATTAAGGAATGTTTAGGAATCGCTATTTTTATAGCGATTCCTACATGCATAGGCTTTTGCGATTCCTTAATTGCGATTCCTTAATAATCGCAATTAAGGAATCGCAAAAGCCTTCCTTGATGCATGTGCCAGTAAGTATGGTCAAGTGTTTGCGATTCTTGTCCCTTAATATTTTCCAGTTAATAGTAAGATATTTTTTGTATTCAGACTAATTACCCGAGAAGAGTAATGGAGTCCTCCAGTAGGGTTGTGAAGTTGAGCTTGAAGAGGAGTGTAGAGGTGATCAGGACTCCGCATACCTCAAAGTGTGTGGTGTAAGGAATTTATGTGAAGAGGAGCAGGAGATGGCAGGAGGAAGCACACACTGGAACGGGGTATATGTAAAGTTGAGGTGGTACGGAGAGGCAGCAAGCTTAATCAGCACATGACAGAGTTAGAAATCATGCCACAGTGTTTGAGCGATGCTAGTGCAGGTCATAGAGAACCCCGAGAGTAAAACGACTGTCTCATCACCCTTCTCCACCGTGCTTACTGTCAGACCTCTCATGCAGTCTCTCTGTAAGTGCCCACAGCTGAAAAGAGAGTAGAAAAGGGGGGGGGGGGGGCCCAGAGGCTCAAAATTCCTGAAGTGTTCAAGCTTCTGGGAAGTTTGAGACGTGGTCATTGGAGGAGCCCTTTACTGGGTGCTGCTAGTTTGACCTGAGCACTCACCTTATCTGGTGTAACGTGAGGTGACCTTTCAATGCTGAAGACATATTCAACTTAATCCCTGTTTCACTTGCTCGGTATTGCTGCATTAAGGAGCGCTCTATCTGATTTTATAAGTTCATAGTTCAGCATTAGTGTAACTGGAGGGATAGCTGTGCTCAGGACCGGACTGGGAAAGCAGCCCTGGTAATTTTGTCAGGTAGAGTGGGGGTGCAAGTGAAGCACTGCTGCTTTTCTTACTGGGGACCAGTATTGCAGCACTGCTGTAAAACCAGCTTCCAATAACAAAATCGGTCCCCACTGCTGCAAAACAGGCCCCCAACTTTTCAGCCTCTCAGGGAAACACCTGATGCCCACTACGGTCAGTTCGAACCTGGCTGTGCTTTTTAGCTGCTACAGAGTGAATGTTAATGGTATCAGTGCTGTCAAAGGAGGAGTGATACGTAGGGCAAGATTTATCATAGGGGTCAAACTGGCTTTGCACCAGTCGTCATCCTCAAGAACTCTCACCCATGTCTCCCACTGCACACGCAACCATGGGAAGTGGTCCGGAAGATTGATGATAAGAGAACGCTAAATCTTAGAGATGGCTCTTTTGCCCAATTTTCCCATTAACACCTTATCTTCAAGAGGGTTGAATTAAGGAATTCCTGCGGAGATGTGTGAAGATGAGGCGTGGCCCAGTTGCAGGTATTGATAGAACTCTGTGCTGGAGAGCTGGTATTGCTGCTGCATTTCCAAAAATGGCAGTATAGACTCACCGTGGCAGATATCCCCAAGGTGTGTGATTCCTATTTTGTCCCACCTCACAAAGCCCTGTAGTCCGGCAGCATGGTGCACCTTTGTCCCCTGCTACAGTGGGGTCATCCCGGTGAGCCTGCGGTTTCATCCAATGAATTGGAGTGCTGCCCTCCAGCACAGCAGGGTCACTCAGTTACAGTCAGAGATCAGTCGGGGATTGGGTTCCCATAAAGCAAGCTCAGGAGCCCATCTTGAACCAGTAGGGACATTTCCGCTCAGTAAGCAGGGTCATCCCATTCCCCATTAAGCCAGTTGTCAGTCGTTGTTAGTTGCGCAGCTAAATAATAGCCGTAGAGATCTGCCATTCCCATTCCCCCATCATAAGGGGAGTGATGGCTGTTGGCAAAGGCTACTCGGTGTGGGCCGCCCGCCCAGAGAAAGGCAGCAATCCTCGAAGCCAGCTTTTGAAACCTCCTCCGAGGGATCGGATGGGAGAAATTCGAAAACAAATATAAGAAGCATTTTGAATTGGGCTATTCGGCCCAGGGAATTCAATGGCAGACATCCCCACTGCTGTAGATCCCTAGTCAGCTTGGTCATCAGGGGGTTCAAGTTGAGGCTCCATGCCAGCTCCAGGAAATGGGAGATGTAGACACCCAAGTATTTAAAGGAGAGGCAGCGAAGTGGAATTGCAGCACACCAGGAGGAGTCCCCTGCGTCATTCCCGACTGGTACCAATAGGGATTTGGCATCACTGACACAGAGTCCAGAGGCCTCTCCGTATAGATGGAGAATCTCCAAGCATGAGGTTTGTTGGTTCTCCAGGAATAACAAGATACCATCAGCGTATAGCAATATACGCTCCTCCAGTCCCCCACCCCAGGACCATCCCTGCACCCATGAGTCGCAGCGAATGCGTCGCGCCAGTGGCTCAATTGCCATAGTGATTAAAAGTGGGGGGAGAGGGCTGCCCCGATGGGCGGCCCTGTGAATGGGACAGGCCGGTGATAGGGTCCCATTAACCCGAACCTGGGCAGTTGGGTTAGCATAGAGGAGACCAACAAGCTTGCAAAAATGAGGTCGGAGTCCTGCCCTCCACAGCACCACTTGCAAGAAGGACCAATCAGCGGTGTCAAAGGGTTTCTCAAAGTCTATGAGGGGCAGGGCTGTAGGGCTGCTGATGTGATGGGCCTGTGAGAGGGCCTCCTGGACTCTCTGGATACAGTGTTGGGTGCTCCTTTTCAGCATAAACCCTCATTGGTCTAGAAGATGGATCAGGTAGGGCACTGTCCAACTGAGGTGGGTGGCCAAGATCTTCGTGAATAATTTAATGCTGACATCAATAAGAGATATAAGCCTGTACGGAGAACAACGGTCGGGGGCTGACCTGCCTTAGGGAGCTCAATGATAGCAGCCATCCCCTGTCTGCAGCCTCACTGTACAGTGACAGGAGGTGGGGGAGCAGAAGGGACCAAAAACGCTTGAGGAATTCAATCAGGGAGGTGTTCAGGCACGGACTCTTTCCCAGGGCCAGGTCAGCCAGTACTTCCCCGATTTCATCCACCATGAGTGGTTGATCGAGGTCATGGGCCAAGGACATGGGAATGGGGCAATGAGATATCTGCCAGTAATGGGTGGGCAAGCTCCCGCAGAGGTCTGGGGGCCACCACATAAAGAGTGCAATAGTAATCCACGAAGACTCTCGTCACCGCCCCAGTCCATTCATGGAGGCAGTCCATGGCATCGCAAATCGAGGGCACCACCCTAGAGGCCATGTCCCTGGAGGCCAGCCAGTAGAAGAGTTTACCAGATTTATCACCTTGTTCACATACCCGTTGGGTTGATGCCCTCCAACACCATCTGGCCTCCTCCAGAGAAGTCTGTCTCAGGATCGACCTCACAATTATCAACCTGCGGTCCAGGTCAACCAAGGGTCAGTGACGCATCGGCCTTTCCAAGGAGAGGTTCTGCGTCTCTACAGCTGTCATTTGTGGCACTTTGCATGCCTCCTTGCCCTGGATAAACCCCTTGATCAATCCCCTAAGGGTAGGCTTGCCCGTTGCCCAGAGAATCCCAGCTGATGTTACCGAGTCTTGGTTAGTTGCAAAGAATGGCTGGACCTCTGTCTCCATAAAATTGGTACACTCTTGATCTTTGAAATACCAGGCATTAGTGCACCACATAGGCCTCTGATATGGGGTAGAGGGCCCATCTTGAGGAGAAGGGGTGTATGATCAAAAATGCCCAGAGGAACGATCTGAATGTGCGTAAGGTGGAGTACGTCATGGGCTGGGAGCCAGATCTGGTAAATGTGAGATAATATTTATGCGCTGCGGAGACATAGGTAAACTTGTGTGTGCGGGGATGCAACGTTCTTCACGCATCACAGAGGCCCATTGAATCAGCCCAAGAGGATAATTGAATGGAGCATGCCCTAGGGCCCAGCCAGAGGGCCTTTGACATACACCACAAGGGGTCAAGGACGGCATTAAAGTAGACCCCTAGCAACGTGATACCTTGAGGAAGGGTCAGCAATAGGTCATGAAGCACCTGTAGTGTTGACTAAATTTGTTGTTGGGGAACATAAGCCGACAGAAAATTGTACTGTTTGCCTTCGAATCGCACCCTAAATCCCCACGCAGCAACCCTGGAGGTATACATGGGAGGCAGAGACCCCCAATGGAAACCCTTTATGGAGTTGAATCACCACTCCTCAATAGCCTCGGGAGAATTCAGCGTGGAACACCCGGTCATAGCCGAAACAACCAAGGAAGAAGCACTGCGTGTCCAGCAAGTGGGTTTCCTGAAGCAGGAGTACATCTGGTTGGAAGCTCTTCATGTATCGCAAAACGTTCGACCGTTTAATGCAATCAAGGACGCCATTACCATTCCAAGACAAAACCTTAACCATCTTTAATATGAAGAGGAAGCAGCACGGTGGCAGACTCCTACCAGAGGTGCTGGAGGGCCCAGATGAACAGGATCACAGTGGGAGCGTTTAAAATAGCGTTGTGTCATGTGTAGGTGTGATGCGCAAGGAAAGTGGCAGTCGTGTGTGTAAATAAAGTAAAATAAACAAACAAAACAACCCATCTCTCCACCTTTCAACCACGCCACACTTCTAACACTGAAGCATCTGTTGCCCCAACACCAAACATAGCAACAGTCAAATGGGGTCTGGAGCCTCCTAGAGGCTCCTAGTGGTCCCCACACAGAAGCATTTGGATGCTCAACTAATCAACATAACACAATATTCAAACATATCAAAATCAGGGTGATCGATGAAAATTAGATCCCTAAACAGCACAGTAAAGAGCTTGCAAACAGGGAGGCTGACTCTGCATGGCACAACTTCTCACCTAGTTACCAGAATGGATCTGATGGAGCATGATTTTCGAAAATAACATCTGCTCGATGAAATCCACTCAAATGCATGCATTTTAATAATATACGCAAAACTGCTAATATGACACGAGAGTGTATAACATGAGAAAATGTGCACAAGGCACGATAGTTGATTTTTTCTTAGCTAAAATAATGTGAATATTGCTAACTGAATGTTATTCTGTCTTCCTAACTGCAGAAAAATAAACGACAAAGAATCTGCTTTTATTCTTCGTGAAAGTATTGTAGGTTTTTAGAAATAATTCTCTCTTTTGCTAAAATAAATGTAGGCCTTAAGAAATGTTAGGGGATGTGCTTCCGTGCTTCTGTACTCCCGTTCCTCAGAAAGTATCAAGTGTTTCCTTAGAGTTTTTGTCCTCCAAATGTTTCAAATGCTTCCTTAGAGTACAGATTTTTAGCCTATTTCTGTATAAAACTTTAGAATTCTTTCCTGTCTAGGTGAGGGTTTTAGAACACATGAATGTAACTGTAACAGAAATTGAATACATTAGTAGCTAGATAATTTCCTCTTCCTCTGAAGGAAGTTGTATGGTGATTTAGACAAAGAGTGTTTAGAAATATAAGTTAGGTCATTGTCAGTAGACAGCCACACCATCGTGTTTAGCCAATGAAAATGTCTGTTGAGAGTCAGAGAATGCAACAATTTAGCTGAAGAAAGGAAGTAGCGTACTATAAAGATTCCTGTGGGAAAGTGTTCCTTGGCTTGCTCACAAGAAAGGTGACCTGTCCTGCGTTCGTGGTATGCTGCATGCCATGCTGATTCCTGATTCTCTGACTGGCAGATCCAGCTGTCCCTAAGACACTCTCCTAAAGACTTTGCACATCATCGGCTGGTGGTCAGGGCCGGACTGGCTACCAGGCGTTTTGGAGTGCTGCCAAGCTGGGGGCTGATTTCGTTGATGGGGACCTGCGTGTGCTTAAAACCATTCGTTTTGCTTTGTTTATTTAGAAGCACATGCAGGTCCCCATCAACTAAATCAGCCCACACCACAGTGAAATCAGCCCCCAGCTTGGCAGCACACCAAAACGCCCGGTAGCCAGTCCGGCCCTGCTGGTGGTGCTGCCTTTGCTATACCCTAACAGCCGTGGGGTTAGCTTTTCAGACTAATTGCACGCTGTGCTTTAGTATTTCTATTTCGTAAGTGAAGATTTGTTTCACTGATGTTTTCTCTCTCTCTCACTCCTCTAAACCTGATATTTTGATGTTTATTGAATGATCTGTGATGATTATTGTGAATCTATTTGTATTCTATGAAATTAATTATTGACATTCTAACTTGTATTTTGTGCTTGACCATTCATATTATGAAATAACAAGAAAACTAATAGAAAAGAATAGTGTTTGTCTTTATTACTGAGTTATTGAGTTATTTGGTTTTTGTTTATAATAACAAATGTTTAGCGAATTTATTCATTATAGGTCCTCATGGAGAAATAGCATTCCGTCTTTCATTATTTAGTCCCTTTTAGCTCTACCAAAGATTCATCGGAGGACCTTTGATATTGCTGTGTGACAATGACTTATGGGCCCGTCATTAGTGTTACGCTTCTGTTTATGGTATAGTGGTTGGTGTGGATAGGTAAGCAGACAAAAAATCCCCCAACGCTTCTGCTGCATCAGTTTTTGGTAGTTTCATCGGATGGTTAGTTTAGACTGAAATACTGGGTAATGAAGAGAGACTGAGTTTAAAAGACAGGACAGACTTAAACAGTTTAATGATATATGTGAGTTCGTACCTTTATGTTACGTTGAGGTTTGTTGAATCTCAATGGAATTGACGGGTCAGTCGTTGGCCTGAGATCTCGGGATAAGCCTAAGGGCTGTCTTAGTGTGGCATACACTAAGCTTTATGTGTGTTGTCTGCTGTTTATGCGGTACTAGGCGGTAGTCGAACTGAAAGTTACTGCACAGGGAACTTAGTTGAATGAAGTAGTGGAGGTTTATTTGGGTCACTTCAGAAGCGGATACTGGGGAAGTCCCGAGAATTTTCCACTTGTAAGAGAACATAATCGCGCTGGTCGAGGTTGTGCTGGAGTGTAGATATTTCTTAGAGTACATGAAAATACTGTCGTATTTCTTTTAGTGGAGCAGACAAGCTGTGTTTATGTAGTTCGTTATTGTTTGTTAAAGACTTAAAAGACATTGATGCTGATTTTGTAAAGGGAGGGTCAGTAGAAGGAGTGATACTGACGTAACAAAGAGCCGCACTGGTATTGGTCAGTGGTGACCAATACCAAAATTGTCGCGCTGCTATACGTTAGTTGGTGTGAGTCGTGCTGAGATTGGACAGTGTAAAATAACTTTGATTGGAAGCAAAGAAACATAACACGGAAGGGAGTTTGTAGATTTATTACTAATACGAACTTTATAGAACTAAAAAGAGAACATGAAGATACTTAAATTGTTGAAAACATTGTTTAGCAAAGATCAGCCAATAGTGATTAGAGAAGGAGTTTCTATAGCTCCCGAAGGTACGCCTGCATCATTTATGGCGATAGAAAGGGGATACCATACTTGTACCTGGTTAGAGAATTGGATGAAATATACAGAACAAGATGGTAATTTGGCATTTCCAGCAAATGGTACTTTCAATACCAAGATTTTTCAAAAATTTGAGGAGACGAATGACTAATTTGAGTCCAAATCCAAGACCTATGCAGTATAATAATAATAATAATAATAACAAACTTATAAAGCACATGGTTACACTAACCAGTGTGTCCCGCGCTGCGGCACAGTTCAGATCGCTAGCAGAGGGAGACACGCGGTTAAACCAGAGAACTCAGAGGAGGAAAAAGCCAGGTTTTGAGTTTTTTCCGAAAAAGTGTCTCCACAGACTCCAACCGGAGCCCCGGGGGGAGTTTATTCCAGCATTTGGCAGCCAGATAACAGAAAGAGCGGCCACCCATCCTCGCTCTTCTGATGTTAGGAATACAAACCTGCCCTGTCCCGCTAGATCTCAAGTGACGGGTCGGAGAGTATGGGTTAAGGAAGTCGTGCAGGTAGGTGGGGCCCTTTCTCTGTAAAATGCGATGGCTCACACACATAGCCTTGAACAGGATACGTTCCCTTACCGGGAGCCAGTGAAGGGAAACCAGGGCCTTGTTGGAGGAGGCTCTCCTAGGTAACATTAAAACAAGATGAGCCGCAGCATTCTGAATACGCTGGAGTCTTTGCACACACTTGGAGCTGGCTCCCAAATACAGGACATTCCCGTAATCCAAGCGTGACGTCACCAGGGCATGGACCATAGTTTTCCTTGCTGCAACTGGCAGTACATCTAAGGTCTTCCAAAGTCCTCTCATAACCCCAAAACATTTCCCCGCCACACGCCTTATGTGATTATCAAAAGAAAGCTTAGAGTCCAGCCATACCCCAAGATTCTTCACCTGATCACATGGGGGCGGGGTAGGTCCCAGTGTCTGTGGCCACCACGCTGACGACCAAATAGTGGGGGCTCTACCTAGCACAAGAACTTCAGTTTTGCTACCATTAAGTTTAAAGCAGTTGTCCGCCATCCAAGACGCCAGTTCTTGAAGGCATGTCGAGAAATTGATGGCAGCCTTCTCATGTTTCTGTGTTAGGGACACCACCAATTGTGTGTCGTCAGCGTAGGACACAACACTAACCCCAAATTTTTCAATAATCTCTGCCAGAGGGGCAATGTAGAGATTAAAGAGGGTAGGGCTCAAGATAGAGCCCTGAGGGACCCCTTGGTTCAGCTTAATACTTTTAGAGTAGTAAGGTTCCTGCGACACCTGAAAACTACGCTCGTGTAGGAAGGACTCAAGCCATTCAATGGCTCGGTCCACCAAACCTCCTTTCCTCAGGCGTTGAAGTAAGGTTGGATGAGCCACCGTATCAAATGCGGCGCTGAGGTCAAGTAGGACTAACGCCACTGTTTGTCCCGCATCCACATATTTGCGGATAATTTCGGTGGAGAGAAGCAGCGCCGATTCGGTGGAATAAGATGTCCGGAACCCCGATTGCGAGGGGTGAAGCAGGCTATGTTTGCTAATGTGAGCTGTCAGTTGGGTATTAACTACCTTCTCTGCAATTTTAGCAAAATAAGGTAGCAGGGAAATCGGACGTAGGTTCTCCAATTGGCTCATACTAACATCAATCTTCTTTTTTAATGGAAGGACGATCGCCTCTTTCCATCTTGTTGGGACCGTTCCTGTGGTAAAGGAGAGCTCGAGAAGGTGCCTAATATAAGGCTCCAGAGTTTCAAGACTCCCCTTTAGCACCTTAGGGGGCGCGGGGTCTCTGGGAGAGCCAGACTTAATGCTAAGGGCTACGCCAGAGAGAGAGTCTCAAGGGGGGACCACAAATTTACGAAGACATTCTGCCTCCCCTAAGTCAGTCATCCCCTCATCCTCCTGGCACCCATTACGTGCTGCAACAGGGAAGGTCGAGTAAATCTTCTCTACTTTCTCCGCAAAGAAATCGGCCACCCTATTGCAAGAGTCCATAGAGTTGTTTGTCGGGGCTGAGGTTCTAGCGAGAGACGAGATCTCCTTGAAAATAGTATAAAGTTCCTTAGAGGAGTTCTCTGCTATTTCAATCCTCTCACTGTAGTAAGCAGCCCGAGTCTTCCTTATAAGAGAATTATAAATCTTCAGGCTGGCTTTATATTCCCCTTTCCTGAGAACTGAGAAATCTCTCCTCCAAACTCTCTCTAGGCGTTTACAGGCTGATTTAGCTATTCTGAGCTCACTGCCAAACCAGGGTGCAGCTTTACATCGTCTCCCAGGTGCTCTCAAGGACCATGGAGCGTTACTGTCTAATGCCTCAATAATACGTTTGTCCAGGGCTTCACAGGCCAAATCAATGTTTATGCCTCCAGGTGGCCCACCCTTTTGGAGGGCCAGATTAAACTTCTCTTGAGAAAACCTAGCCCACTTCCTCAGCTTTTTCCTACTGCCCAGTTTCTCCTGAGAGTAAGAATGAGGCATCCAGGCAGAAAAAGATACCAAAAAATGATCCGACCATGGGACCGGAACCGGGAGCCCAATATCTAAGGCCTCCCAATTAGCAAAGATTGGATCAAGTAGGTGGCCCAATTGATGGGTGGGGTGCACCGATTTAAGTGTCAATTGAAGAGCTGCCATTTCCTGGCGGAATTCTTGTACCCCAGTATTTGCCATCTCATCAAAATGAAGATTCAGATCCCCTAACACCAGGAATTTCTCATAACGCAGAGCAGGCTGCATCAGTTGTTCCATGATGCCAGATGTAAAATGCGTGAAAGGGCTGGGGGGTCTGTAAATTAAGAACCCTTTAATAATGTAATTCGAGGAAACCACAATCGAAAAGAAGCCAGCTTCGCTATCCACAATGTCTACTGACTCAAGAGTACATTGGATAGCTAGCCTATAAATTATAGCAATCCCTCCTCCCCTATTAGTGGGACGATCAATTCTGACTATTCCAAAACCATTGGGGACCGCCTCGAGAATTTCAGGAGTGGAGTCCACGTTAAGCCACGTTTCTGTAAGAAATAGCACATCTGTCTGATCATCAACCAGAAGATCATGAATTTCCTGTTTATGTCTCCTCAGAGATCTGCAGTTGATCAGACAGAAGCTCTTGAAGAGTGGGATTACGAAGCATATAAAAGAGAAAGGGACAGAATAGATACAAAAATACAGTGAGTGGGTATTCTGAAGCAAAATGGGATGCTCGAAAGAAATTGTGGAGAAGAGATACTGTGGAAGGAACGAGAATTTTTCCAGTTAGAGAGGTTGAGACGACTGAAGGAGAAAAAAATTAGGAGAAGAAGAAAAATACTGAATCACAAGAGAACGGTGTTAATATGAATATTAGTACAGATGAGTTTGATGAGGATTTTCTGAATGAATTATTAATGAACAGACCTCCACCATATCAAGAAGAACAGATTAATACAAATATGAGTGCAAGTGCTTAAAGCATTTCACCAAGTGCTCCTTTATTCAGCTTGAAGAATCGATAAATAGATCGCCTGATGGTGTGAGTCAGATTCAAAATGTAAATAGAGAAGAAGTAGTAAGAATGAAACAGATGATGAGTCCGGATGTTTTGTCATTTCCAGTGATAATTGGTCCCATGGTTCCAATGTATAATGAGCAAGGACTTACTCGAGTACATGCTTTAACAGAAAATGTACAGAGATCTTTAGGGCCATCGCCAGAAGAATAAGATGATTGGATTAGAGAGCTAGCTCCTAGTTGTAGTGGTCAAAATTATAATGCACACATAGATGTAAATAAATTGAAAGGAGATTTGGAAGAGATGACTGCAGGTACAATTAGTCCAGAAAGATTGAGTAAATATCAAGAAGATGAGTAGTTATTCTTGTGTAAAAACATTACGAAAAAAGCGAGAAGCTTGCATGAGACGTTTGCTAAAGTTGCACAGATGTATGGAGTTGACATTGAGAAGTCTAAAGCTTTACAAAAAACATACAGGCTGGATTTCACAGACAAGGATTTAGAGAATCTGAATGTATCAGGGAGACGATTACAGATTAAAGAATTGATTTCCACATTAAGATGTTGGGGATTGTAAAACAGATGGAAAGGAAGATGGGCAAAAAAGAAGGATGAAGTGAGTCTGTCAACAAAAGCTTCTTTGTCATTGTACCCTGTAAGAGAAGCAGAAAAAGAATCAGTATCAGAAGATGAGGTTACAGCATACCCAATGAGAGAGGTACCAGGAGGTGGGTTTGTGCATGTTCCTTGGTCAAGACAGGATATATTGTCATTTACGAATGATTTCCCCAGTTTGAGAGAAAAACCTGTTGAGTGGTACAGACAAGTGGAAAGATTTGTAAAGGTTTCAAAGGTTTTCTGGGTTGATTTGGAAGGTCTTTTTGACATTGTAGTTCCAGCGGATTTGTGGATTGAGTGTAAAATTGCTGTAGATTGGCCTTTGGAAGAAGTATTGAAGAAATATAATCAGGTCATTACGTATTTGAAAAGGAAAATTTCTCCAAAAGAAACTGATTGAGTGAAAATAGACAGAACTACTCAAGAATTGAAAGAATCGGTGCATGCATATTATGAGAGGCTTCTTCAAGTATTCAAACAGTACACTGGTATAGAAAATATCACGGAGAAAGATATGGGGCACTTTGTGTATAGGTTTGTGTTTGGATTTAGACCTGAGATAAGTGCTATCATTCAGCAGCATTTAATTTGTTGGCAGAGTAAATCAGTTGACAAAGTACTTCATTATGCGAAGTATTGTGGAGATGACATAGAAATGAGACACAAGAAACTGAAAGAAAAATTAATGTTGGCTCAAATGAAAGCAGCAAAGAAAGGGGGATACTTGACTGTTGATTCGCCAGATGATTTTCAGAATATTGGTCAGACTACTACTGGAATGAAAGGTGTAGTTTCAAATGGCAATACTGTGACACAAATTATCCGAAGGGGTCAAGGGAGAGGTAGAGATAATTTCATAGATAAAGAGGAATTGAAAAAGAGGTTTCCTTGTTATAATTGCAGAACATTTGGACATTGGCGACGCGAGTGTAAGAGCCTGTTAAATAATACAGGTCAGGGAGGAAATGGTGACCAAATGCAAATACAGAATTATCAAGTGCAGACAAATCAGACTCAGATGAATAGAGCACAGATGAATCAGATGCATAGTAAAAGTCCACAAATGCAGGTAAGTCATAGAGGACAGGGTTTACAAATACCACAAGCTCCTATGCCAAATCAGGATGTGAATGGTCAAATGCAAAGATACAATGCGAATGTGGGCTCTCATAATAATGGTCAAATTAATTCAAATATGCAGGTGGCTTCACAATACTTAATGCAGATGGAAGAGAATGATTCAGATACATCACAATGACAGTGCCTGAGGGGAGGAGGAAGAGTGCGTTCTTGGCGCATCTCTAGAGGTATATCAGTCAGGTCCTTACATGGATGCGAGGTTGATGGTAATGCCATTACATTCCTTGTAGATACTGGTGCTACCCATTCCACTGTGAGAACTGTGGAAATTCCAAACCTACCACTCTCGGGAGAAAGTATTCAAGTTGTAGGAGTGTCAAATAAACTGATTAAAATGCCAGTAACAAGACCGATGAAAGTTCAAATTGGTAATTTTCAAGAATTACACAAATTTGTTGTGTGTGACACAAGTTCAGTGAATTTGTTAGGGAGGGACTTGTTGTGTAAGATGAACTGTTCCATTTACTGTACCCCAGATGGAATAGCATTTCATACAAAAGATGAAGATGTGATCTTCAAAATGTCGAGGCAGGGAACAGAAGTGAATGAGTTGTATCCATTGCTTACAGCTAATGATTTGCCTGTTGAGTTGAGAGAAACGGTGTTCTCTGATGTGTG
This sequence comes from Calotriton arnoldi, assembly GCA_963921515.1. Taxonomy (NCBI): domain Eukaryota; kingdom Metazoa; phylum Chordata; class Amphibia; order Caudata; family Salamandridae; genus Calotriton; species Calotriton arnoldi. The sequence goes on along the minus strand of CAWUFW010004614.1, from coordinate 244,196 downwards.
GGATTTTACAGGGAAAGATATCGGATTAATTAAAGGAGTTCCACCGATTCAAATAACAGTAAAGCCTGATGCAGATTTTCCAAGAATACGACAGCATAAAATGAGTCCTGAGTAAGCCTGGGCGTAGTTCGCGAAGTAGCGCTACGCGAAGCTACGCAAAGTGCAGTTCGCACTACGCGAGCTACGCGTAGCACTACGCGAACTGCGTAGTGCACTGTTCGCAATGATTGCACAGTGCCGGATGCTTGTCCGCACTGTGCAATCATTGAAAACGGCATCTTGCACAGTGCGAGCTGTCTTTTACTGCCGCTCGAGTAGATTTTTACTCGAGCGGCAGCTTTCTCAACGCGGACTGGTAGTTTCTCATCGCGAGCGGTCGCGAGCATACGCGACCACTCGCAATGAGAAACCTGACCTCCCGCGTTGAGAATCTCACCGGGAGGTTTATTTTCCACGCTCGCGATCGACAACTTGATGTTGCTGATCGCGAACGAAGAAAAAGTCTCGCCGGGATGTCATTTTGCTTGCTCGCGGTCGCCAACTTGACGTTGAGGACCGCGAGCAAGCAAAAAATGACCGCTGCACTACGCTACGCTACGCGTGTTTGCACTGTGCTACGTGCAATTCGCGTTGTGCGAAGTAGCGCAAACTTCGCAAACTACGCGAGCGTAGCTTAGTGCTTTGCCCAGGGTTAGTCCTGAGACAATTGCAGGAGTGACACCTGTGATTGATATGTTGATTGAACAAGGAATACTAAAAGAAATCCTTGGCAGTCCATGCAATTCACCTATAATGGGAATTGGCAAACCAAATGGAAAATATAGGATTGTACAGGATCTGAGAAAGGTGAACCAAATAGTAATACCTTGTTGTCCAATTTAACCAAACCCAGCTGTGATCCTATATCAAATCCCATGTGATGCAGAATGTTTTTCAGTGATCGATCTGTGTCAAGCATTTTTCTCGATACCCTTACATCCGGATAGCCAATATTTATTTGCGTTCTGGTTCGGAAACTGTGTTTTGGCATGGTGCCGATTCCCTCAAGGTTACACAGAAAGCCCCTCAATCTTCAATCAGATATTGAAGAAATGTCTGGAGTTGGTAATGCCTAAAGACTCAGTTCTCGTCCAATATATCGATGACCTTTTAGTGGGATCAAAAACGAGAGAAGATTGTGTGACAGATACAATTGCTCTACTGAACCATTTGGCAGTAGGTGGGCATAAAGTGTCACCAGCGAAATTACAATTCTGTAAGAAAGAAGTTCTTAATCTAGGACATTGAAAAAGGAATTAGGAAAGTCTCTCAAGATCGGATCAATGCTATTATGCGAATGAATCCGCTCAAAGCACAGAAAGAAGTTTGAATGTTTTTGGGAATGTTTGGATATTGCAGGCAGTGGATTATGAATTTCTCACTTATTGCCAAGCCATTACAGAGATTGACACACAAAGATATTACAGATCCAATACATCTTGAAGTGGAAGACATGAAAGCATTTTTGGAATTGCAGGACAGTCTATGTGGAGCATCAGCATTACGAATGCCAGATTTTGATAAAGAGTTTGAATTGTTCTGTAATGAACGTGATGGTTGCGCACCTTCAGTTCTAACTCAAACTCACGGAACAGCACGAAGGCCAGTGGCATATTTTTCTGCCACATTGCATCCAGTGGCTGCAGCATTACCAGGATGTCTAAAAGCAGTTGCTGCTACTTGTGTGAGCCTTGAGCAGAGTGAGTCGATTGTAATGGGACATGCTCTGAAAGTGTATGTGCCACATTCAGTTGAGATTTTGTTAACTCGAACTAGCACACAGCACCTTACAAGCAGTCGGTTAACAAAATATGAGCAAGTGATATTGGGAGCTGAGAATGTAACAATAGCAAGATGTACGACTTTGAATCCAGCTACATTGTTACCAACACCAGGCTGTGAAGTGGTTATGGATGAAGTTGATCATGATTGTCTGGATGTGACTGAGTTGTGTACCAAACTAAGGCCTGATATCAAAGATACTCCACTGACTGAATCTGATGTTGTTTTGTTTGTGGATGGATCATGTTTAAGGGATTCCGAAGGTTGTTTGAGAGCTGCGTATGCAATCTGTACAGTGGCAAATGTGATTGAAGCATCATGGTTGAAAGGAGTGAGTTCTGCACAAGTGGCCGAGTTGGTGGCTCTTACTAGAGCATGTTGCTTAGCGAGCAATTGAAAGTGACAATATACACTGACAGTCAGTATGGCTTCGGGGTGGTCCATGATTTTGGGAAGTTGTGGTCCCAATGTGGATATTTGACCTCTTCGGGTTCACCAATCAGAAACGGAGAGTGTGTAAAAGATCTACTGATGGCACAACAATTGCCGGCACAAATTGGGGTGGTGAAATGTTCAGCATATCACTCTGGTTGTGCATATGTCACACTGGGCAACAGATATGCTGACGAGATTGCACAATTTTGTGCTTCGAATACATATTCGATTAATATGGACCAACAATTTGATCAAATTGGCCAAACAGAATGCAGGTTGATGTTCTCATCTGTTGAAACTTGGGATGAGTTGAGAGAACTGCAGGAAGAAGCAAGTGACTCAGAGAAAAATGGATGGATAAAATCAGGATGTACACGCAGATCAGAAGCTACATTCACTGAAAGCAGCCATGACAAGGTGAAAAAGCGAGACTGTCCGGGCAAAGCCGGGACGCCGGGTAACCCTAACTAAGGAGGCACAGAACAATCCAAACCAGACTCGGATGCCTGAACCCAAAATGGTGGCTTCCTGAAGTCAATACCCCCTGATCATCACTGGCAGGATAATAAGGGGCCGCACAGTTGCTAACCCACCCTCCCTGACCCAACTTTAGGCGACAATTTTCAACTCACCCCCAGCTGATCCGTCCAAACACACCTACTGTCCTAGACTCCCTTTCAGATGCTCGGTCCCCCCTCTTTTAGAAATCCTACAATGTCACCGGGCACGCCAATTCACTCCAACCAACCCATATCGACCCACTTGGAACCTCACAGCGCGAACGCATTCACTATTAGCTTCCCCCCCGAACCTTTCTCTTAAAGCGAGAAGAAATTTCAAACAGAGACTGATTAGACAGCACAAAGAAACTCTATTTACGGACACATATCACTGCTCCTCCAAAGGACAGATTAAGATGGACCTAATCTTTCACACTGAAAGACCAGAGGACTGGAACACCACTTTCAGAACACAACTCTACATCTCTAAAACCACAACCACCTCGCATAGCTGCAAACTAACAACCTCGCTCCCTAATCGCTCGTCAAGGGGTAGGAATACGTCTGTGACCATCTACACTAACGGCACTGTCCTGATACAGGCAAACAATGAGAACCTAGAGGCTTTCGACTCCCTCTTCCCCACACTCCGAACCGCTCTCCCCCACCTGTCTCGACCCTTCCTGACCCAGCTCCCACCAACAGATAACCGGCCTCACCAGGAAAAACAAACAATCACCACCTCGCCCTACGCCTCCACCTCCCGCCTCCCCGAGTCACCTCCCACTCCAGCGCCCCCACAAATCGTGTTCTCCAACTCCCAGAGGAACGTCAAACTCAACTTCCTCATTTGATCCACCCACCTCAACACCACGACCCCGCCCTGCCGACATCGGCCTTTAATCACACTAGTACTCGCGCAGACCTCAGGAGGTCGAAACCATGTCATGACCAAATGCACCACCCTCCCAGGGTCCCAAAAGATGACATGTTCTACACAAGTAGTAATAGGCAACATAACCTAAACACGACCTACACTGCACAGGGTGACCCGTCCCAAGATCCCTTCACCCCTGCCCACGACATCATGGCGCAGCGTCTCGCTTCACTAGAAAGCCAGCTAGAAATGATATCCCAGGGCTTGAATGAAATCCTCACCAACCTCGACAAGGCCCGAATGCCCCAGCAATCCCCTCCAAGGGCGCCCTCTCCATCCAGCTCCAACCACCCTAAACGCCCTACAAGGCCCGTAGCAACCCCCGTGTCACGGTTACAGAGACCCTCAAGAACGGACGCTGAGGCCCTGTCACAGAAAACCCTAGGAAACACAGCCCTCGCTCCCAGGCTACAGAGACGCATAAATACCGACATTGAGCCCATGACTTCAAGACCCACTAGAACCAAAGCCGCAATGTCTTACGAAGAAGCGGCTGATCTTGCCTCTTCTAGCCTCCTACTGACTCCCCAAAATCCAAGATCCAAGTGATCACGAGTTTCCGAAGAGACCATCCTTTCACAAAACCCCCCAGACCGCCCTTCCTCATCACCTTACCCAGGGCGCCCAGGGGAAAGAACCCCAGCAAAAAAGAGCTTTCCACCAACTGCATGCTCATCAACTGCAGATCGGCTTCTATGCATGCAACCGAACTAGCAGAAGCCATCCTCTCGCAGGACATTGACATTGCGTTCATTACGGAGACGTGGCTCAATGAGCTCTCCTCACCATGCTTAGACATGCTTGTGCCCCCAGGTTTTTCCATTATTAACAAAGACAGAAAAGACCAACGAGGGGGAGGGGTAGCTATCATTCATAAGGACAACATCGCCATCATGGAAATAGACTCATGCAAGTACAACACCTTTGAATGTCTTACCGCCAATATAAAGACTAAAGATGATGGAGCACTACTCTGCCACCTTCTCTATCACCCACCAGGCAACACCTCCGTATTCGGGGAGCATTTATCCGACCTGATTGCTCACTGTGCACTCGGAGACGCCAACAACGTAATTCTTGGTGATCTAAACCTTCGGAGGAATGAAACAAACAACCCGCTAATTCAAACGTTATCCAATCTTCTCTATGACAACAATTTAGCCCAACACTGCTCAGAGGAAATGCACTACAAAGGAGCTACCTTGGATGCCATTATCGCTCAACGAGACACAATTACGATCGACCACATACTCCCCATGGACTGGTCGGACCATCACATGATCTTATTTCATATCAACCAAAAAACACTCTCCCAACCACCTATCCAAGACCCCCCCAAATGGACCAGAAACCTCACCCAGATTCCCATGGTAGCCCTAGAAGAAAGGATAAGCTCGCTCCTTCCCTGGGCCAACGACCACCTCTCCACAACCGAAATCACCTCGCTTTACAACTCAAATTTGGTGGCTATGCTTGACCAACTAGCTCCTCTAAAGCTAAAAAAGCCGAGCCATTCCGTCCAGGTCATGGTTCAACACTGACATCAATTCCGAAAGGAGACAATTAAGAGCCAAAGAAAGAAGCTGGAGGAATAACCCTACTTCCACCCTCCGCGAACAACTCAAAACAGCTCGTAGGAAGTACAACAATCACATCAAGAACAAGAAATCCACTTTTTTCCGCTCTGCGCTGAACAACGCAAAAAATAGACCCAAAGAGCTCTATAACATCATCAGGCAACAAACCTCCAAGCCCGCTACTTCCTCAATACAGGCGTCCAAAGAACTCTGCGACAACTTCGCCAACTTCTTTAATGACAAGATTACTAAGATCGAACTCTCACTGGACACTAACAATACTCGCCCCACAAAGAGCAGCACGTCCGGGGAGTATGATAGTGCTCCTTGTCCCTCTTCCAAATCTTGGCTAAGCTTCCGCCCCATTCAGGAAACGGAGATAATCAATCTGATCTCCACCTCCAAACCCTCATCTCATGTCCTAGACCCCATTCCACCCCTACTGACCAAAAAACTGAAGCGCTCCCTAGCACCGATCTGGTGCACGATCATAAACAGCTCCATGAAAAATGGAGTCGTTCCAGACTGCCTTAAAGTGGGACAAGTCACACCTTTGCTGAAAAAACCCGGCCTTGACATAACGGATTTGAATAACTTTAGACCTGTCTCTAACCTTCCCCTTCTGTCCAAAATCCTAGAAAGATGCGTACTTCAACAACTAACCCAACACCTGGACAACATCAACCTCCTGGACGTCCATCAGTCTGGCTTCAGAAAAGGCTGTAGCACCGAAACCGCGATCCTCAACATCATCGACGATATCCACAAATCACTAGACTCTGACCAATGCTGCCTCCTCATTCTCCTAGACCTATCGGCAGCATTCGACACGGTAGACCACAAACTCCTCATTAGGGCTCTCCAAGAAAGAGCCGGTCTTGGCGAGGTGGTCCTCCAATGGTTCTCTTCCTTCCTGCACAATCGCACTCAAAAAATAAAAATAAAAAACTTTGCATCCGACCTTCACCCAGTCAACAAGGGAGTCCCTCAAGGCTCAGTGCTCTCCCCGCAACTCTTTAACAGAACCTCTCACCAAACTACTCAAAAAAGCCAACATCCGCTTCCATCTTTATGCTGACGATACTCAGATATACTTGGAAACCGCCTCCATCAGAGACATTCAAAGACTCAATGACGTACTGAGAGATGTTCAACACTGGCTGTCATGTAATCACCTTAAACTAAACCCCGACAAAACTGAGATACTCCTCATCTCGAACAAAGAGGAGAACCCCCAAATTGCTGAATGGCTAAAAGCCGTCGATGCGCTCAACGGGAATCTCACCCTAGCAGACTCCGTCAAATCACTAGGCATCACGCTAGACCCGAAACTGGACATGACCAGACACATCAAGAATTCGGCCAAGAGCGCTTTCCTTAACCTAAAACTATTGAACAAAATAAAACCTTTCATTCCGCCCAGTGATCTTAAACAGGCCACTCAAGCACTGGTGCTGTCAAGACTGGACTATGGGAACGCAGTCCTCTCAGGAATAGCAAAATCACATCTGGCTCCCAACAACTCTGAATGCGGCAGCCAGAATGGTCACCGGAATCAAGAAATTCGACCATATTTCTCCGGCACTCAGAGAACGTAAGTGGCTCCCAGTCGAAATGTGGGTCAGCTTCATAACAGCCTGCCTCACACATAAAGCCCTACACACCGGCAAACCCGAATATTTGGCGGCCAAACTCAAAAAAGCCGGTCAGGCCAGGAACCTCAGAAGCTCAAACTCCCTCCTACTCATCCCGCTAAAAACTCGAAAACAAAAAACTGCGGCTCGATCCTTCGCCGGAAACGCGCCTAAAATCTGGAACGCTATTCCCCCTCACATCAGAACCATTCCCTCCTTTGTAAAATTCAAAAGCCAACTCAAAATCCTGTTCCTCGACCGCTCCCTAGGGAACCGATAGGATCAATCGGAGCGGGGAAGCAGACACCTCGCACTGTTGCGACTCCTGGTCCCCAAGACTGCGAAGCAGATCTCCCAACCATCGTCCTGCACTGTTAATGTGTTTTTTTTTTTTTTTTTTGTTTATTTGGTTTTTTTTTGTTGTTGTTTTTTTTTTTTTTGTTTTGTTTTGTTTGTTGTGAATCTCTGCAATGTATCTGTTGTAAAGCGATCCGATACCCTCGGGCCAGGCCAGCGCTATATAAAACTTCTTAAATAAAAATAAATAAATAAAAGATCAGAGGATGAGGTATGAATTTATACGGACGGAAGACCAGTAATGCCAGATAGTCTGTTATCACAGATGGCAAGGGTCTACCATGGTCCAACACACATAGGTAGAGATGTAATGATTAGATTGTTTCGTCAAACATGATTAAACCCCAAATTCAGGGATATTGCAGAAAGTCTCTGTCAAAGATGTGCAGTATGTCAACAACAGAATGCAGGGAGAAAAACAGTAGTTAGTTTGGGACGAACTGGAAAAGCTGCAGATCCATTTACAAGGTTGCAAATTGATTTCATTGAGATGCCTCCTTGCCAGGGACTAAAGTATGTTCTTGTGATTGTTTGTCTATTTTCTCATTGGGTTGAAGCATATCCAACAAGATGTAATGACAGCCTAACAGTTGCTAAATTGCTTCTTAGAGAGATAATTCCTAGATTCGGTTTTCCAGTCTCTTTGGAATCAGATGGAGGAACTCATTTCAATAATGAAATAATTCGGATGATTTGTGCAGCATTACAAATTGAGCAGAAGTTGCACTGTACCTACAGACCTGAGGCTTCAGGTGTTGTTGAGCAGATGAACCACACAATAAAATCTAGATTGGCTAAGGTTTGTGCATCCATGACACTGAAATGGCCTGATGCATTGCCATTGGTGTTGATGAGTTTAAGAAGCATACCTGACAAAAGAACAGCACTGTCTCCACATGAGATTGTGATGGGCAGGGCTATGAGACAGCCGACAGTCCCAGCAAATCAACTAATGAACATTACTGATGATTTGGTACTGGATTATTGCAAAGGATTGGCTGATGTGGTACGTTCTGTGTCTTACCAGGTTGGAGAAGTTGCAACAACAACACAGCAAGAACAAGGACATGATCTGTGTCCTGGGGACTGGGTGCTTGTGAAAAAGCACGTAAGGAAATCCTGCCTGGAACCACGATGGCATGGTCCCTATCAAGTGAATCTGGTGACAACGACAGCTGCTAAATGTGGAAGCTTACCAAATTGGATTCATGCAAGTCACACCCGAAGAGTTCCAAGTCCACTCGAAAGTGAGGAGCTTGCTGAAGAAGAATGACGAGAACGAAATAGCGTTCCGAGGTGAGATGAAAATCGAGTAGAGTGGGCACAAGATACTGGGACTGAAGAAAATGATGCTGTGATTGTCACTGCTGAAAATGAAATAATCTCTGTGAACAGCAATAAAGATAAGAGAAAAAGAGATTCATCAAGAGAAAGGACTGAATCAATTGAAAGTGATATTGACAATAAAAATGGGAAAAGAACAAAAAAAGGAGACAAGTGGCCAAAAGGAGTAATAAGAATAAAATACTCTGTGAATACAAAAGTTCCACAAACAGTAATTGAAATATCTAGCCAATCTGAACAAAGTGAAGCAGAAGAAAAAGAACAAGTGAGAAGAACAAAGAGAATTAAAGTACCAAATAAGAAATACAGAGCACCAGAATGGACATATGTGGTGACTACTGCATCGAATGATTAGGAAAAAGAATTCTTGAATTTTGTTCAAAAGGCAGTTGCTCATATAAGCCACCTTAGATAAACTGTTTTTCTTAAAAGGGTGCAGAAAAAGAGAGAGGAGATTTATGAAATAAATGAATTTTGAAAAGTTTTGAAGCAAAAGTCGAAAGCTGAAGAAGAAGAGCTAAAGGAGGGCTGAATGCTCTAAAAGGTGTGGGGTGCACAACCGAAAACTAATCTAGCAAAATTTAGTAAAATTTAGCTTAGTAATCTTTGAATTTTGACTTAATTTTGATTTTTTGATTAATTTTTAATTTTTTAGAATGGATAGAACTAAATCTAAGACTGGTAATCAAAATCAGGGCATGTGTAGGCAAAGATGTCTTAATGTTTGCCTTGCATGTGTTACATTAACAATGTTCGTGTGGTTGGAATTAACATTTGTAGTACCATATTTTATGTTTATTAATGCAGTAAATAGTACTAATGATAATGAGCATGTAACAATTAATGCTAAAAGAGATCTGAAAGAAGATCCAGAGACTAATATTAAGGAATTAACTGGTAGTGTTTTACATGTAGATAAATTAATTAATGATTTCTCATTAAATGTTTTTACTAAACCTTTGTACGAGTATGTGGATTCAATGGATGTGAGAGATTGTTATGTGTGCATGCAGTTACCTACGTCTGTCACTGAAGGGGTGACTTACTATCACCTGCCCTTAACATATGGTATTTCGTGTAGTGTACTAACCAGTTTGTTTTATGGTAAGGAGATGTTTCAGTATTTTTATTCAAATTTTGACTTAGTTTTTTTCAGACGTTCCTATTAGAAAGAATATGAATATAGTGTATAGTGCTAGGAATGCAGAGTGTATATGGGTGATTTGTTCCATTCTACCAAGACAATAGACACAATATATGCACATCGAAATAATCTAACTTGTAAGTTACATAGTGTAGAGATAGAATTTATTAATACAGTAGAAGATAGACGTAGAAGTTTTAAACAAAGAGCTGCAGAGCAGAAAAGTAGAGAACCGCCATGGGCACATAAAGAAGGTAATTATAAACAGGGTGAGACTTATGCTGCAATGACTCTGGATTGGCCTCATAGAGGGAAGCTTTGCTTACTAAGGCAGAAGACTGATTACAATAATCAATTTGTTGGTTCCAGTGAGTGTGAACATACTTTTCTGATAACAGGGGTTTGGGGGATTAAGAAGTGGTACTGATCCTGTATTCCCTGGAGTTTATTATGTATGTGGAAAAAATGGCTACTATAGGTTACCACCACATTGGTATGGGTGTTGTTATTTAGGTATAGTCTTTCCAAAAATTTACCATTTTGGTAAAAAACATGGAACCAATGAAAAAGGACTAGCATGGAATAAAAGGGGTTTGAGTGCTGCAGAAATTGTGGGAGATATTTTTGGAGCATTGATACCTTCAGTTGGGGTGATTCTAAATTCACAAAAGATTAGAAAATTGTCAACAGTGGTTGATCGCTTATCAACGGGTGCTGCTGGTGGATTTTTAATGGTTGACACAGAAATGGTTGCTATGAGAACTATGGTTTTACAAAATCGACTTGCCCTAGATGTATTATTGGCAAAAGAGGACTGAGTCTGTAGTATACTATAAATTCAACATTGTTGCACATATATTCCTGACAAAAGTAGAGATCTAGAAGGATATATTAGCAACATTACTCATTTACATGATGATTTGGTAAAACTGAAGGTTGACGGTGCTTGGGAGAAACTGAGTAAGGGTTTCTCTTCGATTGGTAATTGGTTTTCAACATTTACTAATAGCTTCTTAGGGAAGATACTAACACCTACAGTTGCTGTTGCTACTGGCATACTAATGGTACCTTCGCTTTATAAATGCTGCAAGAATAAAACAAAAGATGCAAAACGAAGAGCAAGAAAAAGGAAGAGAGAAGAAATAGAATTGGAAGATCGAAAGGGTGTTTAATATAACGTGATGAAAGATTTAGATGGTGTTAGGATAAAACAGATGAAAACAATGGACACTTCATTCTGAAATTTTTTATCAGATAGTAATCTGATAAGGGTTATTGTGATGGTTTGGAATACCATCAGATGGGGGATTGATGGAGCACGATTTTCGAAACTAAAATCTGCTCGATGAAATCCACTCAAATGCATGCATTTAAATAATATACGCAAAACTACTAATATGACACTAGAGTGTATAACATGAGAAAATGTGCACACGGCACAATAGTTGATTTTTTCTTAGCTACATTAATGTGAATATTGCTAACCGAATGTTATTCTGTCTTCCTAACTGCAGAAAAATAAACGACAAAGAATCTGCTTTTATTCTACGTGAAAGTAGTGTAGGTTTTTAGAAATAATTCTCTCTTTTGCTAAAATAAATGTAGGCCTTAAGAAATGTTAGGGGATGTGCTTCCGTGCTCCCGTACTCCCGTTCCTCAGAAAGTATCAAGTGTTTCCTTAGAGTTCTTGTCCTCCAAATGTTTCAAATGCTTCCTTAGAGGGCAGATTTTTAGCCTATTTCTGTATAAAACTTTAGAATTCTTTCCTGTCTAGGCAAGGGTTTTAGAACACAGGAATGTAACTGTAACAGAAATTGAATACATTAGTAGCTAGATAATTTCCTCTTCCCCTGAAGGAAGTTGTATGGTGATTTAGACAAAGAGTGTTTAGAAATATAAGTTAGGTCATTGTCAGTAGACAGCCACACCATCGTGTTTAGCCAATGAAAATGTCTGTTGAGAGAGAGAGAATGCAACAATTTAGCTGAAGAAAGGAAGTAGCGTACTATAAAGATTCTTGTGGGAAAGTGTTCCTCGGCTTGCTCACAAGAATGGTGACCTGTTCTGCGTTCGTGGTATGCTGCATGCCGTGCTGCTTCCTGATTCTCTGACTGACAGATCCTGCTGTCCCTAAGAGACTCTCCTAAAGACTTTGCACTTCATCGGCTGGTGGTGCTGCCTTTGCAATACCCTAACGGCCGTGGGGTTAGCTTTTCAGCCTAATTGCACGCTGTGCATTAGTATTTCTATTTCGTAAGTGAAGATTTGTTTCACTGATGTTTTCTCTCTCACTCCTCTATACCTGATATTTTGATGTTTATTGAATGATCTGTGATGATTATTGTGAATCTATTTGTATTCTATGAAATTAATTATTGACATTCTAACTTGTATTTTGTGCTTGACCATTCATATTATGAAATTACAAGAAAATTAATAGAAAAGAATAGTGTTTGTCTTTATTACTGAGTTATTGAGTCATTTGGATATTGTTTATAATGACAAATGTTTAGCGTATTTCTTCATTATAGGTCCTCATGGAGAAATAGCATTCCGTCTTTCATTATTTAGTCCCTTTTAGCTCTACCAAAGAGTCATCGGAGGACCTTTGATATTGCTAACTGTGTGACAATGACTTATGGGCCCGTCATTAGAGTTATGCTTCTGTTTATGGTATAGTGGTTGGTGTGGATAGGTAAGCAGACAAAAAATCCCCTGAGGCTTCCGCTGTATCAGATCTGCACGAAAGAAAAGTCTGGACATCATGGGGGGGAGGGGCCTCTGCTATGTCCACCTGCAATCGGAAAAAGTATGGGATGCCCGAGGGCAGGGTGCCCAGGTCGAGTATACTCATTTCAGTGGGGCAGCGGTCTGGGCTCTGTGAGGCCCGTCGCCTCCGTAGGCCAGAGCAGACTTTCCGGGAGTGGGTGCACATTGCCCGTTGAGGCTTGGGAGAGAGAGCAGCGGCCCCTCCCTCCACCCACAAAGTGGCTTCTACCCGTCCGCCAGGGTGGCGGAGTGCGTGTCATTCGCTGTCCACTCCCAGGCCTGCTCCCGAGTGTCGAAGAAGTATGTCGATGAGTTAAAGATCTCCTTTAGTCTGGCTAGAAAGAGAAGCATGTTCTGAAATTTGTACTTGTAAAGCGCACCCATACCCCCAAAGGGGTGTCCAGGCGCTGTACGCATACCGCTGTGGAACCCTTCCTGGCTTTTCCCTGTGAAATGTCCACTCCTGGGCACCCCCAGGGTGAAGCCAGGCATCCCAGCGCTGTTGGGGCCGTTGTGGAGATTAAGCAAGCTATTGCCCAGAGTTGCAGAGTGGAACCCATGATTAGAATAGGCACCGAGGCGAGAATTATCAGGTCCGAGGAAATTGAGCCCAAGACCCGCCGAGGCGGGAATTGAACCCTGGTCCCGGGCCAGATCTCTGCATCAGGGTCTGCCGCTCTAACCATTGAGCCACACTTCTCCACTGTTCTGCAGGTTGACAGTGCGGTGCTTCTGCTTAACATCTTTGAAGAAGCATATGCACTGCTGGACTTCGCGGATGTAGTTAGGGAAGATCATTATCTTTACATTCTGGAAGCTCAGGTCCTAGTGCTGCCTGGCCTCACAAAGGATGACATCCAGGTCTCAGTGATTGAGGATACGGGCAATTAATGGACTTGGGGGGACTCCAGAGGGGCAGAAGAGTCAAAGATCAGTGTGCCCTCTCCACCAAAAACCATCAGGGCAGTGCATCCAAGGGGATCCAAGACTGCAACCAGTGCTCCAGCAGCTGATCAGAGTCTGCCATCTCCACCCCCTCAGGAAACCCCACAAATCAAAGATTGTTCCTGCTCGACCGGATTTCTGAATCTTTGACGCGTTCCTACAATGAAGCTATAGCAGAAAACTGCTTGGAGACTTGAAGTTAAAGGGTGGCCACCTCATCCTCCAATGAAGACAACCTGGTCTCAGCCTCCGTCACTCGGCTAGCAACATTGCGGAGGTCTTGATGCAGGAGAGATATATCCACTTGTTTCAACCACTTCCCTAGAGTCTTGAATCGCCTTGAGGATAACATTGAGGTCAGTGTGTAGGGGGTGCAGCCTTGGAAGGAGGTTACTCAGCAGTCCCATTCGCACCCGAAGTGGTCCTAGTGTATTGATCAATCTTTGTCTGCACCGGCATTGGCGGGGTGAAGTACAGCGCCAGCGAGAACAGCCAGGAGCACAGCTAGTGGGTCGCCTTCCCCCGCAGGGCAGCACATGCAGCCAGTCTGGTCTGAGATTTGCCCCGGCAACAGGATGTGGAGGCAGGAAAAAAGAGGGACAGATGAACCATCCACTCCTCACCCACAGTGTCCACTGCATCCCCACATTCATCGTCGAAGCATGTAAGTAGGTCCTTGACACAGCCCCGGTTCCACCACGATGTCCTCGGTCCAGTCCACACATTAATTTCAGTGTGAGGGGAGGGAGCCCCCACGGCTCAGTCCCTGAGGAGGGGTGGGGGACTCCCCTGCCAAGTCGAGGTATTTGTGTGGTGGATTCAAGAATTGGCTATTTGTTGAAGGAGCCAGGTGAGGGCAGATCCCAGGTCCCAGGCGGCCTTCTCTCATTCCCCCAAGCAGGACCAACAGCGAGTCAGGGTTGATGCAAGTACTCAAGGGAGGGTGGGAATGAGCTTCTCTCTGCACCCGCCCCGGGAAACCCGAATTGTAGACAGTAGGACCGTGAGGGCCGGAACAGTTTTGTATGCCACTGGTCCTAGTTAGTAGCAGGGAGGTAGGAGGGGGGCGGAACTCCAAGGCCCTGTGCAGCGCGGTATTGGGATTTGACCCAAAATGTGCACACAGGTAAGCCCGGGGTCGCAGCTTAGTCCCCTACCCCACCAAGGACTCCAGTGCAACTCTGTGTGCTGCTGCAGCCCCTCCGGTAGCCACAAGGGTGGTCTTCCGTTCAGCGCCCCAGAGCTGAGGGAACCAGCGGGTCACCCCAACGCCATGCCAAGTGGCGCTCTCTCTCCCCACAACAGGGATCTGCAGCACAGTACAGGGAGGATCTTCGTTGCTCCCAGGGCACATGGGCACCCTCTCTGCACCACTGCCCGGGCTTCAGATGGTGGCTGCCATTTTTTGTGTGCCGCACGGCTACCTCACCGACTCGGGCCCAGGACATGCTTGTCTGGCTCCCCGCTGCTTCGTACTTACCTCTGATGCCTCCCCAAGACAGGAGCAGTAGGGAAGGCTAAAATTCTTGCTGTCAGGCGAGGATGTCAGAGGATGATCGTGATGGCCACGGGAGTTGTGTTAAAGCAGCGCCACCATTATGGTTCCTAGCCACGCACACTACCCAGAACTTTATTACATTTAGAAGCTTCTCCGATCCCTGACATGTGTCTGTCTTATTTCTGTAACCAGAGTGGCTGTCGAGGTCCAAATTGGTATCATCTCTGCAGCCTGAATGACAATGCTGCTTTTTGAGGTATGTGACTGTGTTATCGCTGCTCTGTAGCATGAGAAATTAAGTTAGTGTCTGACGTGGATCCCTGTAAGATCTGGGTAGTCTGATAGATGTATAGCTCAAGGTGTACAAGTAAAATCAGGTAATTTGATAGATAGTTCCACTGTTTGAGGATCATACTTGTATCATCAGTACAAACCTAGGGATGATTCTGTTTTCTGAGATATCTTCCCTGCAAATCCGTTCACAAAAAGCTCAAGGTACAAAGAGTGTGTCTGGACTTGGCCTTTGCAGCTTGAATCTCTACAACCCAGGGGATAATATTTACTGCCATGACAGCTCTCTTCACAGCACTGAAAGTGTGCAGAGCAAGAGCCATATTTAAAGGGCGTGCTCAGCAAACTTGTTTTTATTAAGAAAACTTACAAAGCAAGAGCAAATTGCTCAGAACGTGCTGGAGTTTTTTCCCTGCACATGGGTACCATTCTACTTTTTCCTTGTCTGTAACTTGAGCTGTGCATGGTGGACATGGCATGGGAAAGGAGGGAAGTCACCCTACACTCAAGAGGGAGGAATGACAGCCATTGTGACCTGGTGGCCCCTTGACGGACGTTTTGCAAAGTTAGAGGTTTACAGTGGCAGACCCAGCTGAGGCTCTGCTGGTGCAAACACAGAGCTTCCCCTGATGTTTGCCTACTAAGGTGCACTGATATAACACACATTTTTCAGTTATTTTGTAGTAAGTTAGCGCCTCCACTAAGTGGCACACTGAGGCTACGCATCACCTTACCTTACGTAAGTGCTGTGCCTGCACTTCCTGAACCTCTCTTGTACTCCCAATCAATCAATCAATCAATCATGTCACTTATAAAGCGCACTACATACCCGCGAGGGTCTCAAGGCGCTGGGGGAAGAGGGGGGTGGTGCTGCTACTGATCGAAGAGCCAGGTCTTGAGGAGTCTTCTGAAGGCCAGTAGGTCTTGGGTCTGCCGAAGGTTGGTGGGGAGGGTGTTCCAGGTCTTGGCGGCGAGGTGGGAGAAAGATCTGCCGCCGGCGGTCGTTTTCCGGATGCGGGGGACTGTGGCGAGGGCGAGGCTGGTGGAGCGGAGCTGGCGGGTGGGGGTGTAGAAGCTGAGTCGTCTGTTGAGGTAGGCTGGTCCGGAGTTGTGGAGTGCTTTGTGTGCGTGGGTGAGGAGCTTGAAGGTTATCCTCTTGTTGACAGGGAGCCAGTGCAGGTCTCTCAGGTGGGGAGTGATGTGGCTGCGTCGGGGGATGTCGAGGATAAGACGTGCAGAGGCGTTCTGGATGCGTTGCAGCCGTCTCAGGAGCTTAGCCGTCGTTCCTGCGTAGAGGGCGTTTCCGTAGTCCAGCCTGCTGGTGACGAGGGCCTGGGTGACTGTTTTTCTTGTTTCGGTGGGGATCCACTTGAAGATCCTGCGGAGCATTCGGAGGGTGTTGAAGCAGGATGAGGAAACGCCGTTGACCTGCTTAGTCATGGAGAGGGTGGGGTCGAGGATGACCCCTAGGTTGCGTGTGTGGTCGGTGGGTGTCGGGGCTGTTCCCAGTGATGTCGGCCACCAGGAGTCGTCCCATGCTGAAGGGTTGGAACCAAGGATGAGGACCTCCGTCTTGTCCGAGTTCAGCTTCAGGCGGCTGGTCCTCATCCATTCGGCGACGGCCTTCATTCCTTCGTGGAGGTGGGCTTTGGCGGTGTGAGGGTCTTTGGTGAGGGAGAGGATCAGCTGGGTGTCGTCGGCGTAGGAGATGATGTTGAGGTTGTGCTGTCGGGCGACGTGGGCGAGGGGTGCCATGTAGATGTTGAACAGCGTTGGGCTGAGGGAGGAGCCTTGGGGTACGCCGCAGATGATCTTGGTTGCTTTGGATCGGAAGGGGCGAGGCGGACGCTTTGTGTTCTGCCGGAGAGGAAGGATGTGGTCCAGTCCAGGGCCTTCTCTTGCATCCCGGCGTCGTGAAGGCGTGTTCGTAGTGTGTGGTGGCAGACCGTGTCGAAGGCGGCTGATAGGTCCAGGAGGATGAGGGCTGCTGTTTCTCCGTTGTCTAGCAGGGTCCTGATGTCATCGGTGGCGGCGATGAGTGCGGTTTCGGTGCTGTGGTTGCTGCGGAAGCCGGACTGGGAAGGGTCCAGGATGTTGTTCTCCTCGAGGTAGCGGGTCAGTTGTTTGTTGACGATTTTCTCGGTGACCTTCGCGGGGAACGGGAGCAGAGAGATGGGTCGGAAGTTCTTGAGGTCCTTGGGGTCTGCCTTGGGTTTCTTGAGTAAGGCGGTGATCTCGGCGTGCTTCCAGCTTTCCGGGAAGGTTGCTGTCTCAAAGGAGATGTTGATTATTTTCCGGAGATGGGGCGCGATGGCTGTACTGGCTTTGTTGAAGACGTGGTGAGGGCACGGGTCTAGCGGTGAGCCGGAGTGGATGGTGTTCATGATCTCGCTGGTGTCCTCGTCGTTGATGTTGGTCCAGGAGAGCAGGCGGTTGGTGGTTGTGGGGGCAGTGGTCTCGGTGGTTGCCGGGGCGGTCGTGGTGTTGAAGCTGTCGTGGATGTCGGCGATTTTGCGGTGGAAGAAGGTGGCCAGTGAGTCGCACAGGTCTCGCGACGGCGGGATGTCGTTGGTGTTGGAGCTGGGGTTGGAGAGTTCCTTCACGATGTTGAAGAGCTCTTTGCTGTTGTGTGCGTTGTTGTCTAGGCGGTCTTTGAGTGAGGCCCTTTTGGCGGATCTGATTAGGTGATGGTGACTGCGGGTGGCGCTCTTGTGGGCGGCGTAGCTGTCCGCTGTCCGTTCGTGGAGCCAGATCTTCTCCAGTTTTCGGCATGTTCGTTTGGAGGCCTGGAGGTTTTCGGTGAACCAGGTGGCTTTCTTGCTGGTGTGGCTGTTGGGCGGATTCTTGAGCGGGGCGAGGGTGTTGGCGCAGTCGTCGATCCACTGTCTGAGGTTGCGGCGGCGGTGTCAGGGTCGGAGGGTTCGGCGGGTGGGCTCAGGGCGAGGGTTGTGGTTAGCTGGTCTTCGGTGACTCTGCTCCAGCAGCGGCGAGGCATTTGTTCGGTGCGGTGGTGCGTGGTGGGCTTCCTGTAGGTGAAGTGGATGCAGTGGTGGTCAGTCCAGTGGGGTTCGGAGGTGTGGTTGAAGGAGACGTGTGGGCTTGCGGAAAAGATGGAGTCTAGCGTGTGGCCGGCGGCGTGGGTGGGAGTAGTCACGAGCTGTCTGAGTCCAAGGGTGGCGAGGTTGTCGATCAGGGTGGTGGAGTTGGTGTCCTTGTTGTTCTCAAGGTGGAAGTTCAGGTCCCCGAGGAGGATGTAGTCCGTGGAGGCGATGGCGTGTGTGCTGACGAAGTCAGCGATAGAATCGCTGAACTGTGGTCGGGGTCCGGGGGGTCTGTAGATGAGGGTTCCTCTGAGGGTGGTGTTGGGATCGGTGTGGATCTGGAAGTGCATGTGTTCGGCGGTGCTGAGGGTGTCGTCGGTGTTGGTTGAGACTCTGAGGGTGTTCCTGTGGGCGATGGCGATGCCTCCTCCGACTCCGTTGGTGCGGTCCCTGCGGGTGATCTTGTAGCCGTCCGGGATGGCAATGGCGATGTCGGGGGCTGAAGCGGGATTCAGCCAGGTCACCGTCAGGAATGCGACGTCTGGGGAGGTTGAGTCGAGAAGGTCCCAGAGTTCGATGGCGTGTTTGCGGGCGGAGCGGGTGTTGAGGAGGATGCATCTGAGGTAGTTGGGTTCTTTCCTGGGCGGTGGTTTGGCGGGGCGGGTGCTGGCGAAGCTGCAGTTCCGGCAGGTGAAGGGCCCTTGGGTGCGCTTCGGGGTGGCCCGGTAGCAGGCGTGATCTTTTCTGGGGTTGAGTGCGTGGAGGGTGCTGGCGTCGTATCGGCGTCTGTTGATGTGGCGGGCGCGGGGGATGCCCGGACCAGGGGTTCTGGCGCTGGGCGCGGTCCCGGCGCGGACGGGCACAGACGGGCTTGCCTTAGGCGCGCCTTCGGCACGCCAGCGGCGCGCCCGCTGCGCATGTCCGCTGCGCGGCCGCCCAGCGGCCGCCATAAATGGGGAGGTGGGAGGGAGGAGCAGGGAATGGGGCAGCAAATGGGCAGTGAGGGGGCGGGGCCGCAGGGGCGCAGCGGCGGGAAACAGGCATGGAAAGGAAAAAACGAGCACAATCAGGGCAGCAAGGGGGCACAGAAAGGAAAAAAACTAGCACAATCAGGGCAGCAAGGGGGCACAGAAAGGAAAAAACGAGCACAATCAGGGCAGCAAGGGGGCACAGAAAGGAAAAAACGAGCACAATCAGGGCAGCAAGGGGGCACAGAAAGGAAAAAAAACGAGCACAATCAGGGCAGCAAAGGGGCACAGAAAGGAAAAAACGAGCACAATCAGGGCAGCAAGGGGGCACAGAAAGGAAAAAACGAGCACAATCAGGGCAGCAAGGGGGCACAGAAAGGAAAAAACGAACACAATCAGGGCAGCAAGGGGGCACAGAAGAAAAAAAACGAGCACAATCAGGGGCAGCAGCAGGGCATACAGACGGAGCTGTGTGGTGGGGGAGCGACCAACCAGTCAAGGTCAGGGGTCGCTCCCCACCACACAACTGCGACACCAAAAAAGGTGTTCTACAATACTAACCCATCTGGTAAGATGTGCAATGCATACAAACACACCAACAAAATCCACTATGACAAATTCAAAACAAATGGGATGTGCTCTGGAAGGTGGCACGATGGGCACCAAATAGAACAGCTGCCATCCATTGGAGCCTTGGTATCAGGAAGCATGGGACACACTTACCTCTGCGTGCTGGTCCTGCACAGAGATGCACTACTTCAAATCTCCTGAACATGCTCGCCTTTAAGCACAGAAGAGTATGGAGGCGTGCTTCGCGTCTTTGATGGGCATGTACCCTAAACACACTAGTGAGAACAAGAAGGACAACATGTCCGATATAACCACAGAACTCTGATGGATATAGTAAATGGTGGCAGCTATCTTGAATGCTTAGAGAATAAGGTCATCATAGTACATAGAGACCTTGTTAGACAAACATGAGACAAAACTGCTGCAGCCAGGACCTGACGTTCTGAAGTTTAGAATCCTTGAAATCTATTATTCTTGAAAGTCCATAAAAGACAGATCTGAAGTAAGAGAATAATTGTACACAGCACTTGCATGTAAGGAAATAAACCTGACACTTTAACATTATTTCAGGAGTCATCCATCACAATTACAAACTGTTAGATTGCATTTGTTACTCAGACAGTCATTCATTAGGGTTACTAACTCTCACACTGTGCTTGCTTGTTACAGGAGGTACATCCATTAGGATAACAAACTCTATTTTGCACTTGCTTCAGTTCTAGGAACTTCATCTTGCACAGACTTTATATCCTTAAAAGAACATGTATGGTTTTCGGGTGTTGCTTTGAATGAGAATATGGTTGTTGGTCATTAGGCAAAGTATATTAACTTAATGAACTTAATGAACCCTTTTAATGTTACAATGTTACAGTTGTCAAGCAGTCAATCAGAAGCACAGGATAGTATCAGACAATCTTGAAGGATATTCTCATATAAAAATGTGTAATATCTCATTTTTTTTAGCATTTATTATAATTGTGTTTCAGCTCAGAGGAAATATAGAGCTTCATTCCATAATAAAGATTTAGAAATTCAGAGATTGTCAGTAGGTATGTTGTATACAATATCAGATACTAGATGCCAAAGCCAATTCCATAGCAATACCAAAAATCTTCTCTTGCCTTGAGATATCAACACTACTGCAGTACCAGCTGTGCAACCAGACAGTGTATACATTTCAGGAGTCTCTGTTTCTTTTGTCTTGGCCATTCCCCTTTCATCTGGTCTATTGATAACCCACATGTTGTTCACGTGCAGTTGACAGTGGCTTCGAAGAGTTGTGAAACCACACATCAGACCTGTTGAATCTCGATTCCATAGTTAGCGAAGCTTGAAACTTTGTCGCCGACATCCTGCAATATCCTGTAAAAAGAAAGGATTTAAACATATTCTCTTTATCATTGAGATGCTTGGACAGCTGGAGATGGACTCTGGGCGCAGAAGCAACACAACACAACAATCAGAGAAAGAACCATCCTGGGAGGTACTTTGTCCCTGCTCACTTCCTCCTCAGGCTGCTTGCTCCCTACAAGAATTGAGAGCAGAATCGTGGCAAGGACCCACAGTGCTGAGCTTGGAATTAATTTAAAATTCATATTCTAATTTTATTTAACACTTTGGGCAGCTGGCGTTCAGTGGCCGAGGCATAAAGGAAACAAAATGTAAAAGGTCAAAATAAAAATAAAAATGAAATAGGGACAGTTACAGAGTTACAACATGAATTGCCAATTCCTGGGGTTTGGGGGCAAGTTGATTATGTCTTTAGGTCGAGCGTGAGCCAGCGCATAAGCGCTGCTCTGCGAAGAGCTGTGGTAGTTCAGTACGGAGAGAAGCACCGCCCAGTCCCCCCGCCCTTATATTTCATTGGCTTGTGTGCTTGTCCTTTGTAAATGCTGTCTTCTGATTCATTATGAGACTTGCTAGTCCCTCCTTAGTACAGCCATGTCTTCATTTGTATCCTCCCATGGCTACTGGCCCCTTTACTTTGTTGTTACACTGTGCGTGTACTATTTTCGTCATTGAGTTTCTTCTAGATTAGGCACAACGACGTGCTGTGGTTACATTCAGCGCACCGTGCGCGCTTTCACATTTAAAGCAGCCGGCACAATGGCCGACGTTTTTTTGTTTTTTTAAATTGTGCACACAACGCTCTGTTCATGTTTTTTTTTTAATTTGTATCCACGTCCACTCTTTCCAGGGTTGTCCTGCCTGCCGGTGCGTGTGCGTGCAGGATCCGATGTGTTTGTGCGTGTGTAGCTCGCGCACGGGAACGGTAGTAACACATGAGAACCGACTGAAATGGCTCAGGAGCGCCGCAGATTTAATCATTAGGTTCCAGCAGGATGCGTAGCAGTCTAGGGCCTGCACTGGCGCAGTGTTATTTCGGCGAAAGACCTGCCTGTGGCAGGTGCGAGAAAGCAACCAGAGAGCTGAAAGGCGCTGAGGAAATATGTCTAACCTGCAGACAGTGTCGGGGCACGTTTTAAGGCTCAACAGTCACCCTTTTACTTGAATACTTGACGTTCTGTCTTTCAAGTCTGCTTACAAAATCAGAGTCAGATAAATCCTACCAACTTCCACCAGAAGTTTACTGGGGGGCCAAAAGCAGTTCAAACCTTCCTCTCAACGTCATGCGTTTTATAGTCCATTTCCTATGCTTGTACATTTCCTTACACTACTAGTTTTATAGTTCTCTTTATTTTACCGCCTGCCCTCAGTTATTCATTTATTTACGAGTAACCTTCACTGTCCAAAAATGGCCTGGGTTCTACCATTTCAGTACACATGCTTGCGCTTTGAACAGAGAAGTGTGCTAAAGGAACACCCACGTGCAGTGTTGTAAGGCTTCCAGGTTTGCTAACAACCGAATACCCAATGGAAAGTCTATGATGGCAAAGGCACCTCAAAACTAGCAGAAGGGTATGTGGCAAATCTGTCAAGACTAGACCGGTAATGTAATATAAAGGCACTTGCCATACCATCCAGGCGCTTTGAAAGACGACCACTGCACAATTTTGACAAGTTTTTTAGCAGAACTAAAGGCTTTTCTTGCTCTATCCGGTTTTAACTATAGAGTGACGGTTGGTTTTCATTCTTTTTTTACTTACAGCTTCTAAATAATGACAATATGGATCAGCTCATATAAATTGTACAATTGCTGTGCAATTTTACACCATTCTTGAAATTACATTTGCACCAACTGACTAGTCGGCAAATATTTTTGCTGCACTCAGCCAATGCAAATGTAGTTTTTTAGGTCGAGCGTGGGCAGCGCATGCACTGCCGCGAGGCATGCAGTAGTGGAGTATGGCTTTGAAGCCCCGCCCACTCTCTGCACATATTTTTAATTGCCTTGTGTCATTGTCCTTCGTAAACGCTGGCTTCCGATTTATTATGAGGCTTATTAGTCCCTCCTTGCTACCGCCTTGTCTCCATTTGTTACCGCCCATAAGGACTGGACCTTTTACTGTTGTTGGTACATGCTCTGCTTTATAAGTTGGTAAGCACTATTTTCCTTAATGCTCTTCCCCTATTCCACCCACGACATCGCAGCATGCCGAACGCTTACTACTGTATTTATTTAAATTACTAC
Source organism: Calotriton arnoldi (assembly GCA_963921515.1). Classification (NCBI taxonomy): domain Eukaryota; kingdom Metazoa; phylum Chordata; class Amphibia; order Caudata; family Salamandridae; genus Calotriton; species Calotriton arnoldi. The sequence continues at coordinate 220,773 of CAWUFW010004614.1, read as the reverse complement.
ATGGTGCGCTTTAACTATAGCGGCCGCACTTATTAAATTATTTAATTTACGACGCGGTCTGCTTTCAGTTTAGCGGACGCGCTTATTTAATTATTTGTTTTACCAGTGGCCACTTTCACATTAGCGGCCACGCTTATTTATTTTATTAATTAATAGTGCGGGCCGCTTTCATATCAGCGGCCGTGCAGAACGTGTCTAAATTATTTTATTTTTGCTTTGTGTGAAAGCGCTCCATATGCGCTTTCACTTTAATATTGCCCATGCGCCTTTGCTTAAACGCTGCTCACTATAACCTGAATACGGTGAGCAGCATCTAAAGAAATGGGCGCGGCCAACATTAAAGTTCTCTCGCATTTGCGAGAGTTTGAGCTATTGCCATTTAAAATAACAATGCCTTTTATATATGTGTTGGGTTTAAGACACATAAAAAAAAGTCATTGTCATTTACAATGCCAATCACTTAAACCCTCGCAAAAGGAGACCTATTGCATTTTTATTAGAGTTCTGCTGACCTTTTCCTGTGGAGGCACTAAGCTTCATTAAGAAATCGGCTTGTGCGAATGGTAACTTTGTTTTCCTGCCATGACAGGAGGACATAACATTACTGGTTTGGTGTTCTGTATCCAAAAACCACAAAAAGAGAGATAAGGGAGTGAGCCTACTTTGACTCCCCTCTTAAAAGTACCACAACTCACACAAAAGAGACCTTTACCGTGAATTATTCTAATAATTATTCTTTCCGTGTCTCTATCCAAACAAAAATGTAGGGAAGTGGTTAAAGAGGAGAGGGGATGGAAGGGAAAATCAACAGGTTTTTTAATACTGCCCTCACCCAGTATGTAGTGGCATGCTTCATCATTGGGCTGCTTACGACACCCAGGTGCAGACCAACACACTGGACGGAGCACAGATTTTTTTGTGAGGTGCAAAAAAGGGAAAGAGAAACAAAGGAAAGAGTTTCCCCTGTGAGGGATCACTGGTGCAGAAAGAAAGAGAGATAAAACTGTCTAAGGAGGTACCACCTGAACTCCTTTATTCGTGGTCCACCTTGACAGGATAAAAAGTCAAAACAAGGGGGCAGATTTACAAGCCCCTTGCGCCACTTTTACGCCGCTGTTGCGTCACTTTTGTGACGCAGCGGCGGCGTAAATAATGCGCCACCATGCGACATATTTACAACGTGATGCATCTAGTGAGATGCGTCACGTTGTAAAACCCTGCGCTACATTATACCTGCGTCAGGTATTATGTATGCAGGGTGGGCGTTCCGTCGCATGGAAGCCCCGTAAAAGTGACGCAGAGAAATCTACAAGATTTCACTGAGTCACTTTTACGTCCCCGCTGCGTCAAAACCCGTAAGGAGTGACGCAGCACAGCAACTATAGGGCCCCCCTGAGCAGTGCTGGAGTTGCGTCGTGCTTGCGACATGACTCCAGCACTGCATCACCCTTACGCCGACAGATGCGTCACGCATCTGTCTATCCTTGCGCCATGGTGCGCCGCATTGTAAATGCGGCGCATCCATGGTGGCGCAAGGTGTTTCTTGAGTCACGCAAAATAACTGGCGCATCCATGCTGATATGCAGGGATGCGCCAGTTATTGTAAATCTGCCCCACGGGGTGTATAGGAGGAGTAACGACTCCTTGACCCCCACTGCGGTTACCAACATGTTTCAGCCATATTCGTTTGCCCTACTGGGTCGTTGGCCTTCTTCAGGGTGTTGATCCCTCTAACATCTGGTCCTCATCACAATGTGATCAATTGTTAAAAAATAAATGGTTGTTCTTACTTGTTCTCCGTAACACACTCGTCACTTATATCTGTAAGGAAGATAATTTACAATCATGAGAAAATCCCCCTACACCCCTGTAAATATTTAAATTATATTACTAAAAACACCTCTGTTTTACTCCCCTATCTGAAAATACTACAGTATAAGCCCAGGTTACACCCAACACCACGTGAAGATGGGAACTCTCCAATTACGAGCCCACTTGAGATTGTAAATCTAGGTCCCCCTTCAATGAGGTAAAGAAACAATCGTCTTACCCGAGTCTCATACATTATTCTCTCAACCCGGGACCGTCGTGGGGACACCGCCCTGTAGTCACACTCTGCACGATAAATCAAATGCTCTAGCAAATCAGAATGTAGTAAGTAAGAAAACAAGGAACTCCCCAGTGTGAAATGCTGGTCTTAGTGAGGACATTTCATCATTAACCCATGCTCAGATTCAGACTCACAATGGCATACATTCGGAACCACCCTCCTTTCTAAAGCAGTTATGCCGCCAATAATAATGCTGCCTGGAGATGCACTAGTAAGGCGGCGGTGTAGATTACATTCCCCCAAAGGCGCCCGTCATCAAGTGGCAAGGGGGTCATGTTGAGAATAATTAGTCGACATCTCACACTCGAATATAGATCTACTAAAGTGTGCACCCCTCTTGTGACCTAGGTAGTTATGCCGCCAAGAAATAATGCTGAGTGGGGATGCATTTGTAATACAGCAAATGTCGGTTGCCTCTCTCCGAAGGCTGCCGTTTCCAAAGAGGAAGGGGGTGCGTCCGGAAGGGTCCCCCCACCTATTCCCTGTTCAATTTATTGTATTACTCGAGTTTCCCTCTCGGCCGCACTCATACCGTGGCCCAAGGGTGAACCCGTTTGCCCCAGTTGTACCTAACAGGCCCCTCACTTACTTCATCAAGGGTCGGTGTAGCCTTTTAAGCCACTCTGCGTCCTCCGATGTTGGTGTTCTGTATGCCTGAGTTCTTTATTAACAGTCAGATGGGGCTCTGCAGGAAGGATGGTACTTTCTGGAGAGAAAAGTGAAGTGTATCAAAACTTCTGTGAGATATGCACAGCATTCACATGTTAGTGAGATGGATTGGTCTCTCCTTGTCTGGTGGTCAAAGGTTAGTATTTACCAGAAAAAGCAGTCTTTTCCATGGCAGCTTATATTAAGCAGAGGTAGCTAAACTTTCAGCATCGAAGCTGAAGGGTTTCGGCCAGATAAATGTCTATCTCTTTATTGCACAGAGGAGGGGAGGCATGTGTAGATGACTGCAGGAGGCCAAGCATTTTTTAAACGTATCTCTCGACACCCAACTGCCAATATATTGTTGCATTACCCCAGACTATTGCTCCATAGCATAGTATGCCCCAGATTTTTGCTTGGATTACTTTTTCCAATGTTTTTAGATCCACGTTGCTGTGTCTATTTGCAAATATTATTATGCTTTTAGCTGGGCCTAATGCTTTACCGAGGCTGTCTCCAGAGGAGTTTTCCACAATCGCTGGTCGGTCATTGTTGCTCCAGGGTATTTGCAAGTGTAGCTGGTCTCTGTATTCTACGTTACACTTCTGGACCCCAAATCATCACCTTAGAATTTAATGGGTTGATGACTAAAAGGTTTTAGACACAATATTTTGTCTCATGGCATCTAGCTGGTGGTTGCATTAACCAAAGACATTTTCTGTTCTTGCCAACGGCACTGAGTTATCCGCATTAAGCAGTAGAAGAATCTTCACATCCCTTATTCGTGGGACATTGTGGGAGACCTCCATGAGTTCAATGTATGTGTAATTTTTATATGGACTGAAGGGAAAATGAGCCAGGATGCAGCCTGTGACATTTGGGGTTTGGTGGGAATTCGTAGATTATGTACTGTAGATTGAAGATCTGGTCTCGATTAAACAGACCACTCCTGATCTGCCCTGCATGGGACTTATGACTGAGTTTCTACTGGTCAGGTATTCAAGTGTTGGAGGATGTTTTTGTAAAGACTTTCTCCTTTTTGTCAGTGAGGTCTACAATACTTTAGGAATTTGGGTCTGATAGTTTTCCTTTCTTGCATACTGGCACAATTAAACTTTTGTTTGCCATTATTCCTGGAAGCACAAATTGTTTGCGAAGATTGTGTAGAACGCTGCTAGAATTTGCAATCACCAGTCATTGAAGTGTTGGAAGCACTCTGCTGGTGTCGTATTTGGTCCGGCTTTGTTTGTTTTTAAGCTTTGAATGGCCTCCAGGACAATGTCTTATGGGAACCAGTCTATTATGGTATGTGTGTTTCCATTCTCTGAATCTTTCTGGGCATAACTCTGAGAGTAAAATAAAGTGTTGAATACTTTCATGAAATGTGCTATCCAGGGTACCACAAGAATATTCATGTTGATACATGGATTCTAGGGTAAATCTTGGAGCAGATTAATTTTGTTCCACACTTATACGTCACCTATTTACGTTGACTTGTGCAGATTGGCACTCATTTTATTTTGTGTGTTCTAACCTTCTAATAAACGAGGATTTCAACTGCATTTCTGAAATGCTCCATGATAAAAGCCTAATAGAATCATTTAAGGTGTGCATACTAATGTTGACGATTTTAGTAGAAATGAGTTTTCGTTCAGAGTTATACGAATGTTTTAAAATGTAAACCCTGTTATATGTAGTTATGATTTTATTCCATGTGATATTTCATATATATATTAATTGTGAATGTGCATGCACTTATATTCAAAATGTCAAGTGCACTTTAACTGCTGTGCTAATTTAGCATAATTATAGGCCTCAAGTTCCTGAGATTCAATGTTTAACTTTCACGTGAGAATTGTTTTGCTTGCATGTTCTCTCCTCTCCAGGTGCAGATACAAGGCTTCCTTAGTTAGCGCAAGGTATTGTTTATTTGTAGCAATAGTAAGGTATGGGATTAAACTTTTGGCAAGAAGAAGAAGTGTTAACAAAGTGGGAGATGAGTTCTCATGGCGGAGAAGGGTCAAGGTCGATCTGGTGTGCCCAATAGAAAGTGTGGAAGAAGAGCTGGATGTTGCTAAATTCTACCAAGGAAGATGGAAATGTACCGGAAAATGATGATGCTGGCTAACTTGAATGCTTTGTGTGATAATAGATGTGGTATTGTTAGCTAGAAAGCAGAGAACCGTAGGATTTCACAAGGTTCAGACCTGTTATGCTATTCCTATCACTACGTGGCATCATGCTATACTCTTTAGACGTGGAGTACTTTTACGAAAGACTCCATAATGCTGACTCCTGTTCCTTCCTTCACATAGCCTGATTAGAGTTTTGCCGAAGGTAGTACAGAGTAGGATATGTTCATTTGTATCAGAGATACTAATGACTAGGCAGGAGGATCGAGTTCTGCAATTAAATCTTCACATTCTCTTTCTCATTTTCTGTGTCTCCACCACTGAGTTTTTGGTGTGCTTTCTTTTGATTCGACCGAATTTCGTTAGGATATTCGGATTTATTCTGCTCATTTTATATTTTTATAATATGCTTTTGAAACTCATCCATATGAGTTTGTTTCTGAGTCAGTAATAAACCCTTTAACTCTATCTAATAGTCTTAGTTTTATTGGATTACTACCTTTGTTCATGTGTTGTGGTAATTGAAAGAGATGTTAACTCTCTCTGACCTCTCAGGCAACTAATAAAAGGTCCATCGACCGAAGAGAAGGAAATCAATGAGTTCGGAGCTTTAGCAATCTTTATGTCAGGTGAGAATTTGAAGACCATGTGGTTGTGATCATTCTCCTGGCATCAGGAAATCATTCTTCATAGTGAATAGTGAATGTGCTGTTGTGCTTGTATGAGTATATAATCAACTATGGATTGGGGTTTGTGGGAGTTGCAGTTTGATGTTATTAAAGTACCTGATAGAATAGAGTTTAGTAGAGAAACTAGAGGGCAAATGTACAATTTTTGCCATGTAGCGCAGCAACCAAATTTATTGCACTGCGTTGCATAAAACGGAGAGAGTGGGACAGTGCCATATATACTAAGATAGTGAGCAGCTGCTCTCTTTTGAAGTGCTGGTGCACCCTGAGGCTACCTAGTGCACCACACACACCCTTGCACCACAGTGAAAGGGTGTGTCTGTGATTGTAGCAAGGTTTTGTACAGAAAGGGTACCTTTCCAGTACAAAATCTTTGCTTACACATACTGTTAAACAATTCCCATTTTGTATGTGTACTGTACGATAGCACACACTATGATTACGGATTTTTGATATTTAACTCTGTACCCTGTTCATCTTGGTGGGTGGATGTCATTGTTTGGTATGATGGGAAGCCTTCTCACTTGGGAACTACAGTTTTCATATCTGACAAGGACACTTGAGGTTGTATCTTTTTAAAGTATTCCATGAGAGAACCTGAGCTCATTCCTACAAGCATGCAGTTTCTTTCCCTTTCCTACCTTTATTCTTTACTGATTTCATAGCCCTTTGTAATCTTCAAGTTTCTTATTTAGCGAGTGTATATATTATTATAAAATATTTCCTTATTTTCTGGTTTGTTGATAATTGGTACGTTCATGATGATGAGATTCCTGGAGTCATAAACACTGCTATTTTTACTTTCTATGCTATCAGTGTAGGGTAGTTCATTCTTGTTTATAATCAGTTGGTAATCAGGTAGCGATTGTTGGGCATGGTGCTTCTCCATATCTAATCTTATCCACTTCCACTGCAAAAGTCAAGTTTTTATCTTGTCATCCTCTAAGTGCAATCATTCATTTTGTTACTTGTTGGTAATTCATTCAAATGTTCTAGTGTGTTTGCTTATCAGTTTGTATGAGTGCTAAGTTTGGTTTTTTGCTTTGCATGAGCCTCTGATGAGCTGGTTTTCTTTGTATTCTCTCTGCTGGATGTATTTAATAAGTGCCATCATTCCTTTTGTTAGTTGTTGGTAATTCATTCATAAGCTATGGTGTGTTTGCTAATCGGTCTTTATGAGTGTTAAGTTTGGTTTTTGGCTTTGCATTAGCATCTGATGAGCCCGTTTCCTTTGTTTTCTCTCTTCTGGATGTGCTTACTAAGTGCAACCATTCCTTATCTTACTTGTCGGTGATTCATTCATATGTTCTAGTGCCTTTGTTGAACTGTCTTGATGGGTGTTAAGTTTGGTTTTTGGCTTTGCATGAGCATCTTTGGCTTTGCATGAGCATCTGATGAGCTATTTTCTTTGTTTCCTTTTGGATGTACTTACTTGTTTATGACCAAGTTTCCATCCGTATTTTGGCAGTTTTTTCCTTGTATGCTGGGTGAACACTCTTGGATGTCAAGCTATCTTCTCCCAGTATATTTTCTTTTTTATTAAGTACTTTTTATTATGCACTCAAGTAATAATCACAGATAGTTTTACTTTCTGTAGAACTGTGATTTCTCGTAAGATCTCTTCTCCTATTCTATTTTTGGGAATTGGTTTGCAATCACCTGGATGGCTTCCAGAATATTAGTCATTTGAGTACTTGTGCCTTCTAGAGTTGTACGGTAGCTTATGCCATTTGTCATGGCTGTGGCTCATCAAGGTGTTGTTGCTTGGTATAAACAGGGAGAACATCTGTGCTGTATGTGGTGATCTCTGGCTTGTTGACATAGGTTTAGGTTTTTCACTGAAGTAATTTCTTAGCCACAGCTGATTATGTCCTATTTTCTCTGTTTCCTGTTGTTTTGTGGTTCCATGATTTCTCCTACTGGAGGGAGCGTTTGGGACACATTTGTGCAGTGTGTGCCCTGGATGCCTCTCACTGATGATAGAAATGGACATTTGGACAATGGAGTGCTCTGAACCATCTGTACACTTTTGGGGAGCTGCTGTGTGAGGGCTTGCTTTTGTATCCTTCACATATTTGATGCTGTTACCCTTGTTATCCTTCACTGTGTTTATTTTATTGATTTGGTCTTCTCTTTGTTTGCTGGAATTTCCCTTTGTAGCAGTTGTATATGGGGATTCCAAGTCATTGTTGCCACTGGAACTGTTTTTCAACTGATGGTCCTTTGAGGTTGATGTGTTAAGCTTAGGTTCTTTTTCTTCTCTTGTTGGTAATGCTATTTCATTTCCTATTCCTTTTGTTATTATGGATGATGGTTCAGTTTGGTATTTTAGGGAAGTGTTGAACCCATCTCTGGTCAAAAAGGTTTGTAAATAGTTTCTGATTTCCGGTACTCTCTTCATGTGATACACTCCCCTTTGCACCTGTCCTACACCGCCAGATCCCACTGACTCAACATCATCTCCTATCCCAACAATACAAAGCTCATCCTCTCTCTGTCTGAGGAGCCCTCTAACACAAAAGCCAACATCAACATATGCATGATGAACATTGCGGGACTGGATGATGGATAACTGTCTCAAACTCAACTTAGACAAAACGGATGTCCTCATCTTTGGGAACAGCACCTAGCCGTGGAACAACTCATGGTGGACCACAAAGCTCGGTAGACCCCCAATACAACAGACCATGCCTGCAACCTCGGCATTATCCTGGATAACAAAATATCCATGAAGAAACAAGTCAACTCAGGTTCTTCCATATGCTTCCACACCCTTTTGCATGCTCTGCAAGATCTGCAGGTGGCTCCCGGTAAACATCAGAAGGACCGTCACACAGGCCCTCATCACCAGCAGACTGGACTACGGAAACACGGTCTATGTAGGATTCACTGCACACCTCCTGAAGAGACTCCAAACAATACAGAACTCAGTGGCAAGACTCATACTCAACCTCCCCAGAAGGACCCACATCACACACCATCTAAAGAAACTACACTGGCTCGAGATTCAGGAGAGATGCCAGTTCAAGATGCTGACCCACGCCTACAAGGCCCTGCACAACAAAGGACCAGCATATATCAACAAACGCCTAACCTTCCACCAACTGCCCAGACACCTCCGATCAGCCTCCCTCTCCATCGCAGACACTCCACATATCTGTTGAGCCAACAGCGGAGGACGCTCCTTCTCGCACCTAATAGCCAAGGCTTGGAACGACCTCCCCCTGCACCTCAGGACCACACCATCACTCTAACAATTCAGACGAGATCTAAAGACCAGGTTGTTTGAATAATTAACCTTCACACAGCAGTGAACAGCTCCAGCACATCAAGACCCTCACGGATGATTTGCCGGGCTCTATAAATGATTGATTGAGATTAATAGAATGATGAACATTACAGGAATTGTGCAAAGACAAGGACATCATTATACATGAGGCAGATAAGGGAAGTAACAAAGTTATTATGAATAAGACTGACTATGCCCGAGTTACTCTTCCAACTCTAGAACACTAACAACTAGTTAAGACTAAAAAAAATCCAACAATTGGGATTAACAAGAACCATCAATAAGAAACTGAAAACCTGGTTTGACCAAGGGTTACTTAATGAAGAACAGCGTATATAAATTAAAGTCAGCAATCCCAGATTTCTATGCATTTAAATGCTACCAAAGTTAAATAAATATGCCCCATTTCCACCAGGGATACTTAACATCTCAGGCATTAACTTAGGCACTGAGAATATCTCTGCACTGAATTTGGTCAATGACTTAAGCTGGGATGGTAATATGTGTTTTGGGACATTATATATTGTCTCACTCTATACAAACATCAAACATGAATTTGGCCTCACAGCCTTGCATTACATTCTCAACAGACAAGTAGCTAACTTTCAAACTCCCACAATAATGTTGTTGGGTATGACAGAGACCATTCATGAGAATAATTGTTTTCTGTATGAAGGTACCTGGCTCAAACAACTGTGAGGAACTGCTATTGAGTAACAGATTTGGACCCTCTTAAGACAACTTTTTATGGGTTGGTTTGAAGGGGGTGTACATCTGGAGCCAGCGGGCCATCGCTTTGACAGAGAAGATGTTTTACTGGGGTATGTATATTGACAATATTCTGATGCTGTGTCAGAAATAAAGGAGTTTCATGCCAACCGGGCAAGTGGCCTTACGGCTAGAGTTGTCGACCTCAATGCTGGGGAACCGGGTTCGAGCTTCAGCAGGGACACACAACATCCTGTGATTCTGTGCAAATCACGTAATCTCCTCGTGCTTAACAAAAAATGAATGTGTCCATCTGTAACACAACTGGTGCTCATGTTGAGGTGCTCTGATACCTTCGGGTCAAGTTTGCGCTATATAAAACTCAGGAAAAAAGTGCGTAATGATAACAAGTATGGCATGAGATTTTCTATGAGTTACAGTAATGAAAAAATGAAATTTTGGGATGTTGAACTCTGTAGTAAACTGTTATACTGCTGCTGCTCAGCCTGGGTGACTGTGTGTGAGAATGCTGGTGATTGGAATGTTCGTGTGTGAGAGTGTCAGTTGGATGAGGGGCTGAGCAGCAGTAAGGCTGCTCCTGGTGGGGTTCTCCTTTCTACCTACTTTGTACCTTCCTACTTAAATAAATATACCAATTAATCTACATGGAATGGACTCCGCATTCATTACTACACTTGGCGACGATTTAAGGAACAGAAATCTACGCGTGCCACTTCAAACTGAAAAGAAGTAAGAAGAAAAATGAACTGAAGAAAAGATTCATGGTACCTGTTCCACTGGCACTAAGAACCCCACCAGTGACCAATCCACCGGTCGCCCTACAAGTAAGTGCCAGTTCCTACTTTCTTCCCCTCCCAGCACCATGGAGTAGCGCCCAATTCCTGCCATTTTGGGACAGTTCCTACCCATTATGCAGTTTCCTAGAAGTACTTGCCTGCCTGCCTTCACTTACTACTTGCCTACAAAAGGTGTACTGCTTCCTAAATGCCTAGCTGCATGTACTTCTGCCTGCTTTCATTTACTACTTGCGTACAAATGATGAACTGTCCTCTACATTCTTCAACTACTTTGTTTAAAGGATTGGACTTCCTTCTGCCTACTGTAACCTGCCTGGAAGTGTTCTGCCTGTTTGCGTGCATAAAACCTGTCACTACTGCATTGCTGCCTTTGGACAGCGTCTACACTTCAGCAACCAGTTTACCTCCCTTTGAAGAGTTCCCCCGTCACTTCAGGAAAAACCTCAAGGGCTACCACACCACTATATGCATCTAGCTACCCTACTGCACGATTTCCTACGTTTCCTGTGTTCCTAACTCCTGTCATCGTGCATCGTGTAAATGCCCTGGAAGAGGTGAAACCGCTTGGAGGAATTCGGAATTAGAGTTTCCTCCGTGCTTGGTTGGTCGTGAGTACTTTATTATACATTTCATTTTTTTAAAATTCCTTCATTTGCCTCTGTGCTACACCTCTCTATGGCGGTTTAACCGCCGCTCCCATACTTTCAAACATCGCTCGAGCGCACACAGAGCCTGCTCGCGCTCTTACCCTCATGCTGCTTTGCGACTCCTACTTCCATTCCTTTGTCACGTCTCGTGCAATCAGGGCTGCGTTGCTTCCTCTGGACCCCTGCATGCATCGACGTGCCTGGAGCCACCCGACACGTCGTCATGCTGCGTGCCTCCATCTTGGGGTGCTGGATACCTTTAGCTCTGCTGCAATGTTCGACCTGCTTCTCCTCTGGCTGTTCCTGACGCCTGCATACAAAGACGTGCCGTGAGCCACTCGGCTCAGCGTCACGAACTTGCCGCCATCTTGTGGTTGGCAGAAGCCTACGTTTCGAGTATGTTTTGTGCACCCAAACCGCAAGTTTGTCAGATGCTTCATGAAGGACAGCAACTTTTGAACATCCGTTCCGTCTGCAAGTTCCGGTGGTGAGTCTTGCCTTCACCATTTGTCATCAATACGGGAAAAAAGTATTATAAACTTTATATTAGAGGCAACACAACTGGTGAGCCATATGAAATTCTGGTCAGCAGCCTCCATCATCGTTACATATTTGGAGATTTACAAGACTTATACTGTTTGCTCAGTAAGCATTTTCTGCTATTACTCTATGTGTGCATGGAAGATCTTGACTGGTGTTCTCAAAGCCATGTTTTTCTAACTGGACACATTTTGCGAGTGTCACATTTTGAAAGTGTTACATGGGGAAATTGTTTTGTTTAGTGGAACTTGGATATTTTCATTTAAATTAATCTGAGGTCCTGCCACTACTGCTTCTTACCTACTGCGTTTGAGACTGTACTTTACCTCGGGTGAGAGATCGTTCATCGGAGTTTTCCCTTGCTCATTTTAGCATATATATATTTTTTTCTCAGTGTTTCTTGTTTTCAAATGCCTTAATGTCTTCTTGTTGTTTCTTGCTTCTCTTTAATTATGCTTCATTGTTGGGTTCTCCTTCAGTGTGCTTCACATGTGCTTATTCATTTGTGTGCTTGCATTTTGTAGCGTCACTTGCATTACCTCTGACTTGCAGTATGTTAGATACATTGGTGCTTTCCTTACGGTTTGCTTACTGTTGAAGTGTGCTTTTTACACTGTTTCTCCCACTTTCATGTGGTTATGGGTTGGTGTTGCAGCACCACCCATTCTAGTACAGATTTTGGAAAATGAGTTGTGTTTCCCGTTCATGGATGCTGTTGCTGGTATTTATGCTGTTGCTTACCTTACGTGCACTTACTCATGTTCCGTGTGGATCACCCTCCACACGTCACAACCCAGCTTGGGTGGAGTTTCTTGTTCTGTCTTCAGGTTCCGTGTGGCATCCCCTCCACACGTCACAACCCTGTTTGGGTGGAGTTCCCTGTACTGTCTTCAAGTTCAGTGTGGAATTTCCTCCACACGTCTCAACCCAGTTCGGGTGGAGTTTTTTTACTTATTTGCTTTGCTGGGTCTCCTACCATGCTTTTTTGTTGGTGTCCTCTTTACCTCGTTTTGGCCTGGCCAGCCTTCTTGTGGTTATGGGATTGAGTTTGTGTGTCGATGCGTGGTAGTGTGTTGTTTTGGTATGGTTTTTAGGAATGGGAGATGTGGTGATTGGTGTGTTGTTTTGCTTTGCATGTTTGCATTTACTGTTATTTGCTTAATTATTCATCGTTTGCCATCTGATTATTTTGTAATCTCTTCAATGCCCTGTTTTGCATGTGATCATTTTATTGTCATCTTGTACATGCCTTATTTATCCTCTATTCACATTGTTTCTGTTTTCCCTTTGGTAAAAAGGGAGATGTGTTATACTGCTGCTGCTCAGCCTGGGTGACTGTGTGTGAGAATGCTGGTGATTGGAATGTTCGTGTGTGAGAGTGTCAGTTGGATGAGGGGCTGAGCAGCAGTAAGGCTGCTCCTGGTGGGGTTCTCCTTTCTACCTACTTTGCACCTTTCTACTTAAATAAATATACCAATTAATCTACATGGTATGGACATCCTTTCATTACTACATAAACATGATAAGATTCAGAGTAATATGTACTGCATGGAGACATCATGTAACTGTTTATTGCATGTTCCTGGCTCACATCCAAGATCAAATATTAAATCCATTCCCTTTGGAGAATTAATGTGGGCACACAGAAATTATAGTGAGGATAAGGATTAATGTGCTGCATATGAAAGCATGCTTTAGATTAATGGGATAACATTCACACAATATTGGCACAGCAATATAAAAGACTCCTAAAATAAATAGAGACCATTCCCTGATACCATGGAATAGGATCAAGTCTAGATGTAAGACAACTCCATACAGTTTAAATATAACACAGGACGTAAATCATGTACCAGCACCTAATGCAGTTGCGCTTGATATATAATTTACTTATGATTAGGTAATAAACCTGTCCATGCATTGGATAAGAACTTACTATTCTCATCTGTACATACAGGTTCTAACATCTTATCTTCCCATTTCCTCTCCATCTATTCAGGATATATTATTATCCTTAATTGAACACAAAATAACTTATGATGTATTGGTTTTCATTGCCAGCTATAATATGGATTTCTTTGGTTTGGATCTCTCCAGCATCATCCCCTTTGTCTGTATTACTAGTCTTTATTGAGTAAGGCCACCGATGTGAAGTCACCAATTCACCTGACTGATGTAAATACGAGCCATACAGTCTCTGATGACAAATATATATTATATTATGGCACACATGAACAATATTACTGCATTTAGATATCCTTCTGAGTCTTCAGAGTTATAATGCATTTGGACTATATTAACCCTTTTTCCATTGTCTAATCTGGGTTTTTTCACTTCACATGATTTAACATATCTCTCATTTTAATTAGGTATATATTAGTTCAACATGGCATCACATTGGCCTTTGATCAACCCTTCTTCATTTCTATTTGTAACCTTAATACTTGCCTAATATTGGAATAGTTAAATATGCCACTTATGTACCACCAATTGGTGCTCAATGCCATTTTTTCACATAACACTGCAGATATGGAATGGAATAATTTCCCATTTCATTTAGTTACAGTAATCTCACTATATGGGACTATTAAATCTTATTAATTGTAGCATGATTGTATTATATCAGTATGGCACTCTAATTGGCTGCAATTATCCTTTCTTCATTGATATTTTCTCTTTAAATCTGCCATATATGCTCTGGTTTAGTATGTCGATCACACACTGTCATATAAGTTATTGGACACACATCTACACTGTTAGGCAATTTCTCTAAATAGAATTTTGACTTGCCTACAATTGACCCCTTAGCTTCTTTCTAGAGTGCTTTGGGCTCACAATAGTTATTTCTTATTCAATCTCTTAGGTCCTATACTTTTGGCCTTTTCAGTACATTGAAAGACACAAGGAGTAAGCATTTTCTAATTCCCTGGTTAATAAGGATACTCCTCCTCTCAGTGAGTAAGTTTTGACATTTACAAGAGTTCGGTTATTATATAATTCTTGGCCTCCCACACTACTAGACGATCGCCTTATAAGCATATCCGTTCACTTACCCATACAGAATGTTTCCATGTACTTGGGCATGTATAATAGTATCCTATCCTTATGTTTAAAGAAAGTGAGTCCCTTTTATCACTTCCACCATTAATACTCCTTTAGCTATTAGTCCAATCCTTATTACATTTAATTGTAATCAAATTATGTTCTGTAATTCCTGATTGTTAGTTAGCACAATTTGGATGCTCTTTTTAGATGCTCTCTTTAAATTCCCTCACCATGGATTTGGTTCTGCAGTGGTGTTCCACGTTTGATAATTCACCTTGGACACACATCTCTTCTCCACACATTGGTATTCTAAAGAGCATAGTTAGATTCACATGTGGGGGACTAGCTGTGCAACAGACACCGCTATTTGATATTCTGCTCTCTTTGTATTTGGTACCTGGCAGGTACATTTCTGCACATACTATTGAGCAATGTAATATGCAGGTTTCATGTTTTAGCATATGGTTCATAAATAGTGAATGGTTATGGGAGTAGCTAGGAAAGCTCATAGTAATTTAAACTCCAACTTAATGGACAAGTCAGATTTTAAATTACTATTTTGGAAAGAACACTTTTATAGAGTTGATATTTTCCTGCCTAAAACCAAAAAGGCTTTCCTGCCAGTGTTCACCTAACCTCTGTGGTGAGATGTGTAGTGCTCCCAGACAGTGGACAAAGAACCTGGGAATGGTGAGAGAGACTGGTCAAGACAGGACGACCTGGGGGGTTGTGCCCAGTCCTTTCCTGAACTTCAAATGATGCATAACTTGTCACTAGCAGATGAAGCTCACAGCTAGGCCTGCCCCCTTTTGTTTCTCTAGTCAGTAGGATAAGTGGAACTGACCTGAACTGGTTTAGGGGCTGGGCAAAGGCTTGCCCTCTAGCCACAGGCTGGCACTGGGCTTAAATGTGGACCCCACAGACCTCTCCTCAGCACATTCCTGGACCTGTGAAGGTCAGAAGAAGGACTGCCCAGGTTTCCGAAGCCTGAAGGAAGTCCAGGACTCCAAAAGTGACAGTTGGCTGACCTTCTGTTTGAGGGAGGGGCACAGCAAGCTTCTACAGGCCCTTTCAGTGCAACTGCTCAGATGAGCAATACCAACTGGGCCTTCCCTGGACCCTGTTGCTGACCTTTCCTGGAGCGAGTCCTAACATGCATGTGATGCTTCCCACACCCTGGACCCTTGGCTGGTGTTACTTCCTCCTGTCCTCAAATTGCAAGAGTTGGGATTTTGAAACTATTTGCCAACTTTCTGTCTGAGGAACTGATGGAGATCAGGATCACCGTTAAAGCCGTTGACGTCGAATCACCAGTCGGCTTCAGCTTCCAGAAAAGTTTTCAAGTTTGAAAGTAGAAGGCTTCATTGGGACAAATGCTGAGCAACAACCCCTGGACGTCAGGCCTTCCTGGGCACAGACTTCACCCCCCCAGAGCTTTTCCACCTTTATCAATAGTGACACCGGAACTCCACTCTTCAGCAACTGACTGCCGTCGAGCCCCCCTCTAGATCCACATTGCAGCCTGCCCCGCGAAGACTCATCACAATAAATGTTTCTAAGTCAGAAGGTAAAATTTCCAACGGGCGAACCTGGTCTCTGTATCTGAACTGCAGTCTATCAATGTCAGCCTTAATTTTTGACTTTGACTTGGTCAAGCGCAACCAGATCACTGCGGTAGGCGCTTTGTGCTTTTTGGCACTATGTAGAGTTAAAATTTTAAAAATTCATATCTCCGGGTCTATTTATTGGATTTGTGTCTTTTTATTCATTATAATATTCTCTATTTCTCTAAATCAGTTTGGGAATTTTCTTAGGTTGTGTTTTTACCATATTTCTGTTTGAGTACTGCATAAATACTTTACCTCAACAAATACTCCAATTTCTTACAGCACATGTATTCCTTCTCCTGTTCTGGTTGGGCCTGCCATACTAGCCCATTGATCATCAGGGAAAGCCTTCCACCTTTGTTGTGGTGGCCATGCATGAAGGAGAGACCTGTTCTGAAAACAGTCTAGTGATGATCTTGTGTTGCTCCCCAAAGATAGTGGCACATTTCAAATCCATTCATACAAGGGGTATCAGAACCTCCACCCCAGGCCACCCTGCACCGACCCGGCTACTTGGACACGTAGGTTGTCTCAATACGTGTTGCGACTGAATGTGGTGGGGGGGGGCTGAATGTATTTTTGGTTTAAGTATATTTCATCTAATGTGTGAAAATAAGATAATTGGTTCACCAGATTGTAATATGTTGATAATCACACTTGGGTATTTTGGGAGAAAAAAACACAATTCAACAAACATGTCTTCCTCACAAAATGTCCTTTAACTGCATTTTTGGCCATCGCAGTTCTCAAACCCATGATGTCTCTTTCTTAAATCTACATGTGGTGTACCTTTCTAAGTATATTATAAAAAGGGTATTACTTTTGGTCTTAGCAATGTTTTCTTTCTCTCAGGAACAGCTGCTAAACTTGTGTTGAAAGTGTATGTCTAGAACATTGATGACTTCCTGGCCTACACCAAATTTCATAATGAGGTACAAAGACCTGACCCTGTTGATATCTCTGAGGAAGAGCAAGATGAAGGACACTGTTTCACCTCTCTATGTGAACTATCTGCAGTAACGTGACTGCCACTATAATGTCTTTCTGGGGAGTCCGTTCACACCCTAAGGGGACCGAACTAGAGCCTGATATATCTCCTGATATACAATGGGGAACCATGGCCCAGAAACTAGAAGCTGTGGTACATCAGAAAGGCCCAGTCCTGAAAACAGACAAGGAATCAGCTGTGGATAATCTCCAGCAGGTGCCAAATGAATATGGAAAAAGCTAGCACAACTCCTGCATCCACTGGTTGGTGAGACCTAACAATAGAATAGTCATGCTTGATTGTTCTAGGATGTGCCTCCTCAAGAGTGACAGAATCTTTGTAATTGAAAAAATATGTAATTATATGATTATTACATTGAAGTATTTCAGTTTCTTCAACCTTCTGGGATCATGAGTGCGGCACTTCTTCGTTCATTCATTTTAACTATCTAGTCAGTTATTCTGCTTTTTCAATGATAGTCTACAGTGCATGCCCATTTCTCTTATTCTTTGTTTTAGAGATCTTCATTTCCCCTGATGCAATAGTGTGTGAGAGAAGTAGTTCTGCCCTCAACACTCTAGGGCTAATCTATGTAGAGACTCTGTTGTCCTACACTTAAGCTCCTTCACATTGCAGCTCATGAATTACCAGTGCCCCGTGAGTGAAGCATTTGAAATCTTCAGCAGCAACATTATCAATACCATGCTGACCCTAAGCTGAAAATCAGAGCCCAAATTGACAATGTATCTTTAGTATAGTCTTAAGCTAAAGAAAATTAAACAGACCTAGAGAATGATAGAGCCCCAATGGAGGAAACATCATTGACACCAGAACACTGTACTTTACTTACCCATGCTTGCTAATAGAATACAAATTAGCCATGCATGATGCAAATAAAACAGTTCTAAGCTGAAATCCTTAGTAAATCTACAACTAAATCAAGAGGCCTGTTCAAAGTTGGTACCCTCCACAGCCTCTCCCATCTTGTTGTTACTCAGGGATCCTTCCTTCAGCCCACCTTTGCAAAAAACATACTTAAATTTTCATTGAAACAACTAATAAAATAAGAAAGGGCTTGACTGTGCCTACCAAGGAATCAGTCCCCATGTTACACCTAACCACTGGGGTACATTGTGCTTTTCCTTCCGAGGCTGGTTGCTTTTCTGTGAGTTACACCCCCATTACAGTAATCAAACATATGTTATGTTCATAGAAACGTCCTGACTCTCCTGCTGATCCTGCATCAGACAAAGGGTCTGATTCACAAAGCGCCTCCGCAATTGTAGCGGAGGCCCCACAGTTGTGGGGTAGTCTCCGCACTCAGGGTCTAATCTCTGCAATGGAAATTCTGCCCCGACTGCGGAGAGTCCTCCACAACTACAGGGCCCCAGCAAAGAGTGCGGAGGCCCTTTGTGAATCAGGGCCAGACTGTCTAAAAAGCCTAATTCACTGCTAGATCAGATTCTTTGCCTTTTTGTTTATAATTCTATCAAGGAAGGTCTTTTCTGCCACACTTAAGAAAGAAAAGGTATTGCATTATTCCTGTTGAAGAACAAAGAGCTTGAAAATAGAGCCCCATCATGTTCTTCTAAACAAGTTGCCCACAGGCACGCCTAAGGCAAGCCCGTCTGCGCCCGTCTGCGACCCGACCACGGCCAGCGCCAGGAACCCTGGATCTCCGGTACCCCGCCGATACAACTCCGCGGCACTCCACGCACTCAACCCCGGAAGACACACCGACTGCAAAAGATCCTCGCCCATCACCACCCATGGACAGTTCTCGTGTAGACTCTGCCGCAGATCCTTCACCGTCGACAACACCACCCCAACCGCCAAAGGCCCGCATGATGCACGCACCGCCGAAACCCTAACTTGCATTCTCCTCAACGTGCGCTCCCTCCACCGACACGCCGTAGAGATCTGGGACTTGATCGACACCCTCTCGCCCGACGTCGCCTTCTTCACAGAAACTTGGACCAACACCACCTCCAGCCCCAACATCGCCATTGCCATCCCCGACGGCATCCAGAGAAAGGACCGGCCCCACCGCCCAGGAGGAGGACTCGCCATCTCACACAAGACCCCCCTCCGACTCTCCACATCCAGCATGAGTGACCCCCACTCCAACACAGAACACCTCCACTTCCAGATCCAGACCAGCCCCAGGACCACGCTACGCAGCACCCTCATCTACAGACCACCGGGACCATGCACCCAGTCCGCAACTACCATCGCCGAACTCGCCGCACCCCACGCCATCAACTCCACGGACTACATCCTACTCGGGGACCTGAATTTCCACCTCGACAACCGCGACGACCACGACTCTACCACTCTCCTCGACAACCTCGGACTGAAGCAGCTGGTCAACACGCCCACGCACAAAGCTGGACACACCCTCGACCCAAACTTCGCGGGTGGGACAAACATCCGCTTCAGCCACACCACCCAGCCCCTCTGGATGGACCACCACTGCGTCCACTTCACCTTCAACACCACCACCACCACACCCAAGCCTCCCCCGCGCCCGCCACGAAGGAACTGGAGCAAGGTCTCTGAGGAACTCCTCAACACCCCCCTCCTCCAAACCCCCCCCCTCCCAGCGCCTCAACCGACACCAACTCCACAGCCAGGGAATTCCACAGCTGGATCTCCTGCTGCGCCGACAAACTCGCACCCCTCCGCCGCCCGCCAAACAACGCCCCATGAAGGCCGCCTGGTTCACCACAGAACTACAAGAAGCCAGACGCTCCTGCAGACGCCTAGAGAAAGCCTGGCGAAACCAGAAAACCACGGAAGCATGGAACAATCACAGGGGCGCCCTGAAGGAATACCACCAGCGCATAAGAGACACCAAACGGACCTTCATAAGAGACAAAGTCCAGACCAACGCAACCAACGCCAAGGAACTGTTCAACGTCATACAGCAGTTCGCAAAACCCCCCAGCGAAGCCACGGACGTCACACCTTCCCAAGAACTCTGCGACAAGCTCAGCTCCTACTTCCATCTGAA
Source organism: Calotriton arnoldi (assembly GCA_963921515.1). Classification (NCBI taxonomy): domain Eukaryota; kingdom Metazoa; phylum Chordata; class Amphibia; order Caudata; family Salamandridae; genus Calotriton; species Calotriton arnoldi. Next base: position 200,539 of record CAWUFW010004614.1, on the reverse strand, counting down.
GATCAAGGTCCTCTACGACAACTTCAACGAACAGACGCCGGACACCACCCCCACCCCCTCGCCGCCGATAAGCCATCCATCATGACTTGGAATCTCGCCACCATAGAACACATCACCACGACCATGAAGAAAACCCACTCAGGAGCCCCAACGGACCCCTGCCCACTGCACATATTCCACAGGGCCGCCGCTGCCATCGCACCCGAACTAGGACGGACCATCAACGCCTCCTTCAGGTCCAGCATCTTCCCAGACAACTGGAAGCAGGCGGAGATTAAACCCCTCCTCAAGAAACCAACGGCCGACCCAACGGACCCGAAAAACTACCAGCCCATCTCTCTCCTCCCCTTCGCTGCCAAAGTCACCGAGAGACTCGTAAACGCCCAACTGACCACCTTCATTGAAGAGAACTCCATCCTGGACGCCTCCCAGTCTGGATTCCGCAGCAACCACAGCACCGAGACCGCCCCCCTCGCCGCAACCGACGACATCCGCATGCTACTCGACCAGGGACACACCGCAGCCCTCATCCTTCTGGACCTCTCCACAGCCTTCGACACTGTTTCACATCGCACACTCGCAGCCAGACTTCACGACGCGGGGATACAAGGAATCGCCCTGGACTGGATACAATCCTTCCTCTCTGGCCGAACCCAGAGGATCAGACTCCCTCCCTTCCTCTCCGAACCCACCGATATCAACTGCGGAGTACCCCAAGGATCATCGCTCAGCCCCACGCTCTTCAACATCTACATGGCCCCCCAAGCCGCCATCGTCAGACAGCATGGGCTCAGCATTGTATCCTACGCCGACGACACCCAGCTCATCCTCTCACTCACGAAGAAGCTCGAAGACACCAGACTCTGTTTCCAGGAAGGAATGAAGAATGTGGCAGCCTGGATGAAAGACACGTTCAGGAAGGACCTCAAGACCTGGCTCTTCAACTGATCCGGAGCTGCCCCCCCCACCCCCAGCGCCTTGAGACCCTCACGGGTGAGTAGCGCGCTTTATAAAACCCTGATTGATTGATTGAGTATCTCTCACTAACAGAATCACAATTAACTGGTTCCACTCTTTCCTGGATCACTGGTTTCCAAGACTGCCACTCCCCCCCTTTCTATCCACCGAGGTCTCATCATGATCTTGTGGGGTGCCAGAGTTCTTCCCACTCTCTCCCGCCCTCTTCAACATTTAGATCACCACAATCTTACACTAGTGACGTGGTTATAAATAAAATTCTCCAAGAACACTCTGTCTGATCTTAAGAAGGTACTAGATAAAGCTGAGGATTGAATGTGATATAGTTAACTCGAGATGAACAGCTACAAGACTGAACTTATTATCTTTTGGATCAAAACTCAACCTAATTTCTTGTGCTGATAATCCCTGAAATCTGTTAGCAATAATCTCCTGCTTTCTCTAAACTAAAAAATATAGGTCTTTACATTGAGTCTGACCTTTTGTTGAGCACACAGATTGGATTTATTGTGGAAAGCTGCTACCTCCAATTTGGCACCTTAAGACATGTTTTCCTATTATTTTACAACTCCCACTGGGCTTAGGCAGTGGGAGCTGCTGTCAATTTACTGCTTCCTTTTATTGCTCGAATCTTGACCTCAGAGGTAAAAATTAACTCCCAAGTGTCCCTTTATGAAACTTAAGTACAAAGGAGCAAGATTTTACTTGTGTTAGGGTCCTTCCTTTTGGAACTCCCTGTCTATCTATCTCTGACAAATTCTCTCACTGTCAACATTTAAAAGGAAACTAAAAGCATAAAGGTAATTTTAAGACTTGCACCAACAGACCATCAAATTGTATGCATATGAAAGTTGTCCTCAATCAACAATTGTTAGACCTGGCATCCTTGGTGTGGTTTGCCCCTAACGTTTTGCCTTTAGATCTCCTGTTTTTGCCGACTTCATTTTTGCTGGCCTTAAGACTCAGCACAATTTGCCACTGCTAACCAGAGGTAAAGTGCTTGTGCTCTTTCCCTAAAACATGGTAACATTGGCTTATAACCAATTGGCATATTTCATTTACTTGTAAGTTCCTAGTAAAGTGGCACTACTTGTACAGAGGGCCTGTAAATTAAATGCTACTAGTAGGCCTTCAGAACTGATTGTGCAATCCACTCAAGTAGCCCTTAAAACATGTCTCAGGCCTGCCATTGCAAAGCCTGTGTGTGCAGTTTAAAACTGCCATGTCAAGCTGACAAAATAGACCCTTTGCCGTGCCCAACCCTTCCTTTTCAATACATATAAGTCACCCCTATGGTAGCCCCTAGACAGCACAGGTGGCAGGGTGCAATATATTTAAGAACTAGGACATGTACTTTTAAGTATTACATGTCCTGGTTCTGAAAATCTTAAATTCATTTTTCACTACTGCAAGGCCTACCTTTCCCATAGGATAATGTTGGAATTACCTTATTACATTTTATAAGTTTAATTTCCAAATGAGAGCAGGTAACCCCTTCATGTTTGGTGTCTCTGGAATTACAATTTAAAATCCGAACTATGGTGAAGTCTGATTTTAAATTGCAATTCTGAAAATGCCACTTTTAGAAAGTTGGCATTTTCTTGCCTTACCCAGTTGGTGCCTGCAGCCTGTCTCTTGTTCACAGGACTGGATGTGGGTGACAGTTGGTCTTTATGTATTCTTTCTAGACAGCCACACACAATGAGGAACTCAGGTGTGACTGGCTGGGCCATCACTGGCAGGATGGGAGGGAGAAGCTGGGCCCAGCCCCACTTACATGTGAATAGGCAGTGTCCTGTCTCAAACCAAAGGGTTGCATACTCCCTGTAGTTAGTCTGGAACCAGATCCAGGAGGGCAGAGCATCTGTGCACTTTAAGGCATGCCTCCAGAAGGGTCTCCCCACTTCAAAGACACAACTGTGCATAAAAGAAGGACCTCAGACACCGACTCTTCAGTGCCCTTCTGGACCTGTAGATACTCTGCCAGGAAGAAGGACTGCTATGCTGCTACAAGGACTGCCACTCTGCTCAACTGCTGCTCTGAAGGAACTGCTGCCTGCTGTGCTGGCCTGCTGCCCTCTTGCCTGTGTGGGAAGGACTCCATCTCTTTAACCCAGAACACGGAGTGATTCCAAAGGCTAGTTGGCTGGCCTCCTGATCTGAAGCCTAAGGGACATAACAGGCTTCCAACAACCTTGCATCTGCACCTGGACTCTGCCATTTGTGAGTCTACCCTGCCAAGTGTGCCACTCCAGTCCTGGACCCTTGGAAATGGGTTTAAGGTGCTCTACCAGCCTATGTGGATCCAGTGGAACCAACGCATCACTTCTGCTGCATGGCGTAACCTTGTGCCAAACTGACACATCTCTGCTGTTGCCTGGATTGGACCCTTCGCAAAGACTTGCATCGCCTCCACACCCCGCATCACCTCCGCAGCCAGTATCCACTTCGGAAATGCCACTGCAGGATGCATTCTCTCCGCAGGCCCTCGCATCCCTCATCAACAGCAGCCTCAATGATGACGACAGACTCCACATCGCAGCCTTGCAGCTCCTTGGAACTGATGCATCACTTTGAATGCGCGCCGCATCCTCAACGCCGGACTTCACATCGCGAGCCCTGTTGACGGGATCCTTGACGATGATGCAGGTCCTCACATCGCAGCTTTGCCGAAACTCAGAACCGACGCATTGCTTCAGCTGTATGACGCATCTTTGATGTGGATCCTGGCAACGCTCCAAAAACCAGCATTTATGGTATTCTGTTTAGTGGGCTTAACTGGGTCCCTGTAGCCAGCCGCGCTTCATCGCAGTCGGCTTGAACTTGTGACCAGATATCCACAGTTGGCGCTTTGTGCTTTTTGGCACTATTTTTACCCAACATTTTATAATTGAATATCTCAGGCTCTACTAATTGGATTTTTGTCGTTTCAGTCTTGTTTTATTTATTAAGAAAAAATCTATTTTTCTAACTTGGTCTGTGATCCTTTTTTTGTGGTGTCGTCACTTTATTACTGTTTTAAGTGCTGCACAAATAATTTACACATTGCCTCTAAGTTAAGCCTGACTGCTCTTGCCAAGCTACCAGGTGGTTGAGCACAGGTTAATTTGGAGTTGCTTGTGCCTTATCCTGACATGGATTGTGATTGCTGCTTGACCAGGGCTCACACCTCAGTTAACCAGCAACTCAATTTCTCACAATAATCAATCAAGATGTTCATTTCAGTTATTAAATTATTCTAATGCATTTTCAGAAAAAACTAGAAAAGATCATAGATAATGGCAATAAGACTTAAACCATGCTTAATCCATGCCCCAAACCAAAGGTGCAAAGAAACAACTTGGTGCTAAAGATCATTTTGAGATTAGACTCACTTTCACCATTAAAGCCTTAATTTCCAGATCTCTACGACGAGTGCTTGTAGATGTTTCTTGAAGAGGCTTACTTCCTGTTATCGAGACGCCCTCTGAAGCCAACAGACGCCTACATACAGCACAATGCAGAAGTCTAAATAACATGCACTAGCATCTTATTTCTGATAAACTTTACTCAGGAAATCACCCAAAGGTCTAATTAATATTTTCCTGCTGCTGCACAGAATCTTTTTCTACAGCACTAGAGTGTAGACATGGAATCTGCTTGTAGAATTGGTGTCAGGCATGATGTGTTTGCAGGGAAATACAGTGCACCTGCAGGCCATGTCCAAGAGAGGCTTAGCTAGTTGCCAAGGAAACTGGGCAGTGCATTGTATCCTGTTGGTTATAAAACAAAGACAACGTCACTGGTTATGTCAGGGCCAAGCATGGATGAGTGACAGTGCTGCAGCCTGCAGGAGACTGTCTACCTGGGGTTTAAGAGTGGTCTGGAATGCTTAATTACACATATTTTCTTTGTGAGGACTGGAGAGGTTTCTTTTAGAAGATTAACAGGAATCCTGGGGACCGAAGAATGGTAAGGATCAGCACAGGGTTAATGTGGAGGCACCAGCAGTCTGACTACCTGGGACCATCCCGTTTCCATAAGGCAGTACTAGGCACTAAACTGCAGAAGGTGAAGAGAAGTTGGGGGGAGCCTGGACCTCACGAAGTCTTGCATCAGTAATTGGGAAGACATTCTTTGAATTACCACTTTAAGCTACACACCTACGTGTATAAGACAGTCACCCAGTGACAAGACATCACTGTCCAGGGGTGAGTGCTGCTCCACACTTAGTCCTCTGCTAAGTCACAAAACACATTCTTCCTGGTGTGGAATGTTATGTAAACCTGACCTTTGGTGGGCCCTTTGTCAAAATTTAGGACAAATGTTCTTACTATGCCCCAGGGGGTGTCATGCTTCATCATTGGCATCGGCATTCAGGATGACACCACCTGGGGTGTGTGGCAACAAGAAACAGTCTTGTTGTCTGTTCGCTCTTTAGTCTGTCCATTACCTCTTTTTCCTCCTCTGCAGGAACAGTGACCCTCTTTGTTGATTGACCATATATTTTGGAATGCAGGCACTGAACCTTCAACCGCTCTGAGCCCCCCCTTCTCTTTGTTGATACTAAGGCAATAAGGTGACATCCTTTCAAGGGGATGGATGTCCAGAAAAGGAAACCATTGCATACACTGGTGTTTCAAGGAACCTGGGAAGACCACTTGTCATGCTCAACTGTTTGAGTAATGTTTCTCCCTCTATCCAGGGACGTAACTTCAGGGGTGTTTGAGGTGTGATATTCTGCAAATAACTGAATTCCTAGCCTTGTAGTTGAGTCTGGGGGCCCTGGGTCAGGTCTGCTGTGCCTGTGTTTGTTTTTCTCATCCTGATTTCACTAAGAGGTTTTAAATGTTTTCATTTTTTCAATCAGGAACTTAAATATATATAGTGACTAGCTTACCAAAGAAGTAGCACATTTGCACTCATTGAAATACTCTTTGAATGCATGCATATTTGCTATCCTTTAGAAGTTACAAGCATTTGCAATAGAGCAGGTCCTCATTCCAGCTCCCCCTGCAACAGTTCTCCTGTCCAGCTTGCTGCAGTCCTCTACCATCAGCTGCCTGTCTACCTGCTGCTCCCTGTTTGTGCCCTATGCTAATTTCTCCCTCTGTTTTGCATTTTCTGCTCCTTTTTCTGCCATCCATTTAGCCTTTTCTTCTCGTTTTTCTGCCCTCTGTTTTGCCCTCTTCTGCTCTGTTTTGCCTTTTCTGTTTTTTTGTGCCCTATGTTTTACTTTTTTCCACTCGTTTTTTCTGCCCTCTGTTTGGCCTTTTCTACTAATTTTTTTGCTCTCTTGTGTAGTTCCTACAAATCTATATAGGATCTGTACATTTAGACAACTTAAACTGAGCGATTGGTGTCCAGACTGATTCCAGACACCCCCAAAGGATATGTTAGTCTGTTAGTCCAGCTAGCTCACAGTGCCACTACTAGCCTCTCTTACCTAGGAGCGAATAGCTTCTGGCAACTAACAAACATAACAACCCTGACCCCTAAGGGATCGTGGAAACATTGCAGTACTTTTCGCTCAGTCACTCATGCTCACTTTGTCTCAGAGCGATATACAGAATAAATGGTGGGGATGTTTTCAATAAGCGTTTATTGAACCAGCGTCATTCTAGTATAAAATACATGTGCTGCATTAACCATTAGACAGGAACATATATATACGATTATGAGAACCAGAAGAGTAAAGAAAAGGTAGAATTCTACCATAGTGCTAAAACAATAAATATATGCAAGCATATGGATACATGACAGTAATAATGCGTACTCCCACAATGCTAACCCTAACTAGATGTACCTAAGTGTACCTAGCATGTATGTAGGTGTAAAGCCAAGAAGGCATGTCGGGCAAGGATGACGATAGAGGTGACCCTTATACAGAGTTATTATGCAGAAGATGGTATCCTGCTGTGATACTGAGAATCCTCATGCATTATACATGAGGCTAGTTTTCGGAGAAAACCGCACAACAGTCATGTAGCACCTAACTAGGTAAAAGGTCAGTGCCAGACCCGTTATGTAGAACAATGGTAGGACAGATGTAGGTAAAAGGTTGTGTAACTACCTAGGCCTATATTGGGGTACATTGGGGGTTCATAACACCCACTCCTCATGTGACTGGACGACATAATAGATGTAGGTAAAGGGTCGTGTAACTACTTGGGCCTATATTAGGGTACACTGGGGTTCATAACACCCACTCCTCATCCGACTGGACGACATAATAATAAAGGCTAAAATATGCCTGTTTAAAAAAGCATAAAAACATTGCTAAAATATGAGAATAAAAACATCTAAAAACACGGTATATGTTAAAAAATAAATTATGTAGTCGTAACAAAGCCCTATGAGTCCTCTAGAAAGTCAATATACTGTGAGACCAACTGAGCATGCTGAAAGCCATAGTGCTCAGTGAGAGCAGAAGAGGAAAAATAAAACAAAAAAATTATGTTTTTGATTTCCAGTTTTAGTTGTTTTTGAAAAAGGGCCAAATTGTTCCCAGCACACAGAGAGCCAAATGTTTATGTGTACTGTGCGGAAGACGCAACATCACTGTTGCCTGCCTTCGCAGACGACGGTCCCTGTAACACCTCTTGGATCAGGTCAATGGAGCAAAGGTGATCTTCTCGGGTTCCCACAGTCGTTGCTGAGGAAGCACTTGATGCCAGTTAGCCTGGTACAGAGCCGGTCTCCATCCCAACAGGAGCTGAAGCATCCCGTGGTGGCTCTAAGAATGCCGTCATCAGGATTGGAATACACTGAGGATACTGCACTACATGGGCCTTTAGCGGGTCCAGCAGTACATCCACATCCGGAAGCGCAACCAATGGAAGTGTTAGACAGATGTCCAACATGCATTTGTGTCCGCAGAATAAGCAGAGGAGTACAAGCAAGACACAGTCTACCCAGACTGATCTGAACGATAGAAACCAATGCTCGCTTAGCTCCTGAAGCCGAGTTGTACCCAGATGGAGTACCATGCGTTCACGGCAACGTCACTCCAAGAGCGCTTTTTCCATCTCCTTGGAATTGGGGATGTCCATTGCGTAGCAGAAAAATTAAAATCAGGATACCCACTAGCAGTAGCAGGATCAGCGGAAGCTGTCCAAAAATGCTCCCAAATACGGAGTGTATTAAAGATGGAATAACTCCGAAAACCATTTTGCCGTCTTCTGCTCTGTTTTGCCTTTTCTGCTGACTCGTTTTTCTGCCCCTTGTTTTGCCTTGTTTCTGCTTGTTTCTTCCCTCAAGACCTGGCTTTTCGACAGAGACCTCGCACCCCTTGCCCAGATACCCCCAGGGGAAACAGCATTTACAACGCTGTCTCCCCAACGCGGTACCATTACAACGCGGTCGTTACAACAACCGCATTGTTAGAACGCATACCATTACATCGCAAGTCATTACAACGACTTGCTGTAGGGGGCGCACTGGTATTGGATTTAAAATCCAACACCTTCCCTGCTGTTGCGCAAACTGGAGTAGAAATAGTAAATAATACCATTCCTAAGTCCAGCGCGCCCCCTACAGCAAGTCGTTGAAATGACTTGCGATGTAATGGTATGCGTTCTAACAACGCGGTCGTTGTAACGACCGCGTTGTAATGGCATGCAATGTATTCGCATGCGGTGTAAACAGCCATATTCACCCCCAGACATGACAGTGTTATCTCAGCACTGAGATGTCCCTTCGGGGACGAGACGTGCGCTATAACAAATACCTACTAACATAACAGTGCTGCACACTACAAATGCTGATTGATTGATTGATTGATTGATTGATTGATTGATTGATAGTAGGCTTGGTAGGCTGTGCCAGTCTCAGATTTCCAGGCATACTACTGGCAAACACCCAAAAGGTGATGGGGCGAATGCTTGTAAATAGTCTAACCCCTGGCAATCCCTTTGAGTGGCATTCCAAAGCATTCTTTTTCACTGATGGTGCAACTCTAGACAGAATGACTGATTTAGTGTTTAGCAGACGGAATAAAGGCAGACAGAGTGTCGGAGGACGTTATGTCCGCAACCCAGCCTTTACTCCGCCCACCAAATTTAGAGATTTCCACCAGACCTGTGGTTATCTGTATACATTGACAGGAACCAGGAACTTGTGGTCCATCCAAGTCAAAATCTGGTGGGCGGACTTTGAGCACGGCAAACAGGGTACACGGTCACCGTTCAATAGAGTACCTGTCCGCCAAACTCTAAATGAGCCCCAGAGGCCCAAATTATGCAAATCAGTACAGACCCTGTTTCTCATGGAAACAGTCCATCCTAACCTTTCACCCTGAGCCCCTCTGCTTTTTTATTTGGGAAATTTGACATTCTTGAACCTTCCTGCCCCCCTCCCCCAATCACATTCACAAAGTCAAACAAGTTACACCCCGCCTCTATCAACATATCAACATGATATGCATGACACGGCTGCTGATAACTAGCACAATATAATATAAAGAGGGCCGTGTTATGGCGGCTGTCCTAAACATAAATGCACAACCCCACTCTCATTCTTAGAAAAAATGCCTTGTTTTCAAGGTCTGCATTCCAGCCAGTGCAAAGAGGTGTCAGAGCTCCGTCCAAAGGCACAAAAATCGCATTTTAATTTTTACGAGGTTCAGTCTAGACTAGGACTCCAGTTTTCATTCACGTCTGAATAAAGTGTTAATCTTTAATTTATATGTTGTTAATTTGGTTTCATTAAAAAAAGCCCTTTGCACGTGTCTCATGACCGCCGTCCTGTGCAGGTGTGCAATAAGACGAACCAGGCAGACAATTACACCCTTCTCCACAAATGGAGCCGAAGTCAGCCCCGCACTGACTGCCAAGGTGTCATGCTAGCTGTCACAGTGTCTGCAGCCATCATTTGCGAGAGAAAATAACAGCTGTGTTGTCTTTTTTGCACCATTGATAGCTTCCAGATTATCATTGGGGGGGGCTCCCGTGGAGCCATGTCAAAGTGTCTGCCTGACAGCGCGAGCAACACTTGATATATTGACAGAAGGGAAGCCATTTAAACATGAGCAGTCACTGCTTGGAGCCTGGGAGGGAAGGCCTGTAAATTACTCTGTGACCTTGCCCTGTGTAGTAGTAAGCATATGCAGGTGGATTTGTAGCCCCTGGGAAGGAGAAACGTTTGCATGAGCATTGCAGTCTAACTCAACAGAATTGCTACATTTTTGATTAATTAATGGACACTGCAAATCGGGAGGCAGCAGAAGATGTCCAAGACTGCAACACAGACACAGGCTCAGAAGAATTGAGCAGTTGGGGGTATATATAGCTTCCTCCAGCTAGTTTTCTTCAAGGACCTGCTTTGCTTGAAATCGAGTAGTTTGCTCTCTCTGTATGTTCTGTAATTGTCTGGACCTTTCATTGGGCCTGAAGCGCTTTGGGACGTCCGTGAAATAGCACCCTGAGCAGTCTTAAAACAACCTCCCGAGCCGCCACATATCATTCTGCACTGCACCATATAATCCTGGTATTCACCAGATTAGGTGAGAGCAATAGGTAGGTCAAGGGCTGAGTTTTATGGGAAAAGCAGCACTCTCTTCATGAAATGCAGACGATTCAAAAAGGGGTTTGCGAAACACTTTTGTATTACATGCATGTAACATCTATGAAACTTAAGAATCAGCCTTAGTTCATCGGCACTTACTTCCTGGATCCTGCACTCATGCAACCAATGTGTCCCATAAATCTAGTCCAAGAAACTGGCTTCCCTGACCAACGTTAGTGAACCACAAGTCACGGGGGAGCTGCACAGAGATGTCAGCTTCTTTTCTTTAGGTTAGTGTCTCCACTACACGACTGTAAATGTAGTGTGTAGGTACAGCGGCACATGTTTGTAGGGACAGAGACATGCACATGTGAATAGAAGTCCCTTATGTGTTGTGAAAGCGTTGCAATTGTGCAAACTAGGTTCAGTGGCATATGGGTCTCTAGCAGCCCTGACACCTTGAACAACACATGCTCCTCATCCTGCCACTAGATGACGCAAGAAGCGGGTCAGTGGGCAATGGATGTAAAGTGTTGTCTGAATATGTATACCATTATTTAAACCTGGACAGTGTTTCATGACCAATGGACTGTGTTGTTGTCTACACTGTTCTTCTCAACTGGGAAACAGAGCAGGCCATGGTGTGCTTGGTTCTCTAGGCAGAGGAGAGATGTATTTATGTGTTTACATCATTGTTACAGATGGCGCCTACAACACATTGTACCACTACAAACTGATGGGATTGGTTTTGAAGTATGCCTTTGATTCCGTTGCTACTTGGTTCACTGGGAGTGTGCATTGTGTAGGAAATAACTTAGGGCTGCCAGGAACCTGTTGAAATAGTGTATGGAAAGGCGTATATATTGCATCAATCACAATAAAAACAGCTATAGTTGGGTGGTGTTGAAAAGAGGTTCTGACTATACCTCTAATTTTATTACAGTATTAAAGAAAATAAGCATCCGACTACTATTAGTTCAAGCGATTATAACAGTTTTTGGTTTGTGAATAGCAGAGTACTTCTGCCACAGTTCAAGTGCAGTGACAATAGCGCGGTGACAATAGCAGTATGGGTGCAGGCAACATACCCGTCTTAGGTTAGGGCACTTGTGCAGAACTCAGACAGACATAATGTGGCTGTCAACACAAGAACAGCAGCTCTGAAACATGCACGTCAATTAGGGTGAGGCAGGGGTAGCACCCGCCACCCTGGCTTGCCATTTGGTGATGCTGCACTGCCTTTGCTACCCATATTCCCAGGAGTCCTGAATTTGGGAGCAGGAATATAAAAGAAAGTGGCCTCTAGGGCCCTGTTTACATTCTATAGTTTTCAATCTCTCAGAGGGTGAAATAAGACGTTGTTGAGGGACTAAATCGGGGACCAGAAGTCAACCCTCTGATGTCATCAGGAGGCAAATGGTGTTATGACATCTTTTTTGCTATGTCTGGCATTTTGATGAATTGATGTCTACGCTTTGAAACTGGTGATTTCCTGGATCCATTGTACTTCAGACACTGTAACAGATAGGTGACCCTCGCATCAAAAGTTCTGAATCCTGAGGTAGCAAAGATCCCGTAGGTAGAAGACACAAAACAATGAGAAATTGTGGAGGTCCGTCGACATGTTGGTGAAGTTAAAGTGTCCATAAATGGACCTGAATTGACATATAGAGCAAGGTCTGCATTGTTTATGGTAGATTGAGAACTTCAAAGACATACAGTGGACCTTGGTTGCACCGAGCTGATAATGGCGATCTGCTGTACTTTGCTAGGGTTTTACTGCTCAACAGCCATGCAATAAACTGGGCATTTGGTTATCAAAGTCTTCCCTATAAGTCCTTCGATCGATTATCATATCTCTATTCACCGTTTCCTGCTTCTGATAGGACCATAATGTAATTTCCTTAATTCGCTCACCCAATCGTCTTCTAACAGCTTTCCTCCTGACCTTAAGAAAACTTTGCATAAATTCCCCTGGTTGTTGCGATTTGCTATTGCCAGATTTAAATCAGTTTCATAACCCCACTGTGCCTCACATATGTCCTAATGTAATTGTATCTCCAGATTGTCGTTTAATGATCCTTGATTGTTCCTGTTAGAGCGCAAATTTTGCTCTTTAATTTGTAGGGGAGCATCATAATGATGGGTAGTCTGCACCTACATATAATCCTTTACTGTATTAATTTAGGCCATTAGAACGTGAACTGTAATAAAGTGAAAGGTGATGTGCTAGTAATGTTTTCAATGTGAATGTGAAGAGATTAACGTTGCAACTACGTTTGGTTAGTCGAAAACATTAACGTGCAGAATTTGTACAAGTCGCTGGCAAGTATTCACACGGTTGATGTGTTTAGGTAACGTGTTAATTTAGAGATGCTCAGTAATAATTTTCTTTTTATATGTGTAACTTCATGAGGCTTGTGCCATTTCTAATGTTGACCGATTTCTGTAGGCCTGAAATTTATTTTTCCCCTGGAAGCTCTCGCATTAGATTTACTAGTGAATTTCATGTGCATGTTGGATTTGTTCTTTCTCACATTTTTGTTGCAGGTGCAGAAATCATCGTTGTTAGATAGAATAATGTCTTTGTATTAGGAGTTAGGCTTAGGGAGGAGAGGATACATTGAACGGCGATACTGATAATAAAGGACTGTTTTTCTCATCGGAGTAAGCCTGGGAATCAAGGTAATCTCGCTGAGGCCTAGGAGCATCGCTGCTGCGTGGGAAGTTACCTGGAAGGAGGTGGCTTGACTGGATGGTGTGATGCCACAATGCATCTTGGGATACTACCTGCAAAGTGAAGTATTACAGTTAGGGACAGTGTCCGGGGGACTTCTGCCTTGCCTTGAGAGAGAGAGAACATCTTAGATCGAGCTCTGTAGCTTCATGCTACTTGACCCATCTAACATGAAGAGACTTCTTAGGAAGACTTCACACGCTGACACCTTTATGGATCTTGCCTTCGGAAATGTTAAGTAGGGACGTCACGCTAGTGGTAGTGTAGGGATAGATTAATGCTTTATATCTACGAAACACTAATGAAGTGGAATCTCGATGTTGGTGCGATTATTTTCTGTATCCTGATTCTTGAACTGATTATTCTGTGCATGTTGCACCGCCTTAACTTCACCGGTAGGTTTGGCTTTGTATTAGTTCCCATGTATTTCTACACCCTCATTATGAGGTGCTTGTATGTCAAATTGTTCTTGGCTTTGTAATAAATTAACTAAATCTAATCAGGAGTCAGTGATTCTTCTGAGTCATAGTCCATCAGAACTGTATTGATTGTCTGGCTAATGATTTTCTCCCCTCCATGCATTCATGCTGACAAAAAGAGACATCGGCCTGGGGTTCCAAAGGAGATCTAGAACGTGGAACCTGGCTCCTTCAGTTAGTAGTAGAGGATGGTTGTCACATGAAGTGAGGGGAGAATCTAGAAAAATCTAGAAAAGACCTAGATCCTTAGAGCCCCAAAATAGAGCCCAATGATCGAGAGTGGAGAATGAAGGACTTTGGCAGAGACCGACGGAGACTGATGGTGCGGCGAGAACATAGGCAAACGGAGGAGTGAGTATCAATAGGGATGCGTTGTGTGTTAGATTGCGGGAGTGTGTTGGTTGTGTGATGTCTGGCGGAGTTTGTGTGAAAGTCTAGTGAATGTGGTTTCAGGCCCGACGTGGTCCAAGGTTTTTGTTTTCAGTTTCAGGCCCCGAAGTGGCCTAAGATCCCGGGATATATTAAGTGGTGTAGAAGACACCGATTGTTGTGATTGTCTGACCCTAGGTTTGAGGAGTTGTCATGAGACGTCATCGGCAATTCCACCGAAGACAGGGAACTTTGTGTGAATGGGATGTGTGAGAATCGTATGGTAAACCTTGTGTACAGGGGTGGACTATATTGATTCAGGTGACCAGAGCAGGTCGAGGGTCGCTGTGTGTGAATGTTCTTGAGTGATTGGCTTCTATCGATCTTTTAGAGAGGCAGACCATTACAGAGTTGTGATTGTGTGAGTGAACATGAACGGATTGTGAAGGAGGGTGAGCCGCTGCAAGGAGGAGAAGGTGGCGTCAAAAGTTGCTGCGCTGCGATTACGTCGGTTGGGGTAACGCTGCCCTGGGATTGGTTGGTAGTCATCAAGAAGTTGTAATTGAGAAAATCTTGTCTGTTGAAGGAAACGTTTGATTTAATCACGCAAAGCTTTAGGGTGTTACGGGATCTCTGTAGGGGAGATCGGCAGTGGTACTTGAGTGGGTGAGGAAGCACCGCCCGAGGATACCCCAGCACATTACATGGCAACGAATGTAGGAATCCATACTATAGTTTGGCTTCAAAATTGGCACAAAATTACTGAAAAAGAAGGAGATTTGGCTTTTCCGCATTATTATTAATTTCGATTGGAGGTGTTGTATCAGTTAAGGGGAGTGATGCCTTCACTATGGTCTCCACCTAGACCAACACAGTTTGAGGCATTAGATGAGTGGATGCGAGCAGCTCAGGCAAAGAACAGGGAAAGATGTCAGAGAAAGATGAGAAGGGCAATGATAGCATATCAGGATGCGTGATGGGATGCACAACTAAAGAGATGGAGAGTAGACACCCTTGAGAGAGAGCAATTGTACCCATTACTGGTGAGAGAGGGGGATACTCAGGATAGGATGGAAATAAGGTTAACACCACAGACAGGCCCTAGTGCAGGGGTAGTGGGAAGAATTTCAACAGGAGCAGAAGGAACAGGGATACCAGTATTAGAAGGTGCAGAGTCAAGTGGAGTCAACGCTGCTTTACAGTTGCCGGAAGCCCTTACGGTACCTGTCACCATCGGACTTGTAGTCTCTTTGTATGACCTGAGTTTAGTGGAAAACGCTAGTCTGCAGTAGCCAGGGTTGGAAGAAAGGGTCAGCTCGGGGGGAAATGTGACTATGGGCGGGAACAATTCATTGTTGGTGCCTATAGATGCTAGTAACCCGTTGCCAGCAACTGCAGATCCTTCGAGAGTACATGTTGGGTCGGGTACTATACGGTCTGTGTTATTAGCGAACTCGAACTCAGATTTGAGAATGTGGGAAACGCCAGTCAGGGGACCCATGGGAAGGATACAAGAAGTAGGCGCAGGTCAGGGAGCCTCTGAAAACCAGCATGTTTTGCAGACCCCAACTTCAGAGAATTGGCAGAGAAGTCAGAGCAGTGGTAGGGAAGAACAGAGTGGCATGTCAAGTCAGGGTATAATCAAGGCTGCAGTAAAGGTGAAATTGCTAGACGTAGTAAGGTTGAAGGCGGTGGTGGATGAAATAATCAGCGGGAATTTGCCTTTAGAAAGGATAAAACTTTATGACCAGGATGAACTGTTGTTTGTGGTGAAGGATGTCACTCGTAAAGCGAGGCAAGCACATGAGAAATTGGCAGAATTGGCCCAAAAGTATGATGTAGATTTTTCCACAACAAAAATGTTACAGGGAAATCATAAATTGAATTATAGTGATCAAGAACTAGAAGAGAAAAGGGTAACAGGCCTGAAAACACACATTCGCGAATTGTTTATAGGGATACGTGCATGGAGCATGCTTGACAAATGGGAGGAAAGATGGTCAAAGAAAAAGAATGTTAGGAAGGTGACGGGAGATACGCAGCCTCTAGGAGGGGGGAGTTGAGGCTTACCCATTGCGAGAGGTACCAAGCGGAGAGTATGTGCATGTGCCTTGGAACAGGGGTGAATTGGCAACGTTTACAAATGATTTTCCTCGGCTGAGGGAGAAACCTGCTGAATGGTATAAGCAAGTTGATTGTTTGTAAAGATCTTGAAGGTGTTGTGGTTTTACCTGAATACATTGTTTGATATTGTGGTTCCTAGTGACTTATGTTCTGCTTGTAAAATTGCTATTGATTGGCCTTCTACTGAACCAGAGAGGGATCCCAAAACTCATGGTCCTTCACCTTTGGCTATGAAAAAGTTTGAACAAGTGATTACATGGTTACAGTCCAAAATAGCTCCAGAAGATATCGATTGGGTTAAA
Source organism: Calotriton arnoldi (assembly GCA_963921515.1). Lineage (NCBI taxonomy): Eukaryota > Metazoa > Chordata > Amphibia > Caudata > Salamandridae > Calotriton > Calotriton arnoldi. Next base: position 184,067 of record CAWUFW010004614.1, on the reverse strand, counting down.
ATAGATTGAACGACTCAGGAACCCAAAGAATCAGTACATGCCTATAATGAATGGCTCTTGCAAGCCTTCAAGCAATACAGCAGGTTAGATACCTTTGACCCTAAAGATATGGCAAATTCGTGCTAGGACTGAGACCGGAAATTAGTGTTATGATTCAACAGCATTTGATTTGCTGTCAGAACAAATCAGTGGACGAGATCGTAAGGTATGCCAGATATTGCAGTGATGAGGTGGATTCTAAGCACAGAAGAATAAAAGACAAGTTGATGTTGGTCAAGATGAGGAATGCAAACAGAGTAGATCAGGTACAGACAAGTGGGGGAACCTTAGGTTGGAATCAGAGAAGCAATCATGGAGGGGTTCAAAATGTTCCGAACAATGTCAGGCAGGGAAAAGGGAAGGGTACAGACCCCAAGACAGGTATAGACATCAACACTCTAAAGAAAACGACTGCTTGTCATTATTGTCACAAAATTGGGCATTGGAAGTGTGAGGGTCGAGCAAATCTGGCTAATCAGTTGCAAGAGGGAGAGATCGTACAGGTGCCTGATGTTATAAACACTGTGACAAGACCCAGATCTAATAACGGGGGAGGTCAGAATCAGCTAGTGCAAGTACCCCAACCTCCAAGAGTTCTGCAGAGTAACCTTGCGTATCATCAAATGCCCTTCATATAAACTCTAAAAGGATTCGATCAGGATCTGTCACAATGACGGTGTCTGAGGGGGAGGAAGACTGTACCTTTGGAGCAGTCTTAGAGGTAGACCAGAGTGGACCGTATCAGGGAGCAGACTTAGGCGGTCATCCAATTACATTCTTGATTGACACTGGTGCTACCTGTTCTACTGTGAGATCTGAGGTAATCCCAAACCTACCCTTCTCTGGACAATCGATCCAAGTTGTAGGAGTTGCCAACAGGAGAATGACCAACCCGTTGACGGAAGAAATACCAGTAAAAATAGGAACATTTCAGGATCGACACCAATTTGTGGCATGCAATTCGGGTCCAGTCTGTTTGCTAGGGCGTGATCTTTTGTACAAACTGAATTGTACTATCTATTATACACCCAAAGGAGTAGAACTACAGACTAATGATAATGACATTGCATTAAAATTGTCGAACCAGAACCACTGTGTGGACATGTTTCCTGTACTAACAGTGGATGACATGCCATGAGACTTGATAGACACTGTCTCTCCCGTAGTGTGGGACTTCACAGGGGAAAAGATAGAACTGATTCGAGGAGTTGAACCAGTTCAGACACAAATTAAGCCAAATGCAGAATTTCCAAGAAAGCCCCAATACAACCTGACCCCGGAAACGGTGGCAGGGATTACACCTGTGATTGATTCCATGATTTCGCAGGGCATCCTGAAGGACGTAATAGGAAGTCCATGCAATTCACCCATAATGGGGTTACAGAAGCAGAGTGGTAAATATCGCATAGTTCAGGATTTGAGGAAAATAAATGTGATTGTGATTCCATGTTGTCCCGTGGTACCGAATCCATCTGTGATCCTGTTTCGGATTCCTTGTGAGGCTGAGTGGTTTACTGTGATTGACTTGTGCCAAGCATTGTTCTCCATCCCATTACATGAGGAAAGCCAATTTTTATTTGCTTTCTGGCTGGAGAACCATGTGTTAACGTGGTGTCGTATCCCACATGGGTATACTGACAGTCCATCCATCTTTAACCAGATATTGAAAAAGAACCTTGAGAGGTTGGTGCTTGCACAGAATTCAGTGCTCGTGCAGTACATTGACGACCTCTTGATCACTTCGGAGACAGAAGAGGCTTGTAGGGATGATACCATTGCTCTATTGAACCATTTGGCAGAAAATGGACACAATGTGTCACCGGGCAAGCTTCAGTACTGCTTGCCTGAAGTTCAGTATTTGGGTCATCGCATCAAAAAAGGCAAGAGAAAGGTGTCACCAGACCGCATTGAGGCGATCATGAAAATGAACGCACCTACCACACAGAAAGAAGTCAGAATGTTTCTGGGAATGGTTGGCTACTGTCGACAGTGGATTCCGAATTTCTCGTTAAAGGCAAAGCCCTTACAGAGACTGACACACAAGGATGTGAGCGATCCGGTACCCTGGGATAACAATTGCTTGGTCGCCTTCTTGGAGCTGAGGGAAAGCCAGTGTTGCGCTCCAGCTCTGGGGATGCCTGATTACAACAAGCATTTTCATTATTCTGTTGAGAGAGAGGGTTGTGTTCTATCTGTACTCACCGAGACACATTTTTTTTCAAACATATTTTTATTGGCATTTATTTTAATATCCAACCATAATCATATTGCTCAGCAATTATTTTTATGTCACATTACAGCATTTCTATGGCATGTGTAAAATCGCCTTAAAGTATCTTTGGTTACAGTTCCAAAAGACCATAGAAAAGGTAATTAATGAGTTTACATAAAGTGAGTCATAGCAGCATTTGTTGCAATCTTATTTCACCTGTAGGTTTTAGGAAAAGATAATTCCAGTTATACATCCGATCACATATTATATGCCAGTCTGTAAATATCTCACAGTTTTTATCAAAAAAGAGAACTGTGCAACTGGTAAATCATACTAACTATCTAATTAACAAATTGTGCAGTGGGGCCAAGAATTGTGTATATGTTGATAAGTTAGGCCATTTGTTCGGGTCGTGAGCATGGGGGGCGGGGAGGCTGGGAGGGGAGCCCCACTGCCAGGAGGCCGGCCTCCACTCGCCAGGCTGTGGTTTCGCAGTGCCCCCAGGTTTTATGTGTAAGCTGGGCTATGTATGTAATCCCCCTTACTGGCCATAGTCGTGAAGTATGTCTAGGTCTGTTTGCAGTAGTGATTTTGTGCAGGTCAACACAGTGTTGTTATTTAAGCATTTCCCCTGTAGTCCTCTTCGCCGCTCATCTGTGCCCTGTCTTCGCTCCCCTCTCCGTCACTCCTATCTCTGTCTGGGTTTTCCCATGCCTCCAGTATCTCTTTCCAGAGGTCAGCAATAGGGCGTTGCCTCAATTCCCATGCCTCTTCCCTCGTCAGGACCCTATCTTCTGCCCTGGCCCAGTGAGTAACATCTCGTTTCCAGGCTTCCACTGCTGGTCCAGACACAGACATACAGGCCAATGGTATTCTTCTCCTGCCTAGGACCAGAGCTAAATCCAGGAATCTATTTCCCGCTTTCCTTTTCGGAGGGCGGGGGAAGAGCCCCAGTAGGCACACCCCCATTGTTGGTTCTAGTGTGAGCCCCACTGCGGCACCTATGAGCTGTAGTGTTTCCTCCCAGAACCTACATAGCAGGGCACATTCCTAAGTCATGTGTGTGAAGTCTGCATCTTCACGGTCGCATCTTTGGCATTTGTATCCAGTGCCTCCAAGGGCGAGCTGGAGTTTATGAGGTGTCATGTACGTCATGTGAATGAAACTTTACTGGGTATACTTTAATCTAGTATTGCGTGAGACTTTCCTAGGGTATGCCAAGATTTTGGACCATTGCGGGTCCCTGATGTTTCTACCTAGAGCAGTCTCCCAACGGGTGTGCAGTTTTGTTTGGGGTGCACGGGCCATCTCCAGTTGCGATGCATAAAACCATTTTACCTGATGTTTTGCAGTGCCTAGTGTAAGGAGTGATTGTAGTATCGTGTATGGCTCATGCTCTTCTTGGCTCCCCCCCATAGCCCTCTGAAGGTACGCAGTATTATCTCATAAGTTAGGAATTGGCCTGGTTGCAGGTCGTAACTCTCAAGCAGGTCCTCAAATGGAGCCAGGGTTGCCTGCTGGTAGCAATCCCCCACTGTTTCCAATCTGGCCTCCGTCCAGGGTTTCAACAGAGTTGGTGTTAGTATCTTCTTGGGGTTCCCATGGGGGAGGCCCACTAGGGGCAAGTCCGGGGCATATAGGGGAGATTTTCCTACTTTAAAGAGATAGCGTTTCCAACAGCGTAGAGCTCTGGTCTGCGCCCGGGACAAGTGGGACCTGGTGATGTCCGCGTCTAGCATCTTTGCAAGACTCAGACCCATATGGACCCCTTGGTCAGTTAGGTCAGTGCCTACTGGGCCGGTATCTGCCAACCACTGCGCCAACCAATGGAGCTGAGAGGCTAGGAAATAGAGCTCGAAGTTAGGCACTCCGTGTCTTCCCTCCACGGAAGGGCGCTGTAGGATCGACAGGGCTACTCGCCGCCTCCATTTTGCCATATCAAGTCTCGCAGTAGAGCATCTGGTTGTCGAAACCACAAAGCGGGGACAGTTATGGGGAGATTGGTGAAGAAATACAGTAGGCGTGACAGCATGACCATTTTAGCAAGGGAAACCCAGGACATGATCGGCAGCTGTAGCGTGCACCAGAAGGAAACGCTTAATCTCAAGGACCGGCGAGCACTGCCAGGTTGCCTTCACGTAGATCGTCCACCAAGTGGAAGACCTGAATCCCCAGATATCGGAAGGTTGTGGGGGCCCAGTTAAAACGCACCGTAAGGTCCGATGGGTGAGTACCATTGGCCGAGACCGGGAAGAGGTACGTTTTGCTGCGGTTAACTTTGAGGCCAGACAGCAACTCAAACTGTTCCATCATTCGCAGGGCAGTTTTGGTACCCACTGTTGTGTCATTGAGGTAGATCAATAAATCATCAGCATACAGTGAGATGATATGAGTGTTCCCCCCTAATGTGATGCCCAGTCCCTCCCCACCTTGTCGGAATAATGCTGCCAATGGTTCCATTGCCAGAGCAAACAACAAGGGCGACAATGGGCAGCCCTGTCGTGTGCCTCGGAAAATCTCATACTGTGGAGACACTTTTTTCCCGGTCCGTACCCTAGCCGTGGGGCGTACATATAGTAGCCTCACCCATTTTACCCAGCTTTCCCCCAGGCCCACGTATCTCATGGTTTCAAGCAGGTAGTCCCATCTCACAGTGTCGAAGCCTTCTCGAGGTCTATCGACAAGAGGGCTGCATGCTGCAGATGACGAGCATCTGCATGGTTCAGCACCCAGTACATCCTTCGCAGGTTGTACGTGGTGTTCCGGGCTGGGATAAATCCATTCTGGTCGGCATAAACCAGGGTCGGCATGTGGGGTAGCAGGCGGAGCGCTAGGGTTTTACTAAGGATCTTGAAATCCATGTTTAACATGAAGAGTGGTTGGAAGTCTGTAACGTTTGCCTCCTGCACAGGCTTCTTGGGGAGGGGAATGACCAGCGCATCTCTTGTGGTCTCGGGTAGGCATCCAAGTTTCAGAGATTCTGCGTGGAGCTTCTCCAATTGAGGTGGAAGCTTTGCGATGTAAGTTAAGTAGAATTCGGCCGGAAGACCATCAGGGCCTGGGGTCTTCCCTGTGGCCATACTTTTAATCGCAGCCCGGATCTCGGGGACTGTCACAGGCCCTCCCAGCATGTCAATTATTTGTTCGTCCAGGATTTGGGGGCGCAGCACCCTCAGGAATTCCCTTTGTGTATTAGGGGATATCGGGGGGGGCCTTATATAGTGACGAATAATAGTCACAAAATGAGGCGTGGATGGCCTCAGGGCCGTATATTGGGTCGCCCTCAGCAGGTGTGATTTGAGTTATTGGGGATCCCTGCGTCTCCGGCTTAATCAGACATGCCAACAACCTACCCGGCTTCCCCTCTTCTTCCTGCACTTTAGTGAGGTAGCTCTTAAAGTTGTGACACCGCAGTCGGTCAAGAGGTTGGTAGTATGACGTGCGTGTTTGTTTGAGGGCGTCTGTTGCGTCTGGCCTAGTTTCTTGTTCGTTGTCTAATCTATGTAGGTTGCCTTCTAGGGCTTCCAACTCCTGGTGGAGTTCCCTCTGGGCTCCCAGTGTTTCCCCCATACATTTCCCCCTCAGCACTACCTTGAATGTCTCCCACTCTATCAGGGCATTGTCTGTGTGTTAGTGTCGAAGTAGGAGTCTATGGCCATGCCTATGGTCTCTCTAAAACAGGTATATTCAAGGACCAGAGTATTCAACCGCCACATTGGTATTGGTGGGCGGTGTCCCTCTGGCTGCAGGGCCAGCAAGAGGGGGCTATGGTCAGAGAGCGTACGCCACAGATATTCTGTGTGTGTGGCTAGGCGGCTCAGGCCTGGTGTACCCAGGAATAGGTCCAGTCTGGTGTGCAAGTGGTGTACGTGCGAATAATAAGAGTAGTCTCGGTCTCTGGCCTGTTGTGACCTCCAGATGTCCTCTAGTCCCCAGTGTCCCCTCCAGGCTCGGAACCCCGCTGCTGTTTTATGTATTTGGGCGCTCTGCAATGGGGGGTGGGAGCGATCTAGAGCCGTGTCAGCAACACAATTAAAGTCCCCTCCGAGTAATACGCACGGGGTTAGCACCGCAGTCAAGGAGCCTGAAAGCCTCTGGAGGAACGGTACTTGATCTTGATTAGGGGCATATATACTACCCAACGTGAGTTCCTTTCCATAGATTCTGCCCTTCAGCAATACATATCTACCCTCTTTATCTATGAGTACCTGCAAGGGTTCGAATGGTATACCGCCTCTGATCCAAATCATTGCACCTCTCGCGTATGCAGAATAAGAGGTCGCAAATGCCTGCCCTCTCCATCGTCTACGCAGCTTCTCCCCTTCCCCACTGGTAAGGTGTGTTTCCTGGAGGAGTGCAATCTGCACCCCCCTTCTGCACAGGTACCTATGTATATTGTGACGCTTAGCGGCTGAGCCCATTTCCCTAATATTCCAAGTCAATTGTTTTAGTGTAAGCCTTTCTGTGGGCATTTTAAGAGTCTAGGCATTCAGATCTGCCCCTCTCCCCCCGGCCACCTCCCAGCCCCAGAGGTAATATGCCAGGGCCCCACTTGCACATAAAAAAACCAAAACGTGGGTATGAAAACTAAAATTCCCACAAACCAAAACTCCCTTCTCCCCAGAGCAGCCTGACAATGGCCAGCCGCCCAAACTACAAGCAAATCGTCCAAGTCTTCGGGAAGCTCTGTTGCAGGGATTCTGCACAAACACAGAACTATGCACAGGATTATAGGACCTTGGTGTATAGTGACTGAATCTTCCTACCACCTTAGTACCCACCAGCCCAGGACGACTAGCTATAGTGTCTCACATGCTCTCCTACTCACTCACAGAGAAACTAATGATTAGACACACCAGAACACAACACTCCCAGATCTCTCAGGAATCACGGTAACAAGACACACCCTTTCGCTCTCACTCTTGTACTTGTCCACAATAAGATCTGACAGAGACATGGAATAGTTTAAAATATTGATTTTAACTAACGTGCCCTAACATGCAGTAAACGTGCCACAACAAGCAGGAAAATGCATAGTACAAATAGTCAGCATAGCAGCTAGTCCATATATCATGAAAGGGGATGTCATAATGAAAAGACAATAAAGCCTAACCTCCCTCCCCTTGCTAAGAAGCAGCATTATTATATATTAGAAGATCTCTGGGCTTTGTCAGCAGACCCATACCTTAGCCTATAGATGGTAGCTCTACATCATAGGTGCTGCCTCGCTCTTCTCCCGGGAAAGGTCCCTCTCCAAGTGTGTGCTACCTATTCATGTATTCCAACAAGACCAAAGTACGTTGTCCAAACAACAGCTGCATCAGTATGTTTTGTCTAAGGGCTAAGGCCTGGCCAGAACAAAATAACAAGGGGCATTGTTGTTCGACCTTGCTCACAATGTTCAGTCAAAATCCCAGGAACTTGCAGAGAGTGAACACAGCGATGAGTTCTTATGTGAAAGCAGCCATAGAAATTATTGCAAATGAAACTCCGATCCAAGAGGCGCTGAGCCCGAGCACAGATACTCAAGTCTGCCGTTGGGCCAAGTAGAGGATTGCACACCAGGCGCCTACCCATGGAACATTCCTGGTCATGGGCCTTTAACGGACCCATTGACAGTTCGTAATCCAGGGCAGCGTGGGTTGTATTGGAGAGGCAGACATCCAGGACCCATTGAAAAGGGCACCGGAGACAGTGGAACACAGGTTGCACACATGTGAAGTAGGCATAACGGAAGGTGAGCCAGTAGTCGATGTCAAGAGCTTGTAATGGCATTGCAGCAAAAAGCTGGCGCATCCTGTCACGATACAGCTGCACCTGGACCGGGTTTGGCCGCTCCACAAATCGAGCAGCCATTACAGAGCAGCAATAGAAGTACAAGTACACCGCAAATTAGCAGGAGCACCAGAGGAAACCCTCCGAAGGCACTGGAAAAAATGGAATGGATAAAAGCTGGTATTACTCCAAAAATAGTCTGAAAGGAGGTGACAAGACCGGATCCCACAAGTTTAAAAAAGTGGTCAAGGCCCTCTGTATCAGATGTATTAAATATTTGGTGTATTAATTCTCCAAAATGGAGTGGGAGATTTGTGTTTAGCAGTGAGTGAATCTCACTTGCGCTTCTCGCCACCTGCAATTTCGAAGGTCTCTCGATCTGAAGTGAGAGCCACTTCTTGTTGAAATAATAGCGCTTTGAGTCTGCTCAGCTTATTGAAATCTGTTTTCAAAGTTGGAATGGAAGGCCAAAGCGAACTATCTACAATCCCTTGCGAGGGTGGAAACAGGACATTGCTTCAACATGCAACACGTTGGGAAACTGTTACTATATACGGGATGCCTGCCCGCAAGCCACAGCAGTCATGGTTGTTCAAAATAAGATAACTGCCATTTGAAAGCAAAGTTAATGCGTTAATAATAGCTGGGACAGGGGTACCTTTTAAAAAACAAGCCAGATTAGGGACCAAAACGTTACAGGCGCCGTGCAGTCTAACTTGTTTACAGACTAGGGAATGTCCTACTGTGGAATCGCAATCCTCCCCTGTAAGGAAAACTTCCTTATCTGCACGTCGACATCTAAAAGTGAAAGGCAACGGCCATAATTCATGAATATAGCTACTGCCCAGGGGCTCATACCTACCCACAGGATAGTGTTTCATGCAGGCCGTAAACTGAAAGAGTGAGATGGGTAATGAAATAACCCCATGTATCAACCATACAGCTGAATCATGTATCAACCACACAGCTGAATCAGTCTCTGCCACAGAAAAGGTAACTGTTCTAATTGTTCAATATGTAACAATGTATATGTGGCATCTTTCATGGACATTAATTTCTGTTTATCAGTTAAATTAAATGGCAAAAAAAGCACTGAAGCATTCAAATAATCCCATGGTACTTTTCCATTTTTGAGTGTCTGCAAGGTCCAAGCAAATTGCATTACAAAACGTAACTGATTTTGACCATGGTACAAAACAGACACTTCATTTTGAACAATGTCAATGACTGACGATACAATATTATCCAACGTATATATTCAGGAAGACAGTGTAATAATGCTGTTATCGAGAACTGCAAGAACTTTTTCTAAATTAGCTTGGTCAATATGGCGCATGCGCACCGCAGCTTCCATCTGCGATAGCTTCCAAAATTCATGATATGCAGCATAAACAAAACGTTTTGTGCGAGGGGACTTTGGACCCAAAAGAAAATCTGCAAGAATAATGTCACCTGATAATAGGGAAAGATGTTGTTTCACAGATGACAGTGTGGAATGCTCCAACCATTGCTGACACAACTTGCCCACAGAATATGTGGTAACTGTATGGAAATGTGGGAAACGAGGGTCAGGTCTACTTTGTGTAAACACTTTTGTGGTATTCAAAAAATGCAACTGGCATGCATCGGAGCTTGTTGGCCAAAGTAACCATCCCAAAGGGTCAATAGTGGAAGAGTTAAGTGTGCCATTCTCAAACATGACAGCCAAGTCTGCAATTGTATAGTTGGTATTTGTTTGCCATGTTTCATAAGGTGCCAATGATGGAATGGAGGGAGTATATAAATTTTTGGCCGTGGCTAAACCAAAACAAGTAGTCTGTTGTACCGTCTCATTTAAAAATGTGAGCTGAGATGGTATCAGACATGCGCGATGCAATGACTCAGTGCCCTGCACATGCGATACGTTAGTACCCCAAATTGATTTTAAATATACCGTGTCCTTCCCAATATTCATAACCTTTTACGGCTTAATCATTAATAAAGGACAAGGAGTAAACTAATTTAGTGTGGGTCAGCATAAATTTAGTTCGGTTGGGTATCTTTAATTTGAAAAAATAGGACTGAGGGTCAGAAAGATTGTAACCAGTAAAATACATACATGTACTAAGTTGGGTCTTGGAGCTTCCCTTTAACGGTGTAGGGCAATGTTCCCACTGAGTATGATTAAAAAATGGTCTCTGAGCATTGGTCTTGTGCAAAAAACGATGGCCATAGTGTTGCTAACAGAACAAATCAGAGTAGTTGGCAGAATTTACATACAAATCTTTAGTGTCATAAGCAGTATAATATTTCAAATCAGAGAAAAATGAATGAAAAGCATGAATATCCCAGTCATCAGAGTGTATATTAGGCAAAATCACATCTCCTAATGAAACTCGAAATACGTATGGAATGTTCAAAGTTTCGGTCGGGCCATGGGTATCGAATGCTACTTTATCCCAAACAATGCCATCAACAACTGGGAATGCGGAAATAATAACTAGGGCTTGATCTCGTTTCATTATATGTGCTGAAGCGTAAGGGGCTAAAACTCCGTCAACCAAGGTGACAGCAGAGCGTTCAGGTAGGTAATGGCCATTAATCAACAGGAAAAACACAGTCATGAACCCAATCTACATGAAGAGGAACAACATTGCCAGCACCATCCAGACATATGTCCATGGCGGGACCAGGTACATCTTTTTGAACCAGGAGATCAAGACACTGGTACGTTTAGGGGGCTCTGCCATAGATGACGACAAGGAAGATGTATCAGATAAAAAGCTATTGCGGTCCATATAGTAACCACTGGCCCCAGCTGAAACAACGGAGGTTGCTCTTCATTGGAAGGTGAATGTATTGTACTTTCAGGAATGTCAATTATAACTGGAGGAGAAGCATACTCATTATCCACAGTTGTAGACGTAAAAGGTAAAACAGGCAACAAATCAATTGAAGATTCCACCTCCTCCTCCATTTGTTGGGGAGACATCGAGGAAACAGAAGCCAACGGATTCATGGAAATATCCCGGCATGGAATGTTTGTAGGCATACTATTCAGTATCAGCCATATGGTGTAGCTTGACATGCTCGATTGAAATGTAACGATTCTCCTTGCAACCAGGCAGTGGAGGGAGAATCACAGTACGGGTGCCCTTTAAGCCAAGGACTCTGACCAGAGCACGGTATGATGGACCAAATTCTTTTTTGTTCTCCACCTTCTCTATGACCAGATCTCCAACTTTAGGAAGCCAGCCAGAAACCGGAATCAGCACCGCTGCATCCGTGGAAGAGGGCAAATGGGCTTTCGCTTGTAAATCATGAGCTTTTTGTAGATCCTGTAACACAGCACAATGGTTGTCTACGTCAAAGGTTGCGGCAGCCGCCACAACGTCTAGACCATCAAGATCAGGCACATACATTTTAATGCCAAAGAGCATTTCGTATGGGGTCCGTCCACCCAGAGATCTTCTTGGGAGATTATTTAGTACTTGTTGAACTCCATAAAGATGAGTCAGCCAGCCCCTGCCAGTACCTAATACCCTAGCTGTTAAAGATTGCTTTAAATCACGGTTCATCCACTCCACAACAGAATTGCCCTCAGGCGGATATGGAGACGAGAATTGCACCTGCACCCCGAAAGACTTCATCGCATCCCGGTAAGCCTTGGAGGCAAAGGCAGGACCTTGGTCAGAATGGAAGGTGCCACAGGCAAAAGTCCCGACAAAGACACGCAAATCTTTTATAACAGTTTGAGCGTCAGCACTATGTTGTGGCCAAACCCAAAGGAATCTTGTGCACCAATCCACTGCAACTAAGATATATTTAAAAGCATTTTCAGATGTTAAAGGACCACAGTGCTCAAGATAAATGCAACCAAATGGTTGATTTGAAATGTACAGTTGAGTGTGGAGTGGACGTGAAACAGTTAAAGGCTTAGTCTGTTGACAAATGTCAAAGGAAAGAACATATTTACGTGCCTGTTGATATAAACACGCCACCAAAAACGTTGCTGCAAAAGTGAAATTGTCGCAGTTACTTCGGCATGGGCAGAAGCCACGCCTTTATGAGCGGCAACTATTAAAGAAAGTCTGCGGTCCTCGTTGGGAATCAGCCAATACCCAACAGATGGTATAGTTGAAAATGGAATTTGATCAGACGACAAGTGATATGTGTAACGTGAAGGGAAACCTTGGGGACACTCTTTTCCCTCCTTCGTCATAGCTATGGCCGCCAGAATATCATCATCAATTTTAGTCATAGACCTAGTGACTGCTGCTACTGAACAAGTGGCTACTGCAGATTTGGCTGCCTCATCAGCCAGTGAATTACCAACAGCGTGTGCTCCCACACAATGATGGCCCAAAGTATGGATAACATGTGTGAGTGCCAAATGTTCCTTAAGAGCGGCCACTCGGACCCAAAGCATTTTATGCTTAATTGCGCTACCTTTAGAATCACGAAAATCATTTTGTGTCCAGAAGAACAAATTGTCATTGAAGGATTGTATACAGTAAGATGAATGGCACACTACAAGTGTAGGAACATCTGGATCAGCAAATTCAAGAGCCAAAACCAAAGCACGTAGCTCTGCCAATTGAGCCATGCAGTCTCCAAGAGATTGTGTGTGCACCAAGGAGGATTTAAAAACCCCGTCAACAATCGAACCCGCCACAATTGCGCAGGCTGCAGAAGAAGCATGTTTAGAACCAATGGCTGGCTGCGCAGATCCATCAGTGTAAATAATGCATTTGTACTGATTAAGAGGGAGCAGTGATAAAGGAGGAGGATGAATGTGTTCATATTGTAAAAACTCCTGTGTTTGCAAAGAAGGGTCAAAGACGAAATTGACATCAGCCGACGTCAATGAACTAGCCCATTGTATCCAACGTGGATACAAGGCTTTTGAATTTGGGTCACTAGCCTTTGTAACTGCTTCTAAAGCAGGTACTGGCGAAACCATAAAAATGCGTTTTCCTGAGCCAGAGAGTAGTGTTCCTTAAGAATCGCCATCTGGACTGCAGTCAAGATTTTTTCTGTAGAAGAGAAACGCTGTTCAGCCGAAGTATAGAAATGCGATTTATAAGCAATGGGGACCGTGTTCCCTTCATTGAACGTCAAGTATGTAAAGCCTAACGCCCCTGGTACATTCCTTATGACCAAGTTTGTAGAATTGTCTCGTGTTAACAAGAAGTTGGTCGCAAGAAGGTCAGACTGCAGAGACCGAAGAATTGTGATATGTTCCAGAAGCCAACTGGAAGATGAAAACAAAAGTTGTATTAATGAGTAAAGAGGTTTAATACGCTGGGCATAATCAGGAATGTATGTCCTCCCAAAATTTAAAAAAACCCATCAAATATTGCAATTTTCTAAGCATAGGTTTAGGTTGCAATTGTGCACATTAGTCCAGAAAGTGGGGGGCCAACCCCCTACCTTCATTATTGAGTTCGTAACCAAGAAAAAGGACCGCCAAGAAGGCGATGTGAGACTCAGCAAAATTTAATTTGTAATCAAAGTTTGCAAAATGTGTGATAATGTGGTCCACATGCAAGAGATGAGGCTGTAGTTCATTATCCGTCAAGTATATGTCATCGACGTACAAGAAGGCATTTGGGTCGATCTCATGCAAAAGGGACACTATGCGTGCCGCAAACACACCAGGGCTATTCTTATATCCCATAGGCAATCTCGCATATCGGCGCTGATTGCCCAATGCACTGAATGCGGTCAAATCACGGGTCTCAGGAGTGAAGGAGTGGCTGTAGAAGCCGTTGGAAATATTTAAAGTGGTTTTGTACTTTTTTCGAACTATGTTGTTCACTAATGCAGACCTATTTGTGTTCTGAACCGCAAAGGTACGAACATGACCGTTCAAATGCCTGTAATCTAAAACTATATGATATGAACCCTCCGGTTTCAATATCGGAAAAAGAGGATTATTCATCGATGAAACACAGGGTTAAATCAAACCCTGATATTCCAATTGAGTCAAAATATCACTTACAGACGCTTTAGTGTCTCATTTGATTGGATACTGTTGTTGGGGCTGAGGTGTAAAACGCAAAGGAATCGCATGAACCGGGGAACCCTTGTCCCAACCCGCCCAATTGCGATATAACGCTGGGGCTAAGGATAAAGCCCATTTTGGGGCATAAGCCATTTTATCGTCATCAGGTACGTATTGTGAAAAACTTGGTAGAGTAACATCTTCCCCTCTAGAGAAAGCTAGGGCAAAAGGGGGAGGCCAATCAACTTCCACCAATAAAATAACATAGGAAGAAGTTAGATTTTCCCAAAAGACTGCTTTAATCGGGCATGTAATATCACCCTCAATTTGGAGGATTACTTCATTAAGCCTATCAGGAGGGGCAACTCGAGTATCAGCTGTCTCTACTGTAATAAAAGTGTCACTTGCTTTCGCCTCCAGACGCTGGTGGAGTGTCTGCCACACTATGGTAACCTCAGCCGCCCTGTCAAGGAGGGTTACCGCCCAACTCCTGTCGAGGAGCAGGGTTCTCACCGTCTGAGGCATACTTTGCAGTCAAAGCGGCAACTTATTCTTCTGAAACTGGGGTCGATATTGAGGTTGTTCCTCCTGCTTGACTTTTAGATCAAACTGGCGCTGCGGGTCACGTCTAGTTTGCGCAGACTCGCCTTGTCTGTGATCCTGACGTCCCCACCCACCGAACTGTTGATCTGACTATTCCTGAAAGGAACGAGGAGACTGAGGATCAGGAACCTGGAACCTCTCAGGTGTCTTAATTTTAGAGCGGTCACGCAAATCGTATCTATGCTCAGAAGCGTCAGGTGGAGGCGAACCTGCACGTGACCCAGGCTTCTGTTGTTGCTGCCGCTGCATCTTGTTCCAAGCCTTTTTAGAAAAGACTGGACGACCCTCCTTCTTAGGAGGGGGTTTACTGTGTGCCTGTGTAAATGGTTGAATCCCCAAGCTATTGCGACCTAAAGAGGTATACACTTCTGCAATAATAATCGGCAACTGTTGCTGCCGATCCACTTCCGCCACCACCGCTAGGCGTTGACGTACTTGTAAGCAAACCGCTTCACCTTTAATGTGGGCCAGAATCATATCGGAGACTATAGGGAACATTCCCACTAATTTCATCCCCAAATCAAGGACTGGACCAGCCCGGTGTTCATCCTGTACCTTCTTCATAACGTTCGGAAGAACTCTCATGGATGGGGTGCCAAAGCACAGTGTATACACTGAAGCTAACACCGTCCCCCGGGTGGTGCAGTCAGCAAAAGCGGGAATCATACCACTTGGCAAACTCATTTAAGGATCCTGTGTTTTTCAACAGGAGTTGTGTGTGGAAAAACAGCTTCAAGTTGCTCAAATTTTTGTGCAAGCCAAAACGGCAAGTCATCACGATTCTGAGGGCGTTTGCCCATCACCGAATTAATCATGACGGGACTAATCACCAGTCCACCACCATGTCCTGGTGGTGGAGAAATAGCTCCAGCCGGAGCCATTTGAAGTGCATGTGACATATACTGTATGACACTTCTATGAATATGAAGCAACTGTGTATACAACAGATCTAACTCCACAACAGTAACACCGAGATAATTGGGATGTGGAGTAAAACCAGCCAAAACTGGCCAAGTGGCCCCATCAACTGATAAGGGGCCCATGCGAACAATAGAGAGTGGGTGAGGAAGGGCGCCATTAAACCAAATAGTATGCTTCCAGGCTGTCAACGGAACTTCAAGTAATGCATAAGAACAATAAGCCGCTGGAGCAGCCACCCTCGTATATTCATGAAACAAATTATCATTCAAATCTACCACGGGGAATGTAACCCAAGAATAGAAAACCTTGAAGCGGTAAGCTGGATCCGCCTCGACAACAAAAATAATGTTAGCCCCTGCATTGGGGACTCCATGATGTGGCAAGTGTGCTGTAACCGCTGCGCGGTTCGGTGCCACAATAGCGACCGGTTGTGCCATGTCTATAAAGACGGCAAGAAAGAAACAAAGAAAACGGTAGCGCAAAAGAGGGTAAAGAATAACCTTTCAAATCTCAAGCTTGAAAAACCTATAAATATACAAATATAGGAGGCTAAGCCCCCCCCACCACGGACGTCTCCGGAAACCGGTGAGAGGGAAATTGTGGACAAGCGCTACTTAGGGGCAGCCACGGCATTGCAGGTAAGAGCGGTGGGGCCGGCTGGGGGGGGGGGATTTCGAGAGACGACCACGAGGGAAAATTAAATAAATAATTAATTTTCCCTCGTGGTTGTCTCTCGAAATCGCCCCCAGCAAGCCCCACTGCCCCACTGCTCTTACCTGCAGCGGCCACGGCTGCTCAGGGGTCTCGTGAATAAGTACCAGATCAAACGTTGGTGGTACCATGTTGCAGGGATTCTGCACAAACACAGAACTATGCGCAGGATTATAGGACCTTAGTGTATAGAGACTGTGGGGCATATTCTCAAGGACTTATCGCCGATTTACCGGCACTTTAGCGCCGCAAAAGTGGCGATAGATTTATCGCCCTATTCCCAAGCTGGTGCAAACTGCCGATACCACCAGTTTTCCAGCGATATCTGACGCAAAAAACATCGCCACTGATGAGAGCGACAACTAACGCTAATGATATGCAGAGTAGGCGTTCCCGTGCAAAAACACACGAAAACACCACTTCGCGAACGACCAGCCAGATCGGCGATGCGAACCAAAAACAGGCGATAAGGCACGTTAGCAGCAGGCATTTAACACCTGCCTACTACTGGTGTTAAGCAGGACGACAACCTGCAGTATAAAAGGGAGCCCAGCCCAGACCCACATCTGAAGACCAACACATGTCATGGAGCTACTGATCATGCAGCTCGGAGACCCAAGAGGGCCACAACACCCACTGCCACCACCCCCAGGCACACCCCCGGATCCCCCCCTGGACTACCACAAAGGCAGCGCAGAAGAAGCCAGCGGACCTACCAAAAACGCACCAGCCTCACAGACTTAACGCCAGAGGATGTCATTGCCCACTACAGGCTCAAAAGGACAACCATCCTCCGCATCCTGACCCACATTGCCCACAGGCTGACGGTACCAACACAGCGGCGAACCAACATCCCTCCTCAGACAAAGCTGCTGGCTGTGCTGCACCTGTTGGCCTCTGATACCTTCCAACCAACAACTGCCAGAGTCGGAGGAGTCTCACAGCCAGCCCTATCAAAGATCCTCACACCTGTCTTGGATGCCATCATCAGCTTGGTACCCCAGCACCTTCACTTCCCCCACACTGCGCAGGAACAGCTGGAGACCAAGCAAGGCTTCTACGCCATAGCTGGCTTCCCGCACGTGTTGGGGGCAATTGACTGCACACATGTCCTACTTGTGCACCCTGCCGACACTGCACACAATTACCGCAACAGAAAGCACACGCATTCCATCAATGTGCAGGCAATAGTGGACCACCGGGGACTCTTCACCAACGTCGTAGCCAACTACCCAGGTAGTGTGCATGACTCCTACATCTTCTGACAGTCCATCATCAACCAGCGCTTCCAGGATAGCACCTATGGAAATGCACTGCTCGTTGGTAAGTACCAAATGAACACACCACACACCTCAACTCCACAATCATGCAACTCACAACTGTGGGAATGCACACGTTACAACATGCCAAACAACATGCCCACCTACCAGACACGACAACACATGTAATGGTGGCAACCGTGCCCAGCCATGTAGACAAACCAGCCACGTCATGGCACCACTGCCACACAATAGCAGAATGTGGGGAGAGGTGGGAACCAAGTCTGTGCGAAGGAGGCAAGTGACCCATAAATAAGAATGCACACAATGCCAAGTGTTGCGGTGATGTGCTGGACAGACTTCAGTATGCAGAGCACAGACATGTCCATGTGGACATATACTGCTGGTGTCCGTAGTGTTGTGGACAGTGGACGCAACCATGTCACCACAGGCAGTGGGGAAGCCCTTGGACATGTAGCTATGTCGTCCCCCCCTGTAAGCGTAAGCGGAGTGGGCTGGGCAGGCGTATGCCAGTCCAGCATAGGAGTGGGAATAAATAGCCCGGGGCTCTGGGCGTGGCTCACTACCGGGATGGCCACCAAAGTAAATACTGCGTATGTCCCTGTGTCCGCCATATCCTGACCACAGGCCTACACACACGTGGCTGACCACCTTCAACGGCCAATATCACAGTGTTGTTGTCAGGCTTGTGGACATGCACAGGAAGTCATGACAATGGCGCATCTTAGGAGTGCAAGTGATGCAACCGCGCAGCGCACACAAGTAAATAGGCTCGGGGGAGTGACGAGCAGATGTGAGGCAACGTAATACACATGGATGACGCTCATTTGCCACAAGCAACACATGTCAATCATGAATCCCAAAGTCACATACATCACACACCACCAAACAGATAAGCCTGCCAACACAGAATGCAGAACCACCGATTGACACATATCTCTCTCCCCTATCACTGGTGATCAAGGATATGCACTCTGCCCGTGGATGATGACACCCCTCCGAGACACGAACACCCAGGCCCAGAGGCAGTACAATGCTGCCCACAAACGCACCAGGGGCATCGTGGAGCGCTCATTTGGCATGTTAAAGTCACGTTTCAGGTGCCTGGACATCACAGGTGGGAGACTCCTGTACAGCCCGGAAATAGTGTGCAAGATGATCATTGCATGTTGTGTGTTGCACAACATATGTGTACGCACCAATGCCCCATGGATCCAAGTGCCAGATGCACCGGACGATGATGATGAAGATGAGGCAGGTGGACCACACCCCTGTGCAGCTGCAGCAGGAATAGCCCGAAGGAACACAATCATTAACAATTTCTTCACATGAGCATGTCACATTGTGACTGTCCTTAGCAAACATGGGACAGGACAAAATTGTCCACAGGCACAGCATGTGCAAATACATTCATTCCAACACACATTCCCTGTGTGCATGTCACTCCTCTGCATAAGCACACCACTCTGACAAGTGTAAGTGCAACATTTAGTGCTAACAATCTCACAAATGGCAATTAGATGGTGGGTGTGTCACCTCTGTATGGAGAGGCTGTTTAGGGTGTCACGTATCCAAAATGCCATGTCAGGGTGTCCTAGATGGTACGTAATCCCACTCAGCAGCGTATCACATGTGTCCAAATTCATGACATGAAGGCGGTCATTTGTGACCAAGAAAAGACAACAAGGCATCTTTTGGGGTCAAATATGTACCACCATGATGCAGAGAGTTGCACCCTGTGACTTAAGTCCCACAACATTAGCAACATGGACATGAGGGGGAATCACTGCCCCTACATGTTTCCATAATTGCATACTTGATTGGACATAGACATGACACATCTGTGTGAATTTGAATGTTATATTCACATTCAGTGGAGTGTTGAAGCTGGAGCAGTACAGGGACATGCAAACCCCACTTTACACTGTTGCCCTGTGGAGGGCCAGCCAGAGTCCTTTAGGGAATGACAAGTTCATCGGAAGAGGAAGAGTTCAGTCCGCAGTATGATTGCTGTGTCATTGTTAACCAAACATGATATGGCAGTCCATGTCGTGGAACAAGGTGAGTGTTGCAGAGTGTATAGGGGGAAAGTGGAAGGTGATGATGCAGAGGGCAGTACCGAGCAGAAACAGGCCATATGGCGGAGATGAATGCTACCTCTTCCTTCTTACCACTAAGGCAGTATCATCCGCATCTTCGTCCTCTGATGTGTCAGGTGCCTCACATGTGGGTGGTGGTTTAGTCTGCCGCACTGTGTGGCACTGACACTTCAGGGGGCGGAGATGTGGATGGAGTAGTAGCAGCAGCATTCATCTGCGACAGGCCTTGTGGTGGCAATGCCATGACGAGGATCTGCAGGGCATGGAGGGTCACAGCTACATCTGGCTGGTGTGCAGCCATGGCAAACATTCTTTCCACCTGCATCCGCTCAAAGCTCTCCATCATTCTCCTTATGTGTGCCAACTACCGGCTGACATCGCTGGAGCCACTCTGACTAGACAGTTGTTCTTGGCTCAGAGTCATGACTCCAGCGATGTCAGCCATGGATTGTTGGGGAGCATGGTGCGGACTGTGGGTGTCCGTTAAGGACTGTAAGTCGTCCCTGATGGGACTTAGACACCCACGTATGGCATCAAGTTTGGCTGCCATGGGGTCGAACCCCACCCGCAGCTGGTCAGCCAGCTTCTCCTGGCACCGTAACACACGGCGTTGGAATGCCATGTGTTGGTCGTGGGGCCCCGGGAGACATGCGTGGTGGTGGGTGCTTCCTGCTGTGTGGTCTGTGCAGGGGGTGGGGTCTCATCGATGCAGCTGGGCTGCCCTGCTCCTGGAGGTGGGGTGCCGGAGCTGTCCATGAGCTGTTAGAGGGCGTTGGTGTAGATGTTGGGGAGGTCCTCTTCATCATCAGTGCTGTGTTGTTGGGTCTGCTCTGCAGGAGGTGTTGATTCTCCCTCTGCAATGTGAAGGGGAGATGCAGATTGACATTGTGTTCACATGTATGTTCACGCATTGTACAAGTTTACTGTCAGACTGCATGACAATGTACATTGTGACGTTTGTGAGGAGATGCCAATTTGATGTGGGACAGTTGACATTTCTACACCATCAGGGGTGTGAGGGTGTACTTGTACATTATCATCTCACAGTTTCCTGCTATGCCACATGCGAATGGCCATTTTCTACACACAAGCGGCAGCAGTTGTGTCCTCTGTTCTGTTGTGTGAATGTTGCAGTTTGTACCACATTGTTGTCAATGTTGAGGTGCTCTGATTCTTATGTGTGTGTGCTGCATTGTGGGTGAGTTGCCCCTTCAGCTCTGATTTGGCTGGCCCTTATCCCTTTCAGGCGGTGTGCCTTTCACTTCTGTGCTTATACAGTGCTGAGATGTTGCGGACTTGGGTAAATTGGGCTCTTGGTCGGAGTTGTGACTCTTGGGCATGGTTTGTCTGCAGATGTGCTATACTTAATTGTGCATGTGTGCCATTGTGCCCATCTCCCCCGTCCCCCAGTCCCTGGTAGTTACTCACCCTGTTGCTGTTGGCTCAGGTCATGTTGTGCAGTGTCCGGTCCCCCAACTCCTGCCACCGTCTCCCCAATGATGGTCCCAGGCTGGTCCTCCGTGGGGCTTGTGGGGTTCTGGTTGTCCTCTGTACTTGCTCCGGCTACCTCTATGGTGCTTCGCGGTTGTTTGTGTCTTGGTTGTGTTTTTGGTTGCCGCTTTTATGGTGATTTTGCCCGCCTGACTTGTGTGACTTGCAGGCCTGGCGCTGCTTATCGCAGAATTTTTTATCACAGTTGGGCACATCGCAACTTTTTTCACGTTCGGGTTTAGATTTTTATCGCCGTCCAGGTAATTTTATCGCGGACATTTGACGTGTTATCGGGAAACTATCGCATGTTACCGCCGTGTTGTGAATATGACGTTGACAAGGAGTTATTTTCATGCGATAGACAGCGATATGTAAAATTGCGTTAACCTATTTTGGTGATGATTATCGCACGTTCTTGAGAATATGCCCCTGAGTCTTCCTACCACCTTAGTACCCACAAGCCCAGGACCGACCTGCTATAGTGTCTCACTTGCTCTCCTACTCACTCACAGAGAAACAAATGGTTAGACACCCCAGAACACAACACTCCCAGATCTCTCAGGAATCGCGGTAACAAGACACACCTTTTTGCTCTCATTCTTGTACTTTTTCACAATAAGATCTGTCAGAGACACGGAATAGTTTAAAATATTTATTTTAACTAACGTGCCCTAACATGCAGTAAACGTGCCACAACAAGCAGGAAAATGCATAGTACGAATACAGTCAGCATAGCAGCTAGTCCATATATCACGAAAGGGGATGTCATAATGAAAGACAATAGAGCCTAACCTCCCTACCCTTGCTAAGAAGCAGTATTATTATATATTAGAAGATCTCTGGGCTTTGTCAGCAGCCCCATACCTTAGCCTATAGATGGTAGATCTACATCATAGGTGCTGTCTCGCTCTTCTCCCGGGAAAGGTCTCTCTTCAAGTGTGTGCTACCTATTTGTGTATTCCAACAAGACCAAAGTGCGTTGTCCAAACAACAGCTGCATCAGTATGTTTTGCCTAAGGGCTAAGGACTGGCCAGAACAAAGTAACAAGGGGCATTGTTGTTCAACCTTGCTCACAATGTTCAGTCAAAATCCCAGAAACTTGCAGAGTGAACACAGCGATGAGTTCTCATGTGAAAGCAGCCATAGAAATTATTGCGAAAATAAAAATGTGTAGTAACGTGTGCAAAGCAGCAGGCAAGCTGCAGCGTGCTCATGCTATCTTAGTGAAAACGACAATGTCCCTATGGGCCACGTGCCAGCTCCTGTCTTGAGTAGGTGGAGCTTTCCAGGGGGGTAGGCTATTGTGGTCTGACCTCTGTTTGCTTTATGAATTCCTGTGCCCGGAGGATCCAGCGCCAGCCCACGTATTCAATGTTTCCAACTGTTGTGTCCTTTGCCATGATGAGACGCTTCATGATATCTCTCCGTATGTTCCCCGAATGTGGAGCCTCTGTGTAGCTAGAGGTCGTCATCTGTTCTAGGGGTAACAACCGGCATTACGGCACTGTTCGCTTGTGAACTGTCCGAGTCTGAGCAATTGGTTCCTTTGATGGATCCAGATCCGGGTTCTGAGGTAGAGTCAATTGGTTTCATGAGGTCGGCTACCGCTTGTAGGGATGCAGCTCTCTCCTTCACAGTTTGGGAGTGACTTGGTCTTTTTGGTGGTTTCCGTTTTGATCGGGTCCGTGTTCTCTTCCCTGGTTTCGCTTTGGTTTGTGGATGCTCAGCACTGACTGCTCCAGGGTCTTTGCCAGCTTTATAGGATTCAAACCATTCCCAGGCTGCTTCCGGGTGCTGACAAAAGTAGGTTTTCCCATCTAGTACTATGCGAAGCCTAGCCAGGAACATCAAAGAGGCCTTCATCTCTGAGTGTTTTCTTTACTTCCAAATATGAGGCTCGTCGTCTCTGTACTTCAGCAGTATAGTCAGGGAAAATAGAAACTCGGGAGTTGTCCACTGTGAACAGACCATCCGTATGTGCCTTCTGCAGGAGGATGTCTCTGTCTTTGTAATGAAGAAGTTTCGCTACCACTGGGCATGGTGGGCGTCCCGGGGCCGGGGGGCAAGCGGGGATCCTGTGTGCCTGTTCCAACATGTAAAAGACAGAGAGTCCCTCAGGTGAAACGGCTGTACGAAACCATGGTTCTAGGAAGGCGATCATGTCTCCGCCCTCCGTTCCTTCCGGCAGGCCCACTATTCGTACATTATTTCTCCTGCTGTGGCCTTCCGCATCCTCCGCCTTACGTTCCATCATACCAACTCGTTCAGTAAGCTTGCTCACCTGGTGGGTCAACTTTTGCTGCACTGGGTGTAGTTCTGTGATTGAGATCTCAGTCAGTTTCACTCTCTCTGTGAGTTTATGATGTTCGGCGCGAGGCAGGCCCAGCCCTACCGACACCTTGCTAATGTCCTGGTGCACGGTGGCTTTAGTGTCCGCTATTGCTTCCAGGATTTTAGTTAGTTGCTGATGTACCGGGTCGCTCAACGGCAGCGGGGCCTCCGAAACCTGTGGAGGGTCTGCTGTGTCTTCACCTTAGTCAGAGGGGGCCCCTGCCCCCTTTGTTCTGGGTTTCCCCATGTTAGGACCTTATCGTGTACTGAGGGTGTCAGCGAGGTTATCCCGTGCGCCGGGGAGGGGGGCCAATCTCCAGGCACCAGGGCGGTGGTCGACCACTGGAGGGGAAACAACTCCAAGCGGGCAATGTGTGTCGTGGTCCCCCAGGGTGTATGTAAGTAGATGTGGGAGTATCCCCTGCGACCCAATCTGCCCCTCCTCGTGGGGTAACTATGAACAGGCTCTGTGGGGCAGCTGAGGCAGGGTAGCTCTCTTCCCTCTGAGTCTCCCCGGTTCCGAGGGTCTTGGGGGTCACGGTCTGGATTGGGGTTGGGATCCACGGGCGGTGCAGATGTCCCCCTCCAGGCCACGCACGAGGTCGGGTGGGTGCTCTCCCACGCCAGTTCCTCAGCCCAACGAGGCACACCGCAACAGCTTACCGCCCCAGCCAGCAGCATCCAGTGGGTCATCCAGCTTACAGGCTCCGGTAGCTCGAACTTCCCAGAATTTGCGGTGGGCCTGCAGGTCTCGCCTCCTTCCACATTGGCCCAATCGTTGACAGGGGTGTGAGGTTCCAAGTCTCTAGTGTGCGATTCTCTCACCCCTGCGGCCCGAGCCGCCTCAACCACCCTATTCTGTGTTTCGCGGGGTTCAGCGCAGGCCTGAACTTCTCACTCAGGCGGGGGTCCCGGAACAGTACAGGCCTCTTGCCTCAGTCGGCTCAGGCAGGTCGAACCAATGCTATTTAGGCCGTCGTGTGGCTCTCAAGGGCGCGCCGCCTTGTTTTGGTGCACCGCCTCAAGCGATGTCGCAGGGACCAGTCGGGCGTCTAATCTCTCCATCCCCCATCTCAGATCTGGTGGTGTGCCCTAGCTGCGGGCCTCAGCCCTTCGCTCCTCACCTGTGTCATAGCTGGCGTCCTGATCGGGCCCTCAGCACTCTCAATCCGATCTCTGGCAGAGCGTGCAGGTCGCGGGCTCCAAGCAGCCAGTCCAGCAGTCTTTCCGGGCCTGAGTAAAACACGACCTC
Organism: Calotriton arnoldi; assembly: GCA_963921515.1. Classification (NCBI taxonomy): domain Eukaryota; kingdom Metazoa; phylum Chordata; class Amphibia; order Caudata; family Salamandridae; genus Calotriton; species Calotriton arnoldi. The sequence goes on along the minus strand of CAWUFW010004614.1, from coordinate 159,366 downwards.
TTGTTGCCAGAAGGGAGGGAGGGCCACATCTCATTGTCTGCCGATTGCGGCCGCTATTTTGCGATCAGGGGCGCCGGGGCAGATGAAGCCTCGTAGTGTTGTCTCCCGACCTCCAGCCCTGCTGCAAAGCGTCCCAGTCGGTGCAGTAAACTTTCCCTTCCGTTTCAATCTCAGGCAGCGCGGGCTAGGGCTGGATTTTGGCAGGATAGGTGTTGGCCCGGTGTGGAGCTGCAGGCCCCAATTCGTGGCTCCCAAGCCACGCCCCTACTCACCGAGACATATGGGGGTGTCCGTAGACCAGTGACCTATTTCTCAGCTACATTAGATCCTGTAGCTTCAGTGTTGCCTGGATGTCTCAGATATGTTGCTGCAACAGGTGTCAGCATTGAGAGATGTGAAAGTATTGTGATGGGTCATCCTCTCATTGTTTATGTTTCACACTCAGTTGAGCTCCTGATGACGAGAACCAAAATGTAGCACTTGATGAACAACAGACTCACCAGATATGAGCAGAAGTGGCGGTCGTGAAATGCGCTGCCCATGGCAAAGGGGAAGATTTTGTGACTATAGGGAGCAGGTACGCGGACGAAGTCGCCCGCTTTTGTGCCACTCATGCATGCATTTTTAATGGGGAATATTTAGGTGAGAGCACAGAAAGAACCGAGCTCTGCATGATGCTAGCCATATCAGATACCTGGGATGAAGTCAGGCGTCTGCAGGGAGCAGTGTCAAATCAAGAACAGGCTGGTTGGATCAGAGCAGGTTGTGAACAGAGGGGAGATGGCATTTGGGTTTCAACAGATGGCAGGGCGGTATTGCCAGATTGTTTACTGGATCCTATGGCGAGACAGATTCATGAAACAGTTCACATTGAAAGAGATGCAATGGTGCGAGTGTTCAGACAGTGGTTTAACCCGAGGTTTCGTGTGGTTGCGGATGCAGTGTGCCATCGATGTGTCACGTGTCAACAGATGAATGCTGGAAAGAAAACTGTGGTTCCCTCACATTGGAAGATCGGGAGGTCCTTTTAACCGAAAGCAACTGGACTTCATAGAGATGCCCAGGTGCAATGGCTTGAGATACATTCTGGTTTGAGTGTGCATCATTTCACGGTGGGTGGAAGCATATGCAACTAGGAGGTGTGTGTTGTGAAGCTGCGTACATACAACACAGGAAGGCCGTAGAGATATAAGGTAAGTCTTTACTGCACAGCACAACCTGGCATCCGACCACCTCAACGAGCCAGCAACAACTGTCAAGCGTCGAGTGCTGTCAACCTTCCATTCTAAATAGAACATCAAAAAGAGAATGTGCTACACAGAGGTAAGACTACTTCATAACACATCCTCCCCCTTAAACACAACATCAAACAAAAAAAACAGAAAGCTCAAAAAGGAGAAAGAATTCACAAATTCATATAGGAACATAACCCTGTAGATATGAGGGTGGTCTACGAACTCTAACACTAGACCCAACCTCATCCCCAGGATTCACCCCCAAACCATTTGAAAGAGGATCAAGGGAGGTGCTGAGGTCCCTAGAACCATCATTGGAAGAACCTTCATAATCCGGAATGAACATGGCACCTGAACAATCCTCGCCATCACCACCTTGCCTAACACATGACCCACCTCTCTGATACAAGGCCACTCTACGCAAATTCCACCTTTCACCACCTTCAACAACAGCAAAAAACCTTCCAACACTAACTACACGACAAGGTCCCTTAAATTTGCTCAAACCACACTTCACTCTGCCAGACCTCAATTTAACCCAATCACCAACTTTGAATTTGGACGAAATAAAATCATGAACCTGCTCACCTCCAGAATGTACACAATCCTTCAACCAAGCAGGAACTAATCTAGAACCTGGAAGATGTCCTCTCATGACCTGAAACGGACATTTGTGGGTGACACTATGAACGGTGGTGCGAAAGGCCCAAAGCATCTCCTCAACCAACCGTCTGGGAGCTTGTCCATTGGACAACGCAAGTTGAATTGTACCTTTTACCAACCTGTTGGCCCTCTCCACCATTCCATTACCTATGGGATCATAAAGAGAGGTGCAAGAATGCTTGACCCCACACTTCTCCAAAAACAACGCATCTCACTCGAAGTTAGCTACGTACCATTATCAGTCAACAGCATGTGAGGAACCCCGTCTTTTAAAAATATCTTCTCCAAAACTTCAATGGTAGACTTGGTTGTGACATCCCTCATGAACTTAACAAACAACCACTTACAATGAACATCAATAATGACAGCCGCAAAACGCATATCCAAAGACAGTTCAGAAAGAGGACCTATAAAATCCAAACAAATAGTGCCCCAAGCTTTCCCTGGATCAGTAATCTGACCCATGACACCCTGACTGCCCACCCTCAGCCTTTTCTCGCTCCCCTTGCAAAGATTACAACCTTCCACCCACCTCTTAATCTGGTCATCCATCCCAGGCCACCAAAACTCTTGTTTGACTCTCCTGATGGTCATGCCTTGACCTAAATGCCCTTCATGAGCTAACCTAAAAATATGAGATCTCAAACCACAAGGAGGTACAAAGCGATCGCCTCTTATAACCACATCAGAACCACTTACAGATAATTCATCCTTCAGTTTCGAATGGGGTCTAGCTGCTACAGACACCATACGTTCCCGAGGAGTACACTTCTTCATCATTACAATGACCTCCTTCAAAGTAGAGTCAGAACGCATTTCGTCCATCCATTGTGACCTAGAAAATGCACCCAAGCTACATTCACAAACATCACAGACGAGAGCCATGGCCTCCTCAGATTCAAGCTTCTTCACCACATCCTTATCAACATCCTCCCAAGCCAAAGACATACAAGACAAACAGTCTGCTTGCGAATTTTTCCAACCATGAATGAACTCTATGTCATACAAATATTCTTGTAATCTGGCTGCAAATCTGGCCAGACACGCAGATCCTTTTCCAGCACCACCAGCAGATAAAATCTTCATCAAAGGTTTGTGATCCGTCCTCAAAACAAACCTTGAGCCCCACAAATATACTCTAAAATATTCAACACCCCAGGCTGCAGCAAGAACTTCCCGCTCAATCACGGAATAGTTCCTTTCAGCCTGAGTGAGGGTCCTAGAGGCAAAAGCTATCGTCCTTTCCACTCCATGTTGGTTCTGAGATAAAACAACACCAATGCCAGTGAGACTGGCATCCACTGTGAGAAAAGACTTACAAGTGGTATTGAAGGGAGCTAAAATGCACGCATTGCAAATTTTGTCTTTGATGCTTAGAAAAGATTTTTGTTGTTCCTCCTCCCACATGTACTTATTGCCTTTACGTAACAACCTCCTTAAAAGCTCAGACACATCAGCAAAACCTTTTTCCAAATTTTGAGTAATATTCAACGAGACAAAGGAAAGATCTGAGTTGATCTTTATCCTTGGGGAATGGAGCCTTTTTTATGGCCTCCAACAAATTTTTTTTAGTTGCTATTTTACCACTGGAAATGGTGTACCCCAAATACTCAATCTGTTCAGTTAAAAACTCACATTTATCTTTGTTAACTGTCAACCCCACCTCCTCCAATTTCCACAACACTTGTCGCAGAATGGCATTATGTTGTTTGACAGTCTTCCCCGACACCAAAATGTCGCCCTGAAAGTATACCACGCCTCCTATCCCCTCAAAAATGCTTGCCATCATTCTTTGAAAAACACTCGCAGCCGACGCTAGCCCGAACGCTTGGAATCAGGGTGCAATCTGATCTGGTGATAAGCCCTTCTCAAATCTATTTTGGAGAAGTACTTACCACCCCCAACAGATTGTAGCAACTCATTGATGTTAGGCAGGGGAAAAGTGTCAGTGACAATATCACGATTGAGTGACCTCAGGTCAATGCAAAACCTTAAACGTACATCCGGTTTAAGTGTTAAAACAACCGGAGAAATCCACGACAATGCCTCCACAGATTCAATAACTTCACCTTTCAATAAGTCTTGCAACGAGTCCTTGAGACCCAGTCTTACTGACAACGGCACTCTCCTAAGTTTGTGTTGCACCGGAGATGCATCATGCTTCAGGATTATCTTGTGGATATAACCCTTCACACACCCTAATCTATCTTCAAATACCTTGTGTGCATCCTGTAGAATATGTTCAATTTGAATATTATCATCAACAACCAGAATTTGATTGGGGACCTTGGATTGATAACAATGTGAAGGTCATATTGATGCATCCAACCAAGAATGGGAGGACCATCCTTAGCGATGTAAATTTTCCCTTCAGTGCTCCTCATACCAAACCGAATGACACCACACATGTAACCTAAGATGTCAATGGATTGCCCCTGATACCCAACAGGATTGATGTCTTTGTCAGATAAAGGAACATCATTCCACAGCGTTTTGAAGAGAGCCTCCGGTATGATAGTGAACATGGATCCCGAGTCCACCATGAGAGTAACATTTTGCCCACACACATTAAATTCAGCTGTAGGTCTAGTCAATCTTCTTATGTCTTCACTGACCTCCACAACACTACTATCAGTACCCTCCTCTATCACAAGCACTCTATCCACACTTTTTTAAACATCAGTGCATTGTTTTACTACATTAACCTTAGACTTATATCTCTCAGGATTATCATTCTGTCTACACATACGTGCATAATGTCCCTTATGCCCACACTTTCTACACACTTGGTCTACAGCAAAACATCTTTTCGAGTCAGCAATATGATATTGACTGCCACATCGCAAGCATTCCCTCCCTTTGACCTTAGGAATAGAGCCAAATACATTTGCTTTTTTTTAAACTGCATTAATTTCAACATCTTCATCTTTGAAAGTACTTTCTACATTTGCTACTTCACCTAAGTTTCTATCCCTCCTCAACTCCTTAATACATTTTTGAGACTCTTCAATTACTTTAGCCATGTCCACAGCTTCTTTTAGCGAGGATCTTTATCAGCCCAAAGTCTTTCTTGAATCTTCCTATCACGACATTGCACAATCAGATGATCATGAATTAACTCCTCAGTCATTGTTCCAAAGCGACACTTTACTGAAAGTTCACGCAGTCTGGCAACAAATTCATCTATGCACTCACTATCCGCTTGAGGTTGAGTGTAAAATTTATATCTCGCCATTACTAAGTTGACTTCTTTTGCGAACCTGGTTTCTAATGTTTTAATAGTCTCTATAAACATCATCCAGAGGCTGACCATTAGGACCCATAGCGACTGGTAAGTATTTAAAAATACGCTGACCTTCACTGCCTAAAGCACTAAGTAATAACGCTTTTTTTCTTGCAGGCGAGAAGCTGTGACCATCAAGCGCAGTGATGTAATTTTCTAGCATTTCCACCCAATCCTCCAGACAATTGTGGGAGTGCCTGGAAGAGGTAGAAACATAGGAGGCATAATCACATTTGAATTCATGACCATAATACCACACACGTAACCAATGCTAAATTTAATAGAGATATTAAAAATGTCCCCCAAAAAATTTACCTTTATGGTGTGCAAATCACCGTGGATGTGTTTGCACAAATCATGAATCACAGGAATAAGTGGTGTGCAAATCACCGTAGGCGTACCAGATGCAGAGAAAATATGGGCAATGGTGTGCAGATCACCGAAGTTGGGGCTGCACAATATAGGCAAAGGTGTGCAGATCACCGCAATAGAAACTGCACAATAAGCAAAGTGGATTTGCAGCCAATGGTAACCAGGGTGTGCAGATCACCGTGAGCGTGACTGCAGCAAATCAGGGAATGTGCAGAGCCGGTTTTGTAACAGGCAACCGCTGTGTGTACAACAGCGTAATTATCGTGTTGCCGCTCGGAGAAAGGAATCAGCTGTAAGGACAGGCATCAGCTGTATAAAGAACAGCATAAGCATCACTATCCCAAAATGGCGGCACGCAAATGAGGTAGACGACGCTACGCACGGCGTACGTTGAACACCACCTCCACTTTAGGGGCGTGCTAGGCCGTGCGTTCCAGTGACGATGATGATGACACAAGCATAGGCGTTTGGAATCTCCGAGGCTCGAGGCAGATAGCGCGATTCCAACGGCACTGCTGGACACACACAAGCCAAATAAATGTACAGTACCTTCTTGTACAGCGACCCAGGAAACGCCGAAACAAGTACCCCAACAGGAGCAACCAGAGAACGTCGTCAATAGCAAAAACAGCAGAGGGAAACGACAGAGTGTGCCCAAGGATCACCAGGTTGTGCTTCCTTCTCCCAAACGCCGTGCAGACCGAAGATCATCGCCAAAAATGTTGTGAAGTGGCGTACATACAACACAGGAAGGCCGTAGAGATATAAGGTAAGTCTTTACTGCATAGTACAACTTGGCATCCGACCACCTCGACGAGCCAGCAACAACTGTCAAGCGTCGAGTGCCGTCAACCTTCCATTCTAAATAGAACATCAAAAAGAGAACGTGCTGCACAGAGGTAAGATGACTTCATAACAGTGTGCTAGTCTCACAGTAAATATCACACAGAGGAGTAGGGGAAAGAGGAAGTGTACAACATTGTGTATACCTAGAAATCAGTGGCACGTGTACAATGTGAAAAAACTGCTCTCACTCACAAAATTGTGACATGCTTCATCATAGGGCGTGCTACAGACACCCCCACGCAGACCAACGCCTGGGGTGGAGCAACAGGGAGGGGAAGACAATACAGACAATGAGATATTTTGGGATCACCGAAGAAAAAGTGCAGATAGTGAGGTTAAAACTAGCTCAGATGTTTACCCATTGCCAAATTTATTCCGGGGTCCATCTGGCTAGATTAAAAAATGTGAAGGATGAGGTGAAAGGAGAAAATTAAGATTCCTTCACCCCTCCTTTACTGCCAATATGTCGACATGTTTCTGCCGTGGAAGGTGTGCCCATAAGGAAGGGGTCACTCGGCATTCATCAGGACCTTCGGGACCCAAAAAAAGGAGGTCCCCTCTGAACCTACCTTCGGTATCTGTGGAGAGTGCTCCTAGTCATGCAGAGATACCTTGAACAACACACAAATTGTGTTCTGTGAAATACAAAATGAAGAAAGAAACACGCAATCATTCATGTGCCCAAAGACGCAACTGTCCAACGTTTGTAGGGAGAGGTATTTCCTACCCCTATGGTGCCAACAATACAACACGCCTCACACATACAAGCGCCACATGGTATTTATAGATCTTAGTGCGAGCTACATGATCCAAATCAGACACAAACACACAATGTGCAGAATCTACACGTCCGCAATACCCATGCGGTATGTTCCAGGGAGTCTTCCATTTAAAAACATCCAAATGTCACTGTTGTTACATAAAAGACACGGGGGACTCACCGAGTTTCATAGATAAATTCTCTAGAACTGGCGAGGTGTGGGCGTGACCCCCTGTAGTCACACTCTAAAGGAGAAACAAAACATGCATGTACATATATACTTGATGGCATGAGTATGCTTAATCACTTGTATGGCAACGATCTGGAGATGAAAAATTGTACTCTGTCTCCTCAGCACTGCCGCTAGACTCTAGACGGTGCCCAAAAAAACGCAGTGACAAGTGATCGGTAAAGACAGGGAAAGAGTGGAAATATTCCTGTTTACAATATACGGCCTCCCGCAGAGACATGCGGGAGAAAATGGTCTAGAACCCATAGCGTGTTGCTAGTGGATCTACGGCAGCCAGGGGACATACCCCTACTCCTCTGTGTCATATTTAGTGACTGAACGGGGAAGCTGGAGTAGGGATATATCCTCTCCCCCCTTCTTACAGTGGACATTCTAGTCTCACAGTAGCCAAGTTATTGTTGAGGGAGCTCATCCCTCTGTTCAGGTTTCCAACTGAATAGGAGTCGAATAGAGGAACGCACTTTCATAGCGAAATCATGAAGCTGCTGTGCCCTGCCTTGAATGTCAATCAGAAATAACACTGTAGCTAAAGGCCCGAAGTGTCGGGGATGGTGGAGCAAATAAATGGGACACTAAAGATGAGAATGGCAAAGGTGTGCTCTTTGACGTCTCTGATGCGTTGTCTTTGGTGTTGATGAGTTTGTCCAGCACTCCAGACAGGAGAACTGGGCTATCTCCTCATGAGATTCTCATTGGGAGGGCGATGCGATTGCCTGCAGTACTGTCCACAGCGATGATAAACAGCACCGATGATTTGGTTCTTGACTATTGCAAGGGATTGGCTGATGTGGTTCGTTCTGGGTCTCACCAGGTTGAAGCTGCGACTGCACCGACCTCGAAAACCTCTGCCCTGACTTGGGCCCGGGGGACTGGATCCTGGTCCGAAAGCATGTGAGGAAGAACTGCCTTGATGCACGTTGGCGAGGTCCCTACCAGGTGATTTTAGTGATGAGCACTGCTGTGAAGTGCGGAGGGTTGCCGAATTGGATTCACACCTCCCACACCCGTAGAATTTCAGGAACCTCAGAAGGAATAGCTCCTCTCCATGAAGTTATGCCAGCCGTGGTTGTAAGGCCACCGGAGAGGTTAAGCCAAGCTGCAGGGGTTCCTGAAGAGGCTGGATAACCACCAGATCGAGCTCAGGGGGGTCATGCTACACAAGGCCCAGGTAATGGCTCTGAGGGAGACTGTAATGTTGCGAGTGGTATAGAGTCTGACTTACCTGAAGAGACTGGCGTAGAGAGTGGTCGGGTGCTACGGAAGAAAACTGAGGTCGCAAGATAATCATGGCCTGTGAGACAGAAAAGGCAGAAGCTGAGACTTGCTCCAGAAAGAGACCTTGCTCCCATATCTGAGTCATCTGAATCGGATCAAAGTAAGACTGAACAAGCACAGGGGAGCGTGAGGAGGTCGAGAAGAATCAGAGTGCCATGCCAGAGATACACCTCTCTGGAGTGGGCCTACCTTGTTACAAATTCCAGGGAGAGTGAGGTCCGGGAGAGAGAGGCACGGAACGTCAGTGCAGATAATTGAAATTGAGCTGCTAGTCCCTGGAGTAGAAGCTAATGGAATTCTGACATTGACTGTACCATAGCCACCGAAACTGAGTGGCTTACGGAGCATGATTTTGGAAGATCTCACCTTTCCAACCTTTGGGAATCTGCCACCAACTCAGGAGATAGCAGCATTTCGAATTGAGCTTTTGCAGCATGTCATTGAAGAAATTGGCTCTGATCTCCTAAGGGATGTCAATTGAACTGTAAACTATAAATAAAAATCCTTTTGCTCAAAAGAAGATAACCTGGGCCCGAGTGGAAGAAGAATATAATTAGGGACTTGTCCATAGAAGAAGAAAGAGGTCTAGTGGAGTCTTCCAAGCTGTGTAAATATTATGCCACGAACTGAGAACTGTTTCCACGATTTCAAGAAACGGCATATGAACTTTATTGTGCAACCGTGAGAGGCAGAGAGAGAGACTTTGCATTGATCCTCTTACAGTCACAATCCAAACTCAGTTGAAAAAGGAGTATGGAAATTCGAACTGCAGGCACAGATGTATGATAGGTACACTTATTGTAGGAGTAATCTTAGTACTCGCTGTAGTCATCATTATGTCCACTATAAGTACACATGAAGCTGAAGTTAAGAGGGTGGGAGTGCATGGGACGTCCACACCTACCACCTTGAGCACAAAAGAAGGTACATTAGGAGCAGACAGTGCTTTGATAGAACAGACTAGTCGCTTACTGCATGTAGATTTATCCAAAGGTGATTATACATTGAATGCTTATGCGAAGTTATTGTACGAATATGTAAATACCATGGATGTGAGAGATTGCTATGTGTGCATGCAACTGCCTGCCTCCATTGATGAAGGTATTAGATATCGTCACCTGCCTTTGACGTATGGTATCACTTGTAGTCTGCTGCTTAGCATGTTTTATGGAAAAGGTCATTATGAGTACTATTTCTCGAATTATGATGTGGTGCTTTCAGAAGTTCCAGCTTACAAACATTTGAACAAATAGGATTATTACAAACAGGAAGAGAGAATTGCAAAGTATTTCATACCTACTGTTACATTAGACATGGCTTATGCACATAGACATAACTTGGCATGTATGCTAACTGATATAGAAGAGAAATTTGTAGATCAAGAAGATAGACATAGGTCATTAGTAGTTAAGCTTAATAATAGAAAAGGAAATTTCGAATGGACCAAGGAAGAGTTATCTCATAAGGCTAAGGGAAGTTATGGTCCAATAGCTTTGGACTGGGAACAGCGGAGAAAGCTTTGTATCCGACAAGTACAGACATATTATGACACCATATTTGTAAGACAGAGTGTGTGTGATCACATCTTACCATTGAGGCTTCTTCAAAGAAGTTCTTACAGGATGCAGTTCAAGTGGTGGCAAATGTGTATTTTGTGTGTGGTAAAAATGTGTATGTCCGGTTGCCAATCAATTTGTATGGCACATGTATGTGGCTGTTGTGTTTCCTAAGATAAACCCTGTGGAGGATTTGAGAAGTTTGGAAGGGAAGTCACCACATAGATAGAGACGTGGTACCAGTGCAGGAGAGATTGTAGGGGATGTGTTTGAAGCAATGATGTTCAGTTTGTCAACAATAGTAGATAAATTGTCGGTCAATACAGCTCAGTCATTGTTACTCATAGACGGGGAGATGGTCTTGATAAGAGCTATGGTGATGCAGAACTATCTTGCTTAGATGTGTTGTTGGCAAAAGAGGGCGGAGTCTGTAAAATAGTGAGGGTTTAACGGTGCTGTACTTATATCTCAGACCATAGTAAGGATCTGAGGAAGTATATAAGTAACATCACTGAGATCATCATGAGATACATGACTTGGCAACTGAGGGAGTCTGGAGCAGGAAAGGATTTGGAAAAGTTGGAAGTTCGTTTGCATACCTTGGAAAGGGAATTATTGGCTATATCTTGAAACCCATAGTAATAGTTGTGGTTTGTGTCATCTTGTTGATGGGAATTGTGAAGGCTTATAAATGGCATTAGTCGAGACGAGTTAAGAATTCTCTTAGAGAACGAGAAAGGAGACTGGAGAGACTGCCAGGACAGTCACTATGAGAATCTCAAGAGCTTAGAGAAGTTTTGACAGGGAAAACTGGCTACAACGTCTGTTTAGGTTGGTTCTTTCCTCAGGAAGTTGTAGTATGGGTGTGATTATACTTGTCATCAGAGGGGGGACTGTTAGAGTGCAAATTTTGTTCTTTTATTTGTAGGTGTACATCATAATCATGAGTAGTCTGCACCTACATATAATCCTTCACTGTATTAATTTAGGCCATTAGAACGTGAATTGTAATAACTTGAAAGGTAATGTGCTAGAAATGTTTTCACTGTGAATGTGAAGAGATTAACATTGCAACTATGTGTGGTTAGTCGAAAACATTAACATGCAGAATTTGTACAAGTCGCTGACAAGTATTCACACAGTTGATGTGCTTATGTAACGTGTTAATTTAGAGATGCTCAGTAATAATGTTCATTTTATATGCGTAACTTCATGAGGCTTGTGCTATTTCGTATGTTGACCAAATTCTATAGGCCTGAAATTTATTTTTCTCCTGGAAGCTCTTGTGTTAGATTTACTAGTGAATTTCATGTGCATGTTGGATTCGTTCTTTCTCACGTTTCTTTTGCAGGTGGAGAATTCATCCTTGTTAGCTAGAATAATGTCTTTGTTTTAGGAGCTAGGCTTAGGGAGGAGAGGATACATTGAACGGCGATACTGATAATAAAGGACTGTTGTACTTTCTCATCGGAGTAAGCCTGAGAATCAAGGTCATCTCGCAGAGGTTTGGTAGCATCGCTGCCATGTGGAAAGTTATCTGCAAGGAGGTGGCTTGACTGGATAGTGTGATGCCGCAATGCATCTTGGGTTACTACCTGCAAAGTGAAGTATCACAGTTATGGATAGTGCCTGGGGGGCTTCTGCCTTGCCTTGAGAGAGAGAGCATCTTATAACAAGCTCTGTAGCTTCATGCTACTTGACCCATCTAACATGAAGAGACTTCTTAGGAAGACTCCACACGCTGACACCTTTATGGATCTTGCCTTAGGAAATGTTAAATAGGGATGTCACGCTAGTGATAGTGTAGGGATAGATTAATGCTTTATATCTATGAACTGACAATGAAGGGGAACCTCGACGTTGGTGCGATTATTTTCTGTATCCTGATTCTCGAACTGATTATTCTGTGCATGTTGCACTGCCTTAACTTCACCTGTAGGTTTGGCTTTGTATTAGTTCCCATGTATTTCTACACCCTCATTCTTAGGTGCTTGTATGTCCAATTGTTCTTGGCTTTGTAATAAACGAACTAAATCTAATTGGGAGTCCGTGATTCTTCGGAGTTATAGCCCATCGGAACTGTAATGATTGTCTGGCTAACGATTTTCCTCCCCTCCACGCTTTTATGCTGACAAAAAGAGACATCGGCCTGGGGTTCCACAGTAGATCTAGAACGTGGAACCCGGCTCCTTCATTGCTGTACTTTCTTTGAACATGTACTACACATATCTTGTTTTTTTTGTATACAGTGTATCCTTTGGTTGCATGTTTACTCATTTTCACTTGCTTGTTCCCTCTATTGGTTAATGCTTTCACTTTATAAATACAGGAATTAAGCTGTGGTAATCACCTCTGCTGTCGAACTAGAGGAATTCTTGTGAGGAACAATGGTGGCCTACTAACAAGGGTTCTTACAATATTTGCCCTGCTCTTCGATTTTTTACATATCACCTTGCTAGGTGCTGTTCTCCAACAGTCCTTTTATTGTAACTACACATGAATTGAAGAACACATCATGATATAGTATGGCATTACAGTTCTCTACCGGTTTCAATATGGAACTCTCAACAGAGTTATAGGCCGAAGTTACACGCAAGCGTTGCTAACAAGGAAGAAGGCATTTAACAATTGGTGTAGCCTGAGGCTCACAGGCTATATTGCTATTTGAAAAAATTCACATATTGAGGCTAGAATGATCTAAATTAAAAAGGGAGGAACAGAAAGACAAACATTGCAGCACTGGAGGAAAAGGACTATACCACCTGATACTGGTTCTCTGCAACTGCACTGTCTTCATTGTAGTTCCCATGATTCGAATGTTCTACATAATGTTAAAATCACTAGAATATATAGGTAACCTAAGAAAGAAGTTTTATGTCATTTGGGCCAGTGCTAATTTGTGTTAATCTTATTTGATGCTAGTTTACTCAGTCGCGGCTGGCATGACTACGCAGGTGGGGGGTGCAGGGTCACGCAGGGGGTGCAGGGTCACGCAGGGAGGGGGTTAATTTAATTTAAAAAAAAATAAAGATAATTAAACTAACCTGGCCGGGTCCCAGGTGCCAGGTCCTGGGCCCCGCGTCTTCTCTGCTCTACTGCTCTCCAGGAACAGGAAGCAGAAGCAGGCAGGCTGGCTCCCTCCCTCCCCAAAGCCAATAACAAGCAGCATTGTGATTAGTGGGGACGCCGACAAGCTAGGGGTTAATGGGGAGGCCATTTTCTCCATGTAGGTTGCATGCAGCCTACATGGAGAAAAGGCAGAGTGCGCATGACTGGTTTGGACTGCCCCAGGGGTCCGACCAAACTGTCTTTGCGCACTCAGGAGTGGGCAGACACACCACTCCTCCCCTCCCCTGCACTCAAAGCAGCCCCGCCCACAACCAAACATAAAATGTTAAAAACAAGAGTTATTACCATTTTATGTTTCTGCTTCTCGCACTGGGAGAAGCAGTGGGGCGACGCTCCTCCGCCCTAGTGGAGGAGCCGCCCCTGAGTTTACTCAATAAATTGCCTGCCCTGTGCTTGTGTTGACTGTTCTATTGTAGTCAAACTATTGATATATCTCACGTTTCTGCTGCTTTTAGTTTCTAATTTCACTATGTGTTACTTCGGTTAGATGTGCTTGAAGACCATTTTGTTTTTTTGTTCTTATTGGACTGATTTACATTTTTAATCTGCTTATCTATGGTTTACTTATTTTGAGTTTCTAATAACGCAGTTTATTATCTGTTGTTAGCATGCTGTTGAACCTTCTCTCATGAAGAGTTTTCATTTAACTGCTATCTGATATCATTATTCGCTGGATGTCTTCATTTGGAGGTTGCATTTCCTTTTTTTGTGCCCTGTTTCAAACCCACTGACTACTTTTCTCATGATTGATTCCTTACTCTGTAAAATGTTCCCTAAATATTCACAGTTATGAACCAATTAGATTCCTATTGCAAGTATTCATCCCATCACTTTTTGTGCGTTCCGTGGTCAAACAACACATTTCATGTGCGCATGGCCTTGTTGAGTGACAAGACCCCAAACATATCACAATGAGCTACTGCAGTGGAGTGATGGGGTCTAGTTGTGAACATTTCTTAGGATTGATAAAAGGATGAAAAAAATTAAAAGAGTTTTTAACACATTACAGCCATTGTGAAGGTATGGAAACAAAAAGTATAGCTGTCACACAGACCCAAATAAAGAACCTTGACATGCAAGCAAATGGCATCATCAGAATGTACAGACTAGATCATACTTTATTCTTCCACTGAGAGACATAGGATTAATTAACTCTTGAATCTCAGAAAAAGATCATGACAGTAATATTGGCATTATCAATAAGGCAGTATTTGTAAGCGCTGCTTATCACCCGCGAGGGTATCCAGCCGCTATGCTGCGAAGTCAGTTGAAGAAAAAGGTCTTGAGTCTCTTCCTGAAGTGGGTAAGCGAGGGTGTGGTGCGGAGGTGGAGGGGAAGGGCGCTCCAGTGCTTGGCGGCAGGGAGGGAAAAGGAGCGTCCTTAGGTGAGGTAGCAGCGAATGCGTGGTACGAGGGCGAGCTGAGCGGAGCAGAGGTTCCTGTGAGGTAGGAGGAAATTCAGGCGGTGGTCCTTGGTTGTGAAGGGCTTTGTAGGCATGGGAAAGTAATGTCAGTACTGCACTTCTGCGTGATTGGTTCTTTGAGGAAATTGACGCCAAAGGAACGGGGATGTGTAGGCCAGATTTATCTGCCATTCTCTCCCGATTCCCCTGTGCCATGATGGAATGAGCTCATGGACTCATTACACTTCCCGGTGAAAGACAGAAACTTCAATGAGCTGTTTTCTGACAATTTAGAAGTACACTGCCCAAGCTCTGGAATTATGCCATTCTGCTATCATTGGGTATCTGCATATATATCATAGATTTGCTGCATTTGACACATAATCCACTATGTGTTGCATAATTTGTAGATTTCACAAAAAAATGACACAAAATATGTAAAAACCAATCATTAGATTCTCACAAGACTGTTGTTAGAAATGGGATCTCTAGTTGGCAAGGGCTTGCACCTTTGTCCAAGTAGGGACCCTTCTTCCTAGTCAGGGTAAGGGTTGTTACACTCGTGAAGTAACCCCTGCTCACCCTCGTGGTAGCTTGGCACGAGCAGTCAGGCTTAATTCAGAGGCAGTGTGTAAAGCATTTGCACATAACCAACAGTAATACAGTGTAAGCACTACAAACGGACACCACACCAGTTTAGAAAAATAACCAATATTTTATATACTCAAGACAAGACCAATTACGACAAAAATCCACAGTACTGTACTTGAAAATGAATGCTTGATACGATAACTTCTTCTTTGCAGGAATAGCACAAAAGCAAAGTTCGTACGAGTCGGTAGCTCCGTCCGAGCCTACCGTGATGCTGAGAACCACAGAGTCTAACAGTTCCAGCCGACCGCGTCGATACGGGCCAGCAGAGTCGTGAGCAGACTCGGTCACAGTACCTTTTCTCGTTGTGGCTGGTACGGAGTGTACGAGCCGGTCGGCGTTCGTCGCGGTTGCGGTGCAAGACGGAGCGATGCAAGGTGCGGTGTCCCTCGATGCGGTGCAGGCAGCGGCTCGATGAGCGTCGTGCAGACGGAGTCGGTGAGTCCAAGGCGTGCGATGCAGGGTGAGACGATGCTCGATGCGGTGCTGACAGGTTGCGATGCAGGCGACCAAGCCGGAGTGCGGGAGCTGGCGTCGGACAGCGGTGCGAGTCGGAGCGGTGCGTCGCAGACGTGCGAGCGGTGCCCCAAATGCGGTGCGGTCTCGACTCTTGAGCCAGTTGCAGCGACAGTGTCGGTCTGGTCCGGCTGGCCCAGTGAAGCGATGCGATGCGAACTGCGGTGCCCACAGGTCACGGTGCAAGCAGCGGCTCGATGTTGGCGGCGTCGGACGTCGCCCACGGTGAGACCAGGGTTGCGATGCGAAGCGGGGCGATGCGGTCTGCGGTGCAAACAGGTCACCGGCCAGGGATGGATTCGGTTGACGGAGTCGGTTGCAGTTCCCTTCCTCTGTGGCAACTGAAACAGCGTTCCAGAAGCGGTACCCAGAGGCTTGTGAAGTCTTTGTAGTCCCTGAGACTTCTTAACAGGAGGCCAGCTCGGTTTCAGGCCCTTGGAGATACTCAGCACAAGTTCGTAGAAAGTTCAGTCCAGTCCTTTCACTGCCCAAGACAGAAGCAGCAGCTGCAGGCCAACCCAACAAAGCAACAACACAGCAACGGGGCAGTACTCCTCCTGGCAGCTCTTCCAGCTCTTCGTCTTGGCAGGTTCCTTGATTCCAGCGAGATCTAAATTCATGGGGTCAGGGCCCCAATATTTATATCCCAAATTCCTTTGTTCTCTGAAGGCAGAGAGGCCTTCGCCTAGTCCAAACCAGTTCTGGAGCACTTTGTTGACAAGTCTCCGTCCCTTCTTTCAGTGAGTGGGCCAGGGACATCAGACGCACCACAGGAGGTGGAGCCAGCATTGTGGAGGGAAGGCACTGTCCTATTCAGGGCCCAGGTGCGACCCCTCCCACCCATCTACAGGTCGATCTGGCTATTCAGCCCTGCGCTGACTCACCCTGTCTCCTGGCATCCCCCAGCCCCGGTCACTCACATTCCAGACACGGAATACACAATCTCGCAGAGGCAGGCTTGGATGGTTAGACAAGAAAATACCTACTTTCTAAAAGTGGTATTTTCAAACACAGAATGTTAAAACCAACCTTACTAAAAGCTGCATTTTATCATTCTGAGTCCAGGCATACTAAACTCGAATTTCTACCATGTTCCCGGGGTCAGTTAGGATTATAAGCTGTAATAATCAAAACGGCCCGTTCTGGCCTAGGGGAACAGGTAGCCTTGCAATAGTGAAAAACGAACTAGGCTGTAATTCACTATCAGGACATGCCGCACACACCCGGGCATGTCCTACCTTTCGCGTACAACGCACCCTGCCCACAGGGGTACCTTGGGCCTACCTTAGGGGTGACTAACATGTAGCAAAGGGAAGGTTTAGGGACTTGCAAGTGTGTGCACTTGCCAAGTCGACATGGCAGCCCCAGGCTGCGCACAGGCTCTGCGATGGCAGGCCCGAGTTACATTTTACGGGCTGTTTGCGTGGGTGGCACAATCCAGTGCTGCAGCCCACCAACAGCATTTGGTCTATAGGCCCTGGCACTCGCAGTGCACTTTACAAGGGACTGACACATAAACCAAATAGGCCAATCATGGAAACACCAATCCATAACACATTTTATACAGGAGCACTTGCACTTTCCCACTGGACCGCAGTGAGGAAAGTGCGCAGAATCATCACACCAGCAAAAACAGAGTCAAAACCGGGAGGTCAGAAAGCAAAAGTCAGGGGAAACACGCCAAAAGATGCCAAGTCTAACACATGTCCCCTCCAGCTGAAAGTAGGGAGAACTACCCAACCCCATGGGAGTTCTCTTCACTAAGGCGGAAGAACCTGGACAGACCATCTGCGTTGGCGTGTTCTGTACCAGGACGGTGTTCCACCGTAAAGTCCATTCCCTGTAGGGAGATGGACCACCTCAGCAGTTTTGGATTCTCGCCCCTCATTTGCATCAACCATCTGAGGGGCCTGTGGTCTGTCTGAACCCGGAAGTGAGTCCCAAACAGGTATGGTCTCAACTTCTTCAGCGCCCAGACCACAGCAAAGCTTCCCTTTCTATGGCACTCCACCTCTGTTCCCTGGGAAGTAGTCTCCTGCTAAGGTAGACTACAGGCTGATCCAGGCCCTCTTCGTTCAGTTGTGAGAGCACCGCTCCCACACCATGCTCTGAAGCGTCAGTCTGCACGACGAATTCCTTGGAGAAGTCAGGTGCCTTGAGCACGGGCGCCGTGCACATGGCTGCCTTCAGGGCATCAAAAGCTTTCTGGCAGGACTCAGTCCAGATCACTTTCCTGGGCTGCCTCTTAGAGGTCAGCTCTGTTAAGGGGGCAACGATGGTGCCATAGCCCTTAACAAATCTCCTATAATAGCCGGTGAGACCTAAGAAGGCTCTCACCTCTGTCTGGGTCTTGGGGGTTCCCAAGCCAGAATGGTGTCAATCTTGGGTTGTAGGGGCGCCACCTGGCCGCTTCCTACCTGGTGTCCCAAGTACACCACAGAACCCTGCCCGATCTGGCACTTACTGGCCTTGATCGTGAGGCCTGCACCTTGCAGAGCCCTCAACACTTTCTCAAGGTGCTGTAAATGTTCTTCCCAGCTGGAACTGAACACAGCAATGTCATCCAGGTAGGCGGCACTGAAATCCTCCAGCCCGGCCAACACCTGATTGACCAACCTCTGAAAGGTGGCAGGGGCATTCTTCAACCCAAAGGGCATCACCCGGAATTGGTAATGACCTTCTGGGGTTGAGAATGCTGATCTCTCCTTGGCCCCATCGGTTAAGGCAATCTGCCAGTACCCAGACGTTAAATCAAACGTGCTGAGGAACCGGGCAGCTCCCAACCGATCAATGAGCTCATCAGCTCTGGGGATGGGGTGCGCGTCAGTCCTGGTGACGGCATTGAGCCCACGGTAGTCCACACAAACCGGAGTTCTGGAGTGGCACCGGGCGCCGCAGCCTTTGGGACCAAGACCACTGGGCTGGCCCAAGGACTGTGGGAGGGCTCAATCACCCCTAACGCCAACATCTTAGAGACCTCCTCCTTGATGCTGGCTCTGACCCGGTCAGTCAACCTGTAAATCTTGTGCTTCACAGGATGGCTGTCACCGGTGTCCACGTCATGGGTACACCAGTGAGTAACACCGGGGGTCAGAGAGAACAGTGGGGCGAACTGTCCCAACAATTGGCGACAGTCCTCCTGCTGCTCCTGAGTCAGAGTAGGGGAGAGGATCACACCCTCTACTGACCCATCATGCTCCTTGGTAGACAGGAGGTCAGGAGAGGCTCGCTCTCCTCTTCCACCCCATCATCTGTCGCCAAGAGCATACTCACTTCGGACCTCTCGAAGTGGGGCTTGAGGCGGTTCACGTGAAGGACCCTCAAAGGGTTCCTTGGAGCCTGCAAATCCACCAGGTAGGTGACGTCACTTTTGCGCTCCTTTACCTCATATGGCCCAGTCCACTTGTCCTGCAAGGCACAAGGTGCCACTGGGGCCATGACCCACACTTTCTGCCCAGGTTGAAATTCGACCAGAGTGGCATTCTGGTCATACCATCTCTTCATTTCTTCCTGGCTTGCTTCTAGGTTCGCCTGAGCGAGTTTCCTGAAGCGGGCAGTTTGGTTTCTAAAGGCCAGCATGTAGCTAAATACATCCTGGGAGTTTTCCTGGGAGCTGCCTCCCAGCCTTCCTTTACCAAACTCAGAGGTCCTCTGACAGGGTGGCCATACAGGAGCTCAAAGGGGCTGTACCCAAGAGACTTCTGAGGCACCTCCCTGTATGCAAAGAGTAGGCATGGTAAGAGGACGTCCCACTTACGCCTCATGGGTTCTGTTAGACCCTTGATCATGCCTTTCAAGGTCTGGTTGAATCTCTCCACCAGACCGTTTCCTTGTGGGTGGTAAGGAGTGGTGAACTTGTAGGTTACACCACACTCCTTCCACAGGGATGTCATATACTTCGATATGAAATTGGTTCCCCTATCAGAAACCACCTCTCTGGGGAATCCCACACGGGAAAAGATCCCCATTAACGCCCGGCCCACCACTGGCGCCGTCGTTGTCCTGAGAGGGATTGCCTCCGGGTACCGGGTGGCATGGTCCACCAAGACCAGGATGTACCTGTTGCCCATGGCTGTCTTGGGATCCAGTGGCCCCACAATATCCATCCCTACCCTTTCAAAGGGTGTTCCAACAACCGGAAAAGGTTGGAGAGGAGCTTTGACCTTCCTCCCACTCTTACCACTTGCCTG
Organism: Calotriton arnoldi; assembly: GCA_963921515.1. Classification (NCBI taxonomy): domain Eukaryota; kingdom Metazoa; phylum Chordata; class Amphibia; order Caudata; family Salamandridae; genus Calotriton; species Calotriton arnoldi. Next base: position 139,238 of record CAWUFW010004614.1, on the reverse strand, counting down.
GCAAGTTTGGCAAGACCTGCAGTGTGCATCTGACTGCCTTCGCATTTGGGGCCAAAAGAAGTGGGTGACAAGCCTGTCAAAGGTCTTGTCCTGCCCCAAATGTCCTGCCAAAGGCACGTCATGAGCCAGACCCAGTAGGAAGGTCCTGAAGCGCTGGGGTACCACCAGCACACGGGCTGACCCAGGCTCAGCAACCTTAGGCTCACTGTATAGGAGACCGCTCTCCCAGTAGATCAGATGTGACCCGGACTGATTACCAGCTGCCTGGTCTGCAGCCTGCCGCCGCAGACCCTCCAGAGTAGGGCACTCGTTCTGCTCCCTGCAGAACTCCTCCCTGGTGGGACCCCCTTCTTGCTGCCAATGGGTCAGCTCAGAGATGTCTCCCAGTTCGGCTACCTGCTCCCCTGTAGGCACCGGGCGTCCCCCTCGAGGTCCGCCTCCTCCCGGTCCGTGGGAACTTCGGGGGCCGGTTTCCCGCGCCCCTGCCCTTTCTCTTGGCAGGGACTTGGGCCACTGTTTCAGGCTCCAAGTCCTCTTGATCACCCTTTCTGGCTGCCATTGACCGAGTAGACACGCATGCCCACTCTGGCAACCCAAGCATCTCCAAGTGAGACCTGAGCTCAACCTCCTTCCATGAGGACTGCTCCAGGTCGTTTCCTAGCAGACAATCTACAGGCATGGTAGGGCTCACAACCACCCTCAAGGGACCTGAGACCCCCCATTCAAAGGGAACCTGCGCCACCATACACTGGCGCTCAGAGTTGTCGACAGCAACTACTTGGTGGAATGCTCCTGGGACTACTTGCCTCTCAGACACCAGGTGACACCGGACTGAGGTCACGCTGGCTCCAGTATCTCTGAGAGCCTCTACCCTGTTCCCGTTAATGGTCACCCAGGTGCTATATTTCTTTGTGTTAGGGGGCACCTGGTTTCCTGGGACCATCTCACTGTCCCCGAGTGAGACAAGGGTCATTTCTGCGGGATCCCCACCCTCCTGTGGGCACCCCTCCTCCCCAAGCGCTACACTAGCCAACACTTTGGATTGTCCACCGGTGGGTGGCTGTGTCCCCTTCGGGCACTTGGGGTCCCCCTTAAAGTGACCTACCTGGTCACATGCATAACACTTGCGGGGGCCGGTCTCAACAGGCTTCCCTGTAGAGACCCCTTTCTTCTTATCACCGGGGGCTGGGAACCTTTACCCTGGGTACTAGTTTGGGGCCCTTTAGAGAACTCCTGTGCTTTACCCTTGTCCCCCCACCTTTCTGCTGGGGACCCTGCACACCTTTGGCTGAGTCTCCCCAAACGCTTTCTTGTGGACCCTGGTACTCACCCAGCGGTCCGCTTCCATAGCAAGCTTCCTGGGGTCAGTTAGCTTACTATCAACTAGGTGCTGGCGCAGATCTGCAAAACATAGACTAGACAAGTGCTCCCATGCAATCAAGTTGTAGAGCCCCTGAAAATCTGTTACACTACTGCCCTTCACCCAACCATCCAGAGACCTGCAGAACACATCCACACATTCCAACCAAGTGTTGGCATCAGACTTCTTACTGGACCTGAACTGATCCCTGTACTTTTCAGGAGTAAGACCATACTTCGTGAGAAGGGCATCCTTCATGTCAGCATAGGTGAGGTGATACCCCTTACCCAAAGCTATCAGAGCATCCCTTGCTTCTTCCGGGAAAAGTGGCCACAATCCTGCTCCCCAATTCTCCTCAGGGACCCCATTCATGTGTATGGCTGCCTCATAACCCTGGAACCACCTTTGTATGTCATCCCCCTTCTTGAACTCCTTGCCTACGTTCTTGGGAATGTGCACAATCCTGTCTGCCTTTCTGGACGAATTGCTGCCACCATCTGAGCCTGACTTACTCCTAAGTTCTAGCTCCTTTAGTTCTCTCTCATGCTCTAAGAGCATCTTCCTCTCCTCTATGGCCAATCTCTTCTCCTCCCGCTCACTCTCCAGCCTGAGCTTCTGCAGCTCAAACTGCCTTGCCTCCCGCCTGTCCTCCAGCTCCTCTGGGGACAGACTGCTGCTGCCTGACCTGGCGGGTTCCCCCCTACCCAAAAGCACATCCACCCTGGAAATAGGCTCCTCCGCCTCCTCACTGAGATCACCAGGCTGCCCATTGGCATGTCTGGCTGCTACCCAGGCCCTCAGCGCCTTCTGTAGCTCCTCCTTCCTGGTGAGGCCTTTAATTTGGACTTTCAGGTTTTTACAAATCGCTCGTAACTCCTTTACGGCGTAGGATTCCAACCTGTCCTCCTCAAAGATAACTTCCAGAGATGCAACGGATGATGCAATTGATTCAGGCATGACAAAAGTCGTGAGTTGAAAACTGGCAAGATCAAAAATAGGCCAAAAGAAAAAGAACCAGTATGTGGTACGTAATGGTCTGCGATATGGTAGTAGTGCACACCAATCACTGTAAGTCAAGTGCAAACGCAAGTCCTATCCCACCGCTGACCACCAATGTTAGAAATGGGATCTCTAGTTGGCAAGGGCTTGCACCTTTGTCCAAGTAGGGACCCTTCTTCCTAGTCAGGGTAAGGGTTGTTACACTCGTGAAGTAACCCCTGCTCACCCTCGTGGTAGCTTGGCACGAGCAGTCAGGCTTAATTCAGAGGCAGTGTGTAAAGCATTTGCACATAACCAACAGTAATACAGTGTAAGCACTACAAACGGACACCACACCAGTTTAGAAAAATAACCAATATTTTATATACTCAAGACAAGACCAATTACGACAAAAATCCACAGTACTGTACTTAGAAAATGAATGCTTGATACGATAACTTCTTCTTTGCAGGAATAGCACAAAAGCAAAGTTCGTACGAGTCGGTAGCTCCGTCCGAGCCTACCGTGATGCTGAGAACCACAGAGTCTAACAGTTCCAGCCGACCGCGTCGATACGGGCCAGCAGAGTCGTGAGCAGACTCGGTCACAGTACCTTTTCTCGTTGTGGCTGGTACGGAGTGTACGAGCCGGTCGGCGTTCGTCGCGGTTGCGGTGCAAGACGGAGCGATGCAAGGTGCGGTGTCCCTCGATGCGGTGCAGGCAGCGGCTCGATGAGCGTCGTGCAGACGGAGTCGGTGAGTCCAAGGCGTGCGATGCAGGGTGAGACGATGCTCGATGCGGTGCTGACAGGTTGCGATGCAGGCGACCAAGCCGGAGTGCGGGAGCTGGCGTCGGACAGCGGTGCGAGTCGGAGCGGTGCGTCGCAGACGTGCGAGCGGTGCCCCAAATGCGGTGCGGTCTCGACTCTTGAGCCAGTTGCAGCGACAGTGTCGGTCTGGTCCGGCTGGCCCAGTGAGCGATGCGATGCGAACTGCGGTGCCCACAGGTCACGGTGCAAGCAGCGGCTCGATGTTGGCGGCGTCGGACGTCGCCCACGGTGAGACCAGGGTTGCGATGCGAAGCGGGGCGATGCGGTCTGCGGTGCAAACAGGTCACCGGCCAGGGATGGATTCGGTTGACGGAGTCGGTTGCAGTTCCCTTCCTCTGTGGCAACTGAAACAGCGTTCCAGAAGCGGTACCCAGAGGCTTGTGAAGTCTTTGTAGTCCCTGAGACTTCTTAACAGGAGGCCAGCTCGGTTTCAGGCCCTTGGAGATACTCAGCACAAGTTCGTAGAAAGTTCAGTCCAGTCCTTTCACTGCCCAAGGCAGAAGCAGCAACTGCAGGCCAACCCAACAAAGCAACAACACAGCAAAGGGGCAGTACTCCTCCTGGCAGCTCTTCCAGCTCTTCGTCTTGGCAGGTTCCTTGATTCCAGCGAGATCTAAATTCATGGGGTCAGGGCCCCAATATTTATATCCCAAATTCCTTTGTTCTCTGAAGGCAGAGAGGCCTTCGCCTAGTCCAAACCAGTTCTGGAGCACTTTGTTGACAAGTCTCCGTCCCTTCTTTCAGTGAGTGGGCCAGGGACATCAGACGCACCACAGGAGGTGGAGCCAGCATTGTGGAGGGAAGGCACTGTCCTATTCAGGGCCCAGGTGCGACCCCTCCCACCCATCTACAGGTCGATCTGGCTATTCAGCCCTGCGCTGACTCACCCTGTCTCCTGGCATCCCCCAGCCCCGGTCACTCACATTCCAGACACGGAATACACAATCTCGCAGAGGCAGGCTTGGATGGTTAGACAAGAAAATACCTACTTTCTAAAAGTGGTATTTTCAAACACAGAATGTTAAAACCAACCTTACTAAAAGCTGCATTTTATCATTCTGAGTCCAGGCATACTAAACTCGAATTTCTACCATGTTCCCGGGGTCAGTTAGGATTATAAGCTGTAATAATCAAAACTGCCCGTTCTGGCCTAGGGGGAACAGGTAGCCTTGCAATAGTGAAAAACGAACTAGGCTGTAATTCACTATCAGGACATGCCGCACACACCCGGGCATGTCCTACCTTTCGCGTACAACGCACCCTGCCCACAGGGGTACCTTGGGCCTACCTTAGGGGTGACTAACATGTAGCAAAGGGAAGGTTTAGGGACTTGCAAGTGTGTGCACTTGCCAAGTCGACATGGCAGCCCCAGGCTGCGCACAGGCTCTGCGATGGCAGGCCCGAGTTACATTTTACGGGCTGTTTGCGTGGGTGGCACAATCCAGTGCTGCAGCCCACCAACAGCATTTGGTCTATAGGCCCTGGCACTCGCAGTGCACTTTACAAGGGACTGACACATAAACCAAATAGGCCAATCATGGAAACACCAATCCATAACACATTTTATACAGGAGCACTTGCACTTTCCCACTGGACCGCAGTGAGGAAAGTGCGCAGAATCATCACACCAGCAAAAACAGAGTCAAAACCGGGAGGTCAGAAAGCAAAAAGTCAGGGGAAACACGCCAAAAGATGCCAAGTCTAACAACTGTTTCTAGCAGAAACGTTTCAAATGTTACTAAAAGTGTCATCTGTAATTCCGACCAGAAGCAAACCCCATGCAAAGGGTAACTGGGCACCTTTCAGTAGCTGATTGCTGTAGTTAGGTGTTAAACCGGCCCTGGCGATGTGTAACGTTGCTAAGAAAGTATAAGAAGCTGTTAAAATGTCAAAATAACGATATAATACTCTCACAGATTCTGCATCATGTGGTCCTCTATTACCCCATAATTCCAGAGGCATTGATTGTGCGACATGTGGATGGAGCCACTACCTGTACATGTGGCACTAATCCCCAGAAAATTAGGATTTTAGCCACATTGTGGCACACCAAGGAAAGTCTTAGCAATCCCTTATAAATCCACCAACCAAGTAACTGAGTCCCGTCATGCCAATTGCTGTCTCAACTTTGTTGTCTGCCACCAAAAATGGCCGCGGGCGGATCAGGCAGTGCTTCTAACAATAAACCAAACGAAAACAGTGGCCAATGTACTAAAATCCACTTTGCAATGCAGTCGTCGTTTTTGCACACAAACTGGATTGCAACCTAGACTTCATTTTGTGATGCGACGGCTATGCTAATCACATATTAAAAAATGGGGATTTATAGAAGGTTACCCTACTTCATGCCTAATGAATATTAATTAGGCAGGACGCATTCTGTGACCCCGTGAATGAACACAGGAACGGAGTACTGCAAGGGGCAAAAACCTCCATCCCTATGTTCACATTACTAGTGGTTAAATATTTGTTTTGTTTTATTTATAGAACTTTCAAAATAACATAGTAGCACCCACCCCATACAGAGAATAATGTGAGTCGACACCAGCATCTGATTACAGAAAATAAACAATCAAGTACAGAACATCAGAAAATTCCAGCAAGTTCTTGGCTCCCCACAAAGCAATGTTGATTAGAGATATGTGAATATCAGGCAATATAAGTCCTCAACCACGCAGAGCAAGTATCACTGGGAAGTTGGTGTAGCTATGGAGTGCCCTTCTCTATCGTAGTCAGGAAACCCACCTCAAAGCGCTGCAAAAGGTATGCCTGGAACGACCTCATATGTCCCTGGGCCATGACAGGGTCAAGATCAAATCACATATGTGCATCTAATTTTTCATTACAATAGGCTGCCTCTTTCACCTTATTTGGAATATCTTTGACATAGTCCAACAGAGCCAACATTGGATTAGTGGAATAGTGCCCCTGGTCATGTCCCCTAGGACCCACAAAACCTCGGCCTAAAAGTTGACCGAAGGAAACCAGGGTCTGGGGCGCTACATTTAAACATTCTTTTAAAAGCAGCTCTTGTCCCTTTAAGGGGCATGCAAAGCTTTAAAAAAGCTTTCCTCTTATGAAATAGATTGGTGGGCATGCATTGGTTCCCAGAACCACTGTCTGCTACCCAAAGGCCAGCAGTCACAATTCCCAAAGTGGAAGCTGTCCCCTGGGAACAGCTTCTCATATGCAAATCAATTACTACTGCATCTCAGGGGTTAGTAACATATTAATGGTTTGCAACCACCAGATCCCTTTGTGACTCACAAAGGAGAGGGTGGTGTCTCCTTCATGCCCCCTCCTATTTGTGTTTATGAAAGGGCTCTTGTACATTGTAATAAGGCGTTTTGCATTTGCAAACACTGGGTTCTTTCAAATTGCTACAGGTCCCAGGTGCCTGCCAAGGGGGCCATGAAGCATTTACCTTCAGAAGACAAACAGTTGTCCTGCCATGACAAACACTGCATCTGGAGGGCCATCATCAGGGCTGTACAGGAGTGAGAAGGTGCAGGAACTTCCCCAGAGCCTCCGATAAATGGCACTGATCAAAAGGAGTTGGAAAAAATGACACACAGTGATAAGCAACACCACAGAGGAGGAACCCAACTCTGCACCTTGCAAACCTCAGGTGCTGACAACAAAGTCTGTCACGTGCAGAGCAAGGCCATCACCACGCCTGTCCCTCCTGCTTCCACAGAGAGATGCTGAGATATCTTTTGCACCTGAGACCTCAGGCTCTGCCCCCACTTTATCTCTCTGCGTTCCTTGAGGAGCTGCTGGAATGGGAAGCTATTTGCGCTGGGTGCACAGGTGTTTTGTTCACCTTTCAGGAGGTTAGCATGAACTGGATAGGGTGTTAAATCAATTGGAGGCCTTTCACTGCAGATGGCTGTCACACAGAGATGTGTCCACGCTGTAACCTCAGGCAAGGATTCAGATATATCTCTTATACACCTGACCCTTCCCCCACTTCGAACAGAAAGTGAAACAGATGATTGTAAAACTGCCTTATTGACATGGGACGGCCGTTTGGAATAACTTAAATGAAAAGACACAACTGCCTTCTCTGCTAAAGCATTTGGTAGAATGTAATCAGATACATTGTATTAAGTGAAAAAAATCATAACATCATTCAAAACAAAGGATTTTTAAATGTATTTGAAGAACGTTTTGCTTGCACATTCAGGAACAAGGTATGTGTATGTGCTAGCATACCAATAAACATGTAATAATCATTATTCATATGAACGTTTTGGCTCCAATCACCGTCAGTGCCAAAAGAAACTTCATCAGTGCAAGCAGTGAGAATAGGTGAAGAGGTGTTGCAAATAAAAGCAAGAAAGTTAGAATGGAGTCTTGTCCGTTATTTGAACAGTCATGAAAAATGAGTATATTACTCCACACCTATTCATTTGCTGGGATTGCTCACCAGTCCAGTGCTTTGTAGATTATAAGGGGCTGCAATTTAGAGAAGCTCGGGGGCCCAACTGTTAATGTCTTCTATCAAGGAAATGAACATTTATATTAATTATTTAATATTAACTAATACATGGCCAGCCAATCGACTTGGGCTCTTGGTCTTGACCCAGCTGATGTTAAGAAGGTCCAGTGCCTTGTCCCAGTCTTCCGGAAGTCAAAAAATGTTACATTCTCAACTTTACATACAGGTGAATATCTTCTCTCTGATAATTCCTAAAGCTCCTAAATGTTCAGAAGAGGCTTCTAGTGAATACCAGAAAATACTACTCTCTTTTACAACACAGTTATCAAGCACCCATGGGACTGTTCTGTAGTGAATGTAGTGTAATGGAAAGTTATGTTGTATGAAGAGTTGGTAAAAGGATGTTGAAACTTCACCCATGCTATGTGGCATGCTTCATCCTCTGGTTTGCTTCTACGCGAGAACTAAAATCTACTGGAGTATGTGAAGTGTGTAGGGTGTAATGTATGTGTCAAAAATTGATATTGCTAAGATATTCACATAAATCTAACTATTTTCCTCTCACTGAAGCCTACCTTAATTGTTTCTGTTTGAGATGCAGCGCGCAGTTGGTGCGATGCATCAGTTCCGAAGAGTTGCGAGGCTGCCTTGCAGAGTCCAGCACTGTCGTTGAGGCTGCCGTCAATGAGGGATGTGAGGGTCTGTGCCTAGGATACATCACACAAATGAGGCGATGTGTTGGCTCCAAAGAGCTGTGATGCAATGTGGGTCTTTGCGACGAGTCAGATCTAATGCAGCAGGGTGGCCAGCAGGTCAGCAGTTCCTTCAGAGAAGCAGTCCAGCAGAGTGGTAGTCCTTTCAGCAGCACAGCAGTCCTTCTTCCTGGCAGAGTATCTACAGCCCCAGAAGTGTACTTAGGAGTTGGTGTCTGAGGTCCAGTATATATACACAGTTGTGCCTTTGAAGTGGGAAGAAGCTTCTAGAGGCATGCCTTTGAAGTGCACAAATGCCCTGTCTTTCTGGCCCTGGCTCCAGACTAACTACAGGGGGTATGCAGCCCTTTGTGTGGAGCCAGGACACAGCTTATTCAAGTGTAAGTGGGGCCGGGCCCAGCTCCTCGCTCCAATCCTGCCAGTGATGGCCCATCCAGTCACATCTATGCTCCCCATTTTGTGTGACTGTCTAGGAGGATACACAAAGCCCAGCTGGCAACTACACCCAGTCATGTGATCCAGAGACAGGATGAAGGAACCAAATGACTAAGGCAAGAAAATGCCAGCTTTCTAAAAGTGGCATTTTCAAAACTTCAATTTGAAATCAGACTTTACCACAAGAGAGGATTTTTGTTTATAATTCAAAAGACACCAAACATGAACTGGTTACCTGGTTACACATATCTTGCATGACATAACTGCAGCTGGTTGCAGGTGTTGGCGGGGCCACTTCAGGCTGGCAGATGCATTGGAATTTTAATTCATTTATCCTGAGGTTGGTATGAAATGATCTCAATTGTAATCCTTGCTTGAGCAGGATGCCTTCTGACTTGCAGTGGTGGGACTAGTATTGCCTAAGTAAACTTGGCATGTTTGTGACATGTGTCCAGCTCTGACATCATATTTGTAAAATTGATCATTACCCACATTCTTCCTGGGTAGGTGCTGTTTTGTGTTCAGGGATTGAGCAGTTGAGAACTTGGACACTTTTGAATTTGCTAGTTCATTCAGTAATACTTGGCATAGGCTTTGTTCTGGCTATGGCCATGTCTGCAGGGGCTGAGGAGGAGAGCTTCAGAGGTGGTGCCTTGCCATCCTGCATTCAGTATGGTTGTAAATAGGTACGGGCCAGTGGTGCCAAAAGGTATTGGGCAGTACGTATGAGGATTGTATGTCAACACTGACCACGAACATATTGCAAAACAAAAATATTGTTGCCAAAATATCAACAACAAGAATATCAATGCTCTGTAAACTGCAAAAGTATTGACTATTAAAATATTGTTCAAACAAACATCTAGACTACAAAAATATTGATTGTAAACATATCAGGAATGCATACAAAACATGGAAAATTATGAAAGCATCCAAAATATTGCCACAAAGTTTAAGAATAGATAAACACATACAATCTCCCTCAACTAGATATTTTATTGCACAAAAATTAAAATAAACTTTGAAACAAAAATTAATTTCATGCTATGTAAGAAAATGTTGGCAAACCAATCTTGCACCACAGAAAAATGTCCCTCAATCGTAATTCAGAACATGGAGAATCTTCACTTATTCAAGTTTTAATTTTATTCATAAAAAGAATTTCAGCCAGTTCAATATTCCTTTTGAAAAGGGCTTCATGGCAATATGTGTTTTTAGTTTGCCTGTACATCCCCATAACCATCTCAGGCAGATGGCAAAGTTACGTTTGTGGGTGTCAAACGGTCTTGCCATAGACTCCTCAATACCGTAAAGTAGCCCTTGTGTACGTAAAGTAAGGCAAAAAATGATCCCAGAAGGAGTGTCATCTCCTACTAGCCTCCTGTCTATTGTTGTCTACTAGAATGGTAACATATGGTACATTGTAATCTATTTCTTGTTCCTGGTCCATGAAAGCATTTGAGTCCCTTTTTGTTTCTTTGTCTATCTCTGCCTTGCAGTATTCCTAAAGAACAACCTAATCAATCATTTCAAAACACATTTTTAATTTAAGAAAACATATCTTCATTCAGACATATCACATCAATACTGAATTTTAAAAACACTATACATAATTTACTAGAAATGTAATTAAAATAAAATATATAAACCCACATAACACTATTTTCAAAAATTGAAATTGTCTACAAATATACCTACAATGCTCTAGCAGGAGAAAATTCTATCCAATACACAAAAGCTCCCCCACCCCCAAAACAATACAAAAAACCAAACTATCGAAAAGGTAAACACAAATCTAGGGAAGGTCCCCAAAACACAAAAAAAGAAACAGTTTGATAAACTCAAAAGTGTAAATATAACTAGGTGTTAAACTAAACCAGTAAAACATTACTAACAATCTACCACAGAAAAGGTTAAAAGCTACCTTCAAAAAAAGATTTGCTCTTGAAAACTGATCAGAAATACCTGAAAATGAAAACAAAATTGGCCCCTTTACTATTATGGCTCTCTATATGGAAAAGGGACTGTGTACAACTAAACCAAGCGATCCTTAGAGATTGTTTAAAATTGGACTATGCCCATAGGATTCCCTGTCTAAAATATGAAGAGAACGCCATGTCTGCTCTGGGACTTCGAGCTTTTTTGATACCCCATTGTTATGTGTCAACTTCCCAAAGGTCAAACTCAAAAAGATCTTTCTAGCAAAAGCTGCAGGGGACAGATGAGAAAAGAATAAAACAAAAAGTACAATAATTGTATATAGCCTGCTTCCTTCGATAAAAGATGTATTACACAATTGTATCTGTCCTTTGTACAGAGCCCCCAGCACTGATACATTATGATTAGGTTTTGACTGAATTATATTCCTTTAATGTTTGGTTTTCCGGCCAGTATCCATTTTGTGAGCAATTTACCACCATACCCTTGTAATGGGAGAGCAGCTCAAACAATTCTACATATTCTATTCGTTTGTACATTTTATGGCCCCCAAAGGAAAGCCTTTTTAGTCCCTATGTTTCGTAAATATAATTTTGTCCAATGTAGACCTGCACAGTACTTTATTCAACAGTTGGGAGAGCCTTATGTGTGTTATGCTCTCGCCTCCTTCTAATGGGCGGTGGCTAGGCGTAGACGCTTATCCCTTCAGATGTTTTAATGTATTTTTTTTATTGCTGTAGTTATTAGGAATTTGTGAATTTATTAAATAATTTCTTTGTAGGATGATGTCTGTTTTTTAGCTGAATTTTAATGTATGTAATATATTTTAACTTATGTTTGTACTTTTATGCATTGAAAAAATGCAAAATAAAGTATTGCGATTGAAAACATAATACATTCCCACCTGCACATAACATACAAGGTAAAAATTCTAAAAATGAACACCTTACACACAAAACAAATTTCAATCTAACACTAACAAACTAATACATTACTAACATGTAAAAAAAGGTCTACAGATATAAAATACACACTAATAAAGTACTAAACATTACTATAAAATACAATATTTAAACTTGCAACCACTAAGCTGACATTAAAGAGCACTCACCTCACCCAAAATTAGGGGCCGATTACGATAGCGATCGGTCAGACCGCTGTCCGCTATTGCAGCAGCCAGGAGACCGCCCCGATAAGCAGGCGGCGGTCTGACCGCCATATCACGATGTGACCACAGTGCTGGGGGTCGAAAAGTGCTCCTTATCACGGTGGCCTGTGCTGCAGCCAAGAAAAAGGGTCGCTGCACAAGCCGCCCTAAAAAGGAGCAGCTCCTGCACATCCATGGACCATGTGCCATGCACCATGTCGTGCATGGCACACGGTGCATGGAGGTGAGTGGGGGCGCTGCATGTGCCCCAGGGCCACTTTACAATGGCCCACGATGGACGAGGGTCTTGTTTGGGGGCCCCCATATCCGTTTCCGATAGCCTCTTTATGGCAGTCTCCCCACCATGAAAAGGCTGTCGGAAAGGGATATCGTAATCTCGACGTTGGTTCCTGCCTCAGCACCGCCACCATTCAGGGATACGAATCCGACCGCCGCCCCGACGGATCACAGATCTTTTCGGAGGTGGCTGTCTTCCCTCTGACTGCAGTGGGTCCACCTGCAGGAATTGTAATCCGGCAGTCAGACCAAAGGGCTGTCAGCGGTCTGACCGCCACCGACGTCCTGTCAGTGTGCGGTCCAACTGCCATTGTAATCGACCCCAAAGTCGAAATGTTGAAAATATAAAGTTACTTACCTGAAACGAAGAACTGAACTCCATCAACCACCATCCTCATCGACCACTGTAAATTTACATTGCAAAAAAGTGTACAAAAGGTTTGAATGTAAAACTAAGTGGTGGCAAAATTAAGATGAAAAAAAGACTTACATTACATGGAAATGTATTGAAAATAAAATGTTTTTAGTTACTGAAAAAAGTTTAGCAAAATGAATTTAATATTTCAAATGCAAATCACATTATGTATTTTTATTCTAATTTATTTAAAACAAATGTTACAGTTGTGGAAATATTCTAGAAATGCTCACTTTAATTTCCTTTGCAGTGTGGAGAGTCTTTTAAAAAAGTGATTTATTTTGAAATATATTTAGTAAAGCAACTGTATTATATTTTAAAATGTTCCATTATTTTGGGATTTAAACTACTATCTTATATATTGTGAATAAACAATGCATTTTGTTTTTCAATACGTGTATAACATATTTAAATATATTGTATACTTACAATTTACTTTCAAAATATACATTTTCTTCCTAATAAATGCAAATATATATTTAGTGTGAACACTTTTTTTCTTAAAAGCTATACTCAGTTTTGTTTGAATTTATTTAAATGTCATGTCATTATAAAGCTGAAACTTTAAAAACATCGAATACTAAATCAATTTAACATAATTTAATGCTAAAATGACTGACTATTTTACATATCAATTCTCTAATAATATTATTGTAATTATTATCTGATTTTTAATTTTTTGAAATAATTTAAAACAAAAATTGTTAAAACTGTTTATAATTATAAGAAGTAAAATGTAATAATATAACTGGAGGGTGTAACGTTCACATCCTCTATATTACCACTGGAATACAGAGAACAAGAGCATCTCTGCTAAAACTGCTAAAAACCCTACTATTCAACAACCCCTAGAAACATCTGTATTCCCCTTTTGTCCACGTCCGTCTGCAGCGCTGGGATGCCTCAGGGTAGCTATCGCGCTATATAAATGTTTTTTTCATTTGTCATTTTTTCATTTAATTTAATTTCATTTTCATTTCATTTCTTTCCCTGCATTTCAACAGAAAATCCTCTGGTGCTTGCACCAAAGGCTTTTCTCAGTTAAAAAAAATTATTTCAGAAGTTTCCCTCATGTCCTGTAATCCTGCGCATATTTCTGTGGTGGCACAGTAACAAAAGTGAAAGCAGATCAGGCCATTCTGTCCTTTCCGAGAACACAATCCCCAAGCAGGGATCCACCCATGAGAAACCAGGGAAACATCTTCATGAGGGAGCCGCCCTTCGGGTATAGGCAAGCATTGCCTCTAGGCACAACAGTCTTTCTGCTCCTCCTGTGGCAGCCAATAGGGTTTTTTTTTATCCCTAATCTGCCCCACTAGACACCATGAAAAAATGATTAAAAAAAAGAAGGGGAGGGGAGGGGCGGGCCGTCTAGACATTGGGCCATGTCCCCACCACAGAGCAGGCCCAACAGTCTTTCTGTGCCCCCCGGGGGGAGATTTGGCGGTTTCCACAATCTGCTCCCTAGAGCGGCAGAAAGCCAACTAGGCACCATGGAAAAATAGTTTAAAAAGAAGTAGAGGTTGAGATGGCCCACCCAGGCCTCAGACTGTAACCCGCCCTCACTCCAGAAAAGTCTAGCACTATCTCTAGTCCTTGACACAGCCCTGGCACATAAGTGGTATACCTTTTTCAGTGGCAGAAGTGAGACAGAACCCATGAGTTTAGTCAAAGATTGAGGTTTTAAGGGCATTCTTTGTAAGAAAACATAGTGCGGCCCACACAAGTCATGCCACCCTGGATTCCTCTGTGTGTCTAGTTTTGAAAAATGTCTGGGTTTGGTAGGTTTCCATGTGTAGCAGCTGAGTCTGGGCCCAAAATCTGCAGCTACCGGCATTGCCAAAATGGGTAGTTTTTCATAGTAAAAACATGTGTCCACATTGCGTTTTGGGGCCTTTTCTTTTACCCGTGATAGGACCACCCACACAACTGGGATACACATTTTATCAGGAGAAGTGTGGAAACACAGAATAGTAGAAAAATCATTTTTTATCAATTTCTTTTCTCTTTATTCCAAATACAAACCAGTGTGCAAGAAATAACACATTTCACAAAATACCCTCTGAAACACAATATTATGGGTAACCCCAAATTCAGAGTTGTACAATAACCACTGTTCCTAAACTCAGTATCTTTGGCACATTTTAAAAATGCATAGGTTTCCTTGATACCCATTTTTCATTCATTAGATTTTACCATATGAATTGGAATACATGGAAATCAGCGGCGGCTCCTCTGTTAAAGCGAAGGAACATCGCCCCACTGCGGAGAGCCTGCAGATGCAAACATGAAATATAAAATAATAAAACAATTTTATTATCTTTTTATTTTTCTCTCTGTCACTGATCCGAGTCTTGGGAGCGGGACCATCCTGATGGACAGCAGCAGGGAGGAGTGGTGAGCACTGCAAGTGCGCATGTCGGTTTGGCCGGCTGCCTTGGGATGGCCAAATACACATGCGCACTTAGATTTCTCCAACCCAAGCTGTGTTGCACAGCCGGGTTGAGAATAGGCACAGGCTCCCTGTCCCAGAGTAAGTGCCAAAACAGCCCACTCAGACCAATCCTGGTGCTTCTATCATGCTGGGTAATAGCATTATCAGAATGAGAGCGGCGTCTGAATTGGCGTACGGGAGGGTGGTAACCTGTGCATCTGCCCATGGACTGCCGGGACAGGAGCAGAAGAGCACTGAGGCGGTGGGCGGCAGGTAAGTTATCTTTTGTTTTTTTTCGTTATTCTCCCCCGTGTTGCCCCTCCACTTTTCGTTGCCAGCAGCTGCTACCGATGGAAATGAAAAATCGTTATAAAGCAGCAACTCAATTGTTGCTCTGGGTATGGAGTGTTTTGGACAACCAGCAAATTATATATATCCTTTTGACCAGAAAGGACTGATGGACATAACAGCATATTACTTTTGTAAATCTGTCATCAGTGCTAAAAATTATAGATGAAAAATATTGTCACCTATCTTGATTTTTTCCTATATTTTTGTGTTATTTTATTTATCAATGATCAGTTTCTTTGGGTAAACCATGAGCAATCTACACAGATGACCCCATGCTGTATTTAAATATTGTTTGTTATTAAGAAATGTATAGCTTGCTGGTTTCAGCCATGGATTTCAGACCTGTTTCTATCATAAAACTACAAATAGGTTGAAACCAAACAAAATAGGAAAAACAGACTACCATTTAGAAAAATGCAGAAACTGTGGTAAAATGATTTGCTGTTTTTTACAACACTGCTTGTTCTTGAAAAATAGGAAGATAAGATGGTGATCTTAGTGCAGCAAACATTTTTTGATGACAGTATTAGTTAACAAAAGGTGTTCTTGCACAATACCTTTTCCCAGTTGTTCTGAAAGCCAAAGCAAAATGTTGCTATATTTTGGCTACATTCTTGGTTCCCTCCAGGGGAATCCAGAAACTCTTGCCACCCTTAGAATCCCTAACATATAAGGAAAAAAGGATGCAAATTTGGCCTGGATACCTTTTTGGCCCTATTACAACTTTGGTGGTGCGGCGCCGGGTCCGCCCCGCCACTGCACCGCCACAGCTGTGACCGGACAGCCTGCAAGATTAGAAGTTTCCTCCTATCTGGCGTCTTTGTTTTTGATGTTCACATGGCGGTGCCCTGAAAATGGGCACCACAATGGAAATGCCAAAAACAGTTCCTGCACGGCATGAACTAAAAAGTCCATGCCGTGCAGGAACTGGTGGGCATGCACACAGGGGGCACATGTTGTGCCCTCTGTGTGCATCCACAGGGTGTGAGGCCGAACCGTCATGAAAACCGTGGCGGAGAGGAAACTTACAATATGCTTGGTCCCACCAAGCATACTACTGCCTCCTGACCGCCGCAACACCGCCAGGGAACGGCGGTTCCCTGGTGGCTGCAGTGGGATGTGGCGGTCTCACCGCCCATATCGTAATAGGGCAGTTGTGAGACCGCCGCGTACCCGCGAGTCTGGGGGTCCGTGGACCGCAAGACTCTTAATCGGGGCCTTAGTGGGAAAAATTAATTACGAAGGTTGAAGTGCAAAGTGCATCAAACATCACAAAAAGGCTTAGAACTGGGGGGAGCGGGGGCAAGACCAGCCTCAGCAGCAAGGGATTAAAACGAGATTATATACAATACTTTAAATAATTATGTTTTTACTTCAATACTTACTTTCGATATTCTGTCCCATGACATTTTTGCAATGACAATTTGCCAATGACATTATGGTCAAGCAATATTTTAAGTAAATATTCAAGTACCAAAACCTGTATGGATACATTTGTGATCTGCACCACAAAATCTTTGAGTGCATGTGGGTGTGTGGGTGTGGGCGTGCGCTTGTGTGTGTGTGTGTTTGTTTATGCTTCCTGGTGGCAGTTTAATCATCTGTGTGCCAATTTTTGGTTTGATGTTAAATTTATTTTATGCTTTTATGCCTGGTCATTTGTTCATTTTGAGACAGCTGTGTGTGTTCTGTGAACTTATCTCAGACTTGACCACTCAGCCATGTAAGGGATACAATACTTAATTGCCTTCCTCTTTAGTGCCTTTATGTGTATGTGGGCATGTTCAAGAAGTGGGGCGGTTGATGAAGGTGAGAGATGGGTGTGGTGTGCAAGCATAATTTTTGTGTCATAGTTTTTTACGCAAAGTGGTTTGATATGTTCACTTGCATATTAGAGTTTTTCTGCTGTAGTTTGTTGTGTCTTGTTGTTCCCACCTGATCAGACGTGGTTATGTTGGTGGACTGATGACCATAAATTGTGTTGTGTGTAAGAGTGAGCTGTTCAGTAATAATTTATTCCAAGGGATCTGTTTGTAAGTGTGACATGAACTGGTACTTTGTTGAGTTTTGAAAGTTTTCTTCTTTATTTTACACCACATTTACTCCCCAGTCATTTCCTCAATTGCTGCAAACCAGATTTTGGAAGGGATCCTATTTGGTGAAGTATCACCTTTGCGATTGACATGTGGTCTTGAACACAAATATTTACCTTGCCCCTCATGCCCTTTATTTTTGAGGTTTGTTAGAGTGGATCATGTTCACATCTTTATTGTATTGTATTTTTTTAAATGAATCATGCCACCGAAAGGCCACTTCAGCTGGCTGACTCAATTGTTCTCTTGGCACTTTGGCCTACTGCGCATAATGGGTATTGTGGCTTCAATGGAACATTTTCAGAAAAGGGATTATTTTAAGAAGGAATCGTGCCCAAAATGATGTAGTCATCACGCTAAATATAGCAAGAAGCTTCTGAAATTTGCATTACTTGAATCATATGAGCATACCAATAGCATGCACAGCTCAATTCCTCAAAATGAATTATTCTTGGGTATTCATGCCAGTTTCTTTACGGCCTGCATCATTGTCTGGCACCGTGGAGAGGGAGTACCAAGCCCAGAATATCTTAGGGGTTGCAGCTTGCAAGCACAACATGAGCGTTAAGGGTGCATGGTAGGTCTTAACATCCTGTGGTAGGGATGGGCGGAAGAAAAGGCGAGGAGGCCGGAGTATGGGCTCAATGTTGGTGTGCTTTATTGGGTGACACACATAAAACACAAGATAGGCGGGGCTGGGTGTAACAGTGATCTTCTTTCCTGGCGATAGCGGGACCTTCGCTCCTCTGTCCTCTTGGGTATGCGTTCCGTCTCTTCAGGGGTGGATGTCCCGGGAGGCTCATAAAGGGAACAAGCAACACAAGAGAGAGGTGGTTACTACACCTTGCCTTGGTAATAGTATGGCAAGACAGAACCCTTCACCAGGTATACAGTCCACCGGCGTGTGCGATAGGGAAAGATGAGTGGGCTAGGGTAGTATAGCAGTGCACGATTTAAGAAACGTACAGACACACGGCCTCCCGACGGAACTCTGTGGAGGGCCCCGCTGGGCACCTGATACACACTGCCCATGCAAAACGAGAGCTCGAATATCAGTGATGGGGGGTTGAAAACATAGGCAATCGTGAGGGATCGGGCGACGTGCAGGAAGTGGCGGTGGAGGGGTAATCACACACACACCCAGTGATATAACTCCGTGAATCCCTTAAGCGGTCCAGCCTTCATTGCGGTACTCCCCTCTATTCCTTCCCCACTCCCCTTCCCAAGCCACGTACCGTGTCAGCCGCAACTCTCCAGAGCTGCGGCGTCTCTTCAGCATCCTCCGGGGGCGTCCACCACTCCTCTGTCCAGGATTCGACTCCGTCGTCGTCGTCCGGGTCCGGAGGGTCGGGGCTTCCCGCGGTCTCCTTCTCCTCTCGATACTCCTCACGATCCGTCTCCTTCGGCACGGCGTCTCTCTCCTCTTCCTCTTGCTCTCTCGCTGACGACCCCTCCTTTCCGGTGACGTCCGCCTTTAGGGACCGTGACCCCGCCCCTCGGTGGTCTGATTGGTGGTAAAGCCCCAGCTGTCCGTGACGTCCCTGGAGGCAAGAGGCAGCCGGCGTAATTAACCCATGCTGTCCTAGTCCATACGAGTCTCTGAGTGTGGGCATGGGGTTAGAGAAGCAAGGAGACAGGGGGGTAAACATCCCGTCCTCACCGACCCCCTCACACATCCTTATTGACCTCGCGGAAGTCAATACAAAATCTAATGGACCCGTCCGGCTTCGGGACTAGGACTATGGGCGAATTCCATTCCGCTCTTGGAAGGTTCTATGACACCCATGTGGAGCATTTGTTGTATCTCGTGCTCCACCGCCTGTCTGCGGGATTCAGGAAGGCGATACGGCCGCAGCATTACCCGCTTCCCTGGCAGAGTGGTGATTGAGTGTTCTGTTAGGGTGGTTCTACCTGGGGTGGAGGAACAGACGGCCCTGAAGGGCCACAGGCAGGACTCTAGGGACTTCTGCTGTTCCACAGACAGCTCGGGATCCATGCTCTGATGGTATAATACAGGGAGGTCACGGGCCAGAGAGACAGGAACAGGGGGGGTTCCCCGTACCATCTTTTCAGCAGATTTATATGGAATATCTGGGTATTGCCTCTCTTTAGGGGGTCCATCTCAAGACGATAAGTGACGGGGGTGACTACTTCCACGACCCGGAATGGGCCCTGCCACTGACCCAATAGTTTGTGGTCAGAAGTGGGCATCATGAGGAGGACGTAGTCATCAACCTTCAGCGTACGTGGTTTAGTGATTTTATCGTACTGTCGCCTCTGGCCCTCCTGTGCATTCTCCAGGTGGATTCTACATATGCTATGTATTTCCTGGAGGTGGGTTTTCAGGTTCATAACATATTCAGGGAGGGGTTTGGTCCCTTCAGCCCTTTCTTCCCATTCTTCCTTGGCCATGTCAAGCAGGGTGCGGGGTTGTCATCCGTATAGGAGTTCGAATGGTGAATATCCGGTACTCCTCTGGGGTTTACACCTTATAGCGAACAGGGCTAGGGGTAGCATTTCCTCCCATCGGCGGGTTTCAAGATCTAACATCTTTTTCAGGGTGGTCTTCAGGGTGGCGTTATATCGCTCTACCAACCCGTCCGTCTGGGGGTGGTAGGCCGCTGTACGTATCTGTTTTATTTTCAACTGGGCACATACCTGCTTCATAAGGCGGGACACAAAGGGTGTTCCCTGATCGGATATCACTTCCCGGGGAAACCCCACCCTGGAAAATATATTCACCATGGCTTTAGCTATTTGTTGGGCATTAGGGTGTCTAAGGGCCACCGCTTCGGGGAACCGGGTGGCGTAGTCTACCATCACCAACACGTACCTACACCCGCTTCGGGAGGGGAGTAAGGGACCAATAATATCCATCCCCACATGAGAAAAGGGTTCCTCAATAACGGGCAAGGGGCACAAGGGTACCTTCGGGGGTTGATACCGACTGTTCTTCTGACAAATGGGGCACTGTCTACAGTACTGACGGATCTGCTGGTAAATGCCTGGCCAGAAGAATTTCCCCAGGATGTCTTGCTCTGTCTTTTCTTCACCAAAGTGTCCCCCAACAAATGGCTGTGTGCGAGGAACATCACTTTCTCTCTATAGGACTGGGGAACTAGCAATTGGAGTGGTTGGTTCTTCCCCCTTTTCTGTATACCATCCCCCCTTCGTGACAAACTGAGGACCTACTTTGTCTGGATTCTCGGTGTCGGTGGCCTGGTTCCATGCCTCTCTTAGGGTTGGGTCTTCTCTTTGGGCTGCAAAGAAACCCCTATCATATTGCCATAGGGGATCTTCGTTAGTCTGCGTTAGGGCTAGACTCGTCCAGTGTCTTTTTTCTCTTCTCTTCTGGTTCCGGCTTTTGGGGTCTTTCACAGAGGGGCATGCCAAGGAGGGTTCCTTTGCAAAGGGGGCAGACTGACACCAATCGTCCTGATCAACGCCTTGTTCTGGTATCACTTTAGACATGTGTGGATAATCGGACCCTAGGACCAATGTCTCTGGCAGGCGTGGCACCAGCCCTACCCGCAGGGACACGGGTTGTTCAGAGGGTCCGTGCTGGACCTGCACATTGGTAGTGGGATACCTTTTATTGTCTCCATGAACACATTGTATGTTGACCTCCCCCGTGGTTCGGGTGACCCCTCCAGGTATAGCCGAAGGCCGTATCACACTCTGTAAACAACCCGTGTCCATCAGGGCCCATCGGTTTTCCCCATTTACTCTTACTGTCCTATGATATGGGGGTTTTCTTCCCATGGGATTGCAGTAGTAAGAGCGGGTGAGGCCCACCTCCATCGGCTCCTCCCTTTGCGGACACACTCGGGCGATGTGGCCGTAGGCGCCACAGGAAAAGCATTGCGGACCAGAATGTGTTGGGGCCGACCGAGGAGGAGGGAATAGAGGTGTTGGCACAACAGCCAGGGCCTCTGGTCGACGAGGGGGAAGAGGAGGTCTACTCGCCCGAGGATGGCCTCCCCCTGGTGGTCTCCAATGTTGATCCTCTTTGCCCCGCTGTAATTCCTGTGCCCTATGAAAGGCGCCCGCGATTTCGACGGCTCTCTCAAAGGTCAGCCGGGTGTGTTGCCGAACCCACTTTTGTGCAGAGGGATGCAAGGAAGAAAGGAATTGTTCCAAATAGACTTTCTCCATAATGTCCTCTTTAGACGATGTTAGGGGTTTCAGCCACCGGTCGGCCAGGTCTCTGACGCGGTATGAGAGAGCTCGAGGTGTCTCCTGAAGCCCCTCCTTGACCTGACATTGCCGGATTCGGTAGGGTTCTTCGTCTAGACCTACCCTTTCTAGTATGTCTCTTTTCACATCAGCATATGGGGTGAGTCCGAGGGGGTTTGCTGCCTGGTAGGCCGCTTGCATGTCGCCTGTCAACAGAGGACCTAAGTACTGCCCCCATTTGTCTGCTGTCCAACCGGCAACCCTGGCCATGCGCTCGAAATTGGAAAAGAAAAAGTCGGGGTCCTCGCCGTTAACGTACTTCTGCAGAACTACTGACGGGAGTGTGGAAAAGCCTCTCTGTTGCCCCAGGGTGTCGGCCAGCCTGCCAAACATGGCTTCGTGTGTCTGGGTATGTTCGGTTAGGGTTTTGTGCAGTTGCCCTCTGTCCTCCTCTGCGGCGGTCAGGAACCGTTCCATGACCTGGCCCAGTTTTTCCTGACCTTCCGCCATCTTCTTCATCGCGGCCTCCATCTTCCGGGATCCCACTTCTGACACCAGGTGTGGGAGGGATGGGCGGAAGAAAAGGCGAGGAGGCCGGAGTATGGGCTCAATGTTGGTGTGCTTTATTGGGTGACACACATAAAACACAAGATAGGCGGGGCTGGGTGTAACAGTGATCTTCTTTCCTGGCGATAGCGGGACCTTCGCTCCTCTGTCCTCTTGGGTATGCGTTCCGTCTCTTCAGGGGTGGATGTCCCGGGAGGCTCATAAAGGGAACAAGCAACACAAGAGAGAGGCGGTTACTACACCTTGCCTTGGTAATAGTATGGCAAGACAGAACCCTTCACCAGGTATACAGTCCACCGGCGTGTGCGATAGGGAAAGATGAGTCGGCTAGGGTAGTATAGCGGTGCACGATTTAAGAAACGTACAGACACACGGCCTCCCGACGGACCTCTGTGGAGGGCCCCGCTGGGCACCTGATACACACTGCCCATGCAAAACGAGAGCTCGAATATCAGTGAAGGGGGGTTGAAAACATAGGCAATCGTGAGGGATCGGGCGACGTGCAGGAAGTGGCGGTGGAGGGGTAATCACACACACACCCAGTGATATAACTCCGTGAATCCCTTAAGCTGTCCAGCCTTCATTGCGGTACTCCCCTCTATTCCTTCCCCACTCCCCTTCCCAAGCCACGTACCGTGTCAGCCGCAACTCTCCAGAGCTGCGGCGGCTCTTCAGCATCCTCCGGGGGCGTCCACCACTCCTCTGTCCAGGATTCGACTCCGTCGTCGTCGTCCGGGTCCGGAGGGTTGGGGCTTACCGCGGTCTCCTTCTCCTCTCGATACTCCTCACGATCCGTCTCCTTCGGCACGGCGTCTCTCTCCTCTTCCTCTTGCTCTCTCGCTGACGACCCCTCCTTTCCGGTGACGTCCGCCTTTAGGGAACCTGACCCCGCCCCTCGGTGGTCTGATTGGTGGTAAAGCCCCAACTGTCCGTGACGTCCCTGGAGGCAAGAGGCAGCCGGCGTAATTAACCCATGCTGTCCTAGTCCATACGAGTCTCTGTGTGTGGGCATGGGGTTAGAGAAGCAAGGAGACAGGGGGGTAAACATCCCGTCCTCACCGACCCCCTCACACATCCTTACTACATAGGTGCTGGAAGTAGGGGTGCAGGATGCTGCAGCACCCCCAGAAATAACCATGCTGGAGTTCAGAAAGAGAATGAGTAATAAAGATGTCTTTAAAATTTGTACTCATCTTCTCACATTTGCTGTGCCCTCAAAGACAGAGGTCAGATTTCAGGCTATGTCTTTTGACAAATTGTTGCTAAAGGGTGATTGGCGTTTACTTTTCTTTGACTACAAACTGAGAGGATGTGACAGTCTTACTGGAGTACAAGATGTGGGAAAGCTGTAGGAAGTAATTTTTTTCTAACACAAAAAAACGTAAATACCTGGCTCCAAATAAACAATATAAATATTTCAAAATATATCAGCACGTAAAAAGCACAAATGAAAGCACTTTTTTGTAATTCTGAAGTGCGATGGAAACAATACATTTTAAAAGCATCAAAACAAATCAAGACAATTTACTGGCTGATGTGCAAATGATAATTATTTGCTGAAACATGATTTCCACACATTGTCATTTATGCGTTTTATATTTTTATCAGTAATACTGCATGTCGGAACAAATGTAGTGGTCAGTTCCATGGAAAATGTGCTGTCTGTCAATGACAGTGTGCTACCAAACAATGCTTTAATAATTTAGTTGTTACAGAGTGCTCCTAAATGCAACACCAGCTATGTACCATAACCTTACCATGCTCCTGCAGAATGAATGTGGCATATTTGCTACACTTGTTCTTTGTGAGATGCTTTGATTTTTTACAACCCCTATGACTTAAGTGATTGTAACACTGATGGTAGCACCCCCCTACTCTGAAAATTGTTGTAGCGTCACTGCCTTACTTACGCCAAAGTGATCTTTTTCTGAGAATTAGTGCAGTAGATAGCTTAGCATCGCCTTCTGATAGACATGTACCCTTCCTTCATTAATTTGTGTACTAACACTGTGTTTATAGTTTGGGTTTAGGGCCCTTCTTTACTGTTTAAACATTCTGACCCCTGTGTCCATTAGCTCCTTCCTACAAAGTGTTTTGTGGTTCATGCTAGAAGCCTGTATTATGAAACAAGCGTAGTGCCTTTCTAAAATTCTTCTCTAGTCTTTAACCAGTCAATAATTCAAGCATTGGCAAAGCCAATAGGCCTTGCCTTTTGAAACTATTGGCTTTGTCAATGCTGTTTTCAGATGCTGTGAAGCATCAGCAAAAAGCATATTTTGTCAATGCTGTGCAGCATCTGCCATAATAACAAACAAAAAAAGAAACAAAAAATGTTGATGAATTTGCAGGTGTGTGCATGCGTGATGACCTGTGCATTTGCTCTACAAAATTATACCTTTTTTATTTACATATTCAAAATGAATGGGTAAACAAAAAAACTGATTTCACGAACTGAAACAAACTTATTTCAAGGCGGAAGGGCTGGCCCTAATTTGCTGCCGGGCTGTAACAGTATTGTAATACAGCGGTTCTTAACTGTTTGGCTTCTGTGGACCCCCTCTTAACTACTGCTGGAATTCGGGAACTCCACTAAATAATAGTTGGAAACCGGGGACCCCCACTGAGTCATTACTGGAATCCAGGGGCCCGGTCTAAAGCAATTTGGATGATTTGAACCACAAACAAAATCCACAAAAGACAAATATTTGATTAAATTCACAAAAAATACATTAAAAAATCACAATTTTAATTTTAATGGGAAGCTTGGAGCTTTTATAAATTCAGTTAAGGCAACTAAGGGGGATATTCTCAAGAACGTGTGTTAACTATCGCCAAATTCGCTTAACCCAACTTCTCACATCGCAGTCTATCGCGGGAAAATAACACCGTGTTAACGCAGTATTCCCAACCCGGCGGCACCATGCGATAGTCCCACGATAACGCGACAAATGCCCGTGTTAAAATTAACGCGACGCTGAAAAAATGTGAAACACGAACGCCAAAAAAGTTGCGATGTCCCAAATCGCGAAACAAAAATCAGCGATAACCAGCGACAGGCCTGCGATTCCCACGCGGCATGCGGGAAAATGCACTATAAAAGCAGAGAAAAAAATGTAACTGCGTAGCACCATGGACGCACCCGGACCGAGTGCAGAGGACAACGCGAACCCCACAAGCCCCACAGACGACCAGCCAGGAACCCCGGGGAAGGGCAAGGAGAAGAGGAAGAGGAAGACGGGGTTCAATCCGCAGGAAAACCGGATCATCGTCACGGAGGTGACAGAACACTACCAACAACTGTTCGTCACCTCCACTGTGTCATCGGCAACACAAACGGAAATATGGCAGCACATCGTGAACAACGTGAATGCAGTCGGAGTGTCGAGGAGGACAATGGAAAAGGTCAAGAGGCACTGGAATGATGTGAAGGGCAAAACCAAGAAGAAACTCGATGCCAACATGAAAGCAGCAACGCAGATTGGAGGTGGGGGACCAGCGGCACACCAGGAGCTGGATGACATTGAGAAAATGGTGGCCACAGTCATCAGTCAGGATACGGTGCCAGGAGTCGGGATCGGGACACTGCTCAACATGACCTGACACAACATCAACAGGGTGAGTACCGACCAGGGACTGGGGGACGGGGGAGATGGGCACAATGGCACACATGCACAATTAAGTAGAGCACACTGCACACCCACAATGACTCTGGATCATGTCCCTGATCCCCGTGCCACAATGCAGCACACATACAGAAACTCAGGGAATGTGTGTTGAAATGAATTTGTTTGCACATGCTGTGCCTGTGGTCAGTTTGTACTGTCTCATGATTGCTAAGGACTGCCGCAATGTGACGTCCTCATGTGAAGAAATTGTCAATGATGTTGTTCCTACGGGCTATTCCTGCTGCAGCTGCAGTGGGGTGTGGTCCACCTGCCTCATCTTCCTCATCATCGTCCGGTGCATCTGGCACTTGTAACCATGGGGCATTGGTGCGTACACATATGTTGTGCAACACACAACATGCAATGATCATCTTGCACACGATGTCTGGGCTGTACAGGAGCCTCCCACCTGTGATGTCCAGGCACCTGAAACGTGACTTCAACACTCCAAATGTGCGTTCCACGATGCCCCTGGTGCGTGTGTGGGCCGCATTGTACTGCCTCTGGGCCTGTGTGTTCGTGGCTCGGAGGGGTGTCATCATCCAAGGGCAGAGTGCATATCCTTGATCACCTGTGACAGTGCAGAGAGACATCAATCAATCAATCAATCATGTCACTTATAAAGCGCACTACATACCCGCGAGGGTCTCAAGGCGCTGGGGGAAGAGGGGGGTGGTGCTGCTACTGATCGAAGAGCCAGGTCTTGAGGAGTCTTCTGAAGGCCAGTAGGTCTTGGGTCTGCCGAAGGTTGGTGGGGAGGGTGTTCCAGGTCTTGGCGGCGAGGTGGGAGAAGGATCTGCCGCCGGCGGTCGTTTTCCGGATGCGGGGGACTGTGGCGAGGGCGAGGCTGGTGGAGCGGAGCTGGCGGGTGGGGGTGTAGAAGCTGAGTCGTCTGTTGAGGTAGGCTGGTCCGGAGTTGTGGAGTGCTTTGTGTGCGTGGGTGAGGGGCTTGAAGGTTATCCTCTTGTTGACAGGGAGCCAGTGCAGGTCTCTCAGGTGGGGTGTGATGTGGCTGCGTCGGGGGATGTCGAGGATAAGACGTGCAGAGGCGTTCTGGATGCGTTGCAGCCGTCTCAGGAGCTTAGCCGTCGTTCCTGCGTAGAGGGCGTTTCCGTAGTCCAGCCTGCTGGTGACGAGGGCCTGGGTGACTGTTTTTCTTGTTTCGGTGGGGATCCACTTGAAGATCCTGCGGAGCATTCGGAGGGTGTTGAAGCAGGATGAGGAAACCGCGTTGACCTGCTTAGTCATGGAGAGGGTGGGGTCGAGGATGACCCCTAGGTTGCGTGCGTGGTCGGTGGGTGTCGGGGCTGTTCCCAGTGATGTTGGCCACCAGGAGTCGTCCCATGCTGAAGGGTTGGAACCAAGGATGAGGACCTCCGTCTTGTCCGAGTTCAGCTTCAGGCGGCTGGTACTCATCCATTCGGCGACGGCCTTCATTCCTTCGTGGAGGTGGGCTTTGGCAGTGTGAGGGTCTTTGGTGAGGGAGAGGATCAGCTGGGTGTCATCGGTGTAGGAGATGATGTTGAGGTTGTGCTGTCGGGCGACGTGGGCGAAGGGTGCCATGTAGATGTTGAACAGCGTTGGGCTGAGGGAGGAGCCTTGGGGTATGCCGCAGATGATCTTGGTGGCTTTGGATCGGAAGGGGGCGAGGCGGACGCTTTGTGTTCTGCCGGAGAGGAAGGATGGTCCAGTCCAGGGCCTTCTCTTGGATCCCGGCGTCGTGAAGGCGTGTTCGTAGTGTGTGGTGGCAGACCGTGTCGAAGGCGGCTGATAGGTCCAGGAGGATGAGGGCTGCTGTTTCTCCGTTGTCTAGCAGGGTCCTGATGTCATCGGTGGCAGTGATGAGGGCGGTTTCGGTGCTGTGGTTGCTGCGGAAGCCGGACTGGGAAGGGTCCAGGATGTTGTTCTCCTCGAGGTAGCGGGTCAATAGTTGGTTCTGCATGATGTGTTGGCAGGCTCACTAGTTGATTGGCGTGTGATATGTGTGTCATAGTGATTCCTGTGTGACATGTACTGCTTGTAGCAAATGAGCGCCATCAATGTGTATTACGCAGCCTCACTGCTGCTCCTCCCTCCCCCCGAGCCTAATTACTTGTGTGCGCTGCGCGGTTGCATCACTTGCACTCCTACGGCACACCATTGTCATGCCTGTCTGTGCATGTCCACAAGCCTGACAACGACACTGTGATATTGTGCGTTGAAGGTGGGCGGCCACGTGTGTGTAGGCCTATGGTAAGGATAGGGTGGACACAGATGTAGAGTTCATGGCTGGCTGAACTCGCGATGCGGTCGAGGCAAAACCTTTGGCTTATGCTGCGGCAATAGCGATACACACACAACAGTTGGCATGTATGATCCCGGACCCCGAGCGGGCTTGCGCTCATTCATTTATCTCTTCGGCCAAGCCCGCACTCCGGGGGCATGTTACATTGCAACTTTGTCCATTGCGGGACGGGTGACGCCGACACTACAACAGAGACACACGCATTAGGTACTTAATTGGCAAGCCCAACACTTAACCACGCCAGGAGCCCCGGGGTGATCATCCACACCCCTACGCTGGACTGTCGTACGCCAGCCCACTCCGGCAACGCCTACAGGGGGTACGACACAGCTACATGTCCCAGGTCTCACCCACTGCCTGAGGTGACATGGTTGCGTCCGCTGTACACAGCACAATGCAATGTGGCAGGGCCCGGGGCCCTCATGCATACACAATGACCACACGGACACACTTAGTTAGTTTGTGGAACTGGCTACGGGCACGTGCGCCTGGCCCCTTTTATTGCCAGGGTCACATGTCCAGTGACGCCTGTGCTGGATGGGTGTGGGGTGAGTGTGAGCCAGCCCTCACGGAGTGGTTGGTGCTGGCAACAACTACAACAGTGATCAGACAATCAGAAGTTCACAGTTCAAACAGCAAGGGTCCATGACTTGAGCTGCACGGAGTTAGTGGCCCCGGATGCACAGCGGCCGGCACATGGAACACCGCCACGGGACGGTGACTACCGGTGCACTGAGGTAGGGCCACGAGAGCTGAGCGGGTCCTCGTCGATGTCCAAGGTGAATGTCGCGGAGGGTTTTGGGGGACAGTGGAAGGTGATCTTCCAGGGCATGATACAGAGGGCAGTACCAAGCAGACACAGGCAATATGGAGGAGATGAATGCTACAGACTCATTTTTGACACCAAGTCTGTATCAGCTACATGATGATGAAGACAACCCCCAGGCCATAGACTCAGACGCCACCAAAGTTCAACCAGAGAGTGTCCATGAATTTCGGGGCACGGAGTCAGTGGCACCAGAGCTGAATGGGGATGCAGTCTGCGATGAGGCCTGTACAATGGAATAAACTCTGCCATTAATAAATCAAGACTCAGTTCCAAATGTGTGACCTACTTGACCGCAGTGTAGGCCGGAGGCAGCGGTCAGCGCGGGCCAACCGCTGTTCAGGCAGCTCCTCCTGGTACTATCACACACGACTTTGGAATGCCATGTGGCGATGATTTGTGGTTGACGGAGGTAGTAGCACCAGAGCTGAGCGTGTGTGCAGCCTGCGACGATGCAGTGCCCTGCCTGGTCCGGACTGGATTGGTGTAAGGCCTGCTGGACCGCAGTGTAGGCAGTACACAGGTGACCCCACGGTGCTGGGCCGCAGTGTAGGCCGAAGGCAGTAGTCAGCAAGGGCCCACAGACATGTGTCGTTGGAATGCTATGCACAGAGTTGGTGGCACCACATCGAAGGGAGTACGGTGATATAAAATCTGCCATAAACGTATGTACTCTGCCATTGTATGATCAAGACCCAGTTCCAAATGTGTGACCTAGTGGACCGTAGTGTAGGCCGGAGTCAGCGGTGGAGTACGTCAATGAGAAAGGAGTACTGGGGGCCTGTGTCGCGGAGGCCGTGATGGTCTGAGGAGGCTGCCATGGTCGCGGGCCTCGGGCTTGGGGCTTGCACCGGCACGTGGTGGGCCCTCTTTGACACACGCCGGTGTGGGCAGGTGAGCAGTGAGGCCTGGGTGCGCTGGGGTGGGCAAGACGGGTCTTGGAACCAGCGGCCTGGGGTACAGCAGGCGCACAGGATCGCAGGCAATGCCGCTCACGGCGTCGGCCTCGTGGCGGGGTGAGAGGTGCCGCCCTGGCAGACACGTTGGCCATTCCGGAAGAGAACCACGCCCAGAGTAACGGGCTTTTTATTCACACCCCTACGCTGGCCTGGCGTACGCCGGGCCAGCCCACTCCGCTCACGCTTACAGGGGGGGACGTAACAAGCTACATTTCCGCATTCTTCCCCACTGGCTGCGGTAACATGGTTGCGTCCACTGTCCAGTACACTTCAGACACCAGCAGTGTATGTCGACATGGAAATGTCTGTGGTCTGCATACTCAAGTCTGTCCAGCACATCCACGCCACACTTGGCGTTGTGTACATTCACATTCATGGGTCACTTGCCTCCTTCGCACATGCCTGGTTCCCACCTCTCCCCACATTCTGCTATTGTGTGGCTGAGGTGCCATGCCGTTGATGGCTTGTGTACATGGCTAGCCCAGGTTGCCACAGTAAGTTGTGTTGTCGTGTCTGGAATGTGGGGATGTTGGTTGTCATGTTGTATGTGATTTTGTGACGTGTGCATTCCCAGAGTTGTGAGTTGTATGTTGGTGGAGTTGAGGTGTGTGGTGTGTTCAGTTGTTACTTACCGACGAGCAGTGCATTTCCATAGGTGCCATCCTGAAAGCGCTGGTTGATGATGGACTGTCGGAAGATGAAGGAATCATGCACACTGCCTGGGTAGTTGGCGACAACATTGTTGAAGAGTCCCCAGTGGTCCACTATTGCCTGCACATTGATGGAATGCGTGTGTTTCCTGTTGCGGTAATTGTGTGCAGTGGCGGCAGGGGGCACGAGGAGTACATGTGTGCAGTCGATTGCCTCCAACACGTGCGGGAAGCCTGCTATGGCGTAGAAGCCTTGCTTGATCTCCAGCTGTTCCTGCGCAGTGTGTGGGAAGTAAAGTTGCTGGGGTACCAAGCTGATGATGGCATCCAAGACAGGTGTGAGGAACTTTGACAGGGCTGGCTGTGAGACTCCTCCGACTATGGCAGTTGTTGGTTGGATGGTCCCAGAGGCAAACAGGTGCAGCACGGCCAGCAGCTTTGTCTGCGGAGGGATGTTGGTTCTCCGCTGTGTTGGTACCGTCAGCCTGTGGGCAATGAGGGTCAGGATGCTGAGGATGGTTGTCCTTTTGAGCCTGTAGTGGGCAATGACTTCCTCTGGCGTTAAGTCTCTGAGGCTGGTGCGTTTTCGGAAGGTCCGGTGTCTTTGTCTGTGCTGCCTCTGTGGTAGTCCGGGGGGGGGGTCCTGGAGGGGTGGGGGTCCTGGCGGTGGGTGTTGTGGCCCTCTTGGGGCTCCGAGCTGCATGATCAGTAGCTCCATGGCATCTGTTGTTCTTCTGGTGTGGATGTGGGCTGGGCTCCCTTTTATGGTGCAGGTTGTCGTCCGACTTAGCACCAGGTAGGAGCATGCTGCTAACGCTCCTTATCGCATGTTTTTGACTCTTATCGCCGATCTGGCTGGTCGATGAGAATGTTGCGGAGTGGTGTTTTCGCTGGTTTTTGCACGGGAACGCCTACTCTGCATCTCATTAGCGTTAGTTGCCGGTGTCATCCGTGGCGATGTTTTTTGCGGCTGCTATCGCGGGTAAACTGGTGATATCGGCTGTTAGCACCTGCTTGTGAATGGTGCGATGAATTTATCGCCACTTTGGCTGCGATAAAGTGCCGCTAACTCGGCGATGAGTCCTTGAGAATATGCCCCTAAGTGTACATACTATATTGTCTTTGGTGCTCTTGCAATGTCCCACTAATCAATGTGAGGATACCAACTTAATTTTTAGCCTGTAACTTCTAGTTCCTTCACATTCACTGAACATTTTACTTCTTTATTTATATACACTTTATTAATCTATTAATATTATTTAATTTTCTAAGCAGTCGCAGACCCCCTGGGTAGGCTTTGCAGACCCCCAGAGGTCCCCAGACCACAGGTTAAGAACCACTGTTGTAATATATGTCCACAGGTGTTGGTGAAAAGGGAGGAGCATGTGTGAGAGCAGGTGGATGGGAAGCAATGGAGAGTGGATAAGGGGATAAAATAAAAATAGATCAGGGTGGGGGAGGGGAAGCAGCACACAATGGAGAGAACAATACAGGGGTGTGTAGATGCACACAAGGGAGAGAGCAACACAGTGCAGGGGCGGGGGAGTTTGGTGGGGAGAAGCACGTGGGAGAGAGAGCAGCACAGAAGGGAGAGAGCAACACAGAATGCCGAGGTGGGTATTTGGCTATAGGGAGAAGCACACAGGAGAGAGAGCTGGAAAACACATCCACGTTCATGAAGTGCTTTACCCAAAAGAAAAAAGTAGCTCCCTAAAAGTGAGTACTGGAACCATACAATTCAGTTATTCAAAAGGATGATCAAGAGGCTATGCTCGAGGGGAGAGGAAAACACATGAAGAAGGCATTCCATTAAATTAAAAAGCAAGCAAATGAGAGTGACAAGAAAGTCAATCAATTGTAAGCGGGGTGAGCTGTAAACTCACTGTAAGTGTTTGGTAATTCCAAAAATGTCTTTAGCAACCTGGTAGGGTACACCTAAGGAGTGGACCTTATAGTTACAAAGCACCGTGATTTCTACAGTCATTAAAAATAACGTAGTTATGAATATTCCTTACCGTGTATGCTACGTTTCGTGCAAAATTATGGTGTGTGTCTGAAATAATCACAACAAAAACCTACTCTCAGTTGAAGTTTAATTTATCAAAGTTTACGCGGGAAGTAGTTGTGCTACAAGGTATCAGAAAATGTCGAAAGCGTCTAGTTAAAGCTGGCAAATCAGTAAAAAATAACTTGAAATCTTGCTGTTATTTCTTTGATCCATGAAACCCGGCGGCCCTTTTTCACAGAGCTTGAACCCCCCTTTCCGGAGCTTAATAACAGATATTACATTTCTGTGTTCATCAAGTTTGCCATCTAGTGGCAGTCGGGTTTATTACAGTTCAGAATCAAATCCGGAATTTTACTAACTGCTGGCAGAAACAGAAAACTAGGGCTGCATTTAGAATCAAAATAATACAGAGCCTGAAGTGATGAAAGACTTGAAAAAACAACTTATACCACCCTATTTGTCGTTTGGATACAACTTATGCAAACTAATATCCTTGTAGACACGAATGTCCCTAAACATCAGGTAGCATCAGGTTTCCATTGCAGAAATGATGCGACTGTACCCACCTGCCCTATTGTAAAAGTCAGACAGTACACGTTTCTCGCGACACAAATACACTGCAGAGAGCTCTTTGGGTTGTAGATGAAATATCTGTAACTGTTTAGAAGCTAATCTAAAAAAACTAATGTTCTCGCTAGTTTTCAAATATCAGTTGACATGTCAAACTGCAGCAATGGGATGGTCTGACGTTACTTCGTATAGATTTTATGGTTTCTTTTAAAAATGTTTAGTCATTTATAGTTTCCAAATCCATTTATGCATCAAATTTCAATATTGGTGCGCAAATGTCATGACTTAAGATATAAATTCATGTTCAGAATTCACAAAAAGTACATTAGCACTTGTAAATGTATTTAGTCACATCTAAGCTTCAACAGCATGGTGGAATTTTACCTGGGAGTCAATCTGTTCTGGAGGATAGGAAAGACTCCCAGAGATTATTGGACTTCCCTTTTTTCGTTTTTCAGGAAAAAACGCCACCTACTATGCTGCTGAGGATAGCAACCCAGTGAGTACTTAATTTTCACTGGCAGAATCACTTTCGACAAAACAATTCCCCACTATCACCACGAGGAACTATAAATACAGTGAGTCAGTCTCTACAGGGGTGGCAGGGTCTTTTCCACCCTCGCTACTTGGCAACAAGTCCTAGTCCACTTAGGTTAACATGTGACCCTCACCCTAACACTTTGTGCAAGGTAGTAATATTTGTTTCAATCCTTGTAGCACAACCAGTGAGTAACGTGCTTTATTTTCATTATGTGCTTTATATTTGTATTTGTAGTACATTGATCCCATTCTCCGCCTCTCCTCCAAGCACATAACCACACTAAGGGGCTCATTACGATGTCGGGCGGAATCACTTCCGCCCAACACCGACTCGGTCATGGGACTGACCGAAACCCGGTCGTCGGTCCCGACAGCTCTATTAGGATGCGACCGAACACTGTTCAGTCGCATTCCTATATTTCACTATGAGAGCATGCATTACGGCCGTAAGCTGGCCGTAATGCATGCTCCCATAGTGAAATGGGAGGTGCAGTTCATTCCTGCACCCCGTGGCAGGCACCTCAAGGTGCCTGCCACAAGGTGCAGGGATCAACAGGGGAGGCTGTGCACCAAAGGGGGCCCTGCTGGGGGCCCCCTAACACTCTTTCCAACATGGTTTCCATGTCAGACAGACCTTCATGGAAACCATGTCGGAAATCATGCATTGTAATCTCAAGGGCGGAAAGAGCCTTTTGAGATTACAGGCCGCATTCCGACTGGCGGACAGGCTCTCCGAGCCCTTTGGAAGCCAGCTGGAAGGACCGGTCGGATTCCTTTCTGACCGCCCCCATCAAAATGAGGAGGTCGTAAAGGAATCAAACCGGCCCATTACGATGCGGCCCTTATGGGCCGTATCATAATCGGCCCCTAGATGCTTATTTTAAATGTGTCTCAAGGGCTTATAGAAGATATAATTTCCAGAGTATATGTAGTATCCTGCATTTGTAATGTAATGTATTTTACACTCACTACAGTATATAAAATGGTAAAACCAAAAAGGTACAACAGAGCAAGGCTAACAAATTCAGTCAGTCAGAAATACTTTTATTCGGCTAACATAGCCATAAAAGACACCATACAGTATAAAAACATTGCAGTTAAAATACAGGCCATACATACAATACATCAGTAGAACAAGAAAAACTATAAAAACAATTCAGAACTGACAATTTACCAGAATTAAAAAAAAGTACAAACATAAAACTGCAGAGCTGGATGGGCCGGGATCCTTATCTCTCTTCTACTCTTAAGGGAATGGTACATATAGCAAATTACATCATGACAAATAAACTCTGTGTCCAGGCACTGCAGGGATTTAAGGGTCGATCTAGCCGATCTGAGATTTTTAATGTGTAAGATAGGACATAAGAATTGAGCTCTAGGGAAAGTATAAAAACTGCAAAAAACATAAAATAGATTAAAGAATGTTGACTAATATTATCGGAAGGGCAACAGGGGAGGGAAGAAAAACAGCTGCCCTGTTGTGGAAAAGCCACCAACTGTACCCAACCTAAAATGAGCTAGGTAAAATCTGTGCTCCTGGTTGGGTATTCAAATTAATCACGGTTTAGTACGTTCAAGAGGTGTGATCTCCATATATTAACAAACAGTATCCATATCCTGAGACTTATTTATCCTTTTCGAGTCCCTAATATTTGGAAAAGAGATGTATAAGGGACCTCGAATTACTATCAATTTCGCTTGGTGAATGAAATAAATGCGGGACACTGAGATCGAAGAAGGATTTTCTAATATAGGCTAGCCAAGCGATATTGTCTCTGTGATCTAGTTTAGGGCAGTCTGCAAGGACTTGGCGAGAGAATTTAGTGTAGGTGGAACACCAAATTTTTGCCCACAGTAAACATGCTGCCATTTTGATCATATCCTCAATATAAGGAAGGCCGACCTCAGTGTGGGTAATAATATTGGCAGTACTTCTAGGGACTGCCTGCAATCTTCCAAGAAATGTATTTTCAATAGTTTGCAAGCAGCCGCAGTCCATATACCCACATACCCCAGCCCTGTAGGTGCCCAAAGAAAGGCATTTAGCATCATAAAGAGAAGTAAGTTCTTTAATCGGTTTTGTTTGAATCTCTTAGCAAATGTAAAGATAGTGTCAACTGCTTTTTCCATTTTAAGCCGTCTCTAAAAAAGTCATTAACTGCCTCATAAAACTCATTATAGTGCATGGTGGCTGTTCACTGGAGGTTTTAATTAAATATACGGTTTTAAGGCTATTTCACTCTTCACTCTTGAAATTCTGGGAAATGGAGCAGAAATCATAAAATGAAAATATTTTAGGGCTCATTTAAGTTTCTACTGCAGTACAATATTTGATCAGGAACTTCAGTAGTAACATTAACTTTGGCCAAAAGCACGGTGGTAGATAAAGCATGACACAGTAAACAATATACAATAAACTCAACGTCCACTCACTGCAATAACATCAAAGAAGATCTGCATTGTATTAACACATACCTTACATAGGGTAGTTAAAAAAGGATATAAACAAATGACTAGGATATACTAGCACCTTTCAGGCCCAAGCTTACATTTTACTCATTATTATGGTCTCGCTTGACAGCGCAGCTGTCGCTAGACAATTATGTGAGTATCACTGAAGAGGGACTTTGGCTCCGCCCACATGCTGGGAGCCAGGAGTGCGTGTTTTGATTGGGCAGTTGTGTGCTTCCACAAAAAAGTTCATGCCCTCCACCAGCTGTGATCATTTTGTTTATTTATCCAGCTGGCTAAGCTTGAAACTTTCAGGGGCACACACAACATTGTTATGCTCTAAAATGTCTTAGATAGCTAGATAATTTATGGAGTTATCTTTCTCTGGTAGCAGCTCAGATGGGAGGAGGGCATCCATTAACTTACATGGATTTTTAGGGCTAGTTTCGCAATGCAATTGTCACCTGACCTTTTACCGTACAGCAATATTATTCTACAGTTCTTTGCTTGCTACTATGCAAATGTGTATGCTATTTACTGGTAATGTTTAACATTATCATACAACATTCCTTTTGAGCCAGACATATTAGCATTGCCAATGCCTGTAATAAATGTTAGGTGCTATGCCCCTGGACCAATGCTATCCTATGAAGCTTCAAACACTCAGGACTCATAAGGTCTTACTACAGTTTTTTTTAGTAGATGTAGGCGCATATTTACAAAGAATTGGCGCAGGGCGGCACCGCAAATCATTTTGCTGCGCTGCCCTTCTCCAATTTGAAAGGGCAGGAATGCACCGTATTTACAAGATACGGTGCATTCCTGTCCTTTCAGCCGGCGCACAATTAGCAGCGGTGCACCAACGCAGGCACCCTTGCACCATGGATGATGCAAGGGTATCTGTGCTGTTGGCATGATTGTTTTGTGCAGGTAGGAACACCTTCCTGCACAAGAACAATCAAGAGAGGAGTTTTCCTCTTTCTATGTGTGCTGCAGAATGCAGCACATGTGGAAAGGGAAAAAACAAGGAGAAATGTAAACATTTCTCCTCATTACGCTTGCTCTAGAGAGGCACAAGGTTTTGGCGTTGCCCGAGGTTCACGAGATATTGTGAATCTGGGGCAGCGTCAGAGTCCATGGGTGTTGCGTGGGAACACCCACAGCAACACCCATGGAATGTCTCTTTGACGCAGAGTAAGGCAATGCAGCAACTTGCACTGCTATACCTTATTCCATATCTACAAGGCCATGAAAAGAAATGCAGGGTGGCGTTATGGGGCCTTGTAGATATGGCTAACCCCTGGGTGCCACCGGAATGTCACAAAAAGTGATGTTCCGGCGACTCACAGGGCTTGTAAATAAGCCCCTTAAATAATAGGGCAGAGGTGGCAGACAGAAAGGCAGGAAGTATCCAGTTGGACATGATCACTTGGTACTGTCCTCTACTGGCTGAGACTGTGTGTAAAGTTGTGTAACTAAGCAGGTTTGAGAACCTGCTGCTAAATTTGTAAGAGAAATAGTCCAATTATTCCCTTGAACTACACACTGAACACCCACACAAGGGTAGTGTCCCCACTTAAATCGAAGATGGAATTAAGGCTGCCAAGGCCAAAAGCAACAAGTTCTCACTGTCCAGTTAACAGTTGTTACCATATCAAGGAACCACTGTCCAGCAGAACTCAATTAAGAGTGAGACTGTTTGAAGATTTGACTGGTCTCACAGTCATTCACTTGTTGAATGGAGGATCAAAACAGCTGTGGGTCATCAACAACTCTGGAGTCCTATGAGCGTACCAAACTTTAGGGGCCTTTATCTCAAATGAGCCAAATATGGTCATGATGTTATGGTGATGGGGACACCCGGAGGCCTCTGGCCTTACTAGTCCCCAGAGGCTGGCCATTCCTGCCTAGGGACTGAGGTTTTGTTCTATGATCTAATTTCACCTTGAGGAGTTGAAATCCCTGAAACCATAAATGCTACATAGATGTTTCAAACAGATCTGGAATCTGCTGACTCTTTGCAGCCAATGCCACAAGCCCAATGGCAAAGTTTATTAATAAGCCCCTACTTGTTCCTCAGGTGGCGCTTGGGGGCACAAATGGGCATCCTAGTGCTCTTGGGCTCATAGATGGTAGAGGCTCACCACTTATGTTTTCAGGAAAGCATCTCTGCATCTCTACAGCCCCAGGTGATGATCTTCTGGTTTATCTGTGATTCTGACCAGTTGAATAGCAAGTAACTCATCACTTGTCTGGCTTATTCCATCTATGCAGAACTACAATCAACTGACTCATATTCAAATTATTCTTCCCAATAGAGGCAGTACAGCTTGTTCCTTGTCCTGTTGTCTAGAGCAGCAAAGATGTCTTCAGTGCCCATGGCTTACCTCCAGCCTCTAAGGAAGACATTCACCAACAAAGATTATGTTCCTGAAAAAAGGAGTAGGAAGGGGGAGAGCAAAGTGCCTTCTTAAGGCAAATGGTCCCAACTGCATCTAGGCCAAGTCTCTCAGACTCAGGAGGCGTCTAGGCGTCAGGGACAGTGTTGCCTGGGAAACATTCACAATCAGGAGCTATCTAACTAGTGCTATGGGGCAATAAATGAGGAAATCGGACTTGAGGAGGAGAGACTGGGCACTATAACACTCAGTATCGCAATTAAACACTGAATCCATAAAAACACTGACATTGCCAGCGGAAATAACAGCAGTATCAGAACTCAAAGAGGGCCCGTGTCAGGGTACAGATTTTCCGCTGTCCCTGTTAATAACCCCAGTGTTTTAAATGGGTCTCCTACAATTGATTTGGATGACCCCACTTTTCTTACAAGTTCGCCCCCGGCTAAAAGGAAAAAGAATGACCAAATTTGCACTACAAGGCTAAACAATAACACAACCAGGGCAGGTTTTTTGTTCCTACCCACAAGATTCAGAACTTAATAAATTACTGACTGGTCCTGTAACCTGAGGGGTTAAAGAAAATGCAACATAACTTATATCACCATTTAAATAATCATCTGTCTTTGCTGGAGGAAATGGTTAAATGTTTTTGTGACTCTGTTTTAGATATGTTCAAGGCTCTAGAAACAAGTCATATTGATTTTATGGATACTATAAAAAGGGCCTGGGCAAGTGAACCCACCGATGAGTGTCTTTCTTACTCCCTGTCAATTACTAGACCAGGGGAGAGCATGGCCCGCACACAGTCCAATGTGCAATAGTGGGTTCAGGATGTAACAGAAAGCAAATAGGGCACATTTAGAGAACCAGACCTGGCAACAAGAGTGAGTTTAATTTGCTCAGAAGTGCAATAATGCAGGGTAGTGGTTATTGTTTTGCTGGGTTGAAAACAGTGATATGGCACACAATACACATGGAGAGTTTACATGGCGCCCAGCAGTCATTATAAATAATAACATGCATTTGCAGTTACTGCCAGAGGCTATACCCTATGTCATTATTCTAACAAATGTACACCCACTACGGGCTCTCTAAAAAGAAGAGTGGCTGAATTTATCAAATTAAGGGCCCAAATTAGAGCTTGGCGGAGAGGGTACTCCATCTCAAAACCCTCTCTGCCAAAATGAAGGTTCGCTAGCCTCATTTAGAGTCCAGCGGACCTTCAGTATGACAACGGCCTGACAGACTAATGGCCATTTGAGGTTTTGCTATTTGTCTGTCTGCCATATTTAAAGCAGGCAAACAAATGTCAAGTTTTCACTATCCTTCACAGCAAGGTAAAACCTGGCAGTAAGAGCCAGTGAAAACTGCAAAATGACCCCTACGCCATGGGAGAAAACTCCCTTGGCAAGGGGGTCATCGTTTTTTTTTTCATTATTATTTTCAAAAACAAAATACCGCTTTGGGATTTTGTTTTTGGAAATAAAAAAAGTGATGAAAGTTTGACGGAAGATTCCGTCATAAATTGTACAAAAGACACAACAGCCGGACCTCAAATGGGTGCCGCACCTGAGCTATTATCCCCAATCTGTTACAAGAAACTTGTGTATCTGACTTGTGCACTCAATTGGGCACCTGCTGCCAAGGTGCAGTCCAACTACAGGACTTTACAAATTAGATTCAAATGCAAGGGTGCACCATATGATGATTCAATCATTTCATTTAGAAATAACCAAACAGTCCAAAGTGATTTTTCAAAAAGTGAGTATAAATCTTTTACTCTGTTGGTGCTTGTATGTAACAAGTATGTACAGCATAAAAACAGCCGAAACAGCCAACGCATTTCATCCTAAACATAGGACTTCTTCAGGACTTTAAAAACAACATGTATAAACATACATAAATATGCATCGATAAGAGTCAAACAAATATACACACAACATAAAAGCATAACAATTTTGAGGCATATGCATTGAAAATGCCTCATTATAATCCATAAGACACACAGGTGATGGACGGAATGCAGAGCAAATCAAACATTCACCCCCAGTCAAGAGATCTGGGTTAAATCCATCATTCTTTTGCTCACAATGCCACCCCAGTTTAGACCCAGCCATATGCAAATCAGTCTTGATCCTCTGCCTCATGGGAACAGTCCAGCCCGAACTGCCAAGCCAGGTCCTCCCTGGACCAGAAACAAGCATCCTGGGACCGGTTTCGGGGCATCACCCCTCATCAGCCAGGCTAGCTTGAATCCAGTGGCACAGTGAGCCCGGGACCCACGTCTGGGCATACCCGGCGAGAAAGCTAAAGACACACAAATC
The DNA here is from genome assembly GCA_963921515.1 of Calotriton arnoldi. Classification (NCBI taxonomy): domain Eukaryota; kingdom Metazoa; phylum Chordata; class Amphibia; order Caudata; family Salamandridae; genus Calotriton; species Calotriton arnoldi. The sequence continues at coordinate 98,385 of CAWUFW010004614.1, read as the reverse complement.
TCTGTACTGGGGTGAATGTATGACATTGTTCTTCATTCTGTCCATCTATTGTTCTTTTTACATTATAATCCATGACATAACAACAAAATGACATTATGACACATTTGTTATGGATTTAAGACCATTGACCAAACAAGAAAAGACAAGTTAAGTCCTAATACCACAAACAATGTGGTTGTGTATATTAAAAAATCATGGAGCATTAAGAGACATCATTCAATTAGTTTAACAACAACAGGGATATCCAAATGTATCCCATAAATGGTGGCGTCCTCCTTTGGTTTATACATATTGGGGACATGTAGAAAAGAAACAGAAAAGAAGAAAAATGATAGAAAAAGGTAGACAAAACCAGATTAATAAAATAGATTAGAAAAATGGGGTAGAAAAAATCAGTGGAGAGAAAACCGATTTTACACGTACGAACGCATGTGATGGCGCTAAGTCACTAGAGAGTCACACATTCAACTGATAATTGGTATAATAACTATAGTAAATCATTCTTGTGCCGGACCACTTGTAGAGATAACAATCACATTGGATGAGCAAAACTCACAACCATTCCATTAACCACAAGAATATAGTACCCACCAAAAATCCCAACGATATAAATGTTGCATTCCTTTTGGTTCACTCATCCAAGACACAAATCAATCTAATTTCTTGACATATCGTCTGAGTCGTATCCTAAATTAAAAAAAACACAAAGAGTACAAACGGTTATCTTGAAAATAATAATATTATGCTCAAGCAAACTAATGACAAAGGTGGCAGCTGGCGATTCCAAATACTTACTACATAGAAACCAATCAACTGGATAAGTGATGCCGTATGTGCGGACAGAAGATGAAGTGGAAGCGATAAACGTGTTTACTCCGAGAAGTTCCAACGTATTCTAAATAAATAGGATGTGGGGTCCATCAACCCCAATGTAGGCACCTATCAAAATCAGAAAGAGGGATTATTTGAGCTAGAGTGGGAAGTAGTCTTGTTAAAGGACCAAGCCCCAGGTGGGTAAAGATTCAGTCATATTGACAGAGCTATCCATCAAACTTTCAATGCATTTACAGGAACTGCTGTGACAGCGGTTCCTGGAAATGCAAGAAATGTCCACTGGGCCACCAGACATCTAAATCAGGAGGGGGAGTGCCAAAGGGGATTGGCAACTTTTGTGACAATTCTTTATCCAGTTAAAGATGTTCATTCTCAATGCATTTCTAACTATTACCAGCTGGTGCACATATAGTTTGGGGGACCTAACCAGCGGCGGCCGGCACAGGTAAGCGCGGTATGGGTGGGGCAGGGCACGTCAGGAGGGGAAGCCGACGGACGACGGAATAGGTGTTACTTATTTATTTAATAATACCTATTCCATCGTCTGTCGACTTCCCCCCGCTCCTGCCCCACCTCACGCGCACTTACCTGTGCCGGCCGCCGCTGGAAATAACATCTTGCTTATAAGTTTTTATTACAATATTTTTTTACCATTAAAGTACAGAGGTAATCGATAAGTTGGAATATGATTTAGTGGCTAAGTGCAAGGGCACCTGGGCTGGGGACTTTAATGTAGATTATGCAATTATTCTGCTGGCTTGATATGTGGATATAATGATAGACACAAATACGTTTTAGCACATTTTAAACATAATTCCTGTGGAGAGGGGGTTAATATCTTTGTGATGAAGTATAGCCTTGTTTTTGCTTCAGAGGTCTGTCCATCTAATAAGTGCTTGCCCCTACTTTTATTAGAGGAAATATATGCAGTACTATAGATCACTTATTCTTAATTTCAGAGACAATCTCACCTGCTGTGACCCATTTTATGATAACGCAGACTGCAACAGCAATCACGACCTGTTGCAATTGAGTTTAGGACTTGTATCAAACTCTAGGGCAGACTTTGAAAGAAGCAGTGGGATTTCTTATAGAAATAATAAAGGGGTATTGAGGAAATGGTCCATGGTACACTCAGGCTAATTACTGTTTGAGTTATTTAACAGAAATCTAGTACCATCCTCGAGGTATCTGGATGGTCTGGTCCAACCCGAGATGATCTTGAATGCCTTTGATTCGGTTTGCGAATCATTGAAGTCCATGCTGACTGTTACTCCAGAGGTTCAGTTTTAGTCTGATGAAAGTACTATTTGACATGATGTAAGTTTTAATTGTTCTTCCAAATGATTTTAGTTTATGTACTGATGTTAGATAATGTAAGAATTAAATATTTTTACTGATTATACGTAAACTTGTTTTCTTTTAAGGCCAGATGAGCCAAATAAAAATGTGACTGGCTGATTGATACAGTGCTTATAACTTCCAAAACTGGTGTATTAATACAAATTATATTTCATTATTACCAGATCAATAACCATGATAAAATATATCTCAAAAAGGACTGTTCTCTTGCCTGGACAAAAGTAGGATTGTGCCAAGTTATTATTACACATGCTTCGTCTTGTGTAGTCTCCAATTATTGGCAATTTCATTCACAGTTTCCTGTGTTTCTTAACATTATACACTCACATAGTTTTTCTCTGAAAACTAACAATATTAAACTGCACCTGCCAATATTTCTTCATGAGTGCCAGTTGCCACAGGAAACAGATATGTAATTTTCTCTGGAGTTAACTCTAACAATGTTTTCTTTCCAATAAAACAACTGTACAGATGTTGATTTTTTTCTTTCAACAACTGAAAAGGGGTGCCAAAGTTCTGATTTTAAACTAAGAAAGCTGGACCCTGGGTAGGTATCCAGTCCCGGGATGCACTATCTTGATGTGTAATATGTATGTAATAAACAATCTTGACTTCGTTTAAACAGTTTCTTCCATATTTTTATTCCAATGTCTCCATTCTTTATCATTCCTACCAACATACTTTAAACCAGAAGTTCAATACAGTGCCAATCTAGGCTTTCTTCAAACAGCATAAGACAGGTGTTCGATTCCCCATAAATCGACGTAAAACAGTTTTTCTACTCAATGCATTTCAGGGCCACTGCCCTTCGTAAGGGGTAACTATGGTAAAATATACATTCATATCAGGATGGAACCGCACATTTGTATCTAAAGAAGCATCCTCAAACAAAATATGGTGCGCGTAATGTAACCCTGAATGCATATAAATCAATTACACAATGAAGTGACTGACCTCTTGCCCAAATATAAACTGGAGTTGAAAAATAATTCACATGCCCAATACCTAAAGTGAATGTCCCCCGAACTCAAAAGTGTGCTTCATGCAAAAAACACCTTTCGTGCATCCCATTAGTGTCGCCATGCTTGCGTTATTGATCAACTACTAAATTTAAAACACAATTGACTCACTGAGGTTGAAAAAACATCAAGACTCGTCAGTCCATCGCAAAGATTCAAATAGTTTGTAACAAGAGCGACGAGTGGTTTTAAACAGTGTTGATTGGCTGTCCATAACACGTGCTTTGTCCCAGTGTGGTAAAAATAAATGAAACACTTCACATGCATAATGTGCTCTAACATGAAATCGACCTCCCGTGACTACTCAATGTGTTTAATAAGACAAAATGGTAAAAACAATTATAAATAATGAAGATACTGAGAACAATCACATTGTACCCATTAAACAATAATCATAACGTGCATATACATATGTTCAGTAAAAGTTAATAGTCCAAATGATCAAAGGTCTCATGATCATTACCAGTTCGTCGGGCAGAAAAACAGTTTCATGTCGATTTATGGGGAATCGAAAACCTGCCATATGCTGTTTGAAGAAAGCCTAGATTAGCACTGTATTGAACTTCTGGTTAAAAGTATGTTGGTTGGAATGATAAAGAATGGAGACATTTGAATAAAAATATGGAAGAAACTGTTTAAACGAAGTCAAGATTGTTTATTACATGAAATTCAGCATTAAGGTAGTGCTTCCCGGGACTGGATACCTACCTAGGGTCCAGCTTTCTTGGTTTACAATTCTTCACGCGCTAGGACGGAGCGCGATACCGGGTTTTACACACCAAACTCATCGCCTGTGAGCATGATTGTTAGACTTGGCATCTTTTGGCATGTTTCCCCTGACTTTTTGCTTTCTGACCTTCCGGTTTTGACTCTGTTTTTGCTGGTGTAATGATTCTGCGCACTTTCCTCACTGCTGTCCAGTGGGAAAGTGCAAGTGCTCCTGTTAAAATGCGTTATGGATTGGTGTTTCCATGATTGGCCTATTTGGTTTATGTGTGAGTCCCTTGTAAAGTGCACTGCGAGTGCCAGGGCCTATAGACCAAATGCTGTTGGTGGGCTGCAGCACTGGATTGTGCCACCCACGCAAACAGCCCGTAAAGTGTAACTCGGGCCTGCCATCGCAGAGCCTGTGCGCAGCCTGGGGCTGCCATGTCGACTTGGCAAGTGCACACACTTGCAAGTCCCTAAACCTTCCCTTTGCTACATGTTAGTCACCCCTAAGGTAGGCCCAAGGTACCCCTGTGGGCAGGGTGCGTTGTATGCGAAAGGTAGGACATGCCCGGGTGTATGCGGCATGTCCTGATAGTGAATTACAGCCTAGTCCGTTTTTCACTATTGCAAGGCTACCTGTTCCCCTAGGCCAGAACGGGCAGTTTTGATTATTACAGCTTATAATCCTAACTGACCCCGGGAACATGGTAGAAATTCGAGTTTAGTATGCCTGGACTCAGAATGATAAAATGCATCTTTTAGTGAAGTTGGTTTTAACATTCTGTGTTTGAAAATACCACTTTTAGAAAGTGGGTATTTTCTTGTCTAACCATCCAAGCCTGCCTCTGCAGGTTGTGTATTCCTTGTCTGGAGTGTGAGTGACAGGGGCTGGGGGATGCCAGGAGACAGGGTGAGTCAGCACAGGGCTGAATAGCAAGATCTACATGTAGATGGGTGGGAGGGGTCGCACCTGGGCCCTGAATAGGACAGTGCCTTCCCTCCACAATGCTGGCTCCACCTCCTGTGGTGCGTCTGATGTCCCGGGCCTACTCACTGAAAGAAGGGACGGAGACTTGTCAACAAAGTGCTCGAGAACTGGTTTGGACTAGGCAAAGGCCTCTCTGCCTTCAGAGAACAAAGGAATTTGGGATATAAATATTGGGGCCCTGACCCCATGAATTTAGATCTCGCTGGAATCAAGGAACCTGCCAAGACGAAGAGCTGGAAGAGCTGCCAGGAGGAGTACTGCCCCTTTGCTGTGTTGTTGCTTTGTTGGGTTGGCCTGCAGCTGCTGCTTCTGCCTTGGGCAGTGAAAGGACTGGACTGAACTTTCTACAAACTTGTGCTGAGTATCTCCAAGGGCCTGAAACCGAGCTGGCCTCCTGTTAAGAAGTCTCAGGGACTACAAAGACTTCACAAGCCTCTGGGTACCGCTTCTGGAACGCTGTTTCAGTTGCCACAGAGGAAGGGAACCGCAACCGACTCCGTCCACCGAATCCATCCCTGGCCGGTGACCTGTTTGCACCGCAGACCGCATCGCCCCGCTTCACATCGCAACCCTGGTCTCACCGTGGCGACGTCCGACGCCGCCAACATCGAGCCGCTGCTTGCACCGTGACCTGTGGGCACCGCAGTTCGCATCGCATCGCTTCACTGAACCAACCGGACCCGACCGACGCGGTCGCTGCAACTGGCTCAAGAGTCGAGACCGCACAGCATTTGGGGCACCGCTCGCACGTCTGCGACGCACCGCTCCGACTCGCACCGCTGTCCGACACCAGCTCCCGCACTCCGGCTAGGTCGCCTGCATCGCAACCTGTCAGCACCGCATCGAGCATCGTCTCACCCTGCATCGCACGCCTTGGACTCACCGACTCCGTCTGCACAACGCTCATCGAGCCGCTGCCTGCACCGCATCGAGGGACACCGCACCTTGCATCGCTCCGTCTTGCACCGCAACCGCGACGAACGCCGACCGGCTCGTACACTCCGTACCATCCACAACGAGAAAGGTACTGTAACCGAGTCTGTTCACGACTCTGCTGGCCCGTATCGACGCGGTCGGCTGGAACTGTTAGACTCTGTGGTTTTCAGCATCGCGGTAGGCTCGGACGGAGCTACCGACTCGTACGAACTTTGCTTTTGTGCTATTCCTGCAAAGAAGAAGTTACCGTATCAAGTATTCATTCGTAAAGTATAGTATTGTGGATTTTTGTCGTAATTGGTCTTGTCTTGAGTATATAAAATATTGGTTATTTTTCTAAACTGGTGTGGTGTCCGTTTGTAGTGCTTACACTGTATTACTGTGGGTTATGTGCAAATGCTTTACACACTGCCTCTGAATTAAGCCTGACTGCTCGTGCCAAGCTACCACGAGGGTGAGCAGGGGTTACTTCACGAGTGTAACACCCTTACCCTGACTAGGAAGAAGGGTCCCTACTTGGACAAAGGTGCAAGCCCTTGCCAACTAGAGATCCCATTTCTAACATTGGTTGTCAGCGGTGAGGATAGGACTTGTGTTTGCACTTGACTTACAGTGATTGGTGTGCACTACTACCATATCGCAGACCATTACGTACCACATACTGGTTCTTTTTCTTTTGGCCTATTTTTGATCTTGCCAGTTTTCAACTCACTACGTTTGTCATGCCTGAATCAATTGCATCATCCGTTGCATCTCTGGAAGTCATCTTTGAGGAGGATAGGTTGGAATCCTACGCCGTAAAGGAGTTACGAGCGATTTGTAAAAACCTGAAAGTCCAAATTAAAGGCCTCACAAGGAAGGAGGAGCTACAGAAGGCGCTGAGGGCCTGGGTAGCAGCCAGACATGCCAATGGGCAGCCTGGTAATCTCAGTGAGGAGGTGGAGGAGCCTATTTCCAGGGTGGATGTGCTTTTGGGTAGGGGGGAACCCACCAGGTCAGGCAGCAGCAGTCTGTCCCCAGAGGAGCTGGAGGACAGGCGGGAGGCACGGCAGTTTGAGCTGCAGAAGCTCAGGCTGGAGAGTGAGCGGGAGGAGAAGAGATTGGCCATAGAGGAGAGGAAGATGCTCTTGGAGCATGAGAGAGAACTGAAGGAGCTAGAACTTAGGAGTAAGTCAGGCTCAGATGGTGGCAGCAATTCGTCCAGAAAGGCAGACAGGATTGTGCACATTCCCAAGAATGTAGGCAAGGAGTTCAAGAAGGGGGATGACATACAAAGGTGGTTTCAGGGTTATGAGGCAGCCATACACATGAATGGGGTCCCTGAGGAGAATTGGGGAGCAGGATTGTGGCCACTTTTCCCGGAAGAAGCAAGGGATGCTCTGATAGCTTTGGGTAAGGGGTATCACCTCACCTATGCTGACATGAAGGATGCCCTTCTCACGAAGTATGGTCTTACTCCTGAAAAGTACAGGGATCAGTTCAGGTCCAGTAAGAAGTCTGATGCCAACACTTGGTTGGAATGTGTGGATGTGTTCTGCAGGTCTCTGGATGGTTGGGTGAAGGGCAGTAGCGTAACAGATTTTCAGGGGCTCTACAACTTGATTGCATGGGAGCACTTGTCTAGTCTATGTTTTGCAGATCTGCGCCAGCACCTAGTTGATAGTAAGCTAACTGACCCCAGGAAGCTTGCTATGGAAGCGGACCGCTGGGTGAGTACCAGGGTCCACAAGAAAGCGTTTGGGGGAGACTCAGCCAAAGGTGGGCAGGGTCCCCAGCAGAAAGGTGGGGGGACAAGGGTAAAGCACAGGAGTTCTCTAAAGGGCCCCAAACTAGTACCCAGGGTAAAGGTTCCCAGCCCCCGGTGATAAGAAGAAAGGGGTCTCTACAGGGAAGCCTGTTGAGACCGGCCCCCTCAAGTGTTATGCATGTGACCAGGTAGGTCACTTTAAGGGGGACCCCAAGTGCCCGAAGGGGACACAGCCACCCACCGGTGGACAGTCCAAAGTGTTGGCTAGTGTAGCGCTTGGGGAGGAGGGGTGCCCACAGGAGGGTGGGGATCCCGCAGAAATGACCCTTGTCTCACTAGGGGACAGTGAGATGGTCCCAGGAAACCAGGTGCCCCCTAACACAAAGAAATATAGCACCTGGGTGACCATTAATGGGAACAGGGTAGAGGCTCTCAGAGATACTGGAGCCAGTGTGACCTCAGTCCGGTGTCACCTGGTGTCTGAGAAGCAAGTAGTCCCCGGGGCATTCCACCAAGTAGTTGCTGTAGACAACTCAGAGCGCCAATGTATGGTGGCGCAGGTTCCCTTTGAATGGGGGGGGGTCTCATGTCCCTTGAGGGTGGTTGTGAGCCCTACCATGCCTGTAGATTGTCTGCTAGGAAACGACCTGGAGCAGTCCTCATGGAAGGAGGTTGAGCTCAGGTCTCACTTGGAGATGCTTGGGTTGCCAGAGTGGGCATGCGTGTCTACTCGGTCAATGGCAGCCAGAAAGGGTGATCAAGAGGACTTGGAGCCTGAAACAGTGGCCCAAGTCCCTGCCAAGAGAAAGGGCAGGGCGTGGGAAACCGGCCCCCGAAGTTCCCACGGACCGGGAGGAGGCGGACCTCGAGGGGACGCCCGGTGCCTACAGGGGAGCAGGTAGCCAAACTGGGAGACATCTCTGAGCTGACCCATTGGCAGCAAGAAGGGGGTCCCACCAGGGAGGAGTTCTGCAGGGAGCAGAGCGAGTGCCCTACTCTGGAGGGTCTGCGGCGGCAGGCTGCAGACCAGGCAGCTGGTAATCAGTCCGGGTCACATCTGATCTACTGGGAGAGTGGTCTCCTATACAGTGAGCCTAAGGTTGCTGAGCCTGGGTCAGCCCGTGTGCTGGTGGTACCCCAGCGCTTCAGGACCTTCCTACTGGGTCTGGCTCATGACGTGCCTTTGGCAGGACATTTGGGGCAGGACAAGACCTTTGACAGGCTTGTCACCCACTTCTTTTGGCCCCAAATGCGAAGGCAGTCAGATGCACACTGTAGGTTTTGCCAAACTTGCCAGGCAAGTGGTAAGAGTGGGAGGAAGGTCAAAGCTCCTCTCCAACCTTTTCCTGTTGTTGGAACACCCTTTGAAAGGGTAGGGATGGATATTGTGGGGCCACTGGATCCCAAGACAGCCATGGGCAACAGGTACATCCTGGTCTTGGTGGACCATGCCACCCGGTACCCGGAGGCAATCCCTCTCAGGACAACGACGGCGCCAGTGGTGGGCCGGGCGTTAATGGGGATCTTTTCCCGTGTGGGATTCCCCAGAGAGGTGGTTTCTGATAGGGGGACCAATTTCATATCGAAGTATATGACATCCCTGTGGAAGGAGTGTGGTGTAACCTACAAGTTCACCACTCCTTACCACCCACAAGGAAACGGTCTGGTGGAGAGATTCAACCAGACCTTGAAAGGCATGATCAAGGGTCTAACAGAACCCATGAGGCGTAAGTGGGACGTCCTCTTGCCATGCCTACTCTTTGCGTACAGGGAGGTGCCTCAGAAGTCTCTTGGGTACAGCCCCTTTGAGCTCCTGTATGGCCACCCTGTCAGAGGACCTCTGAGGTTGGTAAAGGAAGGCTGGGAGGCGGCTCCCAGGAAAACTACCCAGGATGTATTTAGCTACATGCTGGCCTTTAGAAACCAAACTGCCCGCTTCAGGAAACTCGCTCAGGCGAACCTAGAAGCAAGCCAGGAAGAAATGAAGAGATGGTATGACCAGAATGCCACTCTGGTCGAATTTCAACCTGGGCAAAAAGTGTGGGTCATGGCCCCAGTGGCACCTTGTGCCTTGCAGGACAAGTGGACTGGGCCATATGAGGTAAAGGAGCGCAAAAGTGACGTCACCTACCTGGTGGATTTGCAGGCTCCAAGGAACCCTTTGAGGGTCCTTCACGTGAACCGCCTCAAGCCCCACTTCGAGAGGTCCGAAGTGAGTATGCTCTTGGCGACAGATGATGGGGTGGAAGAGGAGAGTGAGCCTCTCCCTGACCTCCTGTCTACCAAGGAGCATGATGGGTCAGTAGAGGTGTGATCCTCTCCTCTACTCTGACTCAGGAGCAGCAGGGGGACTGTCGCCAGTTGTTGGGACAGTTCGCCCCACTGTTCTCTCTGACCCCCGGTGTTACTCACTGGTGTACCCATGACGTGGACACCGGTGACAGCCCTCCTGTGAAGCACAAAATTTACAGGTTGACTGACCGGGTCAGAGCCAGCATCAAGGAGGAGGTCTCTAAGATGTTGGCGTTAGGGGTGATTGAGCCCTCCCACAGTCCTTGGGCCAGCCCAGTGGTCTTGGTCCCAAAGGCTGCGGCGCCCGGTGCCACTCCAGAACTCCGGTTTTGTGTGGACTACCGTGGGCTCAATGCCGTCACCAGGACTGACGCGCACCCCATCCCCAGAGCTGATGAGCTCATTGATCGGTTGGGAGCTGCCCGGTTCCTCAGCACGTTTGATTTGACGTCAGATTGCCTTAACCGATGGGGCCAAGGAGAGATCAGCATTCTCAACCCCTGAAGGTCATTACCAATTCCGGGTGATGCCCTTTGGGTTGAAGAATGCCCCTGACACCTTTCAGAGGTTGGTCAATCAGGTGTTGGCCGGGCTGGAGGATTTCAGTGTTGCCTACCTGGATGACATTGCTGTGTTCAGTTCCAGCTGGGAAGAACATTTACAGCACCTTGAGAAAGTATTGAGGGCTCTGCAAGGTGCAGGCCTCACGATCAAGGCCAGTAAGTGCCAGATCGGGCAGGGTTCTGAGGTGTACTTGGGACACCAGGTAGGAAGCGGCCAGGTGGCGCCCCTACAACCCAAGATTGACACCATTCTGGCTTGGGAATCCCCCAAGACCCAGACAGAGGTGAGAGCCTTCTTAGGTCTCACCGGTTACTATAGGAGATTTGTTACGGGCTATGGCACCATCGTTGCCCCCTTAACAGAGCTGACTTCTAAGAGGCAGCCCAGGAAAGTGATCTGGACTGAGTCCTGCCAGAAAGCTTTTGATGCCCTGAAGGCAGCCATGTGCACGACGCCCGTGCTCAAGGCACCTGACTTCTCCAAAGAATTTGTCGTGCAGACTGACGCTTCAGAGCATGGTGTGGGAGCGGTGCTCTCACAACTGAACGAAGAGGGCCTGGATCAGCCTGTAGTCTTCCTTAGCAGGAGACTACTTCCCAGGGAACAGAGGTGGAGTGCCATAGAAAGGGAAGCTTTTGCTGTGGTCTGGGCACTGAAGAAGTTGAGACCATACCTGTTTGGGACTCACTTCCGGGTTCAGACAGACCACAGGCCCCTCAGATGGTTGATGCAAATGAGGGGTGAGAATCCAAAACTGCTGAGGTGGTCCATCTCCCTACAGGGAATGGACTTTACGGTGGAACACCGTCCTGGTACAGAACACGCCAACGCAGATGGTCTGTCCAGGTTCTTCCGCCTTAGTGAAGAGAACTCCAATGGGGTTGAGTAGTTCTCCCTACTTTCAGCTGGAGGGGACATGTGTTAGACTTGGCATCTTTTGGCGTGTTTCCCCTGACTTTTTGCTTTCTGACCTTCCGGTTTTGACTCTGTTTTTGCTGGTGTAATGATTCTGCGCACTTTCCTCACTGCTGTCCAGTGGGAAAGTGCAAGTGCTCCTGTATAAAATGCGTTATGGATTGGTGTTTCCATGATTGGCCTATTTGGTTTATGTGTCAGTCCCTTGTAAAGTGCACTGCGAGTGCCAGGGCCTATAGACCAAATGCTGTTGGTGGGCTGCAGCACTGGATTGTGCCACCCACGCAAACAGCCCGTAAAGTGTAACTCGGGCCTGCCATCGCAGAGCCTGTGCGCAGCCTGGGGCTGCCATGTCGACTTGGCAAGTGCACACACTTGCAAGTCCCTAAACCTTCCCTTTGCTACATGTTAGTCACCCCTAAGGTAGGCCCAAGGTACCCCTGTGGGCAGGGTGCGTTGTATGCGAAAGGTAGGACATGCCCGGGTGTGTGCGGCATGTCCTGATAGTGAATTACAGCCTAGTCCGTTTTCACTATTGCAAGGCTACCTGTTCCCCTAGGCCAGAACGGGCAGTTTTGATTATTACATCTTATAATCCTAACTGACCCCGGGAACATGGTAGAAATTCGAGTTTAGTATGCCTGGACTCAGAATGATAAAATGCATCTTTTAGTGAAGTTGGTTTTAACATTCTGTGTTTGAAAATACCACTTTTAGAAAGTGGGTATTTTCTTGTCTAACCATCCAAGCCTGCCTCTGCGGGGTTGTGTATTCCTTGTCTGGAGTGTGAGTGACAGGGGCTGGGGGATGCCAGGAGACAGGGTGAGTCAGCACAGGGCTGAATAGCAAGATCTACATGTAGATGGGTGGGAGGGGTCGCACCTGGGCCCTGAATAGGACAGTGCCTTCCCTCCACAATGCTGGCTCCACCTCCTGTGGTGCGTCTGATGTCCCGGGCCTACTCACTGAAAGAAGGGACGGAGACTTGTCAACAAAGTGCTCCAGAACTGGTTTGGACTAGGCAAAGGCCTCTCTGCCTTCAGAGAACAAAGGAATTTGGGATATAAATATTGGGGCCCTGACCCCATGAATTTAGATCTCGCTGGAATCAAGGAACCTGCCAAGACTAAGAGCTGGAAGAGCTGCCAGGAGGAGTACTGCCCCTTTGCTGTGTTGTTGCTTTGTTGGGTTGGCCTGCAGCTGCTGCTTCTGCCTTGGGCAGTGAAAGGACTGGACTGAACTTTCTACAAACTTGTGCTGAGTATCTCCAAGGGCCTGAAACCGAGCTGGCCTCCTGTTAAGAAGTCTCAGGGACTACAAAGACTTCACAAGCCTCTGGGTACCGCTTCTGGAACGCTGTTTCAGTTGCCACAGAGGAAGGGAACCGCAACCGACTCCGTCAACCGAATCCATCCCTGGCCGGTGACCTGTTTGCACCACAGACCGCATCGCCCCGCTTCACATCGCAACCCTGGTCTCACCGTGGCGGCGTCCGACGCCGCCAACATCGAGCCGCTGCTTGCACCGTGACCTGTGGGCACCGCAGTTCGCATCGCATCGCTTCACTGAACCAACCGGACCCGACCGGCGCGGTCGCTGCAGCTGGCTCAAGAGTCGAGACCGCACCGCATTTGGGGCACCGCTCGCACGTCTGCGATGCACCGCTCCGACTCGCACCGCTGTCCGACGCCAGCTCCCGCACTCCGGCTAGGTCGCCTGCATCGCAACCTGTCAGCACCGCATCGAGCATCGTCTCACCCTGCATCGCACGCCTTGGACTCACCGACTCCGTCTGCACGACGCTCATCGAGCCGCTGCCTGCACCGCATCGAGGGACACCGCACCTTGCATCGCTCCGTCTTGCACCGCAACCGCGACGAACGCCGACCGGCTCGTACACTCCGTACCAGCCACAACGAGAAAGGTACTGTAACCGAGTCTGTTCACGACTCTGCTGGCCCGTATCGACGCGGTCGGCTGGAACTGTTAGACTCTGTGGTTTTCAGCATCGCGGTAGGCTCGGACGGAGCTACCGACTCGTACGAACTTTGCTTTTGTGCTATTCCTGCAAAGAAGAAGTTACCGTATCAAGTATTCATTCGTAAAGTATAGTATTGTGGATTTTTGTCGTAATTGGTCTTGTCTTGAGTATATAAAATATTGGTTATTTTTCTAAACTGGTGTGGTGTCCGTTTGTAGTGCTTACACTGTATTACTGTGGGTTATGTGCAAATGCTTTACACACTGCCTCTGAATTAAGCCTGACTGCTCGTGCCAAGCTACCACGAGGGTGAGCAGGGGTTACTTCACGAGTGTAACACCCTTACCCTGACTAGGAAGAAGGGTCCCTACTTGGACAAAGGTGCAAGCCCTTGCCAACTAGAGATCCCATTTCTAACAATGATTGATTTGATTGCAACTTTGGGAGCAAATTGGAGTGCATCTTGCCACCTCTTGCAATACAAAGTTCTGATTTTAACATGAAACACTAAATGTAGAAACCTTTGTGAACTACAAGCAGTAACCTTAGTATTTCCAAAAGTTATGGGGAGTTCAAAGGAGAGTATCTCTCCAACTTCACAAACCATAGAGGAAACCATGCTGATCTGTCATGTGTAGTATTTGTTAATTTTCTCAGCCTTTCAACCAGTATCTGGGTAAAAAAGTTGGAATCAGTGCTCAAAGTGTGCTTGGGTTTGTGGGACAAGCAATTATTGAGATGTTTGAGTTCCTTTAGAAATATACAACTTGGCTCTCCAAGCTATATCGGGGGATTATTTTACACTTCTTGATGGAATTAACGTGATCCTTGGGTAACTCGTTTAGATTATTCTTGACCACTTTGTGGAACTCTGATGTGAGTCCAACTGAACCTACATTCGTGAAATATTTGAGGTTGCAGATTCATTTCAACCTAGACCTCGATTGTTTAGGGAATTACCGCCCAATTTCCCTACTTCCAGGTCTTATTAAAGTGGCAAAAATGTATGTCAATAAATGCCTATCAGACTTCCTGGAAGCAAACTCCATCCTTCACAAAACGCAAATGGGCTTTCAGCCCAAACACAGCACAGAAACTGCCCTTATGGCTGTGGTTGAGGAGACTAAAAGGAGATTGGATCAAGGGACCACGGTGGCCATCATACTCCTGGAACTCAGTGTGGCTTTTGATACCGTAGACCACACCATGCTCTTAGATAGGGTTCGTAAGGCCGAAGTTACAGGAAAAGCCCTGGACTGGGTGAGCTCTTTGCTGAGGGAACGAACATTCCAAGTCTTTGACAAGGACTGCTCATCGGAAACCATGGCAGTCATTGGTGGGGTTCCACAGGGATCCTCATTTAGTCCAACACTTTTTAATATATACCTGCAATTACTGGCGGACTTTGTAGCTCCTTATGGGATTACTATAGTCTTGTATGCAGACGATACCCAGCTGGTCTTCTCTCTTGCTCCTAGCTCGGACACCTCTTTATCCACACTTGGACCTTGCTTGGAGCAGGTGGCCAGCTGGATGAATAAGTCTTGCCTTAAGCTCAATGGATCCAAAACAGAACTAATGATTCTGGGAAATAAACCCATCACTCAACAAGTCCTAGACTGGCCTACTAGCCATGGCCCCCCGCCAGTCTCTGAGGCGGTCAATAAAGAGTAGGGATGTGGCTCGAAAACACCCTAATGATGGAAGCCCAGGCCATCAAAATCTCGGCTAGCTGCTTTGGACTGTTGAGGATGCTGCACAAATCCAGTCCCTGCTCCCACAGAATTCGAGACAGGTAGTAGTCCAAGCCCTTGTCCTCTCGCTGCTGGATTATGGTAACTCACTGTATCTAGGGTCTCCTAAAGGAGTGACACATAGACTACAAGTCGTGCAAAATGTGGCTGCACACATGTTACTTGGTATCCCAAGATCTCAATCAGTTCTACAAGGCTTGAGAGACCTTCATTGGTGCCCCATCTCTCAATGAATAGAATTTAAATCACTGTGCATCTTCCACCAAGCCCTGCAGGGTCAAGGCTCACCAATTCTACAAAAATTTGCTCGCCATTACATTCCCAACAGACCTCTGTGATCCTCAAATCTCTATCTGGCTACAGTCTCCAGTGTTAAGCAAGCAAGAAGTGGAGGAAGATTCTTTTGCCTAAATGCAGCAAAGCTCTGGAATTCTCTCCCCTTAGCTATTCGAGCAACAGATAAAGAACTAGGCTTTCGAGAAGCCCTTAAAACCTGACTCTTTGAATAGGCATTCCTCCTTAACTGCCTCTCTGTTCTTTAGGTGCACCTCTCCGACCTAGCACAGGGATGCCTTCGGGTCACCAGGCGCTCTACAAATCCCATAGCATAGCATAGTATACTATAGTATTTCTCTAGGTCTTTGGTGCAGATTGAGCATAGTCTGCATTTGTCAGCTGCTTAGAATGCAAAGGCCTGTGCTGTTTCTCTAAAGTCATATAGCTGTCAAACATGTAGAGTTTTTCATAAAAGCTGTAAAACACCATAGTCTGAGTACAGTTCTAGCTGAGTGATAGCTTGGCACATTTACTGTTGGTCCGGTAATATACAAGTTTATAGGTCAGATAGTTCTCTTGAAGAAGATTTGTCATAGAGGCCCCTTTTACTTTAATCTCTCACTTATACTGTTTCTATTGATCATACCTAAAGAGTCAAAGTTTGCCATTCCTAATGTGTCTTGTTAGACCCTCTACAATCTTGGCTCCTTTAAACTAAATGTAGATCGTAATGCAGGTTGTATGAATGAAAGCCACAAAGAAGGTTTGTTAAATTCATAGTTTTGATTAATCACCATTAAATAATAAAATTAAAAAGAAGCGAAATTTTAACATCATGCATTCTGCGCTTGACAAAACAATTACTGGAATATACTGTCATCTTTAAAAGACAATTGGAATTGATGGAAAAGGATGTTACATTGGAGGCAATATTTTAAGCAATTAACTTATCAAAAACAAGGACGTCACAGGAAATGGATTGAGGTATCAATTAATTTTACATTTAAAGTGAAGAAATACTGAGGGCCTGATTATGACTTTGGTGGTCTGGGAGCGGGCCGCCGCGCCAGCGCCCAGCCCAGACTGCCAAGTCTACTGCGGCTGCCTACCAGATTCTGAGTTATTTTGTAGTCTGGCGGGCGGTCAGGTGGGGCGGCGGTTCCACAGGAGTGCCTTTCAAAAGGCACCACAATGAGAGCACTACAGCCCGTACCTGCATGGCATGGACTGTGCTGTCCATGCCGTGCAGGTACTGGGGGGTTCATGCATACAGCATGCATCCCCATTCACAGGGGCAACAGGGGGCCCTTAGGGCCCTCTTTCTTTCCCCACTGCCACATTTTCATGGCGGGCTCACCGCCATGAAAAGGCTGGTGGTGGGAAAGTCATAATATTGCTTCCCCTGACCGCCAGGTAACCTCCAGGGATCGCAATCGCAGATCCCTGGCGGTTGCAGTGGTCTCATAGCGTTCCAACCACCAAACTCGTAATTCGGCGGTCGGACCGAAGGTGCGGCGGTCCCAGACCAACACCGCACCACCACCGCAAGTATGGCGGTCCTATGGACCACCATACTCGTAATCAGGCCTTAGTGTTTCAATTACACAAAAAGGTACGTAGTCCAACACAAGTTCTGATGTGTGCTTTATTTCTGAGGCTACATACTTTACTAAACTGGACACAAAATCAATGACTCAAGACTCACCAGAGGTAGTGGTGTATTCCCTTGGCTTCTCATCTTTTCAGAGCGAGATATTGAGTCTTTGATTCTCACTCGAGGTGGTAGTTTGTTAACTGAGCCTCACCCGTTCCAAGTTTAGTGCAGCTCCTATTTGAGGAAGATCAATGGTAAAGGGTTTCCTTCCAAACCGCTCAGCCTATTTCAGCATATCTGTAGTTGTGGTTGCTCAGCGAGGTGCAGAGTGGTGCCCTGATGAGAGAATGTGGAGGCACATAGGATATATACAAGTGGCTCTTCTTGCTTTGCCTACCATTTCTTGGAAACACCATTTTCCTGAAAGGATAGTCTTGTCTAACATTATAAATCCCTTTTAAGTATTCGTTTCCATTTTATTGTTTCATTCATCACTTGTTCTGTTACATTTTGGTCCCTCAATTTGTCCTTCCTTTTACTTCAGCAGACTTCCTTTTGTATTCTTTCTTTTGGAAGATCTTATGGTGGGCTTTTTCTAAACCCTGATTCATGGTAGTTTTGGTGCTTTTCTTTTCAACCTCTACATTAACTAACAACTGCAATCAAAAATTACCAGTATTGCAAATTAGTTTTATTCTGCCTTTTGTGGCTTTTTCCGCTTAACTGGGCACTCTTAAGGAGGCATTTTATAAGTTTCACATGTATGTTAACTGCAGGATGCCACCATGGCTACTGGGAGGAATCACCCTTCCTTTAGACAATCCTGAAGGAAACTAGAGAGACTTTCACTGCATACAGTTCTTCCTAGTGCCAAAGGCCTAATGTGCCTGTTTGGAAGATAGTTAAAAAATTACTTCGTCTTGAGAATTCCGCCTTAAGACAGACCTTAGCTTTAAGGTCTACTGATATTGTACCAGTCACTTGAGGTGCCCCATGTTTTTCAGAGAATCCTGTTAAGTTAAGTGACTTTTTATTTTCCTTATTACCCATTTTGCTTTGTACCCTGCACAATTTACACAGGATTGAGCTTAGGTGGGTTACTTAATCATTTGTCTCACTAGGCCTGCCTTAGCTTTGGCTTCTCCTTTGGTTACGACTTCGGGTTCCTCCTTGAATAGTTATGACACATTCATGCCAGCTTTTAAGAAAATGTTTGAATGTCCATATGTGGAACATTCCACTGTGAAAGCTTAATGCAATATTCAGCTATATGGAATGGATGTGTTGACTTATGTCACTAATTTTTTCCTATTGGCAGCAGAAGCTACTTCGGTTGAGAGAACCCCAATGATATTATTTTATCAGGGTTAGAAGGAGACAATCAAAAATGAGTTCACACTCATTGCCCAACTTCACTTTCTGAACCTACTGACACAACCCTATCAATTGAATCTAGACAGCTGGAAATAAGTAATCAAACAAAGAAATCTCAAATGGAATTTTTCAGTTTTCCCCAAATTCAGTCTTTTCTTTTCATAGACCAGAAAATCATCAACATTCACCTTCCCAGGAAAAAACCTATGCAGCTAGGAAACATCAGGGGTCTGCTACCAGAGAACAAAAAGGAGCAGCTGAGAAAGGGGGGATAGACTCTGCTTATATTGTGGGGATTCTGGGCAAAAGATTTCTCCTTGTCCCATACTTTCTCAAAAGGAAGTAGGTAAACACCACACTTCAGAGAAAGAGAAGGGTACAGATGTGTGATGGCTTCATCCACTATGAGTAGATTTGGCAGTCAATTATTGTTCTTATCAATTGTTTTGAAAATGGAAGACTGTAAGATTATTAATATTCCAGGGCTATTGATTAGCAGAGCCTGTGGAATGTTTCTTGACAATAATTGGGCTCCAGCAAAAGAGAGAGAAGAAGATGCCTGAGGCAGTCCACTTAGTTGATGGTTCACCATTTGTTTCAGGACCAGTAAGGGATGGTTCATTTCCTTTACAGGTCTCTTTTGGAGAACATTCAGATATGCTTTCTGTTAATATAATAGCCTCTCCTAGTTATGCTGTGATTGTCATATTTCCTTGTTTGAAGGAGGCACATCCCATATCTCAAGTGGACTACCAGAACAATATTGGTATCATCACAATTTTGTCATGACCATTGCTTCCTGAGGTTACTGGTCTCCTACTATTCAAGAGGTGAACTTCAATTTCAAATCTAATTGTGGCTAATACCTCTTATGTGCCTTTTGAGCACCAAACACTTACTACAGTTTTTGCTTAAAACTGCTGACATCTGTTTGCTTCCTTTCATACCTGTATTGCAGAGGACATTTTATCTGTCCTTTGTGGCTTTTTCCTCTTAACTGGGATCCACTTTAAATAACACATGACACGTTTGAGCTGGGATTTACAAAGAAACGGAAATATTTTAACAATATACATCAGGTAACAGATGTTATTCAATTCACCAAAAGCAACATTCACCAACATTTATTGCTAAGCATTAAAAATTTGAAGGTATTGAACTTTGGAAGGATGTCCTGCAATAGCATTTATACCAGGCTTCTTGGTCCATGCTCAAATTTCAATTCTAATGTATTACTTTCAGAATTTGTAAACATCTGCAGAAGAACTGAACTGTGATGTCCTGTTAAGCACTTTTTATTCAAAATGACTTTAGAACTATTAGTATTTGCTATATGTTTATTTTGTGGTATCAAAAGGGGAACATGGAATAAGAAAAATTGATATTTACTGACAATTTGCAGGTCTTAATGTCATTTCCAGATCTTTCTATTCAAGTGTGTAATCATTGGTGAAACTGATTTGGAATGCTTTCATGATACCATATTATTTGGCCTAATTACACCCTGTCACCAATTTCAATGGTGCTCATGAAGGATATCAAAGATGGTTTTCCAAATGGATGTCCAGAATAGTAACACAGATAGAGGTGCACCACATTGAACGTTTTCACAAAGGAAAGTCCCTTTCAAATTTCAAAATGTCCCAGTTCTTCGTTTTATTTTGCTTGTTAAAGACAGAAATCCAAATGTAACAGCAAACGCGTTTCATCCACACAAGTGGACTTCTTCAGGGCTGTAATACAATAAATACAAACATTGCATAGATCTAAATGTATATATAAGGTGTATCCAAAACATAAACCCAAAGATACTTCAATTACATAAACAACACATGGTTGCCTAACACAAATAAAACAACACATTCCCCAAGGACAACAACATGAACACTGTAAGTGATTTGAAACCATATGGGTTTCACATATTAAAAACAATTGTATACACTCTAAAAACAGTATTACAAAAATGCAACTGGAAATACTGCCCAATGGAGAGGACCTTAATAATCCATGTGTGGCCAATCATTGTAACCAGATCAGGAAGGATATTGTCAAAAATAAATCAATAACTACTTGATTGAAAAATTCAAAAGCCTGTGACATCATGTGGAACAAAGGATCACATAAAGATGTTAGTGCTGTTGGCACAAACACACATGTCAGCAGTCATAATCAATTCTTTATAGTATTATTGGGAATATATTGCATCATACTAAGTACTAGTCAAAAAAGGATGCATTGTCACAGGAAATCAGTGATTACATTGAGTTGCACACTTCGAAAACATGCGACCTCGTATGGAGCAGAGATCACATAAATAGTTTTGTTGACACAAACACATTTATCAACAACCATCATGATTGATTCTACATAGTCTTTCTTTAAAATTCATCTAAAATTCATTATATCATGCTAAATACCAGTGGTGAAATGATAAAGAGGGGGAAAAGGTCATACGATAAGTTCCACATCAGCAACAAATATTATCTACATAATCAAAGTTCTGCTACATTCCGTACTTGGTTATATTGTCTAATCCTATAGAGCTAATAAGCTGTTCAGTGTCCACACACCTTCATACAGGTTCCCTTGCATGAGTAGGTAAAAACCGTATCCCGTTTTTAGGTCGAGCATTCAAGACCTCTTGTATATACTTTAGTATATACTTATTATATACTTATATGTGTATGTACTTTGTGGGCTCTGGAGATCAGCCCTAGGACTTGTCTGCTTCCGCTTAGGGACTTTTTTTTTCTGTTCAACTGCCTCTATTTAACTGTCTTGATACAAAACGACCAGCAGAGGTCAGTAAAATACCAGAATTGATTTCTGCTGAGAGACTTTATTTTTTTTTATTTTTCTGGCAACTGCCTCTATTTATCTTTCTTGATAGAAAACGACCAGCAGAGGTCAGTAAAATATCAGAATCACTTTAGCATTCTCTAAATTCCAGTCCATAGAAATTGTCTTCCACAAGCACAATAATATTTTTTTCAAATCTTATATTTTCAGTGAAATGACCACCGAAGGCCCTGATTTTATATTAAAAACAGAGCTTTGGACTATACCATTTCCCGCTGAAAGGCAGTATTTCTCTCCATGTGTTCCCATACCTGGCGTGTCACGCAGTTTGGTGCTTACTTTCCCTCCATGTTAAAGAACAGTAGATGTTTCAGCACCCAAGCTAATGTGCTGCATAGCTAAATACATATAAGGTCCCAAAGGCGAGACCGATTGCAATGCAAATGCTTGTTGAACTTAGGGTCTCATATAGTCCAGGCTATTCAGCCCCCTGTAGTTAGCACCAGGCAATACAATGTGAGGAACATTGTAAAAACCAATAAGGGACACCATAGCAAAACAATTATATACATAGGGGAAATGGAGAAAGCATTGACAGATGCATAAACATCCCCAGTTTGTGACCACAGTGTATTGTCACAACCTACATTAATAAATTGTACAAGGATAGACAAAGCCAAACAAAAGCGAATGCATTGCCTCCGAATGTTAAGTCATATCCCGCCCTCTAAAGGCCTCATATTCTCTTATATCTGCACTCCTCAATTTATGTGAGGCAGAGGCAAAGGTACGTCTGTATCTAAATATACAAATCCTGTGGGGCTCAAATGTGTATATTAGCACCACGGGGCTGTACTAAGCGCCGTCATATAGAACCCCCCGGCTATGCTGTGTTACTGCACATCCGAAAAGTAATCCTGCAGTGACATGCATCCGACACTGAACTATGAAAGGTCTTCATACGGCACAAACAGTCATGGAATGTCATTCTCTTCTTTCAAATACGTAGATAACACAATCGTGACCTGAACATGACCAACACATTTGTTGGAATTCAGCATGATTGTGTAATAGTAGCGCAACACATAGAATAAGAAGTCTGCCAAAAGGCATTTTGGTTAATGAAGTCAACCTCTGATCAGTCCTAGTTAAAATCACATCAAATAAAATGTAAATGTCTGCTGAAGCCCAAACACACCCTTAAAGGTTTCACCCCAAGAAAACCGTAAATTGCCCTTTGGGAGAAGGGTTGAATCACATTTAAAAAGAGCGGTGCTGTTGTTTGTATCGAAAACACCCTGAATGAGTGGCCAGCACAATGGAGTGATACATGGAGAAAGCTGCAATGCTGCAACTCGGCGTCCCTCTAACACCGTTGTCAAACTCCCCCATTACTGTATGCCAAAGGGCGATTTAGGTAAGGAGCAAAATCATTCAAGTTGCAGGTTCGAGTGCCCAAGAGCACATATTACCACATACCTTGATAAGCGCCGGTAGCCACACCCCCGCATTCCCTCACATCTCGTAAAGTGCAGGAATGAAACAACCAACCCCTCGCTTACGCCCCCCTTTAAAGAGGTTGCAATCATTCAAATGGATTACACCTGTCCTCAGACAGTTGTGAGCAAATGGCCAAAAACCTGCAACAATATCGGTCATGTCTAAACGAAGAAAAGTGCACTGTGCAAATAAGTAGACAACCATTCCTCGTCCCACAGAACGACAGCACGTCTCATTCTCATTTGCTGGTCGTAGCTTGGTTGTTCTGGGCACCTGTCATGCTCCTGGTTGACCTTGGTTGGGGCCTCACCCTATTGGGTGGGGCCCCAACCAAGATCCAACCTTGTATCCGGTACCCTTCTTTTACGGCCCCCCTGCCACACAAGGCCCACCGATGCCTTTTAACCATTGGAATTCGGCGCCCCAGGACTTTCAATACTATCCACAGAATCCTTTTTTAGGATCACGGCAAGGCCCAAGGAGGGGTCGAACGCGGAAGAGGAATCAAGTGCACAGGGCAACAGAAGAGGAGGAGACGAGAGTGTCAACCAGAAGCATGACAGGTGCCCAGAACAACCAAGCTACGACCAGCAACCAAGTAGTCTAGTGGTGAACCTGACCAATTTTGTCCTTCTGAGACTCAAATAGAGGTCCTTGAGAAGGGATTAGGTTTCGTCCCGACCGAGGGGATGGACAAATTCAAGATGTGCATCGAAGGGAACGAGTTCATTAGGAAACTCAAATTAAAAGCCTTCTTTGCCAACAAGGAACTAATCGGTCCGACACAGGATGATACAGGGTTGAGACTGAAGTCCACTTTCACTCCCCCGAATACTACCTTGCCAGTGGAAATTTTGGCATTTGAAAAAGCATTGTTGAAGGAAATAGAAAGTCTAAACCCTGACGAAACAAAAGTGTTGCAAAACACCACTAGAGAACAGAAACAAGCGATAAAGGAATTGGGAAACAACAGAGACCTGGTCATAAAACCAGCCGACAAAGGTGGAGCCATAGTGATTCAAACAGCGGTTGCATACCACCATGAATGCATGAGATTCCTCCAAGACCCAAGAAACTACGAAAAACTGACATCAGATCCAACAGAAACCCTAAGGGTACGGATCGCAGCATGGTAGAAGAGGCCTTTGCCCACGATTGGATATCGCAAAAGGAAGGAGAATTCCTAATAAGCAAGGACCCAGTCATACCTTACTTCTACACGATACCGAAAATTCATAAAAACCTTGCACATCCACCTGGACGACCCATAGTTTCGGGCATTGGATCAATCCTGGAACCACTGTCAAAATTTGTTGACGCTTTCTTGAGACCACTAATTCAAAAAACTGACACTTACCTGCAGGATACCAAGGATGTCCTTCGAATTCTATAGGACAAGCCTTTCGATCCTAACACAGAATTGCTGATGGGTCTAGACGTGGAGAGCCTGTACACTAGCCTCCCACATGAAGAAACATTAAACATTATTAAGGAAGTCCTGTTTGAAATTGACTGGGAGTACCAGACACCGCGGAACATCGTTATGGAGTGCTGCAAACTCGCCCTCACCAGGAACTTCTTCCAGTTCGAAGAAACTCTCTACCTCCAGAAGCACGGGACCAGCATGGCGAGTACATTTGCCCCCAGCATAGCAGGGCTATACGTACACCACCTAGAAAAATACAAGGTCCTCAACAACAACCACCCCTTTTTACCCCACATCGGCCTGTGGAAACGATACATAGACGATGTTTTGGTAATATGGAAGGGAGATGAGGAAACTGCAAAAATTCCTAAAGTGGCTGAACTATCAAAATGACTTCTTGAAATTCACAAACACCACATCCAATCAGGAACTAGTATTCCTAGATCTCAATATCCTCTGCCAAAGTGGTACATTGAAAACGACTACACATATCAAACCAACGGCAAAGAATTGCCTCTTGGTCTATGATAGTTTCCACCCTAGACACTTGAGAAACAACCGTCCATTTGGCCAGTTCCTACGTCTGAGAAGGAACTGTTCGGACATCAAAGACTTCAAAGAGCAAGCAGCAGACCTGCATCAAAAACTGGTGAGGAGGAACTATCCGACACGAGTCATAAACAAAGCAATGAAACGTGCTCGGAATAACAATAGAGAAGCTCTACTGGAGATAAGACCACCAAAACCAAAGGAAGACAGACCCATCTGTATAACTACATATAACACAGCTAGCAATCAGGTGAACAAAATAATCAACAAACATTGGTGCCTGCTGAATTGTGGGGACCTTGTTTTTCCCAAACCCATGTTCTCACACAAAAGAGGCAAGAATCTGAAGGATCTACTGGTACACACAAGACCACACAAGATCAGAGACGAGGGGACACAACGAACTTTCCTAACCCCTCTATCTGGTCATAACCCATGTGGGACATGTAGTGTCTGCAACCTTACCACCAGAAGTAAAAGGATACGGTTTAATGACAACACTGAATAGGAACAACGCCGTTTCACCAATTGCAACACTAAAAACATGATCTACATGATCACTTGCCCATGCCAATTACACTACATAGACATGACAAAGAGGATGGTCAAGACACGCATTTGTGAACACCAAAGCAACCTACGTTGTGAGAGGGCTACGACCAAAATGTCTGTACATTACATTGACAAACAACATACAGTGCAAGACTTACAGTGGACTGTAATTGAACACATTCCCAATGAATCGCAACTTTTTGAAAAGGAACAACGATGGGTTTTTCGCTTAAAAACCCACACAAATGGGTTAAATGATGGAATCCCGTGGAGCCAATTTGCATAATCAATGACTTTATCCACCTGAATCAAAACTTGGCTTTGCCACTAAATGTAATCCCCCACAATACGACATGCCTGGATCAAGGCACGAACTATGTCACTCTCCGCTTATCAATATTTTTAACATCGGCTGCCAGCACCCCAAAAAGTGAATAAGGTGGTCTCTTCACTTTATTACACCTGAAATACCGTGTGTCTGCACAAGGGCACTGTCAAAGTCACTCTATGCACATCATTATGTATTATCACCTTTTTTATAAGGTGGCATCCGCGCTCCAACCAGTTTAATGGTGATCTCGCAAATTCTAAACGTGCCACCCACACTCCAACCAGTTAAAGAGACGATCCAGTCACCGTAGTACTACTCCAATCATGCACCGGAACCCGGCCTCAGTAATTTTGGAAGGCCATAAAATAGTGCATCCCAATTCACAAGGTCGAATGCCTTCTCGGCATCGACCATCATTATTATTGCGGGAGTTAGGTGGGTATTAAAATAATCAATTGCTTGAACTAGGAAACCGGTATTTGATGACATTGAACGACCAGCTATAAAGCCCGATTGATCTACATGTATTGCATCTTGGGCTGCAGAAGAGAATCGATTGGCCCATATTTTCATCAATAATTTGTAGTCTACATTTAGAAGACTAATTGGCCTATAAGAGCCAACCTCCCTAGGACTTTTTCCCTTTTTCACAAAACTGACTATCGATGATTCTTTAAAAGCTGCTGGAATGTCCCCTCCCACTTTAACTTGGTTGAAGAGCTCGAACAGAAATGGAGCTAGCTCAGTCGAAAAGGCTTTATAAAATTCAGTCGGAAGACCGTCATTCCCGCAGGCCTTACCTCCAGGCATTGAAGCCAAAGCCCTGGAGATTTCTTCTGCCGAAATGTCGGCCATTAAAGCCTCTCTCTGTCCTGTAGTAATCTGAGGGAGGACTAAATCATCAAAGTAAGTCTGGATTGCTTGTTTGGATGCCTTATAGTCAGTTGAATAGAGATTTTTATAATGATCTACAAAATGTTTAGAGATATTATCTTGTCCAGAAACTATGTTCTGCGTCCCAGGAATTACCAC
Source organism: Calotriton arnoldi (assembly GCA_963921515.1). Classification (NCBI taxonomy): domain Eukaryota; kingdom Metazoa; phylum Chordata; class Amphibia; order Caudata; family Salamandridae; genus Calotriton; species Calotriton arnoldi. The sequence goes on along the minus strand of CAWUFW010004614.1, from coordinate 71,849 downwards.
TTCATCAATTAGCGCTGCTTCTTGTTTGACTCTAGTTGACCAGGCCAATAATTTCCCTACCATCTGGCTCTCTTCGTAAGATCTCTGCTGGTATGCTTTTGAACTACTTATCTCTTCCATAATGAAGAACTCCCTCAATTCCTGTTTGGCCCTTGTTAATTCTTCTCCAGCACCCTGACCCTTCACAGAGGAACCTCTCTTCTTTTTTACCAAGGCCACTTCGACGGCTTTCTGCAGATGACTGATTCAAGCTTTGCGTTCTCTAACTTGTTCTGCCATGAAAACGATCATTTGTCCTCGTACTGAGGCATTAAAAGCCCCCCAAACCGAAAAAAGCCTTGCGATGCCCCTATTGATCCTGAAAAATTCCTTGATCCCTTCTTGCATATTACTTATCCACTGTTGATTAGTTAGAAGAAGTCTATCCATCTGCCACCTGGATTTTTCTCTTACCCCCAATGCTAAATCAACATCAAATTTTACTAAAGAATGGTCTGAAAAAGAATTGGCCATAATCTCCGTATTCGAGCAGCTCAAAGAGCGGGACACTAAAAAAAAGTCGATGCGAGAAGCTGAACTGAATTGACTAGAATAATAAGTAAACTGTTTAGCTGCACCATGAGCCCTTCGCCAAGGATCAACCAATTGATGATCCTGTTTCATGACATCGATCAACTTTTTAGTCCCAGGTTTCATCTGTCTTTTTGCTTTATTCGATGTGTCTAATTGCAAATCCTGTACAAAATTGAAATCCCCCACTAAAATAATTGGACCCAGCGCTGCTCTAGCTTTATCATTAATATTTTTAAGCGCCGCTAAATCATCTAGAACTGGTGCATAATAGTTCACCAAATTCAGCAAATTGCCATTCACTCTTACCACGATCCAAATCCATCTACCAAATGGATCTCTATGAATTTGGGTAATATCCCAATTTAGCCCTCATCCAAAATAGATAGCAACCCCCTTATTGCTGCCTGGGAAGAAGCAAAGTAAGCCTTAGTGAAATTCCTTGGGATAAACAGGTTAGGTTGATTAGTTTTAAGATGAGTTTCCTGTAAGAACAAAATTTGGGGAGAGAATGCTGCCAACCATCTTATCAATCCACCGTACTTTCGCTTGTTCGAGATGCCATTTACATTGATCGATATAATGCGAACCTTATTATCCATTTTTAGCACTGCTATTCAAATCAAAGACATCAGTAAACATACCATTCTTTCCAATATAACATTTTAAATAATTCTGCATATTTCCTTTTTCTGCCATTTCTATATAAAATTTTAAACTATTCTGCTCATTTATTTTTTCACCATCACCACCCTTCCTCTGTGCCCTAACCCAAACCCGACCCCCCCCTAAAACCCCGTGACCCTGCCCCTTACTGGCAGACGGGGAATTGCCCGCCTTTCCCCCTGCCGGCCCACCCTTAGGGCCCTTCATAACTGGTGCCATGGTATTGCACCCTGATGTGATGCCGCCCCCCCGCGCCCTAAAGAAAAAGGAAAGAGAAAGAAAGAGAGACAAGATAAACGACTATAAAGAAACAAAAAACAATCCGTCCATTTTACTTGTCCTTTTCCTTCGTGATTTGCTTCAAAAGCTCCTGTGCTTCATCTAAATTTGAAAACATATGAAACTTGCCGTGAACCAGAACTCGAAGTTTCGACTGTTGGGCAATGGCTGCTTGAGCCCCCTGTGCTTTGAATAGAAAAAGGAGTTTAACAAACTCCTTTCGACGGCGTGCTGCCGCAGCACACATGTCTCAAAAAATACGACAGTGGGGGACCTCTCGTGATGAAAATTGCTTCTTCTGGATTGCCCTGGTCAAAATTTGCTCTTTTAGACGGTAATCTGAAAAATTTACTAAAATGGTTCTGGGCAATTTAGAATTGGGGAAAGGCTGGGCTGGGACTCTATGGGCGCGAGTGATCGTAAGGTCCCCCGAGAATTCAGGAATGATTGACACCTTTATGAAAGACTCGACCCATTGCACTGGTTGGGTTCCTTCGCATCCCTCTGGAACTCCAACCAGTCGAAGATTAGTCCGGCGAGAATGATTTTCCAACTCTTCAATCTTGAGTTCCAGAAAGTTCTTTTGTTTTTTATCAGCTGAGGCTTGCTGCTGGATTGAAGTCATCTGGTCCTCTAGCTTTGAAATTCTAGATTCTGCCTCCTGCAAACGAGAGGGCATAGCTCCCACAACCTCTTCGATTTTTGATAGTCGTGCGTGTAATGCTGCAATTTCAGTCGCTTGTGTGGCCTTCATTTCCCTAATCTCGTCAAGAAAGGTTGAGCATGCTTTTAATATCACACTGGAAACTAGGCCCAGACCCTATTGCAGACGCCTTTTCTGTTCCCATGGTTGCTTCCATAATATCTTCACCTACTTCTGGTGATAGCACAGAAGGAGAGAAGTGGCTCATCGGATGGAAAAGCAGTGGAGGTTCATGAGCTGCACTTTCAGAAGATAGTTGGGATTGGCCAGACTGTGAAGCTTTAGCACTTTGAATATCCAGCTTAGAAGCTTGTTGCGGAGGAGGGAGTATAGACAGTGTTGGAGGTTGAAAAAGTTTGGTTTTCTGAAAAATCAGGTATTCCTTGTTTTTACCTAAGGGTAAACTTGAGAGATTAATTTGTGAACCCTCTTGATTTTCCATTGGAGGATTCTTATCCTGGTTCTCTCCCTCCAAAGCCGGATCAGTGCTGATATTCACTATTTCCACTGGAATTAAGTTCGGTAGTCTCTGGCAGGCATCGTCCCCTTTTCCTTGTAACCTCTCTTGACCCCCTTGGCCCCCTTCTCCTCGGGCTAAAACTTCATCCTCTGATCTTGAGGAGTTAGCTATAGGAGGTGACCCTCTACGGCTTTTTTGTACTCGCTCCCGCTCGGCTTTTGAAGTGCCCTGTGTTGTTTTCATTTGAATATTGCGAGCCTTTAACTTTGGGGGCAAGTTAGACTCGGGCTGAGTTGGTGTGCTGGGATTCTTAGTGTGCCTCCCCATTGGGCTGGATTCGTTTCACTTTTATATTCTTTCAACTTTCAACTCCCAGGGGAATGAAAACAATGGAAACCAGCCCCAGCACACCTTAAGTTTACAAACAGTCCACGTGTTACTATCAGCCTCAATCCTTCTGTATTTCGAGTATTAATCACCCAAACACGACTCCAAAAACTTCCTTAATTGAGCCACTCCCTCCTCTGCAGTTAGCGAGTCTCTTACCATTATATCCTGGTCAAGAAAACAGATAAGCAGAGCATCGACGCCTTTAAAGTCGTAGAACAATATGTCTGGAGAGGTGTGGTGCAGCGGCCAGGGCAGCTGACTTCGGAGCACAGGGTTCACGGTTCGATCCCCGGCTCCGCCGGCAGCTCAGCTCAGCACCATGTGACTCTGGGCAACAGCTCACTTAATTTCCACTACGGCCCCCAGTGCCTTGAGACCCGTAAGGGTGAGTAGCTGCGCTATATAAAAACGGACTTACATTTTTACATTTTTTTTTTTCGTCCCTTCTGCTTTTGAAATCCAAGCGTCATGAAACAGCGTTGCCGGCAGCAGGTGCAGAAAGCCGCCACGGAACACGCAGTGGTTACTGTAGGATTCCGCTTCTCTCTGTCCCTTCACCGTCTCAAGGTTGATTGAATAAGCGGGTAAAGCCTCGAGGAAAGCCTGAAGCAGCTCTCCCCCTTTTTTTTTTACTGCTCTGGAGTCCAAAAACGTCCTGAAACAATGTTTGCAGCGAGCGGGGAGCAGGCAGCTAGAAGCGAAGAGCGCCGTGACTCATGCCGCCATCAATCCTCTCGAACTTCCAGGTGCGGGGCGGGGCGACGATCACCTGGGCTACGTGCAGGCGGGGTCCGCCATAGCCTCCTCCCGGAGGGTCACCCTAACTCTCTTTTATGGCCTTGAAAGGTTTGGGTTTCCAGGGCAGATTATTACTATGCTCCAGAATGTATATCAAGGAGCCCAGGCTCAGATTAGAATAAACTCAAAATCGGTAGGCATAATTGATATTAAACGCGGGACTCGGCAGGGGTGTCCCCTGTCGCCAGTTTTATTTACTTTTTTTATTGAGCCTCTAGCGGTGAGGATCAGGGACAATATAGATAATAAAACTCCAATAGAGGGTATGTCGAAAATAATTTTTTTTGCTGATGACGTCATACTGTACCTCAAACCGGAAAAACAAAATATTGACCAGATGTTAAGGGAGTTTGCTCAGTTTGAGGCAATTGGAGGATATAAAATCAATCATAAAAAAACTGAAGTCTTGGCATTAAATGTCTGCTGCAATTTTCTTCCAGATATATTGAAACAACAAGCTTATTCCTCTGAGCCGATCCGCTACTTGGGAATTTATGTATCAAATCAATTTGCGGATCTATTCAGGCTAAACTATGAAGCAACACTTAGCAAAATTAAAGATCTATTGGGAAAGTGGGCATTTCTTCCCCTTTCGGTGATAGGGCACGTTGCCCTAATTAAGATGTCAGTACTACCTCTATTAATTTTTCTTTTTTCAAATATTACGAAAAAAGTTAATGCAGTGTATTTTAAAGAAGTGGAAAAATTATTCCGCCAGTTTATTTGGAATAAAAAAGCATCAAGGCTAAAACTATCAATTGTTCAACTGGATAAAAGTTGGGGTGGGTTGGCACTCCCCCATATTCGTACTTATTATGAAGCCGCATTTATGGACATATTAGTTCGGCTGCTTGATAATAGGGGGTCTTTGGATGATTTTTTTATTAGGAAGATGGTCAATGAAGCCGGAACCCAGCTTCCGGTCATCTTAAAAACAGCAAAACTGCCTAAAAAAGTAAGATATAAGACACTTCAAGAATTTTCTAATAGACTTCAAAAAAAATTCTCTCAAAAAGCTAAGTCTTCGGGATTTGAATATTTGGGTTTGATAGAGGCCAGAAGTTTGGGCCTCTTTATTCGTAATAGCCAGGTTAAACTCGGAATTAAAAGGTTTTAAAGAATTAGGTCATTTCATAATAGGAGGTAGATGTGCCACCTGGGAGGAGGTTCAGGCTAGATGCGGCATTCAGGGCAGGCTACTCTTTTTAGTTTCCTCCAGGTTAGATCTTTGATAAATAAATATATATCTCCAGGTAACACTGGTACCTCATCGGTCCTTGCTGCCGTGTTCAGAACTAAATTGCGAGGTATAGGGAATTGGTATAGAGTTTTCCAAAATCAAGGGGATCCCCCTGCCGTTACTAATTTTCTTGAAAAGATAAAAAATGAATTGTCCTGCAATTTCTCAATTAGAGAATGGCAAGTTATCTCCCAATACGGCAGTAAGGCGCTCAGGGCGGCAAATTTTAAAAGGATGGCATTTCTGTCCCGATGGATGGCCTATTATACCCCATATGTTTTACACAAAATATATCCCAAAGTTGAAAATAAGTGTTTTCGTTGCCACCAGGTTGGCGAGGGCGGCTGGCTACATATTGCCTGCACATGTTCGAGGTTGAGTCAGTTTTGGGCGGAATTGTGCGCCGAGCTCAGCCGTATCCTTGGAAGCAATATACAACCGGAGCCGGAGCTGGCATTGTTTGGTCTACTAAAACAAAGCCCAAATCAGGTTTTAGCAAGGGGGGGGGAAATGTTTTTATCAATCTCCTTCCTGGTGGCACGTTCACTGATCTTGCAGAATTGGAAAAGTACAAAAATTCCGACCCTTATAGAGTGGAATAAGAAAATGAAACGAGTAAGAGGGTATGAAGAGGTGTATGCGAAAAGGGTGGGAGCTGTTAGGAAATTTGTTTCAATTTGGGAATTTTTTGATCAAATGGAAAGGGATCTCCAGGGATAGCATCTTTTAAAAAAAAAAAATTTATGGTATTTCTGGCACTTGCACTTTTATTTTTTATGTAATGAGTTTTTTGTTTTTTTAGGGCAGGATTGTTTAGCATGAATTGCTCAATAAGCACTGAATTCTGCTCAAATGGGAAAGGAGGTTTAGTGGCAATATATCCTCCGTTCTATGACATCTTAAGAACACTAATTGCACTTCCACTTTAGTTTATAAGCAATGTCTCTTTCTCTAATACATATCATATAGGTGATGGCTATATTGCTTCTTTATTTAAAGATGCTTTTGATGGAAATATATTAACTTGCATTTTCATTTCTACTTTGTTAACTGTATAATTCTTGTGATGTTTCTTACTTGTCTTTTAAATTCATCAGGATTGTCTAGTATGTCTTGTATACTATTTTTGGCATCTGCACTTTTTTTTTTATATGAAAGGAGTATTGAACTCTGTTCAAATGAATATATCCTTCGTTTTATCACATTTTAAATAATACCAACTGCACTTGCACTTTAGCTTATAAGAATCGTCTCTTTTTTAATACATATCATATATGTGATGGTTACATTTTTCCTCTTTTCAAAGATGGCTTTGATAGAAATATATTCATCAGAATTGTCTAGTTTGTTTTCTATCTTCTTTTAATGTTAAAATGACCTTCAGCTATCATATTTGCTGGATTGATAGCACTTTAGTAGATGTACTTTAGTTTATTTGATCTATCTCCCGAATGTATAAACTGGCAATGTGCACAGCATTAACTGTAATAATATATATATTTATGTCTATGGTTGACTGCTTTCTCCTATATTTTATATTCTGCTCAATAAAACGAGAAATTAAAAAAAAAAAAAAAAATTGGGAAGGTTAGCGGTCTATGCACTGCTAACACGAGGCAGTGAACGCAAACCGACCTGACTTTAAGCAGGAAGGGGTGTAACTCGCGTTCACCCACGGAGCCAAGGGCAGGCAAAATGTGCTGGGCGAGGGAGTAGCTTTGAAGAAGTAAGTACGGCATAGCCGCTCCCCCGATCGGTGAGGACTACAACTCTTTCGTGTCCTGGTTGTTGAGTTTACCCGGCATAACTTCTATTTACTACTTTTATTTATCCCTCCAGAGTGTGACTACAAGTGTCCCTCCCCTCCCGTGCAGAGCTCATGGGGCAAAGTTAGGATAATAATAAGTAAGTTTTTCAGGCTAAGTACTCTCACAGAGTGGATATAGTGTTTCACTGGCTATGAAGCACAACAATTATACATATTGCATGGCGTTTTTAAAAAGGAGCGCCTGAACATGACGACTTTATAGAGTGTGCGCTTTCTGTTATTTGTTGTGTTTTGTCTTGTTCGTATATATTTTTTACACAGGATAAAGGGCACCTTGACAATGTCACACCGATAGAAAAATATATCATGCATTTTCCACTGGATGGTGATGTGGTTTACAATACTTAATGTGGCGGTAAGTTAACCCATATTATGTATACTTTTATCTTTCCAGAATGAATTGAGACATCATACCAAATAGGTAGTATTGAAGCATCATACCAATTGGGTATCGTATAATTTGTAATGATATACCTTGAATAGGCACTGAGGAATACATCAGCCATTATTCATGAGTGGTTTTGGGGATCAATTATATATGATCTTGACGAAAAGCCGTAGGGGAATGCTTGAAACATGTAGACCAGGAGTAACACATACATTATATTGTGCACCTCCCACCAACCCTTTTTAACAATACCAGCCACAGGATTCAATAAAGTCTAGGTTCCTAGTGGCCAGGTATTTTTTAGAAATTTTGTTCACTATCTCACTGACCCACCACTCTTATTTTTAGTAATAAAGCCAACACCTTCCAGAAAGTGCTCCCACATCTCCGTCGGTCACAGCACGCCCCGTCCCGCAGGGGGGGGGGGAGAACCCGATGATGAAGCATGCCACCAAGGGGCCTTTTGGTGGATGAGGGTTATTTTAAGAAAAATAAATCTTTTCCCTTAAGGAATACTAATATATCTGGAAGGATATCAGTTTAAACTTTCTAGTGGATTTCTTTTGATTGGTTTATCATTAAGATAAGCGTATCATTTCATAAGTTGGCCAACCGTCACCTTCCAAAGCATGATAATGTTGTCAATATACCTCCCCCAAAAGACAATAAAATCAGTCCAGGGGGGACATATCTGCCCCAGGCATGCTCCCGCTCATACCAGCCCATAAAAAGGCCGGCATAAGAGGGAGCAAACCTGGAGCCTGTTGCAGTATCTTGTATCTGATAGTACTAGCAACGTTTATGAAGGAAGTACATCTTTGAGAGAATGATGTCCATCATCTCAATGATCATTTTGTTGTGTTCCAGAACATTTGCAGTTCTAGTGAGAAGGAAGGATTCTACAGCCCGAATCCCAAAAGCCTTCTGTATGCGAGTATATAAACTTGCCACATCGATCGTCACAAACATTAAGTCTGGTGACCAAGTGACATCCTCAAACTTATTGAGAATGTCCTTGCTATCCTGTATGTATGCTGGTAAATTACTAACAAAGATCTGTAAAAACTTATCTACATATTCAGATAGTCATTCTGTGGGAGAGGATACTTCCAAGATGATCGGTCTTCCCAGTGGAAAGGCCCCCACTTATGGATTTTTGGAATTACATATATGCACGGGAAGCGTGGGTTCTTAACAGAGAGGTAACTGTATCCTCACCCGATATGAGGCATCTTTCCCACCAATCAATTAACTTCATATTGATGAATGAGGCTAGTTCATTCATGTGTGGATAATTTGTAACAATCAGTGTCAGCCGACTGCCTATTAATCTCCTGAATATATCCGTTCTTTTCATTATAACGTCGTTTCCGCCTTTTGTCAGCCTCTCAAATTGCGATGGTTTCATCCAATTGTAAGTTAGTAAGTGCAGCCCCTTCTGCTTGGGTTACATTGTAACTCCTGCCTGATTTAGTTCTGGGTCTCTCAAAAAGTTCATGTAGATCCTTAGTCACCTTCTCCCTGATTATATCAATGTTATGGTGTGTGTCTGAAGGCGTAAACTTAGAGCGCTGATTAAGGTCACTATCCGTGTTCACATTTTCAAGCAAGCCCAATCTATCCCTTAACATATCAATATACACCGGTTTATCATCCGTCAAGGATAACAAAAGTTGTAACTTATTATTGTCAAGGTACTTTTGAAGTGTGACCCCCATTCCACCATCTTGCCATTTCCAGTTTTCTCAATCATTCGGACGCAATACATTCACTTTTGTTTGGCTTTGTCTATCCCTGGGCAATTATTAATGAAGGTTGTGACAATACACTGTGGTCACAAACTATGGCGCTTCTTTGTAAGTCCCTTGCGCCGCAGGTGCGTCACTTTTTGTGACACACCGGTGTCGCATTTTGCTGCACTGTATTTACAAGGACAGGAAAAGCCACCCTGCGTGGCTTTTCCTCTCCTTGTAAATACGGCCCCTTTACACGCAACTCCCATGGAACCTGACACATTTCCAGATTTACGATAAATCGTAAACCTGGAAATTCGTCTGAATGCTTCGCCTCCCCAGGGGAGGCATAATAAGGAGAAATGTATTTATTTCTCCTCGTTTCTTTTCCTCTTTCTATGTGTGCTGCATTCTGCAGCACACATAGAATGAGTAAATCATCTCTTATGATTGTTTATGTACAGGAAGGTGTCCCTTCCTGCACATAAACAATCGTTACAAAATAACGTTTTACAAGTTCTATGTGTGCTAATGCAGCACACATAGAGCTTGAAAACGTCATTTCAGAATGTTTATGTGCAGGAAGGGACACCTTCCTGCACATAAACAATAATCCCTGTGACGCATGCATCCTTGCACCATGGTGCAAGGGTGCCTGCGTCCGCACATGGCAGCTAATTGTGCGCCAACGCAGGGGAGAGCAAAGGGATCCGTCATATCCTTGTAGATATGAAGCATCCCTGTGCTTTGAAAGTGCAGCAGTGTGGCGCAGCCAAAGGGCTTGCGGTGACGGGCTCTGGCACTTTCTTGTAAATGAGGCCCTATGTTTATGCATATGTCAATGCTCTCTTCATTTCGCCTATAACGCACAGTGTTCACATTATGCCCCCCAAAGACAAATTGGCTTTACAACACTAATAAATTGTTTAAGCTCACCTCAAATGATAAAAGTTTACCCAAACATTTATCTATACATTTATCAACCGCAGCCTCAGTCATAGTCTGCAGCATGGGAGCAAACTCATTAACATTAATGTTAGTAATGCAGTCCCTAGATAGCTTCTAGAAGTTACCCATCAAGGGGGCCTGCTGTACCAATCTGTCCTTAATTTTGGTCCCCAGTCGTTCAATCCCCGTATCTGCCTTTTTTCCTTTCTTACGTTTTGGTGCTGGGGGACCACAGTTCACAGGGGAGTTTCTACTCTCAGCCATTGTCACCGATTGATGAACATCTGCAGTAACGGTCAAAGTAACGGTTGACTCTGATGAACTAGGACCTCCTGCCAAAACCTGGCTCACAGTGTAATGGCCCAACATGGGAGTGTCAGCAGGTGTGACTACAGTGGTTACTATTAGATTGGTGGAGTTAGTGGGTGCAGGTCGAATACCAAACCTTTCCACACAGGTATTGATTTCATCATTAATTGCCCCCAACCCTATGGTTAGATAAGAAAGTATTGATGATTAGGAGAAACTATCTGGGGCAGTGTCCTTCAAAATGTCGCCTGATTGTAAATTCCGTGCATCTGTAGAAATAATTTTCCGTTTGCCCATCTTGCCGCAAAAGTCGAAAAAACAAGTCCCAGAAAAGAAAATGGAGCTGAGGCTCCCCCCAGCCATTCGTGTGACAAAGGCACCTCAAAGCAAGAGTTAAATAAAAGTTGACCAGATTAAATGGAAGATCTTACCAAACAACACAGTACTAAAATCAGTCTGAGAAACCCCTTCCTGCCCTGATGCTGCCTGGGCCAGGTTGGACATCGAGCTGCTGCTTCCGTGCCGCATGACGGGAAAGGCACTTTTATAGCGCTTGAGGGCCTGCAGGTGTGGGTGGTCAACTTTGCAGGGCTCCTCCTCCTGCCCTGATGCCACCTGGGACAGGTAGCCCCTGTGGATTGTGTGAATGCGCTGTTCCTGCATCGCGGAATGTGAAAGGCGCTTTTACAACGCTTAAAAAAAGGATGGGGGAAATTTACAGAGTGCATCATGTACAATGATGCAACTTCTAATCAAACATGCTGACAAAAAGGTTAGTAAATTAAAGGCAGAAATAGACAAAATGGAGAAAAGAAATTGAGGCTATTTACCTGAAAGCGGCAACTAACAAGAACTATGACATTTTGGATGAGGTAATTAAAGAATATCAGGTGTATTTGCGTGCGTAAAAAGTTAGGAAAATCAAAACAGATGATATGGATTATAAGGAGGGAAGAATATACACGTTTGCATGTAAATATGACTGTGTGAAAGTACCAGGTGAAGGAAAAAGGTGATGAGATCAAATAAAATGAAATGAAAACCTTTAAAGCACAAATGAATGCCCGGAGGCGTCTTGGCGCTGCTAACAAACTGAAGGCCAGAAGGCTTTACTTATTTGGCAAAGAGCCAGGTTTTTAGTGACTTTCTAAAAGAGTACAAATTGAAGCTTAGATTCCACTCAAGGGGGAGGGAGGTCCATAGATTCGTAGAGTCAACCCTGAAACTTCTACCACCCCATTAACTTTTCCTAAACTTAGGGACTGTGATATATCAGGAGGAACGAAGCCTTCTGAAATGAGCATACCAGATACTTTTTTTCCTAAGAAAATCATGGCCAAAATCATGTAAAGACTTAAAGGCAATGCAGAGAGCCTTGAATTCTATCCTCCTTTTTACAGGCAGCCAATGTAACTTAACTTAATGGATTAAACCCAGATCAGTTGACTGGGGGTGAGTGTTTGATTAGCTCAAACGCTCCGTCTATCATCCCCTTTGGTATCGCTTTGTTCGCCCTAAGTTGGCAGGGTATGCCCAGACGTGGGTCCCTTGCTCACTTTGCCACAGGATTCAAGCTAGCCTGGCTGATGACGGCTGAATAGCCAGAAACCGGTCCCAGGATGCTTGTTTCCGGTCCAGGGAAGACATGGCTTGGCAGTTCGGGCTGAACTGTTCCCATGAGGCACAGGGTCAGACTGATTTGCATATGGCCATGTCTGAACTGGGGTGGTGGAGTGAGCTAAAGAATGATGATGGATTAAACCCAGATCAGTTGACTGGGGGTGAGTGTTTGATTAGCTCAAACGCTCTGTCTATCATCCCCTTTGGTATCGCTTTGTTCGCCCTAAGTTGGCAGGGTATGCCCAGACGTGGGTCCCTTACTCACTTTGCCACTGGATTCAAGCTAGCCTGGCTGATGACGGCTGAATAGCCAGAAACCGGTCCCAGGATGCTTGTTTCCGGTCCAGGGAAGACATGGCTTGGCAGTTCGGGCTGAACTGTTCCCAGGAGGCACAGGGTCAGACTGATTTGCATATGGCCATGTCTGAACTGGGGTGGTGGAGTGAGCTAAAGAATGATGATGGATTAAACCCAGATCAGTTGACTGGGGGTGAGTGTTTTATTAGCTCAAACGCTCCGTCTATCATCCCCTTTGGTATCGCTTTGTTCGCCCTAAGTTGGCAGGGTATGCCCAGACGTGGGTCCCTTGCTCACTTTGCCACTGGATTCAAGCTAGCCTGGCTGATGACGGCTGAATAGCCAGAAACCGGTCCCAGGATGCTTGTTTCCGGTCTTGGGAAGACATGGCTTGGCAGTTCGGGCTGAACTGTTCCCATGAGGCACAGGGTCAGACTGATTTGCATATGGCCATGTCTGAACTGGGGTGGTGGAGTGAGCTAAAGAATGATGATGGATTAAACCCAGATCAGTTGACTGGGGGTGAGTGTTTGATTAGCTCAAACGCTCTGTCTATCATCCCCTTTGGTATCGCTTTGTTCGCCCTAAGTTGGCAGGGTATGCCCAGACGTGGGTCCCTTGCTCACTTTGCCACTGGATTCAAGCTAGCCTGGCTGATGACGGCTGAATAGCCAGAAACCGGTCCCAGGATGCTTGTTTCCGGTCCAGGGAAGACATGGCTTGGCAGTTCGGGCTGAACTGTTCGCATGAGGCACAGGGTCAGACTGATTTGCATATGGCCATGTCTGAACTGGGGTGGTGGAGTGAGCTAAAGAATGATGATGGATTAAACCCAGATCAGTTGACTGGGGGTGAGTGTTTGATTAGCTCAAACGCTCCGTCTATCATCCCCTTTGGTATCGCTTTGTTCGCCCTAAGTTGGCAGGGTATGCCCAGACGTGGGTCCCTTGCTCACTTTGCCACTGGATTCAAGCTAGCCTGGCTGATGACGGCTGAATAGCCAGAAACCGGTCCCAGGATGCTTGTTTCCGGTCCAGGGAAGACATGGCTTGGCAGTTCGGGCTGAACTGTTCCCATGAGGCACAGGGTCAGACTGATTTGCATATGGCCATGTCTGAACTGGGGTGGTGGAGTGAGCTAAAGAATGATGATGTATTAAACCCAGATCAGTTGACTGGGGGTGAGTGTTTGATTAGCTCAAACGCTCCGTCTATCATCCCCTTTGGTATCGCTTTGTTCGCCCTAAGTTGGCAGGGTATGCCCAGACGTGGGTCCCTTGCTCACTTTGCCACTGGATTCAAGCTAGCCTGGCTGATGACGGCTGAATAGCCAGAAACCAGTCCCAGGATGCTTGTTTCCGGTCCAGGGAAGACATGGCTTGGCAGTTCGGGCTGAACTGTTCCCATGAGGCACAGGGTCAGACTGATTTGCATATGGCCATGTCTGAACTGGGGTGGTGGAGTGAGCTAAAGAATGATGATGGATTAAACCCAGATCAGTTGACTGGGGGTGAGTGTTTGATTAGCTCAAACGCTCCGTCTATCATCACCTTTGGTATCGCTTTGTTCGCCCTAAGTTGGCAGGGTATGCCCAGACGTGGGTCCCTTGCTCACTTTGCCACTGGATTCAAGCTAGCATGGCTGATGACGGCTGAATAGCCAGAAACCGGTCCCAGGATGCTTGTTTCCGGTCCAGGGAAGACATGGCTTGGCAGTTCGGGCTGAACTGTTCCCATGAGGCACAGGGTCAGACTGATTTGCATATGGCCATGTCTGAACTGGGGTGGTGGAGTGAGCTAAAGAATGATGATGGATTAAACCCAGATCAGTTGACTGGGGGTGAGTGTTTGATTAGCTCAAACGCTCCGTCTATCATCCCCTTTGGTATCGCTTTGTTCGCCCTAAGTTGGCAGGGTATGCCCAGACGTGGGTCCCTTGCTCACTTTGCCACTGGATTCAAGCTAGCCTGGCTGATGACGGCTGAATAGCCAGAAACCAGTCCCAGGATGCTTGTTTCCGGTCCAGGGAAGACATGGCTTGGCAGTTCGGCCTGAACTGTTCCCATGAGGCACAGGGTCAGACTGATTTGCATATGGCCATGTCTGAACTGGGGTGGTGGAGTGAGCTAAAGAATGATGATGGATTAAACCCAGATCAGTTGACTGGGGGTGAGTGTTTGATTAGCTCAAACGCTCCGTCTATCATCCCCTTTGGTATCGCTTTGTTCGCCCTAAGTTGGCAGGGTATGCCCAGACGTGGGTCCCTTGCTCACTTTGCCACTGGATTCAAGCTAGCCTGGCTGATGACGGCTGAACAGCCAGAAACCGGTCCCAGGATGCTTGTTTCCGATCCAGGGAAGACATGGCTTGGCAGTTCGGGCTGAACTGTTCCCATGAGGCACAGGGTCAGACTGATTTGCATATGGCCATGTCTGAACTGGGGTGGTGGAGTGAGCTAAAGAATGATGATGGATTAAACCCAGATCAGTTGACTGGGGGTGAGTGTTTGATTAGCTCAAACGCTCCGTCTATCATCCCCTTTGGTATCGCAATGTAACTTAACCAGCGCCTCGGAGGCTGATTGGAATTTGGGGATCCCCAATAGAAGCCGTGATGCAGCATTCTGCAGGATCTGTAGTTTGTGGAGGTGTCTTTGCTGTATGTTCAGGAACAAGACTTTGCAATAGTCCAATATGGATAGAGCCATGTAGGCCACTACCATTTTCTGAAGATCAGTTTGGATAAAAGGACAGATTTTTCTAATGATCTTCAGAATGAGGAAGACTAAGGAGGATATTGCATTGACCTGGTCTCCTCATGACAATTTCCTGTCAACAAGGACCCCAAGATTCCTGACCTTCGTCACTGGAGTGGGAAACGGGTCTAACTCTTGAGGCCACCAACTGGCTGTCCAGAAGGTGGTGTCTTTGCCTAAAAGAAGAACCTCAGTTGTACCGGAGTTCAACTTTAGACAATTGGTTCTCATCCAGTTATCGACTTGTCTTATACAGTTGTTAAATGGCTACTGATACTACAATTTGTGTATCATCAGCGTAAGAAATTACAGAAAATCCAGTGGCTTAGATGAGTTTAGCGAGTGGGGTGACATACAAGTTAAAAAGGGTAGGGCTCAATGAAGAGCCCTAAGGTACCCTACAAGGCAAGTCAAAAGGATCAGAGGCAAATTTGCTCAATGCAACAAATTGTTCCCTCCGTAATAAAAAGTACTTGAGAACGACCAGCACAGAACCTCTAATCCCTAACTTAAAAAGACGGTCAATCAATAGGTCATGATTTACGTATCGAAAGCAGCAGAGAGGTCCAGCAATATCAACACGGCTTTACCATTGACACCATTGAGACCAGGTCTAATAGTAGCAGTTCCTTAACATCAACAGAAAGTATTGCATCACATGAAAGGGCCCGTCAACCTCCACTACACAAGGTACATCTTCTTTTTTAGCAGAGATGGAGAGATTGAGGTTGGACAACAAACAAACAAGAAAGGTACAAAAACCCAAAGGTGTGGGAGAAAATGTAAAAAAGAAAAAAGTGGTGGCCCCAGGGGTGCAAACAGGCTTAAAGAAGAACTAGGCAAGGATACTAATGGGGGTAGCACAAATGTAATGTTGAACAGTGTCATGAATAGCAATGCTGAAACTAATGAGTCGGCAATTGTGAACTTATCGGATCTATCTAGATGTGAGTAAACATAGGGGCAGATTTTCAAAACTTTTGCGCTGGTTTAGCATCACAAAAGTAACGCTAACCATCGCAAATTTTTTTTTGCTATTTTCTTTCCAGCGCAAAACTTGTTTTGCGCTGGAAAGCACTCTTTAAGTAGCGCAAAGCAGCGCAAAGCACTGCTTTGCATTACTTTGCGCCGAGGGGGCGTTACATGGGTGGTACATGGGCGTTCCCATGCAACCACCCATGCCTTTTGACGCAAAACTATATTTACAAATATTTGTAAACATGGTTTTTGCGCCAAAAGTTAACACCCCTTCAAGGGAGGCACTAGCAGGAGAAATGCTTTCATTTCTCCGTGCTTTTCCGACTTGCCATGCGTGCTGCACTGTGCAGCACGTATGCAAAGTGAGAAAAGCTTTGCATCGTGCCTTGCATAGTATTTTGTACAGGAAGGGTACCCTTACTGTACAAAACCTATGCTACACTCAGGCAAAAAACCCTAGCACTGCAGCGCTAAGGTGTGTGCATGGAGCACAGCAGCTGAAATCAGCGCCGGTGCAAGGGAAAGGGGAGGAGAGAGCCATATCTCTGAAGATATTGCGCTCTCCGGCTCCCTCCCTGTTACGCAACGCGGCGCAGCCTCGCGGGGACTGCGCTGCGTTGCAAGACTTTTTGAAAATCTCCCCCATAATGTTTTCAGTAAAGTATTGGGTTTTTGCCCCTCACAAATGGGGGACTCAGTTGATGTTTTTGTTGATTTGTACAAATGTACCCAATTGTTGAAAATAAAAGAACATTTTAATACCACTCCTATGTGGCCTGTTCCATTAAGGCAACTAGTACAGCCTCCTGAACAAACGGTGTTTGATCTGTATGACTTACAACTTTTGTTATCCTTGACGGACAGTGAATATTGACATGTTAGGGGATAGATTGGACATCGTTGAAACTGGGAACACCGATAGTGGCCTTAAGCTACGCTCTACGTTTACGCCTTCAGACACACACCATAACATTGATTTATTTAGGGAGAAGGTGACTAAGGATCTACAGGAACCTTTTGAGAGATCCAGAATTAAATCAGGCAGGAGCTACAATTTAACCCAAGTGGAAAGGGCTGCACTTAGTAACTTACAATCGGATGAAACCATCGCAATTAGAGAGGCTGACAAAGGCGTTGTTATAATGAACAGAACAGATTATATTCAGGAGATTAATAGGCAGTTGGCTGAAACTGATTGTTATGAACTAATCAAACACAGCCCCATGAACGAACTAGCCTCATTCATGAATATGAAGTTAATTGATTGGCGGGAAAGGTGCCTCATATCGGATGAGGAATACATTTACCTCTCTGTTAAGCACCTACGTTTCCCGGGCATATAAGTATTGCCAAAAATCCATAAGGGGGGTCTTTCCCTCAGGAAGACCAATCATCTCAGGTGTATCCTCTCCCACAGAACAACTATCTCAATATGTAGATACGTTCTTACAGATCTTTGTGTGCAATTTACCAGCGTACATACAGGATTACAAGGACATTCTCAATAAGTTGGGGGATGTCGCTTGGCCACCAGACGTAATGTTTGTGACGATGGATGTGGCAAGTTTATATACTTGCTTACAGAAGCTTATGGGATTCGGGCTCTAGAATCCTTCCTTCACACTAGAACTGTGGATTTTCTGGAACACAACAAAATGATCGTTGAGATAATGGACATCATTTTCTCAAAGAATGACTTCCTTCATGGCCTTTTTATGGGCTGGTATGCGCGGGAGCATGCCTCGGGCAGATTTGCCACCCCCTAGACTGATTTGTTGTCTTTTGGGGGAGGTATATTGATGACATTGTCATGCTGTGGAAGGAGATGTTTGACCAATTTATGAAATATTACTCTTATCTGAATGATAATCTGTATAATGTCAGTCTGACCATAAATTACAACAGAGATAGGATTGAATTTCTAGACATTTTGTTCTATGTGGAAAGGGGCTTGATACAGAGTACCATGTTCAGGAAGAGCACGGCCTGTAATGGCATTTTGCATACCACCAGTGCTCACCCCAAGTCAATGATCAATAATATAGCTTTTGGTGAGATGGTTCGCATCAGGAGAAACTGTAATAGGATGGAGACGTTCACTACCAATATTGAAAATGCAAAACAACATTTCAAGGCTAGGGGATATGAGAACAGAACCCTGAAAAAAGTGGATAGAAGGTAGTAAGAGAGGACACCTAGAGAAAAAAGATAAAATGGGTAAACAAAAGGCAGGGTCACTTGGCATTTGTTACAAAATACACAATCTTCAGTGATGAAATTTATAAAATACTATGGAGGGTTGGCTCTTACTCACTGAAGTACCTGGGATCAGGGACAATGTGTCCAGCAAACATAAAGTGACTTTTCGCCAGGGCAAAACCATAAAAGTTTGGTTATGCCTGAGCTATGTAATTACATCAAAGGGAAAATCGTGACTTCCCACCCTGACAAAGGGATTCTTCACATGTCAAAAATGCAACATGTGTAGAATTGGATAAAATAAGACCAACAATTTTGTCATCACACTAAACAGACACATGAGATTCACCATTTCATCAATTGCAACACGAAATTTGTCAAATATATCATTGGTTGCGGATGCAACATAATAAATGTGAGCAGTACAGTGGTCCTTAAAATCTCGGATTCAAGAACACATCTAGGCCCTAAGGAACAAAGATATGAGATGCCCCTTGACCTTCCATATGATGGAACACCATGTTGAGAATGCTGATATATGGTTCCATGGCATTGTCCACATACCCCAATCCTGGGGGGGGGAGTTGCAGGTTGTTACTTTTGAGGTGAAAGGAGACAGGTTGGATCTGTCGCCTACATAGTGTGGAAATGGGCCACAATACTGATGAGGAATTTACTATTTTGTGTGAAAAATATCCCTTGTCCATAAACCGTAAGGGAGATCTACCCCTTTGATTTGTGAAATTATGTTTTGTAATTGATATGTTGTTGAGCATCATGCCTTTGGTGCCCTGCTGGATCGCAGATATGAACTGTTCTCTGCATAATATGTATTTTTGATCTGTGAAATAATGTTTGGGATTGCCATGATGCTGAGTACCATGCCTTACAACTTTTTGGGATTACATATGCGGATTGTCCTCTTTATAACGTGTATTTTTGCGTACTTGAGTTCCCTTCCTCTTTTCTTTACATTTTTTTCTTCCCTTTTTTCCTTTTTGAAATTTTCTTTTGTATCTTTATGCAACTAATGGTTCATGTTTAAGTAGTTGTTAAGATGCTCCTGGGTTGATACTTGGTGTCACAAATAACTCTGTCCGTTTTCGGTTCATGGCCCATGCCTATGGTACTGCTCCTTGCAACGTCAAGTGAATTAAGAATGTTTTGTTGTCATGGATCTTTGATGCCCTACGGTCACGGGTCCTGCTATCCCGGTCAAATTAGTTAGGGTCTGCATATGCTGAACTGTCATCTGTCAGACGGTACATCCTTTTAAAAATGCCGATCTCAATGTGCACTATAATCCATGGACTTGGACCGCAAATGGAATACATTTACTTTTCCTGTGAGGCCAGCGATAACGATACTTACTTCCTTTTAGATCTTTTTTGGCTATATTACGTGACATTTTTATAAGCAATTGCTTTTACTATTTTAATCTTATATTTGGAAACATGGGGTTACACATGACAGTCTTATCGAATGAGACGTGCTGTCAATCCGGGGGACGAAAAATAGTTGTCTACTTATCTGCACAAGGCATTTTTCTTCATTTAGACATGGCCGATATTGTTGCGGGCTACTGGCTATTTGCTCACAATGGTCTGAGCAAAGGTGTAATCCATTTGGATGATTGGAACGTCTTTAAATGGGGGCGTGAGCGAGGGTTTGGTTGATTCGTTACTGCACTTCATGACATGTGAGGGAAAGCGGGGGTGCGACTACTGGCGCTTATCAAGGTACGTGGTAATACGTGCTCTTGGACACTCAAACCTGTGACTTGAATGCTTTTGCCCTTTACCTATATCCTCCTTTGGCATAGTGTATTGGGGGTGTTTGACAACGGTGTTAGAGGGACACCGAGTTGCAACATTGCTGCTTTCTCTGTGTATCACTCCATAATGCTGGCTGCTTGTCCAGGGTGTTTTCGATACAAACAACACCACCACTTTTTTAAAATGTGATTCAACTCTTCTCCCAAAGTGCAATTTGTGGTTCTCGTGGTGTGAAACCTTTGAGGGTGTGTTTGGGCTTCAGTCGACACTTACGTGTTATTTGATTTTAATTAGGACTGATCAGATGGTGTCCCTCATTGGTTTTTACAACATATCTCACATTGTATTTCCAGGTGCCAACTACAGGGGCTGATTGGCCTGAACTATATGAGATTCTAAGTTCAAAAGAGGATACGGTTCTTACCCACTTATGCAAGGGAAAGTGCATGAAGGTGTGTGGACTCTGAATGGCTTATTGGCTCTATAGAATTAGACAATATAACCAAATACGGTATGCAGCAGAAATTTGATTATGTAGGTCATATTTGCTGCTGATGTGGAACATATCGTATGACCTTCTCCCCCTCTCTATCATTTCACCACTTGTATTTAGCATGATGTAATTAATTTTAAATTAATTTTAAAGAAAGACTGCATGAATAATCAATCATGATGGTTGTTGATAAATGCCTTTGTGTCAACAAAACTATTTATGTGGTCACTGCTCCATACGGGTTAGCATGTTTTCGAAGTGTGCAACTCAATGTCGTCACTGAATTTCCTGTAACAGCACACCCTTTTTTACTAGTGCTTAGTATGATGCAATGGATTCCCAATAATATACTATGAAGAATTGATTATGACTGCTGACGTGTGTTTGTGCCAACAGCACAAACATTTTTTATGGATCTTTTGTTCCACATGATGTCACAGGCTTTTGAATTTTGTAATCATGTAGCTATTGATTTATTGTTGACAATATCCTTCCTGATCTGGTGACGATGATTGGCCACACATGGATTAATAAGGTCTGCTCCATTGGGCAGTATTTCCAGATGCATTTTTGAAAAACAGTTTTTAAAGTGTATACAATTGTTTTTAGTATGTGAAACCCATATGGTTTCGAATCACTTACGGTGTTCATGTTGTTGTCCTTGGGGAATGTGTTGTTTTATTTTTGTACACATGCTGTTTATGTAATTGAAGTATATCTTTGGGTTTCTGTTTTGAATACACCTTATATGAACTTTTAGATTCATGCACTGTTTGCATTTATTGTATTACAGCCCTGAAAAAGTCAACTTATGTAGACAAAATGTGTTGGCTGTCTTTGCTGTAACGTTTGGATTTCTGTCTTTAACAAGAAAAATAAAAAGAACTGGAACATTTTGAAATTTGAATGGGACTTTCCTTTGTGAAAACATTGAATGTGGTACACCTCTATCTGTATTACTATTACGTTTTGATCACAGGGTCACAACTTGGGGCAGCAGGTGCTTATAGTGAGTGCACACTGATATGAGTTGGATTATTTGCATTTACTTAGATTAGGACAAGGGGGAAGAGCAGTGATTGTTGGTCTGCTCCTCTGTTTGTTCTGTTGTAATGGATGCCCAAAGTGTTCTATATCTGGCAACAGTCTATATAAAGTGTCTGTACATTGTGTTGATAACAAAATGGAAGAAAGTTAAGAAGTAATTATCAAGGGAATTCCAAAGATGGGAAAATGTAATTTCTATGTTTGGTCAAGCAAGTTAACAAAGTGAATGTGCTCACAAGAACTGAATGTGATTTCAGATTCGTTGTGCATTGTATAAGCCATCTCTATACGAGGAAATTTATATAATGCTCAAACTATTAATCTTAAAAAAGTCTAAAATAAACTAAGATTTCATTAGAAAGAGGGGTTGGTTTTTCAAATATGCATGGTATTACCAGACATTGATGATACCCCATAACCCGGCCACAGTACTTTTGCTTGAACAAGGATACCCATAAATGGGATGAGACTAAAAGGTTACTTGTAATGTAGTATTTCACTTCTTTTAGTATACTATTGCACAAAGAATGTCATCATGGCATTTGTGTCTTTGCTTCTTTAGCACAGAATGTTAAAATATGATAAAAAAAAGATCTAAGATGATTTTATTTCTGATATCTTCAAAGGCTCACATATGTTTATGAATGAATATATATATTTATATGGAGCCACATATTGGGTAAGATATTTCCCTTTGGGCTCTGTAATGATCAGAAAACATACAGTATAATAAAACAACATAGAGACGGTTTACAACTAATGACACCTTTAGAGATTACATACAGTACCTCAGAGGTCTATCTCAATTTTAGCTCACACGACTGCAGAGTAGCAAGAGCAAACACATACATAAGTAAATGTTGACAAAATGAATTCAATGTATTCACTAGACATCCACAATTTGTATTTTAATATTACTTGCTTCAAGAATGTGTTGAAGTGTTCTTAAAATAAAATATGTGGCACAACATCAAACCTTCAATCTGTTCTTTTCACACATTCACACTTCACAAATATTCTACAACAGCTATAGCTATTGGTGCAGTCAATGCTTATTTTTATATAGCCAGTGAATTTAATACGTCTTTTCCCTCAACATGTTTCCCATCTTTTCTGAATAACCAAAAACTGAATGATGCAGACTCCAAGACTTGGAGAAAAGATTTCCCAGTTCTTATGTATGTGAAATTACAAGCATGTTTTTTTACTTACTCTGGAAAGATGTCTGCATGCTTACATATTTGAGGATTTTTCATGTAACCAATATGTAAAACATTTAAGTTCTCTAACAATAAAGTTAATGCATCATATGTGTAAAGCATCACAACACATGTCAATTTAAGTACATTGTGGATGCATAACAAAGTAAGAATGTACCATTGTACCTGAAGCAAATGCTTTTAGTATGATATATGAAGGGATTTTAATAAAAGAATGGAGAAACATGATGCTAGATTGTGTTTACTTGCTCACTAGATAAAATATTATTAACCAGACATGCACATCATAAATAACATTTACTGCATATTATGCCTGCATTGCAATTTTTATTTACATCAGTGTTCTGTCTGCTAAAAAGATTTAAACCTTCATCTTTTATAGCATGTACATCAAAGAAATCAATGAAAGTGCACAGGAAGAGACCAATGACTCCCCTAGCCCTGGTATGCCCCTGGAGACAGCCATTTTGTGACAGAGAATTGAATCTTGAGAAATCAGGTTTCAACTGGTTTGTTTCTGACAAGTTAGTCAGACTACTAGCATCAATTTTCTGAAAAGTGTATACTAGGAGCTTCAGAGAAGCTCAGAAGCTGTAGGAAGGAGCACAGCCTGTGTTTAATCAAGAATATTAGCTGATGAAACGCATATTTTCAAGTTCATATTTTATATAATGTTATCATAGCAACTGTCAGGTGCCTACTACCTGTTTATCAGACTATCTGTAATTAGCTTGTGTGAGGGTGCTGTAGCTGGAGTTCAGAAGGTGAATGAGCAATAAAGATACCTTTAAATTGTTTTTATCTTGGTACATTCACTCTGCTTTCAAAGACAGGGGTCAGATGTCAGGCTATGTCTTTGGGAGATTTGTGTTTAGTTATCTTTCTTTGACTGCTAAGTTAGAGGATTTTGTAAAGTGAACTATCTGACAATCTTGCTGGGGTACTAAGAGTGAAAGGAAAGAATTGTAAGATGTGAGTTTTTTTTCTAGCAAACTAAATTTAAATACCTGTAAATGAACTGAACACATATTTCAAAATATAGCAGCAGTTAGGAAAGCACAAAAGAAGCACATTTTTTTGTAATTTTAAAGTCTGATGGAAACCAAGATTTTAATAGGATCAAAACAAATCAAGTCACTTTATTTGGTGATGTGTAAATGATAAATATTTGCTGAAACCTTATTTCCACACATTATTGTTTGTGCGCTAGGTAGTATTATATTATATTATCTGTAAAACCGCATGTCATTGTGAATTTTATAGCCATTTCAATGAAAAATGTGCTGCCTCTAAATGACAATGTGTTATCACACCATGCTTTAGTAATATATTTGTGACAGTGTACTTCACATTGCACCACCGGCTCCTTACCATGCCTTTAGCTCTCTCCTGATGAATGGGTGTGAATCATCTGTTATACTTGTTCTTTGAGAAACGCTTGGATATTACACAATCCTATGACTTCAGTAATCTAACAATGATGGGAGTACCCCCACTCTAGATGTTCCAGCACTACTGCTTGTGTGTTGAGTGTTTCACACCAAACAGAGGTGAGGTTGATACATGAAACTGTTGGTACAATGAGTGAAGAAAATATATCAGCCCTCCTTTCAGTATTGGTTTTAGAAAAGCGCAGTGTGAAGACCATGCTCTGTCTGCAGGAGGGTCAGGTCAATAAATAAATATTCATGTGTTTTAAAAAAATAACAAGTATACTTCTCATATGTTCTGTTTCATTTCAAAGTGACTAGAAAAAAGGGATTATTTAAAGCAGAGCTATGAAAGAGAAATGTATTCTTACTAATATCCAGAACCAACATGTATATTTCCTAATTCTGCCACATTCACACTGCAGATTAAGCTACATATTCATTGTGTAGCAATTGAGATAAGAATTGAACCCTATATTCTAAACAGTGACAATATTTCATCAAACCAATCTTCTAGCCTATATAATTCCTGACCAAAAATACAGCATAGGGAAGACACCCAAGCATGTGCAAAACCGAATTCCAAAGTGCTTATTTGATGGCTATGTGTATAGTAATGATTGAAATCACATATTCATTGCCAACAATGCAAGTGTATTGTGTGTCCCTAATATCATAGCAAAACACCTATATAGCGTATTTGTACAAGTTCAAAACTGCACCAATTTGCTGAATGTGTGCCACATTTTAGCTATCTGATTCGGCAATTGGGGCCACTTATATTTTGGCACCAGTGCCTATTTTCTGTCTCGGTCCAACTCTGTGTATTTGGCCATATACGGTTACCATTAACAAAAACCGAAAGCAAGTTACACTGCTGGTTAAATAAATATTTAGGCTCCTGTAGACTTTTGGCCGCTGAAAAGCTGATTCTCATTTTATATAATGGACATTCTGCTGTAGCGATTTATCTTAATCTTTCTCCAGCTTTGGGCCAATTTGACCACCATTTCCTGATCAAACGTCTTGAAGATATTTGTATAGGTGGCACTGTGCTCCGATAGTTTAGCTGTTTCTTAAAAGTAAAGATTCAAGAGGTCAAATTCAACAACTTTTTATCTAAATTCACCCTAGCACCTTTTGAAATCCCTCAGGGATCCTCTTTTTATCAATTATATTCAGCCTTTGATTAAGGTAATTCACTCCTTTGGATGCAAGGCGTATTGATACACAGATATATCATCATTATATCATCATCTCATTATTCATCTTACACTTTTTATGTAAGTTTACGTTTTTTTGCTATTCACAAACTACGAGTTAATAGTAAGTTTACGACTGTGGACATAAAAAGATAGACCTGTCCTATCTTCTTTTTATGTGCAGAGTTCTCCGCAACGACTGCAGAGTCTCCTCAGTCGTAAACTTGCTATTAACTCGTAGTTTGTGAATACCAAAAAAAGGTAAACTTACACAAAAGTGTAAGTTTACCTTTGTGAATCAGACCCTCAGTGTTCAACGTTGGATTTGGATGGCTTTCAGTTTTTATAAAGATTAAATCTAACAAAACTATTGATACCAGGCAAGAACAAAGATCGCTGGGATGACATATACTGGCCCACTAGCATGAGTTCCATCCACATCCAGTAATGAAAGATAATAGGTGTTGCGATTGACTATGATCTGTCCTTATTCTTGTACATTAACTCAATTTGAATCTTTAGTTACCATATACTACGGCTGCTGAAACAAACTATGGCTCATCGTCCAGATAATTCGCCCTCCCTGGTTAATTCTCAAATTAGAGGACTGTAATATGCTGCACCTGGGTCTTACGACTGAATCTAAATCAAAGTTACAGAGAAAACAAAATGCAGCAGTTCCTCTTGTCTGTAGCATCCAGAAATATGGCCACATATCTTAGTCTAGGATGAACCAACTCTGGCTGCACATGGATGGCAGGATACTGTTCCAGTGTGAATGCATTTCCTTAACATTTAGGAGGTCATTAGAATGTCGGGTGGAACACCGACTCGGTCATGGGACCGACCGACACCCAGTCGGCGGTCCCGACCGCCCCATTAGGATGCGACCAAACACTGTTTGGTCGTATTCCTATATTTCACTATGGGAGCATGCATTACAGCCGTTAAATGGGAGGTGCGGTTCATCCCTGTACCCCGTGGCAGGCACCTCAAGGTGCCTGCCACAAAGTGCAGGGATCAACAAGGGGGACCCATAGGTGCCCCCTCGGCCTCCAAACAGAGGCGTGCACCAAAGGTGGCCTGCTGAGGGCCCCCTAACAAGCTTTCCGACAGGTTTACTATGTCGGACAGACCGGCATGGAAACCATGTTGGAAACAGTCATCGTAATTTCAAAGGCGGAAAGGCCCGCCCTTGAGATTACTACCAGGCTTCCGGCTGGCAGATGGGCTCAACTAGCCCGTCCGAAGCCAGCTGGAATGACTGGTTGGTTTCCTTTCCGACCGCCTCCATTGTTATGAGAAAACCAGGATGTGGGAGAGGATAGTCAACAAGGTGAACGCTCAAGCACCTTGCCTGCGCACAATGGAGGATATCAGGAACAGGTACTATGATGTGCGAAGGAGGGTCAAGAAGCTGATTGGCAGAGACCATGCCCTGAGCCAGCGGACCGGCGGTGGCCCTCCTGCAAAACCAGTGCACTTCAATTCCTGGGAGGAGAAGGTGCGTGCCATCCTTCCACCGGAGGGCATCCATGGATTATCAGGAGTACCAGAGCCTGGTGAGTACAGAACCAACTAGCCAATATTGTGAGCCACCACACACTCACAGACATCGATATCAAGGGTACAGTGATACCAATCACTGTCAGAAAAGCCATACAAATATAAAGCTAATGAGCATGTGATGTGTATGCCATTTAGACAAACTGAATACATGCAATCTTGGAGTAACATGTTACCATTCCATGACAAGTACCAACTTTGCCAAATAAAAAGTAAGGCTTGGTGCTCAAAACAGTAGCCACCACTGTCAGCCATCTTTACAGCACTGTTACACTCACTCACAGGAAAGCTGAGTCACAGGAAGGGTGACAGGGATGGCTGGGAAGGTGGGTGTGGCAAAAAGCATGATGGGAGTTGAAGTCACAGGTAACAATCCTCCACCCACATGGCCCAACAAGCACCCCTTGAACTATGCTCAGCTCACAGGGAGTTGAAAAGTACTGTCAAGATGGCCAACACAGGTCTCTGGTGTGGGGAGCACAAGGCCCTCATGGGATTTGTGGTCCAACAGACACCAGGCACCACTATCAGACATCTTGAATCTCAAGTGTCACTCACTGTCATGGAAGCATGGTGCATGGTAGTCAACCAGCTATGGCTGGGAGGAGTAGTGGTAGCCCTGACTACATCTACCAGCAGGCCCTGTCCCACACACCCCTACCACCAGCACCAAACGGCACACCTGGGGCCATGCTGTCCCTGAGAGTGAAGACAAATGTACTGGCAAGATGGCAGACACCGTGATCTGGAGTTGACAGCACAAGCCCCTGATGGAAGTTGTCCTCTAAAAATCTATAAGCATTAACAACATATCTGCAATGTCAGTTGAAATACCAGATTTCACAAAGATGTAAAAACTGTTCACAAACTCACAGTAAGGCAGTGGGAACCAAACACCAGTCACAGGAATCAGATATCTTGTATGCACATATTCATCAACAGGAAACCAGGGTCACAGGAAGGGTGTCAGGGATGGCTGGGAAGGTGGGTGTGGCAAAAAGCATGATGGGAGTTGTAGTCACAGACAACAGTACCCCTCCCACATGGCCCAACAAGCACACCTTGAACCATGCCCATCTCACAGGGAGTGGAAATGTACCAGCAAGATGGCTGACACATGGGCCTTATGTATGAGTTAGCTCCAAGTCACAACTAGGCCCTGGGCCTCTCACAGCAGTCCCCACTCCCAGCCATCTTCACTGTACATTTCCACTCACTGTCTGGGGATGCATTGTCCATGGTGTGCTTCCTGGGCTGGCTGGGAAGGTGTGTGGAGTACAGGACATGGTGTGATTTGTAGTCATAGCACTCATCACTACCCACACACAAAGCAACATGTCCATCAGTGACTCAAAACATTTGCTACTGACAGCCATTCACATGTGTGCAATGAGATAATAACTAGGAACACATTCATCAAAATACCATAAACCAAAAGCCATGTACATTCCGGACTGTGATTGTGTAGGTAGCCACACCAATTTGACTGCAAACGACAGGCACAAACGCCAGCACATATGCACATATCTTGAAACATATCGTAAGAGGAAGAGTACGTATATCATTTGAAAAGCACAGATGTGGGAAATACCAACACACCTGTGTCATGCACAGGCTGTCACTTGCCAGTCAATGCCTATGTACAGTCAAATGATCAAAGCATGCCCATTTATGCACAGAGCTGGGCATGCTCAGCAAAACACGTCCTGTTATAATCACAATGTCTGCCAAAAATATAGGCCTGGGTCTGTGACCATACAGGACCATTTAATGTACCTACACTCATCATAATGTACATTAGCTAATGTAATGTGTATGATACGATGAACTGTGCAAAAACACTACAAACTTTGTGTCTCTCATCTTACCACAGGGCCTGCTGGGGACACTGCAGGAACAGAACACGAATCCCAGTCCCAGACTCTGGATGACCCTGAGCTCTCCGGTGTGGACGTCTCTCAGCCATCAACGGATGAGGAGGAACTACCTGGCCCCTCCGGCGTGGGTCAGCATGCAGCACCAGCAGCTGTGCCTCCAGC
Source organism: Calotriton arnoldi (assembly GCA_963921515.1). Classification (NCBI taxonomy): domain Eukaryota; kingdom Metazoa; phylum Chordata; class Amphibia; order Caudata; family Salamandridae; genus Calotriton; species Calotriton arnoldi. Next base: position 42,918 of record CAWUFW010004614.1, on the reverse strand, counting down.
ACCATCTGTGACCACTCCTGCAACATCTGCCAACACCCAGATGACCACTACCCACACGGACACACAAAGACAACAAGACACAGAGAGCACAGCATCACAGGGCACTTAGGAGTTGGCAGACAACAACACCACTGTTAACGATGAAGGAGTTCCAGTGTTGTCTGGGCCTGCAACAACCGGTCCTGCTCGTGTGGGTAGGGGTGGTGGGAGGGATCGTAGGGAGAGGTCACACCAGGCAGCTGGTGCTGACGAACAAGCTGACCCACAGTTGGCAAGCATTCTCCATGCCTACTGAGATTGCACCGGAGACTTTGGCCAGGTAATTGGGATCCTCAGGGACATCAAACAACAGCAGGCTGCCCATCATGCCAACATGGAACAACACATGGCAAGGATGGAGGACAAAATGGACAAAATTGGCGACCTGACTGCGGTGCACAGGGACATACTCACCTGTCTCCGCCAGATTGCTAACAACATGACCCCACCTCCCTGTGTGCCCAATACATCTGTTGATTCTACATCTGCAACTGCCACAGGGAGGGATGAGGACTCTGGCAGAGAGTCCCCTGCATCGCGGCAGCCTGCACCTGCGCCCCCCCCAAAAAAAAGAGGGTTTGTCCTCCAAAGGACAAATAAGAGACAGATGGCTATGCATCCCCCCAGGGAGTGACAACCTGCTCCTGATATCCTCCATTGTGTGCTAAGCATTCACTCTGTTGACTGTCACAGAACTCTCCCAACTGGGATGGGGGGTCTAAGTTGGACCAATGACTCAAATGGCTGTGGACTTGGCTCTGAAAATTTCATCTACTGGCACTACCAACTCTTCTGTGAACTTTGGACTTCAAACCGGTGTACATCAATATACCTTTGATTTCAGATTTCACACAGGCACTGTAATAAATCAACATTCACACAATAATTGCGTCTGTCGTGAATGCTAAAATGTTTTCTGATTGAAAAGATGATCCAACGAGCTAGGAATGGAATGACAATGACATTGGCTGAAATGCAAGTACATCTGTCTATCCAACTGTCTTGTGAGTATATGTAACATGACACAAATCTGAGATACACACAAGGTCATCACAACACACATAGGACATGGCATACATCCTCATTGCCTCCACTCATCTAAAATGAAAGCACCATCATATGCACAAACAATATTCATTGTTCGATAAACTGCACATCTGGGCACATATACAGTATGTAAATGATTGTTGGATGTGTGGAAACAGACAAGGCACACCTCAATGTTGAGCACAGGTTTATCACACAGGCACAACATGTTGCCTCCACAACAAAAGCTAACAAATCACACTGTGACAATAAGTGCAAATCATACAAGACTTTGTAATTAATCCAGAAACACAGATTCCTGATCCCAAATCCCAAGAAAACTTCCAATCTGTAACTGCATTGTGTGTCTGGGAGGTCACATGTCTCCATCCAACAGCCAAAGGACCCTGTGAAGTTGAGACATAGAACAGTATTTATTAACCAAATATTTTGCATACATCTCCAAAAGACCTTTCAAACTTCAAATTGGGAACATGTGCACACTACCTAGGAGTCACCTCACCACTGTACTGCTGAGCATACTACCAAATGAGACAACAAACTACTCCAAGGATCATGTGAAGTATCATACACCCACACGTAGACAAATACATTGTACAACAGACAGATATCATGCAAACAAATCCCTTTCTCAAATCACAATTGCATACTCACAATCACGAGAAAAAATAGTTGATTAGCCGTCTCCGTACATCCTCCTCCCCCTCATCATCACTGGCAACATGCCCCAGGCCTGGATCCTCCCCTGCTGGAGGCTGCTGGGTGCCGTCATCTTGAATGAGAGGTAGCTCATGCCTCACTGCCATGTTGTGTAGCATGCAACACACGATGATGATATTACACACCTTCCCTGGTGCATATTGGAGGGCTCCTCCTGTACGGTCCAGGCAGCGAAATCTGCTTTTCAGTAGCCCAAATGTCCGCTCAATCACTCGCCTGGTCTGCCCATGTGCCTCATTAAAATGAAACTCAGCAGGGGTGACAGGGTTCCTGAGTGGGGTCAGCAACCACGGCATGTTGGGGTATCCAGAGTCTCCAAAATTAAAACAGAAAATACTTAATGTGTCTGAAAACAGGGTACAACCTGACAGACAAGCAACATACAACATAAACAGACAACATTACCCACCAACAAGCCAGGCACGCTGATTTGGCAGCTGAGACATCATCTGTGGGATCCTACTGTTCCTCATAATGTAGGCGTCGTGTGGTGAACCGGGAAAACGCGCACAGACATGTGTGATTGTCATGTCAGGCAGACATACCACCAGGGCATTTATAGAGTGGAAATGCTTCCGATTCCTGTATTTTTGTTCATTGGCATGTGGTGGTACCAAAGCTACATGTGTACCATCAATGGAGCCAATGACATGTGGCAGTCTGCCCAAAGCATAAAAGTCATTCTTGATGTTGGCAAACTGTCCTGGTGTTGGGAACTTGATGTACGTGTTCAGGAAATGTAACATTGCGGCCAAAAAATCTCTAAGCACACGGCTACACATTGTCTGTGACATCCCACCAGCAGTAGCCACAGTATACTGGAAGCTTCCCGTGGCAAAGAAATGTAGGGCTGCCATAACCTTCACCTTGGGGGTCAGCGCAGTAGGATATGGACGTTCAGGCTGCAAATGTGGGCCCAACTGCTCTGCCAACTCCTCAATGAGTGGTCTGGTGAAGCGGTAACGTCTGATGCAGTCACGTTCTACCATGGAATCCGGGTCGGGGAAGGGTCTGTGGACAGCTGGACTCCTGCGGTACAAAGGTTACAAATGTAAACTTTCTCAATAAACTATCCAATGTGTTAAGTAACATGCAACATAGCATGTGCTACATCAAAGCAAGACTCAATGAAGTCAGGTGTATAATGTTGAACATTGACACAAAGGCCAACAATGTGACTCTCACACAACATTCCAATCCATAATGGTTTCTGCACAATTGCACGGCTGTGCTGTGAATGATCAATGGTGTCTGTCACAGTCCATTTCATCAAACATTACACACTAAACACACACCTACCCAACTATCAAGGATAGATGTTTGTAACAAATGACACGTGGTGGAAAGGTACACACACAGGGATCATGAAATGCCATCTGGACACTGTCATGATGTAAGGTCTGACATACATCAATCATCACATACATAAACCCTCATGATGTGCATCACATTTTGTCAGACAAACATACAGGTATGTCTGTGACACAAAAACAAAACAGCAACCCACATGCCAAATAGAAGTTGATGTCTCAAGTAAATATCATCAACAACATCAACAATGGAGTGTGTGCGTTGTACAAGCCTCAGATACTGGGAGTCCTTCAAAATAACTTCACATAATGCACATTTGAACACACAGTCCATTGAATCCGTTATTATGTGTGTATGTAACCTGTGATAACACATTGGTACCCCGGGACTGTGTCCAGGCCTAGGAGGGTGATCTCAGAAGTGGTCACTCACAGTTGTGATGTTCCTCACAAACAATTTATTTAGGGCACATGAAGGTTGGCTCATCATGGGAGTGTGAGCTATGAAGTGCCATGTCCAATATGACATGTGAATCACTGTACCCACACATGTAAAACAGCAAAACATGATGTTTTGATATACTGTCTGACATGCTGATTGAATAGTGTAGGGCACCTGAGCCTCAAACAAAACGTGTTATTGGCATCCTTTGGCTATTGACTGTAATGATGACAGACGCGGGTGAGTCTTCAAAAGACGCGTCGTACACATCCGAACAGAGGCGTGCGCACACATTGGCTATTGACTGTAATGGTGACAGACGCTGGTGAGTCTTCAAAAGACGCGTCGTACACATCCGAACAGAGGTGGGCGCACACATTAGCTATTGACTGTAATGGTGACAGACGCGGGTGAGTCTTCAAAAGACGCGTCGAACACATCCGAACAGAGGCGGGCGCACACATTGGCTATTGACTGTAATGGCGACAGACGCTGGTGAGTCTTCAAAAGACGCGTCGTACACATCCGAACAGAGGCGGGCGCACACATTGGCTATTGACTGTAATGGTGACAGACGCGGGTGAGTCTTCAAAAGACGCGTCGTACACATCCGAACAGAGGCGGGCGCACACATTGGCTATTGACTGTAATGGTGACAGACGCGGGTGAGTCTTCAAAAGACGCGTCGTACACATCCGAACAGAGGCGGGCGCACACATTGGCTATTGACTGTAATGGTGACAGACGCGGGTGAGTCTTCAAAAGACGCGTCGAAAACATCCGAACAGAGGCGGGCGCACACATTGGCTATTGACTGTAATGGTGACAGACGCGGGTGAGTTTTCAAAAGACGCGTCGTACACATCCGAACAGAGGCGGGCGCACACATTGGCTATTGACTGTAATGGTGACAGTCGCGGGTGAGTTTTCAAAAGACGCGTCGTACACATCTGAACAGAGGCGTGCGCACACTTTGGCTATTGGTCGTCATGGGGACAGACGCGGGTGGGTTTTCAAAAGACGCGTCGTACACATCCGAACAGAGGCGGGCACACACATTGGCCGTCATGGGGACAGACGCGGGTGAGTTTTCAAAAGACGCGTCGTGCACATCCGAACAGAGGCGTGCGCACACATTGGCTATTGGTCGTCATGGGGACAGACGCGGTTGCGCTTCATGTACGATTCGCGTACAGGCCTCTTCTGTTGGTTAATACCTACAATGTATCAAACTCAATAGTGTAATGATGTGGAATATTTGAACGACGCAGGATGCGTGTCAGATGCGTGCGATGTCATGGATTGGCCCAATTCGGATAATGCGAACGACTCGGACCTATCCCTTTGGACACATGGAACAGATTCCGCCTCTGCTGCACAGATATAAGTCTGTCTTTTCCCAAGAGACTTCACTTGCCTGTACTACATGCTACTTGACAGGAGTACAAGCTACCACTGCTGCTGTCTCTGCATCCTCTGGGATCTACAATGGCACGTACTGTGGAGAGGGCACCAGCTTTCACCGAGGAGGAGAACCAGGCCCTGCTGGACAGCCTCCTTCCACAGTACAGCAAGCTGTATGGAAAACTAGGGGAGCAGGTGAGTGTTCATTACACTGCCTTTTCAAATGAGCCATTTTCAAAACAGGCCCTACAAGCATTGTGATCCACAAGGGCAAGTATGCACAAATATTTATTGTAAGTCTTACAGTGTGTAGATTAATGTGCTGGACAGGTACAGTGAGGTAAAAGTGTATTACGTGTGAATGATTTGCATGCACTGTTCTCATGTTGTTAAGGCAGCCTTGCACACAGGACAACTGCCCCTGATGATACTTGCGCAACCTCATAACATTATCTGCCCTTCTAACCATGACCTACATGTCAAAATGTGTGAAGAATGAACATGTAGCATGTGTAGTAATGGTGTGTCACTATGTCATCCTTACAGGTCGACGCCCATCAGAAGCAGGATATTTGGCTGACCATCGCCCGGGCTGTGAGATCTATGAGGGTCTTCAAACGCTGCATCCACCACTGCCAGAAGAGGTGGCAGGACCTCCGTGGCTGGGCCCAGAGGATTGCAAGAGTCCAGCTGAAGCTGTCACCTCCTCGCAAAAGGGGTGGACGACGGTCCCTGACCCCCCACATGCTCCGGGTACTGACGGTGGTCTTCCCTGACCTGGATGGGCAGTTGAAGGCCAGACAGCAGCAAGGAGGGGGTGAGTATGTGCCATGTTACTGAACTATGTTTGACATGCATGTTGCACTCCCTCTACCGGATAAACCTCTCACAGATCGTCTGTCTGCTGAGACACCACTTATGTGGACAAATGTAATGATGCCCCATTATCATTGGATACACAGGTGTGTCCCTTTCCGTCTGTGACATGTGTCACTCAGCCCCTGTGTATTTGCTGCAGTCCAAGGATAATGTGATCTGCACCATTTACGACATGTGCATTGAGTTGTCCATCATGAGTGATGTAATTGTCTCACATGTGTCTGCACATTGATTGAAATGTGCCCTGTACTCTGTGTGGGACATACATGTATGTTAGAAATGGTGATCTAGGTAAACACAGCTTCATGTAAAATCTGCTACACACCTGGGCTGTAGGTGATACCAATGTCGATGCCTCAGACAAATGAAATGGATGTGTTCCAAATGTGTAGTCACCTGCATAGTGCCTTGTGTAAACACGTGTTTCACATGGACCAAAGACAGGCATGCCAAGTCAGGCCATCTGAGACAGATCAGTTGACTGGGGGTGAGTGTTTGATTGGCTCAAACGTTCCGTCCATCATCCCCTTTTGTATCACTTTGTTCGCCCTAAGTTGGCGGGGGTATGCCCAGACGTGGGTCCCTTGCTCACTTTGCCACTGGATTCAAGCAAGCCTGGCTGATGACGGCTGGAATGCCAGAAACCGGTCCTAGGATGCTTGTTTCCGGTCCAGGGAAGACATGGCTTGGCAGTTCGTGCTGGACTGTTCCCATGAGGCACAGGGTCAGACTGATTTGCATATGGCCATGTCTGAACTGGGGTGGTGGAGTGAGCTAAAGAATGATGATGGATTAAACCCAGATCAGTTGACTGGGGGTGAGTGTTTGATTGGCTCAAACGTTCCGTCCATCATCCCCTTTTGTATCACTTTGTTCGCCCTAAGTTGGCGGGGGTATGCCCAGACGTGGGTCCCTTGCTCATTTTGCCACTGGATTCAAGCAAGCCTGGCTGATGACGGCTGGAATGCCAGAAACCGGTCCTAGGATGCTTGTTTCCGGTCCAGGGAAGACATGGCTTGGCAGTTCGTGCTGGACTGTTCCCATGAGGCACAGGGTCAGACTGATTTGCATATGGCCATGTCTGAACTGGGGTGGTGGAGTGAGCTAAAGAATGATGATGGATTAAACCCAGATCAGTTGACTGGGGGTGAGTGTTTGATTGGCTCAAACGTTCCGTCCATCATCCCCTTTTGTATCAATCTGAGACACTGTCACATCAGATTTTGGTGTGCCAGGCAACACTTCCACCTTTGTGAATTTGACAATCTTGTGTCTGACTCTGTGTCAGTGTGTAGAGGCATGACTTTCATGAAAAACAGGTAGTAAATATAGGTAATGTGCACAGACATCTAATGCCAGGAAGGTGGCTCACATACACAGGACAGGACATGTGTGTGTCATCCCTTGACTCTGCATAATGGTGGCTTCAACAAGTATATGTATGCAGCATTACTTCCTTCCTGAGAGCAATTGGAAACTTCATGTAGGCGGATCTGTAAATTCATATACTCCAATGTCTAAGTAGAACAATGTGAGCTTGTCAGACTCTTCACATTGGGTTTAGCACGTAGGGGTCATGTATACTTGACCACTACAGGTGTTGCTTTGAAAGGGATTACTAGATTGTGACACAGTGCTGACTTTCACATTGTGATTCATTGCCCCGGTGACAATAGTCAGTATAGGCTTTGTAGCCACAGCGGCCAGTGGCATAGTATGCCACACGTAATTTTGTGAGGGTGCACTATTTGTACTTGTCTGTTGTCCTGCATGCAGACCTTTATAGCATTGACATTCAGGACATAAGCCCATCATGATGACTGGGGATGGCATTCTGTTCAACATGTCAACTTATCAATTTGTCCAACCCATTTGCTCTGTCACTTCCAGACTCCCTTGCATGAGATGAGACATGTTCGTAATGACACATGACAGTCAGGAGCATTACAGATCTGACAACAGCCAAATTAGTGCGTTGTTGGACATGTGTTTAGTGATCTTTAAAATACATCAAACTGATTGTGCCATTGCCATCATTGTTTTGGGAACCATGGTTTACTGCCAGACTGACAAGTGCCATGTTCATATATGTGCAATGATTATTAAAAGTGACATCAACGTAATGCAAAGGCTTGCTCTGTGATGTGTTGTGCTTAAACTCATGTGTCAAGTCTATGCAGATGACTGATGTGAATCTGTTTCTCATCCTTGTTCGCAGCATCATCTATGGCTACTGGAGGAGACAGTTCCACGGAACAAGAGGAAGCGGCTAGCCAGACTGGGTCCACATGGGAGGAGGAGGAGGGACCCAGTGGCACGGAGGGTGAGGGGAGTCACACTGAGGGCCGGTCTGCAACATCGACATCTGCAGAGGATCATTCAAGCTCCAGTGAAGACTCCCTTGTGGTGGTGGGTGTTACCGGAGCAGAGGCCACACCATCAGAGTCTACCCCCGCCACCACCACCATCTCCACCCTCACAGCTGCTCCCATCCCAAGTGTCCGTGGACCCTCCCGTGTTAGGGAGCATGTCTCCTTCGGGCCAGGCACCGCACCCCCTGCATCTGTCACCCCTGCTGCCCTGAGTGTGGAGTCTGTGGATTTGCTCCAACAGATACATGTGGGGCAGACATCCATGCTGAGTGTCCTCCAAGCGCACACCAGTCTTTTGACCCAATTGGTGTCGTACATGGAGGGCATTTCATCTAACATGTCTGCCCTACAGCGGACAAGTCAGTCCATGGCCTCCTCACTGACGGCAGCAGTGTCCCTCATACAGCAGTCCCTTACCCCTCCTACCTCTGCTCCATCCACAGTCCCCACTGACCTACCTGACCAAAGCACACTCACACAGGCACATGCACACACACCAACACACACAAGCAGCACAGAGCCACCCAAAACAAAGTCCAGGAAAACACGCATGCACACTCAGGGGACTGACATCACACACAAAGGGGAGAGTGCCAAAAAGCACACACACCCATTCACAACCACTCCGCATTCCTCAGCTACCTCTCCCTCCAAAACCCCTACCCTTGACTCTCCTGCAACCCCCCCTTCCCAGAGGGTCTTCCTCTGTGGCCTTGGCCTCTTCCCCACTGAGACATCAGACCAGACTCGCATGGGGAGGAGGAAGTCACCCAGCACAGAGAGGAGATCCACCCCTGCCCGCACACCCTCCCCTAAGAGTAGGAAGACTGAGGCCCCCACCCGTACATCCCCCAGGACGAAGGTATCAAAAACCACACCACCATCACACACTGCCACCACAAAACCAAATTCATCCCGAGCCCAGGCCAGCCCTCCCAAAGTTCACACAGCACAACCCATCCCAGTTTCACCCACACACCATTACACCATCCCCAAGATGATTAGGCCCTCCCCCCCTACCACAAGCATTTCAACACCCACAACACCACACCTTCTTTCAGTTCCGGACACTGCAGTGGAGCCCCCACCCCCTCAATCAGACCTGTCCACTGCAGTGGAGCCCCCTCCCCCTCAATCAGACCTGTCCACTGCAGTGGAGCCCCCTCCCCCTCAATCAGACCTGTCCAATGTGTGGGACCCGACACTCCAGTGGCCCCCATCCCTCCCATTACCCATACTGGCACACCCTAATCCTGTCCCTGTGGTGCCTGGCATGCCCCTAAAAATGCCCCTCCAAGGGGAGATGTCCCCTAGCTGTAGCAGTGCAGGCAAGCAAGGCATTCCAATGCATTAAGTTCCCCCCTAAAGGACTCCAATAAAATGGACTGGTCATTGGCCATATTGTTCGTCTGTATAGGTGTACTATTACAGTATATATCAGAGTCATCATTGACAGCAAGTGCAGGTTGGCATGATCCACAGTGTTTTGGACGCGGAGTGTGACCTGCTTACATCCCATCTTTGACATACACTTTTGGACATGGCTTGTTCTGACATTTGTACACATTGTACAATTTTCCAACGGTACAAGCGTCTATGATGGACATGCAGAATAGCGCATTGATGATGAACACATCATCTGTCTCATCAGTGCAACTTTTTTAACTTGGAGTTTGCCGACGTGCAGGTGACTTTGGGGACACACATGTACGCAGGCTGATGGAATCGAAGTATTCTGTGTGTTGGGATTGTTGGATCCATGTCCAAGTTGCAATGGGACATGGTGGACACCTGCCAAGACCAAGCTTGACAAAGCTGACCTTACACAGTAGTGACATCACCTCATGGCAGTGTGTAAATATGTGACATATCCTGAGACCATGGTGTGTCTAATGTGAGCATTATTCTCTGTCTGCAAACCCCATTTCCTGCCAAGACTATAGTACCTGCAGATGTTTCTGGTTAAGAATCTTTCTGTGTGGTGAGTAGTCCAGTGCTTTCTCTACCTATTGGACTTTGAGTGTCCGAGATGTGGGTGCACCAGTAGAATGGAGTCATGATGGTGACATCCCTGGTTGGGTTGAGACAAGGGCCTGCACTGTGGGCAAACACACATGTGACACATTTTTAATTCACCGAGTCACATTCGTGCTAGCAACATCAGCGTATTAATAATCAGTCATCTGTTGTTGCAAGTTTGGCACTTGCAAGTATGACTGCTCACACTCAGCATTTCCTACCCTTCCCTATAGCCTGATGGCAACGATTTTTTTTGTAGGTCTCCTTGAGTGTTTCATTGTTTTGAGACAGTCTTCACATTCCAAATGTGTCCGATACATATCACGTTATGCACTTGTACTCCATCCTAAACAGATGTACTAGTTTCGACATGTGTAATGCCTAGCTATGTGTAATGTGTTTGTTAAATGCAGATCCCTTCACCACCCCTGGGGTTGTCAACAGAGCAGGCAGATTAGCTTACACATTTACCGGGGCATTGGAGGCTACTGACACAGTTGTTGTGTTGAGACATGTATCTTCCAAGTCTTCTGCAGTAAGCAGTCAGCATATGCATTTTGACAATAGTGATGATCTGCACATGATGCAGATTTAATAGGTAGATGCAGAGTTGATGTGATAGACATGCCAAAAAGTAAACCTTGTAAATGATGTGATCTTGAGTTGTGTGCAATGCACATAGTCAAGACATGTTGACTGTATTTTACATAGTTGTTCCATGCTTAGCGACACCTCAAGTGGGAATCGGGTCTACACAAGTAGCGCTGACAGCTGTGACACAACCACCTCATGTTTGTTGCAGTGGGAGCATCATGAATGTATTTTGATTGTCTGTTGAGTTGTGTGTTGTCGTGGGCTGTCTCCTGTGTGCCTCATTCTACACTCACACATCACAATGTCATTCTTCTGTGAGTGTGTTTACACCTGTGGCCCTGGAGGGTTTGAGTAGGTGTCGTTGTGGACAGATGCTGTGAATTTGTGTCCCATACATAAGTGTGTCTGGCACCTCTTGTTCAACCAACAAATGTGTGTGTCCTAGTATGTGGCATGCTGGGTGTGGCTTGCTGATGCAGTGATTGACACATTGCTCATGCACAACAGAACATGGACCCATGTTTGTTTTTTGATCACAATGATGTGTGGTCAATATTGTGTTCCTCGTCATGCAGTCAGCGATACACACTACCATGGGTGCCTGTGCAATGTCACCAGTCAATTTAGGCTTAGATGAGGCACATTGATGCTGGTCAAGGTGCGTGGTGTTTGGTGTTTGGACTGGCCAAATGTCACGTGTCTCTTGGCAAGGGCCCTACCTATTATGTGGCCTTACCTTACCGACCATGCCATGGGAGTAATGTTTGGGTATGTGAGATGACAGTGGTTCTTGCAAGGAACATGGCACAGTGCGCATAAGTGAATGGGCTCTAGAGTATGGCACACATCCTAACTTACCATCACAGAGGGTCAGCAGACATGATACTGTCACCACTGTGATTTGGCCTTGAGGGTACTGCGGAAGAGAGTCAGTCTCTTGATATTTTGTTTGGTGTTCCACCAGGCTTGTTCCACATGTGACTCTTGTGCACCCGCTCATCAAACAATGCCTGTTTGCCCACATTCACTATCCCAAAATATGGAATACTTCCAGATCGTACTCAGCACACATATGTCTCAGTGGAGTTCTGACCCAAATCGTGTGTACTGTGCCAGGCAACAGCCACTTCATCACTCACACAGATGTTGTGTTTGTTCTGCAGTGTGTGGCTGGTTGCTTGTCTTTGTGCATCTTCACCCATGTATTTCGACAGTGTTTCAATGGCATTGAGTGGATGTTTAGTTTAGTTATTTGCTCTCCTGGCCCTGGGACTCCTTCATCTTCACTCTGCACATCCCTTATGTTTTGCAATTGACCTTGCTGCCACAGTGTGGTACTGGATCTCAAGCAAACTGTTGTTTCAGATTGAATCCTTTGCGATTGTGTCTGCTTGTGACAGAAATGTGCATTTATGCATTTTGGATGGTCACATGTTACATTGTCCAATTGAACATTGCTGGCAGTGTTAGCCCCCAAGACCAGTGATTGGCTGCACATGGCTGAGGGTATCTGACACACACAACAATGTTGGCCTCAACAGATAAGTTGTTGTTTGGCACACAACCACTACTTAATCACTACATTGCTTGTGTTTTTAGGCCCAAAAATTACATGATTGGTCGGACATGCTGGGTGTCTGAGACATACACTCACCTTTTTGTCACTGCAGTGATGGGTTGTTTTGCAAAAATATCTATTAATGTGTCAATTCGGCTAACACTGTACACACTCAGCACAATTTACGCATGACTGCACTGGGGGAGTGTTCTGCATCCTCCCCCTATGGGGTGGGCAATGCTGGTAGTGTTAGGCCTTCCACCCCCTATGGGGTGAGCAATGCTGGTAGTGATGGCCTTCAACCTCTATGGGGTGGGCAATGCTGGTAGTGATGGCCTTCAGCCCCCAATGGGGTGGGCAAAGCAGGTAGTGTTAGGCCTTCAACCACCTATGGGGTGGGCAGTGCTGGTAGTGTTAGGCCTTCAACCCCCTATGGGGTGGGCAATGCTGGTAGTGATGGGCTTCCACCCCCTATGGGGTGGGCAATGCTGGTAGTGTTAGGCCTTCAACCCCCTATGGGGTGGGCAATGCTGGTAGTGATGGGCTTCCACCTCCTATGGGGTGGGCAATGCTGGTAGTGTTAGGCCTTCCACTCCCTATGGGGTGAACAATGCTGGTAGTGTTAGGCCTTCCACCCCTATGGGGTGGGCAATGGGGTGGGCAATGCTGGTAGTGATGGGCTTCCACCCCCTATGGGGTGGGCAATGCTGGTAGTGTTAGGCCTTCCACCCCCTATGGGTTGGGCAGTGCTGGTAGTGATGGCCTTCAACCCCCTATGGGGTGGGCAATGCTGGTAGTGTTAGGCCTTCCACCCCCTATGGGGTGGGCAATGCTGGTAGTGTTAGGCCTTCAACCCCCTATGGGGTGGGCAATGCTGGTAGTGTTAGGCCTTCCACCCCCATGGGGTAGGCAATGCTGGTAGTGATGGCCTTCAACCCCCTATGGGGTGGGCAATGCTGGTAGTGTTAGGCTTCCACCTCCTTTGGGGTGGGCAATGCTGGTAGTGATGGGCTTCCACCCCCTATGGGGTGGGAAATGCTGGTAGTGTTAGGCCTTCAATCAATCAATCAATCAATCACAGAATTTGTAAAGCGCACTACTTACCCGCGAGGGTCTCAAGGCGCTGGGGAGAAAAAAGGGGGGGGGTGCTGCTACTGGTCGAACAACCAGGTCTTGAGTAGCCTCCTGAAGGTCAGCAGGTCTTGGGTCAGTCGTAGGCTTAGTGGAAGGGTGTTCCAGGTCTTGGCGGCGAGGTGGGAGAAGGATCTGCCGCCGGTGGTAGTTCTTCGAATGCGAGGGACGGTGGCGAGGGAGAAGTCGGCGGAGCGGAGTTGGCGGTTGGGGACGTAGAAGAGGAGTCGTCTGTTGAGGTAGGCTGGGCCAGTCTTGTGGAGTGCCTTGTGTGCGTGGATGAGGAGTTTGAAGGAGATTCTCCTGTCGACGGGGAGCCAGTGCAGGGTCCTCAGGTGGGGGTGATGTGGCTGTGGCGTGGTACATCGAGGATCAGGCGTGCGGAGGCGTTTTGTATGTGTTGCAGTCGCTTGATGAGCTTGGCCGGGGCTCCCGCGTAGAGGGCGTTCCCATAGTCAAGTCTGCTACTGACGAGGGCCTGGGTGACTGTTCTTCTTGTATCTGTCGGGATCCACCTGTAGATCTTGCGAAGCATGCGGAGGGTGTTGAAGCAGGAGGAGGAGACTGCGTTGACTTGCTTGGCCATGGAGAGCGTTGAGTCGAGGATGACTCCCAGGTTGTGTGCGTGGTCGGTGGGTGTCGGGGCTGCTCCCAGCGTCGTTGGCCACCAGGAGTCGTCCCAGGCTGAGGGGTTGGAGCCGAGGATGAGGACCTCTGTCTTCTCCGTGTTCAGTTTTAGTCGGCTGATCTTCATCCAATCGGCGACGGCCTTCATTCCTTCATGGAGGTTGGATTTGGCGGCGAGGGGTCCTTGGTGAGGGAGAGGATCAGTTGAGTGTCGTCGGCGTAGGAGATTATGTTGAGGTCGGTGCTGTCTGGCGATGCGTGCGAGCGGGGCCATGTAGATGTTGAACAGTGTTGGGCTGAGGGATGATCCCTGGGGTACGCCGCAGATGATCTCGGAGGCTTCGGATCGGAATGGTGGGAGGCGGACTCTCTGGGTTCTGCCGGCGAGGAAGGAGGTGGCCCATTCCAGGGCCTTGTCTCGGAGCCCTGCGTCGTGGAGGCGTGCGCGTAGAGTGCGGTGGCAGACAGTGTCGAAGGCGGCGGAGAGGTCCAGCAGGATGAGGGCTGCGGTCTCACCGTTGTCCAGCAGGATCCTGATGTCGTCGGTGGCGGCGATGAGGGCAGTCTCAGTGCTGTGGTTGCTGCGGAACCCCGATTGGGATGGGTCCAGGATGCTGTTTTCTTCGCGGTATCGGGTTAGCTGTTTGTTGACGATCTTCTCGATGACCTTGGCTGGGAACGGAAGCAGGGAGATGGGCCGGAAGTTCTTGAGGTCTCTCGGGTCCGCCTTGGGTTTTTTGAGTAGGGCGTTGATCTCTGCGTGTTTCCAGCTCTCTGGGAAGGTCGCGGTCTCGAAGGAGAGATTGATGACGTTGCACAGGTGGGGTGCGATGGAGCTGCTGGCTTTGTTGAAGATGTGGTGCGGGAAAGGGTCTGACGGGGAGCCGGAGTGTATTGTGCTCATGGTCTTGATGGTGTCATCGATGTTCACGCTGGCCCAGGCTGGCAGGGGGTCGTGGTCGATGGTGTGCGGCGGGTCTGGTGCATCGATCTTAGTTGGGGCTGTCTGGGTGTTGAAGCTGTCGTGGATGTCGGCGATCTTGCGGTGGAAGAAGGTGGCGAGGGAATCGCACAGGGGTTGCGACGGTGGGATGTCGTTGGTGTTGGAGCTGGGGTTGGAGAGTTCCTTCACGATGTTGAAGAGCTCCTTGCTGTTGTGTGCGTTGTTGTCGAGGCGGTCTTTGAAGGAGATTCTCTTGGCGGACTTGATGAGGTGGTGGTGGTTACGGATGGCGTCTTTGTGGGCTGCGAGGCTGTCCGGTGTCTTATCACTGTGCCATTTCTTCTCTAGTTTCCGGCAGGTACGCTTGGAAGCTAGGAGTTCCGAGGTGAACCAGCTGGCTCTTTTGGTGGTGTCACTGTAGGTGAGTTTTTTCAGCGGGGCGAGGGTGTTGGCACAGTCGTCCATCCATCGTCTGAGGTTGCAGGCAGCGTCGTCGGTGTTGGATGGGTCGGAGGGAGGGCTGAGAGCGAGGTTTGCCCGTAGTTGGTCTTCGGTGACTTTGCTCCAGCAGCGGCGTGGGATCTGTTGGGTGCGGTGGTGTGTGGTGGGTTTCTGGAAGGTGAAATGGATGCAGCGGTGGTCGGTCCGGGAGGAGTTCCGTGGTGTGGCTGAAGGAGACGTGGGAGCTTGAGGAGAAGATGGGGTCAAGCGTGTGGCCGGCGGAATGGGTCGGTGTTGTGACGAGCTGGCTCAGACCGAGGTTGGCGAGGTTGTCGATCAGGGTGGTGGAGTTGCTGTCGTTGTTGTTCTCCAGGTGAAAGTTCAGGTCTCCGAGGAGGATGTAGTCGGTAGAGGTCAGGGCGTGCGTGCTGATGAAGTCGGCGATGGAGTCGCTGAACTGGGGTCGGTGCCCAGGGGTCTGTAGACAAGGGTGCCTCTAAGGGTGGTGTTGGGGTCCGTGTGGATCTGGAAGTGCATGTGTTCGGCGGTGCTGAGAGTGTCGTCGGTGCTGGTCGAGACCCTGATGGTGTTCTTGTGGACGATGGCGATTCCTCCTCCTACTGCGTTGACGCGGTCTCTGCGGGTGATCTTATAGCCGTCTGGGATGGCTATGGCGATGTCGGGGGCGGAGGAGTCGTTCATCCAGGTCTCTGTCAGGAAGGCGACGTCTGGTGATGATGTGTCGAGCAGGTCCCAGAGCTCGACGGCGTATTTGCGTGCGGAGCGGGTGTTCAGTAGGATGCATCGGAGGTGGTTGAGGTCCTTCTTGGCGGGCGCCTCGGTGGCTCTGAGGCTGGTGTAGCTGCAGTTCCGGCAGGTGAAGGGACCATGGGTGCGTTTCGGGGCGGCCTTGAAGCAGTTGTGCGTCCGTCCGGGGTTGAGAGCGTGGAGTGTGGTGGCATCGTATCGGCGTCGGTCCTCGAGGCTGGAGCGGTGGGCGCACGGCCCAGGGGTTCTGGCACTGGGCGCGGTCCAGGCGTGGACGGGCGCAGACGGGCTTGTCTTAGGCACGCCATATATGGGGAGGTGGGAGGGAGGAGCAGCTGGGAGGCGGGAGGCAGGGGCAGCGAATGGGCAGTCAGGGGGGCGGGGCCACAGGGGACGCAGCGGCGGGAGTGGAGAGAGGCAACGAGGGGTACAGAAGGGAAAATGGACACAGTTAAATGGGGGCAGCGAGGGGAAACAGAAGGAAAATGGACACAGTTAAATGGGGGCAGCGAGGGGAAACAGAAGGAAAATGGACACAGTTAAATGGGGGCAGCGAGGGGAAACAGAAGGAAAATGGACACAGTTAAATGGGGGCAGCGAGGGGAAACAGAAGGAAAATGGACACAGTTAAATGGGGGCAGCGAGGGGAAACAGAAGGAAAATGGACACAGTTAAATGGGGGCAGCGAGGGGAAACAGAAGGAAAATGGACACAGTTAAATGGGGGCAGCGAGGGGAAACAGAAGGAAAATGGACACAGTTAAATGGGGGCAGCGAGGGGAAACAGAAGGAAAATGGACACAGTTAAATGGGGGCAGCGAGGGGAAACAGATGGAAAATGGACACAGTTAAATGGGGGCAGCGAGGGGAAACAGAAGGAAAATGGACACAGTTAAATGGGGGCAGCGAGGGGAACAGAAGGAAAATGGACACAGTTAAATGGGGGCAGCGAGGGGAACAGAAGGAAAAAAAGGGCATAGTTAAATGGGGGCAGCGAGGGGAACAGAAGGAGAAATGGACACAGGGAAAATGGGGGCAGCGAGGGGAAACAGAAGGAAAAATGGACACAGGAAAAATGGAGGCAGCGAGGGGAACAGAAGGAAAAACGGGCGCCGAGGCCACAAGCAGAGGGGCGAGCTTACCAGCAGCAGCAGCGGGCAGGACACCACAGGCGGAGCTGTGTGGCGGGGGAGCGACCTACCTGGTAAGGTCAAGGGTCGCTCTCCTCACCGCGCAGCGGCCGCCATATATGGGGAGGTGGGAGGGAGGAGCAGCTGGAGGCGGGAGGCAGGGGCAGCGAATGGGCAGTAAGGGGGGCGGGGCCGCAGGGGACGCAGCGGCGGGAGTGGAGAGAGGCAACGAGGGGTACAGAAGGCAAAATGGGCACAGTTAAATGGGGGCAGCGAGGGGAAACAGAAGGAAAATGGACACAGTTAAATGGGGGCAGCGAGGGGAAACAGAAGGAAAATGGACACAGTTAAATGGGGGCAGCGAGGGGAAACAGAAGGAAAATGGACACAGTTAAATGGGGCAGCGAGGGGAAACAGAAGGAAAATGGACACAGTTAAATGGGGGCAGCGAGGGGAAACAGAAGGAAAATTGACACAGTTAAATGGGGGCAGCGAGGGGAAACAGAAGGAAAATGGACACAGTTAAATGGGGGCAGCAAGGGGAAACAGAAGGAAAATGGACACAGTTAAATGGGGGCAGCGAGGGGAAACAGAAGGAAAATGGACACAGTTAAATGGGGGCAGCGAGGGGAAACAGAAGGAAAATGGACACAGTTAAATGGGGGCAGCGAGGGGAACAGAAGGAAAAATGGACACAGGAAAAATGGGGGCAGCGAGGGGAAACAGAAGGAAAATGGACACAGTTAAATGGGGGCAGCAAGGGGAACAGAAGGAAAAAAAGGGCACAGTTAAATGGGGGCAGCGAGGGGAACAGAAGGAGAAATGGACACAGGGAAAATGGGGGCAGCGAGGGGAAACAGAAGGAAAAATGGACACAGGAAAAATGGGGGCAGCGAGGGGAACAGAAGGAAAAACGGGCACCGAGGCCACAAGCCCCTCTGGGGTGGGCACTGCTGGTAGTGATGGGCTTCCACCCCCTATGGGGTGGGCAATGCTGGTAGTGATGGCCTTCAACCCCCTATGGGGTGGGCAATGCTGGTAGTGTTAGGTTTCCACCCCCTATGGGGTGGGCAATGCTGGTACTGATGGGCTTCCACCCCCTATGGGGTGGGCAATGCTGGTAGTGTTAGGCCTTCCACCCCCTATGGGGTGGGCAATGCTGGTAGTGATGGGCTTCCACCCCCTATGGGGTGGGCAATGCTGGTAGTGTTAGGCCTTCCACCTCCTATGGGGTGGGCAATGCTGGTAGTGATGGCCTTCAACCCCCTAAGGGGTGGGCAATGCTGGTAGTGTGAGGCTTCCAACCCCTATGGGGTGGGCAATGCTGGTAGTGATGGGCTTCCACCCCCTATGGGGTGGGCAATGCTGGTAGTGTTAGGCTTCCACCCCCTGTGGGGTGGGCAATGCTGGTAGTGATGGGCATCCACCCCCTATGGGTCTGTAGCCTTTCGCGGGATCGTGTCGTTTTTGTGTGTGGTAGGTGTCTGACTTACCGTCTGTGATGGATGCATCGGTTCCGGTTGTTGATTCAACCGTAGGCGTACAGTATAGGGATTACATGCGCGATCGGATACATGGCTGCTTCGTCTCGTACGCAGTGATCATGTTGTGGCGCGATTAGGAGCTGAAATACAGCTCTTCCGGATGCTGTGATGTGCTGGAGGTGGCGACCTGTTCGGCGAGTACGAAGTACGCATCATACTTGGCCTGCCAGAAACTGCTTCGGAAATGGCTCTGGAGGTCTCAATTCAGCGTTTACGGAGCCGGCTCGTACGGAAAATGGAGCTGGAATCGGAGTGTACGTGTCGTTCGGAAAAAGGAGACATTTGCGCATCGTACTTCGTCGTTTGGATGGATCGGCTCCCGGAACGAGTCGGTTGGAAGGTAACGCTACGGACGGCTCTCGGCAGGCCTTCCGAGCGAGATCGGAATCGGGCCCTTTGTTGTAAATTTAGTACTTTTGGCTGTTCACCATTTTCGAGTGTAAATTTACATGTCTCCATCCCTTGAAACAAGGGGTGGTACCAAATTTACAATTGTAAAGGTACTAAAGTCAAAAATGACCCAGAACAGTAGTGAATGTACTCCAATTCAGACCCGGAGTAAGTCCAGCACTACACATTGCCAACTACTGGTACTGCAACATCCTCCCAAGAAATATAATGAAGATTGGGACTTAAAATATAACCTCAGAGGAAATAGTGTTAAAATAAAATAATTTATCTCACCTTTTTATAAATATGCATAGATTTATTTTTATGTTGAATAATTAAATATAAATACAAAATAAATATTATTTTATAATAAAATACTTTCATAATTATTTTACATTTACAAAATGGTAATAAAAAAAAAAAGATGCTGAGTTGTATTTTTTGAGGCTGTATTCCACATGTTCATGATGAAGCAAAGTGTAAACGCTGCTGGCCTGCAAAGAGAAAAGAACATGGAGCGGTGTGGTTTTCTTATGACTTATGAGCAATGTGGCTTGATTGTTGGTTGTTCAGAGTTCCAATTTCTTTGTTGTATTATTTGCTATAATAGAGTAGTACATAATGAGTTTTTCTAGTGCTTGTCTTCATGATTTACCATACAATTCAGTTGGATTGTTTGTGCATTATTAGATTTCTAAAGACATTTGTAAAGGCAGGCAAAAAACAAGAAAGTTAGGATTGGATTAGACAAAGCCTTTTTTAAATAGCCAACATTTTATTTGTTGAAAAGGGCCAGAAATATTTTAAGGGCTTGAGGGAAATAGTTCCAGGGTCTCTGACAAGTCTCCATCCTCCAAAGGAAGCAAGCTTAAACAGGAGAAGATTGGAAAAGAGTTACCTGCCTTGGAGCTGAGTAGACTGGGGGAAGGCCTGAGAGGCAGTGAGGTGCCCTATTGTGGATGAATGTGTGCACCATTATGAGAAAATGTGATCCTTAGCTTAGAGCCAGTGAAGATATTTAGGTATGAATTCTTGTGATTTAAGTATGTAATTTATGTGAATTACCTCTAGTGGTATTAAAATTCAGTCTGGCTGCAGAGTTCCAAAGGAATTGGAGCTCTCTGAGAGTAAAGATGCTACCTCTTCTAAGACTGCCTTGCAGTAATGTAATTAGTGTTTGACCGTCACATTGCAAATTAGACAAAGAGGAAATTGAAGTTTCAAATGCATTTCAATACATAGCTGCAGGTTTAGATCAGATGATTGATATGAAACTGTACTGGTTGGCTAGCCTCTAGGATGATGCCAAGGTTTTTAACTTCTAAGGAAAAGGAATAAGGCATGAGTCAGGGACGTTTTGTAGTATTTTCTGAGCGCCAGTGGTGAGGATTGCTAATGGTGATGAATTTAAACTTTATAGCATTGAGACAGAGCATCAATCGATCAATAGATTTGTAGAGTGCTACTTGTCATCCGTGAAGGTATTCCGGTGTTTGCTTGGGTCCAGTTGATAAGCTGAATAGCTAGGTTTTCAATGACTTTCAGAACTCTGGAAGAGACGGGGAGATCAGTAGATAAAAGGGTGGCTCATTCCTTGTCTTCGCTGCTAAGTAGGTGAAGGAGTGACCTCCGCATCTGATATATCGGATTAGGGGGGTGAGGGTTAGAGGAAGGGACGCAGAGCGGAGGTGTCTGGGGGGCTGATGAAAGCTAAGGCGGTGGCTTAAGCATGCAGGTCCGCAGTTGTGTAGTGCCTTGCATGCAAGGGTCAGGAGCTTGAGCTGGCATCTTTTCTTTACAGGGAGCCAGTGGAGTTCCCTGAGGTAGGTGTTGATGTGGGTTCGTCTAGGGAGATCCAGGACTAGTCTGGCTGAGGCTTTCGGTATGGTCTCTTGTTGTCAGAGGAGAAGTTCTGCGATCCCTGCATAGAAAGCATTGCCATAGTCCAGTCAGCTGGAGATGAGGGCCTGGGTGAGGGTGTGTCTTGAGATTTGGGGTAGCCATTTGAATATCTTACAAAAGCATGTGGAGGATGAAGAAGCAGGAGGAGGATACAGAGTTGAAGGAGTTAACATGAGTCGTCATGGTTAGCTTGTTGCCCAGACAGATGCCTAGATGCCTAGACTTCAAGAGTGGTCAGTGGGGGTAGGAGTAGGTCCGTGCTCGGAGCATCTCCAGGATACTATCCAGGGGGAGCATTTCTTTCCAAAAACCAGTACCTCTGTCTTGTCCATCTTGATCTTCAGGCAGTTGTCCTTCATCCAGTTGGTGACGTCTGTCAGGCAGTAGTGGAAGTTGGTCTTGGTGTTGGTGGTGTCTTCGGAAAGGGAAAGGATGATTTATGTGTCGTCAGCATAGGATATGCTGTTGAGCCCGTGGGTTTTAGTGATGCTGGCCAGAGGGGTCATATAAGTGTTGAAGAGAGTGGGGCTGAGTGAGGATCCTTGGGGTACTCCACAAATGATTTCCTTGGGTTCGGAGGTAAAGGGGGGAAGGCAGTGATCCAGCGTTCAGGAACTGACAAATTTTATCATCTGGACCCAATTCAATAACCCCACAGTCCCTTGTACGCTGGGTGAGTTTAAACCAAACTTACCAATTTGTTCATTCTATTTATTTTCTTTCTTAGTGATGAATCTTTATATAGTAAATTAGGGATTGGCAAAATAACATCAGAATTCACCATAGAATAACCTTCACATATAACTAAATCAATGACACTTATAAGGACAAACTCTTTGAAAGTTTAAAATGCTTTATCTAATAAATGTGAATTGCTCATCAAGTACAAATACAGCTCGAATCATATGTCATCACACAAGGAAACATTAGCAAATAAACATCAATAGTACATCTCAAATGTCAGCGCAATGAGTGAGTGGATAGGCGTGAAGACAAAAGGAAACATTTGCAAATAAATGTATGCAAATTCAGTACATCATACTAACCAATCACGCAAGGTTTCTAGAAATCAGGGAAAGCTACCCTCTGGCCATGAGAGTAAGCTGGGCACCTCAAGAAGAGCTAAGGAGCAAAGTCAAAGAGTCAGGATCAGCAGAACAACAGCCAGCCCATAGAACTAGGAAACAGCAACACAGCTCTCTCCTCTCTCAAGTAAGAAACGCGCTCCTAAAACCCCACCCACTTACTACTACTAGTTATACTCTAAATTCACTAAAGGTCCAACCCTCATTGTGTCATCTCACATGATTTCATGCTTTTTGATTGGTCCAAAACAAGGGGTGTTCAATCACACCACTTTCGATGTGCCTAACTTTCAAACGTCTTATTGTCCTAACTTTGCTCACTGTAATCACTTCCAACAGAGAAAACTCTAGTATCAGGCTTCCATGTTTTGTTCGTCTCTCCATCTCACTCATGTATCAATTTGTAGTACCAATGTCCTCATGCTCCACTCGGCAAGGAAGGTCCATTCTTTTTATCAATTTCCTCTCTGCGCAACCTTGGCCGTCATCAGGAACTTGCGATGGACCCATCACATTTTTCTTTCTCTCTTCTACCTTTCTAATATGCCATGTAATTCTAAAATGACTCTCGGGCCTTTTCTGCAGGGCAGTAAGTACACTTCTAGAGAAAACAAATACAAGTGTTATTTATCATTTTATAAAACTCCACTATTAAACGCTTTTTGAAGGCTTTCGCTTGCTCCCTCTTCTTACATGCTGCTTATTATTTTCTAGCTGTTAGTGAAAAATAAACTCTCAACTTTTGTCTTATTTTCTACATTAGTCATGTGCATTTGCGGCCTACTCTAACAGACCCAGCACGCGCTTGTGCAGTTTTCATTTTCCCCCTTTTAGTCTGGCGCTGTTAATTTTTCACAACATTTGGTTAATGAGTCACACGTTGAGGAGTTGAATCCGAGCAGGTTTTATTTCGCGAAAACCCTACTCCATCAATCTCCCCTTTGATGGCGACTTAAGCCATCATAAAAACACAACCCAAAACTCTGATTGTCATCATTTATACTACTTAAAAAGCAGTAGTTCTCTTTTGTTTCAACATAACTCCATCTATATCCTTTACTATTTCATAGTAATTTCCTCTTCTGTCTTCTAATTCTATCTCTCCTCTCTTTCTCTTTCTTGCTCTTCGTTTAGTATCCAGTGTTTGTTTCTTGCACTTACAACACATATATTAATACCAGCATTAGTATCCCTGTAGCTACAGCAACTATATGTGTTAGTATTTTCCCTAGCAAGCTATTACCAAAAGTAGAAAAACAATTACCCACTGAGGAGAAACCCTTACCAAGTCTCTCCCAAGCACCATAACCTTCAGTTCAGTTAAATCTTGCCGCAAATGTGTAATATTTTTAATATATCCCTCTAGGCTCTTACTTTTGTCAGAGATATAAGTACAGCACTGTTGAATTCTCAACATACTACAGACTCCGCCCTCTTTTGCCAATAATACATCAAGAGCAAGTCTATTCTGTAAGACCATAGATCTTATAGCAACCATTTCTGTATCAATCATTAAGAACCCACCAGCAGTGTCTGTTGATAAACGATCACCCACTGTGGACAATTTCTAATTTTGTGTGAGTTTAAAATTACCCCAACTGAAGGTATCAATGCTCCAAAAATATCACCCACAATTTCTGCGGCACTAATTCCCCTTTTATTCCGTGTAAATTCACTTTTCTTTTCATCTGATTCCATGACTTTTGTCTAACTGATAAACTTTGTGAAAAACTATCCCTATATAACAGCACCCATACCAATGGGCAGGCAACCCATAGTAAGCTATAGTAAGCATTTTTACCACACACATAATATATTCCAGGGAAAACAGGATCCATACCACCTCTTATTCCCCAACCTCCTATAATTAGGAAAACATGATCACATTCACTAGAACCAATCAAATAAATGTTAAAATCAGTTTTTAGTCTAAGTAACCAAAGCTTTCCCCTATTATGCCAATACAGAGTCATTGCAGCATATGTCTCACCCTTTTTATAATCACCTTCTCTAAAAGCCCAAGGAGGCACTCGAGACTTTTGCTCAGCAGCTTTTTCCTTAAAATTCTGTCTTCTATCTTCTCCCAAACTTATAAACTCAATCTCCTCCTGACGCAAACTACAGGTTAAATTATTATGATGTGCATATACAGTATCTATTGTTTTAGTCGTATGAAAGAATTCACCCATATATTCAGCATTTTTGCACTATTTGCCCTGTTCATATTCTTTTCTAATTGGCACTTCAGAAAACACTAAATCATAATCTGAGTAATAATACTGCAAATTTCCTTTTTCATAGAATAAACTTGTTAGTACACTACATGAAACTCCATAAGTTAAAGGAAGGTGATGATAAGTCACCCCCTCAGACACAGACGAAGGTAATTGCATGCACACATGACAATCTCTCGCAACCATAGTATCAACGTATTCATACAATAGTTTGGTAAAAACATTTAACGAAAAATCATTAATGGAGTTATCCTGGTGATATATATAGGCACAGGGTCAAGACTGATTTGCATACGGCTGGGTTCAAACTGGAATGGCATGGTGAGCAAAAAAACGATGGATTTAGGCCCAGATCTCTGTACTGGGGTGAATGTATGACATTGTTCTGCATTCTGTCCATCAATTGTTGTTTTTGCATTTGTCACCCCGAGTGGGACGGGTATGCCCAGACGTGGGTCCCGTGCTCACTACGCCACTGGAGTCAAGCTATCCTGGCTGATGAAGGCTGATAGCCTGAAACCGGTCCTAGGATGCTTGATTCCGGTCCAGGGAAGACATGGCTTGGCAGTTCGGTCTGGACTGTTCCCATGAGGCACAGGGTCAAGACTGATTTGCATATGGCTATGTCTGAACTGGGGTGGCGTGGTGAAGCAAAATAACGATGGATTAAACCCAGATCTGTGACTGGGGGTGAATGTTTGCCAATGTGCAGCATTCCGTCCATCATCTTGTGTGTTTTGCATTTCGCCCTAAGTGGGAAGGGTATGCCCAGACGTGGGTCCCGTGCTCACTACGCCACTGGAGTCAAGCTATCCTGGCTGATGAAGGCTGATAGCCTGAAACCGGTCCTAGGATGCTTGATTCCGGTCCAGGGAAGACATGGCTTGGCAGTTCGGTCTGGACTGTTCCCATGAGGCACAGGGTCAAGACTGATTTGCATATGGCTATGTCTGAACTGGGGTGGCGTGGTGAAGCAAAATAACGATGGATTAAACCCAGATCTGTGACTGGGGGTGAATGTTTGCCAATGTGCAGCATTCCATCCATCATCTTGTGTGTTTTGATATATATTATCACCTGTTATTTTCTCAATATTAGTTTGTAGTTCTTCTTTCAGATTTGCCACATCTACTTTTTAACTCAACACATTATTAGTAATATTATTTTTAGTAGGGTACATAAAATAAGGCACAACAACAATCAGTGTTAACCAAACAAACATTAGTAGTAAAACACTTATAAAGCAAGCATTAATACATCTACGTTTAATACTTTGGTTTTGATATCCAGTCTCTAGTAAATTTGCTTTTGCCATTTTCTAGAAAAACTAAAAAACTAAACTATATATAAAAAAACTAAAAACTAAAACAAATAGTGAAAAATAGTGTATAGTGTATCCAAGCACTTCTTAGGCCTTCTTGCTTCACCCCTCTCTTTTTTTCTTTTTTTTTAAGATCTTCACAGCCTCTGTTTCACTTCCAGCTTAATTTCTGCACTCTTCTGAGTGATTTTTTCAATCTTCTGCACCCTAATTTTTGACACAGTTCATTTAGGGTGGCTCATAACAGTTCTTGTCACTTGACTCTGCAACAGTCTATTCTCCACACTGGTCTGTGTTTTCAACTGCTTCAGCCACCACATATGTCCATTCAGGTACTGTGTACTTCTTGTTAGGAACTCTTGCCCTTTTTGTTCTCCGAACTGTATCTTCTTCAGAGTCACTTTGTTCTGTTTGGCTCAACACTTCAACTATTGTGTTTTGAACTTTGTCGTTCAGAGTGTATTTCAGTCTTTTCACTCCCTTTGGCCATATATCTCCTTTTCTCGCCTTTTTCACTTGCACAGTTTCACCAGATTCAAGACTAGGTTCACAACTTCTTTTGTTTGCTTCATTTCTTGTTTGCACTTCTTCTTGAATCAAATTTTCTCCATCATTGGCATTGACAACAGTCTCACGAGACCCAGTAGCTGGTGCCCACTTTATTCGACTTTGTTCAGGTTCAGACTCTCCTTGACTCTCAGCCTGTTCTCGCTCTTCTTCTTCATTCGTTTCTGGTCTTTCAAGTGGACTTGGGGCTCTTCTTTTGTGACTTGCGTGTATCCAATTCAGTAAGTCACCACAGTTCACTGCTGTGGTTGTCACCAGTATCACTTGGTATGGCCCATGCCAACATGGTTCCAAACACGACTTTCTCACATGTTTCTTCACCAGAACCCCCTCTCCTGGACTTAGGTCATGTGCTTGTTCTTGCTGTGTTGTGGTTGCAACTTCTCCAACCTGATGAGACACAGAATGCACTACATCAGCAAATCCTTTGCAATAATCGAGCACTAGATCATCAGTTATATTCATCAGTTGATTTGCTGGGACTATTGGCTGCCTCATTGCTCTCCCCATAATCACTGCATGGGGCGATAATCCAGTCTTTTTATCAGGAATACTTCTTAGACTCATCAAAACTAAAGGTAAAGCATCTGGCCATTTCAGTGCTGTAGACGCACATACTTTCGAGAGTCTTGACTTAATAGTGCCATTAATTTGCTCGACCACGCCTGAAGCTTCTGGTCGATAGGCACAATGTAGTTTTTGCTCAATTTGCAATGCTGCACAAATCATCCGAATTATTTCATTATTAAAATGAGTTCCTCTATCTGTTTCTAAAGAGACTGGAAATCCAAACCGAGGAATTATCTCTCTTAGTAGCAATTTAGCAACTGTTAGACTATCATTTCTTCTTGTTGGATAAGCTTCTACCCAACGAGAGAACAAACAAACCACAACCAACACATATTTCAAACCATTACATGGAAGCAACTCTATGAAATCTGCTTGCAGTCGGGTAATTGGTCCTGCTGCTTTTCCAATTCGCCCCCAACTGACAACTGTCTTTCTTCCTGCATTTTGCTGCTGGCAAGTTATACACTTCTGACAAAGACTTTCTGCAATGACCCTGACCTTTGGGTTAAATAAAGATTGCTTAAAAAGCCTGATCATCGCATCTCTCCCTACATGTGTTAAGCCATGATACATCCTTGCCATCTGTGATAGCAGGCTGTCTGGCATTATTGGTCTCCCATCTGTATACACCCACACTTCATCTTCAGCCCTTCGTGTACAACCTGCTTTGATCTATGTTTCTTTTTCCTCCTCACTAGGTTCTTCTTGCAACTGTCTAACTTCTTCCCATGTCTCCACAGAAGAGAACATTTGATGACAATTTGTACCAGATTTTTGTGTTTCTTTGTTTATTGAAATTGAATTTTGAACACAAAACGTGCAACTTGATTCGCATATCTGTTACCCTTAGTCACATAATCGTTTCCAGATTTGTGTGCTGAACACTTCACCACAGCAATTTCTTTGGCAATTGTAGGGCATCTAGCAAATCCTTTACATTATTGCTGGTTCGAATCGGTGAACCTGATGATGTCAAAAACCCAAGTTGCATCCACAATTCTCCAAAGTCAGGCACAACCCCAAAACCATATTGACTATCAGTGAATATGGTTATTCTCAGATTTTTGCCAATTATACATGCTCTAGTCAATGCCACCAACTCAGAAATTGGTGCGGAACTTATTCTTTTCAAGCATGGAACTTCAAGAACCATAGCCACTGTACAGACTGCATAGGAAGCACGAAGAGTGCCTTTTTAATTTCTCAAGCAAGATCCATCTACAAACATCACACAATCAGATTCAGGCAATGGTGTGTCTTTTATTAGGCCTGGGCGGTAAATTACGTTCCGCTCGCGGAATGTGCGGAATTTGGGTAATTTCGCGTTCTGCGGAATTGCCAAAAATTCCGCAATCCGCGACTTCGCGGAATTTTTTGCTTGTTTGCGCTTTCAAAATGCGTGTTCGCGAGATATTTCTCCCCGAGCACGCAAACAGCATTCGCGAACAGGAAAAAAGCATCACGAACGGGCGGAACAAGCAATTCCGCGTGTTCACGGAACTTTTGCGTGCTCGCGGAGTTTTTTACCGTTTCGCGGAGCTTTGCGTAGCGCGACTACGCAAATTCCGCCCACCCCATCTGGCCTTGGTTTTGTACACAATTCAGTCACATCCAGACAATCATGATCTGCTTCATCCACCACTTCTTCACAACTTGGACTTGGTAGCAATGTAGCTGGATTCAAATTTGTACATCTTGTCACGGTCACATTCTCTGCTCCCAGGATCACTCTTTCATACCTTGTCAATCGACTACTCGTAAGATGCTGTGTTCGAGTTCGTGTCAGCAAAATCTCAACAGAATGTGGCACATACACTCTCAATGGATGTTCCATCACAATCGATTCGCTCTGCTCCAAACTCACACAAGTAGTAGCTACTGCTTTTAAACAGCTTGGTAACACTGCAGCCACTGAATCCAGAGTAGCAGAGAAATATGCTACTGGACGGCGTGCCATTCCATGCGTTTGTGTTCGGACTGAAAGTGCACAACCATCTTTTTCACAACAGAATAGTGCAAAGTCCTTACTGTAGTCTGGCACTCCTAATGCAGGTGCTCGACAAAGGCTGTCTTGCAACTCTACAAATGCCCTCATACATTCTTCATCCAATTCAATTGGATCGACCACATCCTTATGTGTCAATCTCTGTAATGGCTTGGCTGTCAGTGAAAAAACACTGATCCATTGTCTGCAGTTTCCAACCATACCCAAGAACATTCGAACTTCTTTCTGTGTTCTGGGAGGACCCATCTGCAAGATCACAATTATTCGATCTTGTGATACTTTCCTGACTCCTTTTTCAATTTTGTGTCCAAATATTGAAACTCTTTTTGACAAATTGCAATTTAGCAGGTGACACTTTATGCCCACCTACTTCCAAATGGTTCAGTAGAGCAATTGTATCTGTCACACATGCTTCCCTCGTCTTTGATGCAACAAGTAAATCATCTATGTATTGCACCTGTACTGAGTCTTTTGGCATCACCAATGACTCCACACATTTTTTCAAAATCTGATTGAAAATTGAGGGACTCTCTGTATACCCTTGAGGAACTCGGCACCATGCCAAGACACAGTCTCCAAACCGGAATGCAAAAAGATATTGACTATCCGGATGCAAGGGTATCGAGAAAAATGCTTGGCAAAAATCAATCACAGTGAACCATTCTGTCTCACAAGGAATTTGGTAAAGAATCACTGCTGGTTTTGGCACTATTGGACAACAATTTTATTGTATGTAGTGTATGTGCAATTTTATTCATCTTCCTCAGGTCCTGAACTATCCTATATTTCCCGCTCGGTTTCTTAATCCCCATAATAGGTGAATTACAAGGACTCCTAGTATTTCTCTCAAAATGCCTTGTTCAATCATTTGTTCAATTACAGGCGTTACTCCTGCAATGGTCTCAGGACTCATTGTATACTGTGCCGTTTTTGGAAATTCTGCACCTTGTTTGACTGAAATCTGAATCGAATCAACTCCTTTCATCAATCCAATGTCTTTCCCTGTAAAATCCCACACATCAGTCATCACTGTGTCTCTCAATTCAACAGGCAAATCCTTCCCTGTAAATAAAGGATACAAATCATTCACCTCTGTCCCTTGCCTTGCCAACATTACTTTAAACGCAACATCTTTATCTGGCGTCTGAAATGCAATGCCATCTGGAGTACAATATATGGTGCAATTCATCTTACATAACAAGTCCCTACCTAACAGGTTTACTGGACTTGTATCACACACCACAAAACGATGCAAGTCTCTGAAATCTCCAATGTGTACCTTCATTGGTTTTGTCACTGGAGTTTTAATCAACTGATTTGAAATGCCTACAACTTGGAAAGTATCTCCCGAGAGGGGTAGGTTTGGGATTTCTACAGTTCTCACAGTGGAACGGGTAGCACCAGTGTCTACAAGGAATGTAACAACATTACCTTCAACTTCCCCATCCACAAAAGGACCACACTGATCTACCTCCAAGGATGCGCCAAGCACGCACTCCTCCTCCCCCCTCAGGCACCATCATTGAGATGTATCTGAATCACTCTCCTGGCACTGCAACCAGTATTGTGAAGCCATTTGTACATTTTGATTATCACCAACTCGTTCTCCAGTATGAAAACCCACGTTCGCACTGTATCTTTGTACTTGAGCATTCGCATCATTTGGCATTGGGGCTTGTGGTATTTGTACCTGTGTAACTACCTGTTGCTGCTGCTGTAGATTCCTGTTCACCTCATTCTGCATTTGCTGATTAAAATTCTGATTCATTTCATTATTTTCTAGAAAAACCTTACACTCGCATTTCCAATGTCCCAACTTGCCGCACGCATGACAAGGACATCTCTTTTTCATCTCTTCTTTGTTACCTCTACCCCTACCTCTTCCTTGAGTAGAAACACCTCCATTTATCATGACACCTCCCATGTTAGAAATCTGACCACTTTGAATATTCTGATTCTGACCTTTTCCTTGAAAACCTGTTTGAGAATAATCCACAAAATTACCACCTTTCTGTGCTGCCTTCATTTGTGCCCAGATTAATTTCTCTTTCAACTTCTTGTATCTCGATTCAATATCATCACTACAATATTTTGCATACCGTGAGTGTCTCATCTACACTTTTATTCTGCCAACAAATCAAATGCTGTTGAATCATGTTACTAATTTCCGGCTTCAAACCAAACACAAACTTGTATACAAAATGTCCCATATCTTTGTCAGTTATGCTTTCAAAACCACTATACTGTTTGAACACCTGTAAAAGCCTCTCATAATAAGCATGTACTGATTCTTTCGTCTCCTGAGTCGTCCTATCAATTTTTACACAATCTGTCTCTTTTGGTGAAATCTTTCCCTTCAAATAGGTAATTACTTGATTATATTTTTTCATCACTTCATCTGACGGGGCTCTAGTCTTTGCATCTCTAGGATATTCCTCTTTTGGCCAATCTATTGCAATTTTACACTCAGTCCATAAATCAGCTGGAACCACAATATCAAACAACCCATCCAAACCTTTCAACAAAACTTTTGAAACTTTTACAAATCTCTCTACTTGTTTGTACCATTCAACTGGTTTTTCTCTCAATCTGGGAAACTCATTTGTAAAAGACAGTATATCCTGTCTTGACCATGGAACGTGAACATATCCACCTCCTGGTACCTCTCTCATTGGATATATCATTTCAGTCGATATTGTCCCTGTCCTTGTTTCCCTCACAGGATACATAGATGATGCTCCTTTATTTGCAAGCATTTCTTCTTTCTTTTTAGCCCATCTACCTTTCCAACGTTCCAATTCACACCATCATTTCAATGTATTAATCAACTCTTTAATCTGCCAACGTTTACCAGAAGCATTCGAGCCTAAAATCCAATCTATACGTCTTTTGCAAAGCCTTTGATTTCTCAATGTCAACACCATAAGTTTGTGCAACTTCAGCAAACCTCTCATGAAGACTCTTCGCCCTCATTAGAATATTTTTACACAAAAACAACAACTCTCTTCCTGACTTTTGCTCAGTCTCTATGGACTAATTGTACCTAAAATCATTTCCTCCAAATCTGCTTTTAATCTGCTTACATCCATGTTCGTATTCACTTTATTAGACACCATCCCTCTAATCCATTCATCTAACTCTTCTGATGATGATCCTACTGAACCCCCTGAAGTAGGTGTCACTTCTCTCACATTCTGTACTAGTCTTCTAGGTTCCATCTGTACATTTCGCTTTGGGGTTTCCACTGGTCTCTCTGTAATATAAATCAATGTTTCTATCTCGCTCATTTCAGCACCACTATTAACCCTATCATTATTAACAGGTACTGTCAAAACATGCACTTGTGAAATATTTTGACCCTCACTATACAATGGAACTATGGGACCAATTGTCACTGGAACTGATAAAGCTTCTGCATTCAAATTTAATTGAGTAATCCTTTGTGTCAAATCATCTTTTGCTTTACTCATTACATTTGTACTTTTTGCTTGTGAAGACTGAGGAACCTCAACTGGAATCAATGGAGCATTTGAAGTAGTTCTTTCTTGCTCTTCCTGATATGGTGGAGGTCTGTTTAACAATAATTCAACTAGTAACTCATCATCAATTTCATTTGGATCTGGATCTGTACATTCTACATTTTTCTATTTCTCCTTACATTTTCCTTCAGCCTGATCCTCTACTACAACAACCGGATATAAACCTTCACCTCCTGCAATCATATCTCTTCTCCATCTTTTCATCTGAGCATCCCATTTTGCCTCTGAATATCTACTCACAGTATTCCTATATTTATTTGCAGACCTGTCTCTTCCTCTCTAATACGCTTCATTTTCCCATTCTTCAAGTGCCTTGTACTGCATAGGTCTAGGATTTGATCTCAATTGATATCTCAGGGTCTCTAAAATCCTCACATTAAAAGTACCATGTTCTGGAAAAGCCATATTCCCATCTCCTTCTGTATACTTCACCCAATTCTCCAACCATGTACACGTATGATATCCTTGTTCTAATGACATAAAAGAAGCAGGTGTACCATCAGGTGGTACAGGAATTCCCTCTCTAATAGGTATAGGCTCATCCTTTCTAAATAAAGTCCTCATCATTTTCAATAACTTCATTCTAATTCTTCTACTACGCTAAAACTCAAACAAACCAAGGAAAACTCTTCCATATTTCTACACACGCTATTCGTTCACGCTGCCCAATACCAGCGCAACTCACACCAACCAACCAATGGTAACACAAAACCCTTTCGTGACGATTCACACTAGCTGACCAATGCCAGCGCGGCTCTCTGTGACGTAGGTATAACTCCTTCTACTGACCCTCCCTTTACAAAATATTTCGGCAGTAGCTTACAAACTCTTTTCAAAAGAAAACAAAATTAGAAACGACATAAAACAAACCTGCCTTGCCTGCCCCACTAATAAAGAGATAGATTCAAGCAAACAAAGAAATCTTTCGCTACTAGCGGAATATCGACCAGGGTTACTCCACTCTCAATCAAGTGAAAAATTCTCGGGACTTCTTCAGCTGCGCTTTCTAAAGGTACCCAAATAAATCTCCACTATACTAACTTCAGAGTTTCCTATGCATTATTAAACAACCTCATTTATTTGCTTAATATCACACCAGCAGACAACGCAATACTAAGGGGTCGATTCCGATTCGGGCCGGAAAAAGCACCGACCGACTCGGATCCGGAAAAAATACCGACCGACACGTACCCGTGGCGCCCGACAAGCCAAGTACGATGCAAGGCGCGAAAAATCCGACCGACACGTAACGAAACCAAGTCGACCGACCGAGCCGCACGGAAAACAGCAATCCGGCCGGAAAAACACGCGAATCCAACCGACCGACACGCACCCGGAACAAATCCGACCGAAACGTACACGCTAACTCCAAACCGCTAAGTACGATGCAAGGCGCGAAAACCACGAGCGAGTCGGATGGAGGACAAGCCGTACGACCGACACGCATACAAAACCGAGCCGAAGCAACACAATACACCGCGACCGACGCGTACGCAGCATAGAAAACTGCACAAACACAGCGTGAACGAAACGGAGAACACCGTACGAGACCAATGCAGGGTCCGACTCGGTCACAAGAATGTTTCCAACATACACAAACAGCACAAAGGAAAAATCACCCAAAAAAGGCCAAACAAGCAATTACCAAGCCAATAAATACTGGGGGGTGGGGACAGAGAACAAAGACACACCCACAACTCCACCTATATAAAGGACACAAATCACTACCATGAGCCTTTGCAAATGCCATTCCACTGCCAGCACCCAAGAGAAAGCAACCACACACCCACAGCTCATCCCTCACACAAGCCACACACCATCAGCACACCAACAAATACCTACCTCACATACACCCAGCAAAACACACACTCACACACCCTCACCTGCACACCAACACACACATCACTCACCATCACCACCCATCACCATGCCCCCAAGAAGAATCACAAGTTCCTAGATTGTGAATTGGAAGTCCTGGTAGACGAGATCCTCAGGGTAGAGCCACAGCTGTTTGGCACATTGGTCCAACAGACCCCCATGTCGCAGAAAACCAAGATGTGGGAGAGGATCATCAACAGGGTGAACGCCCAATCACCATGTCGGCGCACAAAGACCGACATCCAGAACAGGTGGTATGACGTGCGCAGGAGGGTACGGAAACTGCTGAAGCAAGACTACATCAACAGCCAACACACCGGCAGTGGCCCTCCTGCCAAGCCAATATACCTCAGGCCCTGGGAGGAGAAGGTGCGGGCCATCCTACCGCCAGTGAGCATATATGGACTAGAGGACATCCCAGAGCCTGGTGAGTACACAACAAATGTACACAATATACTGCCACAAAACACACACACATCACTGTCAAGGGAGAGTCAAACCATGCACTCATAGCAATTACACAGCAACCAGAACAGAATCATCCCAAAATGTGTATGTCAGTCAGAGAAACACAACACATGCCATCAAAAAGTCACATCCAACTGTGCCAACACATGTACAAACACAACCACAACTACAGCTAGGCAGTGGCACAAATAGAACTAACAAACACATCCACACATGTAGCCACCACAACAACACCAACACACAGTGAAGACCACTCAAAGGAAGGAATTCTGTGTATGCTGGCCAAGTCAGTGTAGCCAATAGCATCATGGGAGTCGCAGTCACACATATTGCCCGCCCCAAAACTGTCCCATCAACACCACCATGAACCATGCGCACATCACAGGGAGTGGAGAAGGACTCACAAGATGGCTGACACTGGCTACTGCTGTGGGAGCACAAGGCCCTGCTGCCAACTGTGCACCAACAAACAGCAGGACACCACTGACTGACATCCTGAGAGACAACTTCCACTCCCTGCAATGCAAGCACGTTCCAGATATCTGGCTGGCTGGGTGGGAAGGGGGACTTGCAGCACTGACTATAGTCACCAGCACCTCCCCTCACACCCCCCCCAACACAAACTCCACAGTACCCACCTGGTAGAATGCAATGCCCTCCATCCTAACACAAGATCCCACAAAGCACCACCACCCTGGGTTATGTTGTGTGAAGCACAGGGACACTCTTGGAACTCTTAGCCAAACAACTGCCAGGACAACACTCCCAGCCATCCTGTCAGCACAGCCAGCCCACCCCACAGGGAAGCAGAGTCAAAGGGAGGAAGCATGGGCATGCTGGGAAGGGGGTGGAGGCAATAGCATGATGGGAGTCGTAGTCACAGACATTGCTCAGCCTCACAACTGGCCCATCAACACCACCCTGAACCATGCTCACATCACAGGGAGTGGAGAAGGACTCACAAGATGGCTGACACTGGCTACTGCTGTGGGGAGCACAAGGCCCTGCTGCCAACTGTGCACCAACAAACAGCAGGACACCACTGACTGACATCCTGAGAGACAACTTACACTCCCTGCAATGAAAGCACGTTCCATGGTGGGATATCTGGCTGGCTGGGTGGGAAGGGGGACTTGCAGCACTGACTATAGTCACCAGCACCTCCCCTCACACCCCCCAACACAAACTCCACAGTACCCACCTGGTAGAATGCAATGCCCTCCATCCTAACACAAGATCCCACAAAACACCACCACCCTGGGTTATGTTGTGTGAAGCACAGGGACACTCTTGGGACTCTTAGCCAAACAACTGCCAGGACAACACTCCCAGCCATCCTGTCAGCACAGCCAGCCCACCCCACAGGGAAGCAGAGTCAAAAGGAAGGAAGCATGGGCATGCTGGGAAGGGGGTGGAGGCAATAGCATGATGGGAGTCGTAGTCACAGACATTGCTCAGCCTCACAACTGGCCCATCAACACCACCCTGAACCATGCTCACATCACAGGGAGTGGAGAAGGACTCACAAGATGGCTGACACTGGCTACTGCTGTGGGGAGCACAAGGCCCTGCTGCCAACTGTGCACCAACAAACAGCAGGACACCACTGACTGACATCCTGAGAGACAACTTACACTCCCTGCAATGCAAGCACGTTCCATGGTGGGATATCTGGCTGGCTGGGTGGGAAGGGGGACTTGCAGCACTGACTATAGTCACCAGCACCTCCCCTCACACCCCCCAACACAAACTCCACAGTACCCACCTGGTAGAATGCAATGCCCTCCATCCTAACACAAGATCCCACAAAGCACCACCACCCTGGGTTATGTTGTGTGAAGCACAGGGACACTCTTGGGACTCTTAGCCAAACAACTGCCAGGACAACACTCCCAGCCATCCTGTCAGCACAGCCAGCCCACCCCACAGGGAAGCAGAGTCAAAAGGAAGGAAGCATGGGCATGCTGGGAAGGGGGTGGAGGCAATAGCATGATGGGAGTCGTAGTCACAGACATTGCTCAGCCTCACAACTGGCCCATCAACACCACCCTGAACCATGCTCACATCACAGGGAGTGGAGAAGGACTCACAAGATGGCTGACACTGGCTACTGCTGTGGGGAGCACAAGGCCCTGCTGCCAACTGTGCACCAACAAACAGCAGGACACCACTGACTGACATCCTGAGAGACAACTTACACTCCCTGCAATGCAAGCACGTTCCATGGTGGGATATCTGGCTGGCTGGGTGGGAAGGGGGACTTGCAGCACTGACTATAGTCACCAGCACCTCCCCTCACACCCCCCAACACAAACTCCACAGTACCCACCTGGTAGAATGCAATGCCCTCCATCCTAACACAAGATCCCACAAAGCACCACCACCCTGGGTTATGTTGTGTGAAGCACAGGGACACTCTTGGGACTCTTAGCCAAACAACTGCCAGGACAACACTCCCAGCCATCCTGTCAGCACAGCCAGCCCAACCCACAGGGAAGCAGAGTCAAAAGGAAGGAAGCATGGGCATGCTGGGAAGGGGGAGGAGGCAATAGCATGATGGGAGTCGTAGTCACAGCCCTACATCCCCCACCACATGGCCCAGCAAGCTCACACTCACGCATGCACATCCCACAGAGAGTGGAAAGGCCCATCAAAGATGTCTGACACTGTTGCTGTGTCGTGGGGAGCACAAGGGCATGCTGGGTACTGCACACCAACCAACAGCAGGACACCACTGTCAGCCATCTTGCCATTGCCCTCACACCCACACCCACTGAACTCCACACAAAAGCAAGTAAGTATGGGAATGCTGGCAAGTGGGGTGGAGGCAATGGCATGATGGGAGTCGTAGTCACAGACATAGCTCACCCCCACAACTGTCCCATCAACACCACCCTGAACCATGCTCACATCACAGGGAGTGGAGAAGGACTCACAAGATGGCTGACACTGGCTACTGCTGTGGGGAGCACAAGGCCCTGCTGGCAACTGTGCACCAACAAACAGCAGGACACCACTGACTGACATCCTGAGAGACAACTTCCACTCCCTGCAATGCAAGCACGTTCCATGGTGGGATATCTGGCTGGCTGGGTGGGAAGGGGGACTTGCAGCACTGACTATAGTCACCAGCACCTCCCCTCACACCCCCAACACAAACTCCACAGTACCCACCTGGTAGAATGCAATGCCCTCCAT
The DNA here is from genome assembly GCA_963921515.1 of Calotriton arnoldi. Classification (NCBI taxonomy): domain Eukaryota; kingdom Metazoa; phylum Chordata; class Amphibia; order Caudata; family Salamandridae; genus Calotriton; species Calotriton arnoldi. The sequence goes on along the minus strand of CAWUFW010004614.1, from coordinate 4,794 downwards.
CCTAACACAAGATCCCACAAAGCACCACCACCCTGGGTTATGTTGTGTGAAGCACAGGGACACTCTTGGGACTCTTAGCCAAACAACTGCCAGGACAACACTCCCAGCCATCCTGTCAGCACAGCCAGCCCAACCCACAGGGAAGCAGAGTCAAAAGGAAGGAAGCATGGGCATGCTGGGAAGGGGGGTGGAGGCAATAGCATGATGGGAGTCGTAGTCACAGACATTGCTCAGCCTCACAACTGGCCCATCAACACCACCCTGAACCATGCTCACATCACAGGGAGTGGAGAAGGACTCACAAGATGGCTGACACTGGCTACTGCTGTGGGGAGCACAAGGCCCTGCTGCCAACTGTGCACCAACAAACAGCAGGACACCACTGACTGACATCCTGAGAGACAACTTCCACTCCCTGCAATGCAAGCACGTTCCATGGTGGGATAACTGACTGGCTGGGTGGGTGGGAAGGAGGTCCGGCTGTCAACCAAACACAAGCAATGCAGACCATGTTCACACCACAGAAAATACATAGAAATGCCCAAATAATGCAGGACAATGTGCCACACCAATATCAACCCCTGACTGTGACGACTTAGGACAATGCAATGTACAGGCCCGCACCCAGAGGCACAGTCACAACTGTCATGTGTGTCAACCATTGATGCCTGCAGAAACATGACATACATTGTTTGTGTCTCCCAAAAACAGGTGATGATGGGGACACAGCAGCAGACGCTGAGGAGTCCCAGTCCCAGGCTCAAGAGGATGCCGAGCTCACTGGCGTCGTACAGCCTCTGTCCTCCTCGGACGATGAAGAACAACCTGGCACATCCGGTGCAAGTCAACATGCAGCACCAGCAGGACCACCAGCTGCAGCACCAGCAGGACCACCAGCTGCACCCCTGCACCCACCCCTACAACGACTGTCACCACGAATACCATCCCTGCCGACATGGACAGAATAAGGAGCAACACCAGCACAGTGACCCTGGACCAACCTGGGGCCATGGACACCACCACCACCACCAACCCCCAAGGTGGACCAGGGTTATCTGTGCGTGCCACTGCACACACTGCACATGTCAGCAGGGGTGGTGGGAGGGGTGGGAGACAGAGGTCTGCTGCTTGCAGACGTTGCTGGTGTGCATGACGACCCACAACTGGTACGCATAGCTGATGCGTACCAGTCCAGCACCGGAGAGCTCAGCCAGGTAGTGGGGCTCCTCAGAGACATTAAACAGCAGCAGGCTGCCCATCATGCCCGCTTGGACTCCCACATGTCCCACGTGGAGTCACACATGTCCCGTGTGGACTCACACATGTCCCGCGTGGAGTCCAAGTGGGATGCACTGCATGAGATGACGGCGGTGCACAGGGACATTTTACAATGCCTCCGCCAGATGAACAGCAACCAGTCCACACCTCCCTGTGTGCCAACAACATCTGGTGCCGAACAAACTGCAACTGCCACAGGGAGGGAGGAGGACTCTGGCGGAGAGTCCCCTGCACCGCAGCAGCCTGCACTTGAGGGCCCCCCAAGAAGAGGGGTCGTCCGAGGAGGGAAAAGTGAGAGGCCGATGGCCAAGCGCAACTCCCAGGAAGCCTGAACCTGTTCTGGATGTTCGCCTTTGTGCACAGACTGTTCACCCTGTTGACGGCAACACTACTCCCACACATTGCATGGGGAGTACAAGTTGGACCAATGTGTCAGACAACTGTGGCCCCGATACTGGGGATCCTGTCTACCCGGACTTTCAATTCACCTAGGAACTTGGGATTGCAAGATTCATGTACAGCACAACCCATCCTATGCACTATTAACACAAATGTATCACAATAAACACACTAATACACCATACTTGCCTCTGTCGTGATTCCAACGTGGGTGCTGTTATGGGGATGATGAACTGCAAAATTACACTGTGTATGCGAACTGCAACAGCAAGGACAACACAGGCATGTGAGTACAGGCAACGTGACACACATGAGGGAGACACACCACCATGGCTACACGACACATACACACCTAGGCCATCTGACTCATTGCCTACACTGATGTTGCCAGGGAAGACGGTGCAATGCACAGACACCACACCCATTCCCAGTTGAAGTCAAGTAGCCCACAGGTGCAGTAAGCAAATGGCAGTCAAATGTGTGACCACAGACAACGCACATCACAAAGTGAAGCACAGGTTTATTACACAGTTGCAACATGCCGTAACCACTACAGATGCAAGGTAACCCCACCTGGTAGCGGGCACACAGTCAACAACTGTAGACGGAAGGAAGTCCATGGGTGTGGCGCACATCACCTGTAGGGACACAACAGCTACCAGCCTGGATGTGCAATCACGTCGCCGGTGGACACAGTTGACCAAACGAATCTGAAAGTACCCTGTGAAGGACAGAAATGACACACAGTCAAAAGCAATGGAGTACAGGACAGAACAGCAAAACTCATGCACAATACATGTTACAAGATACCCACCCAGAACCAAGTTAGCATGTCAACACTGTTGGGGAGTACAGCCCACCTGTCACCACACATCGCAACACACATCCAGTCAAGTAGCCCATGGACACACTCCAACAGCACCAGAGCACCACCCACACATCATGCCAACTCACATCATTGACATGACACCTCAGGATACTCACATTCAGCTAAAGAAGTTGGTGATGAGCTGTGTGCGGACATCACCATCACCATCATCATCATCATCATCGTCACTGGCATCGTGGTCCAGGCCAGGATCCTCCACAGGTGGCGGATGTTGGTCATTGTCATCCTGGATGAGAGGCAACTCCTTCCGCACTGCCAGGTTGTGGAGCATGCAGCAGACGATGATAATCTTGCACACTTTCGCAGGGGCATATGGGAGGGACCCTCCGGTCTTGTCCAGGCAGCGGAAGCGGCTCTTCAGGAGACCAAAGGTCCGCTCAATCACTCTCCTGGTCCGACCATGTGCCTCATTGTAGCGCATCTGGGCAGGTGTCACAGGGTTCCTGAGGGGTGTCAGCAACCACGGCATGTTGGGGTATCCCGAGTCACCTACGGACAGACAAGTGCACATTAGCTGACTTGGAAAAGTGGGCGGAATACTACAGATCAGATCACACACAATGGCACAAAGTCAGTACACACCGACAAGCCAAGCACGCTGGTTCTGCATCTGTGCCATCATCCTGGGGATGCGACTACTCCTCATCACAAAGGCATCGTGTGCTGAACCAGGGAAACGGGCACACACGTGTGTGATGGTCATGTCTGCAAGACACACCACCAGTGCATTGACCGAGTGGTAGTGCTTGCGGTTCCTGTAGGCCTGCTCCTGGGCCTGTGGTGGTACCAAAGCCACATGTGTCCCATCAATGGAGCCAATTACATGCGGCATCCTCCCCAGGGCATAAAAGTCACTCTTCACGTCAGTGAGTCGTCGCAGTCTAGGGAAATAGATGTACCGGTTCAGGAAGAGCAACATTGCCGCCAAAACATCGCGGAGCACACGGCTGAACATGGTCTGTGACATCCCACCAGCAGTCGCCACAGTATGTTGGAAGGTACCGGTGGCAAAGAAATGTAGGGCTGCCATCACCTTCACCTTGGGGGTCAGCGCTGTAGGATACGGCTGGCCAGGCTGCAAATGTGGGGACAACTGCACTGCCAAATCCTCAATCAGCTGCCTGGTGAAGCGGTACCGTCGGATGCTGTCCCGTTCCACCATCGTTGCCAGGTCTGGGAATGGCCGATGGACAGCAGGAGCCCTGCAGTGCAGAGGAGAAGTAAGCAAGATTGTCAGTCACCCCACATATGCGGCATTGAACACACTCAAGATCCCAACATACATCATTATGAGGCACAACTACATGAAGTGTGCAGTACCGGAAGGACATGTATGGTACATACATGGCCAACATCTGTCAACACGGTCCTACAGGTGGCATCAATTTGTCCCAGGTTGGCCCATTGGATATCATGATGCCGTGTCACAGTTCCCATCTCCTGCTGCCGTGTCACAATCACCCCCACAGTGACATGTGAGGACAGATGTGCCCCAGGCACCACAGCTCAACGACAGGTACATTCCCAGGGACCCTGTAATGCCACATGGACACTGGCATCACATGGAGTATCATGTGTACACCACAGCAAAACAAACATGACCCCCACAGGTAGTGGCCCCACTTGCCACGGCAGGACAGACATGGACGTCTGTGACACACACGCACAACATCAGAGTCCATGCACACACAACGTGGATGTGGAGACTGTCTCCCATTGTGCACATGAAATCAGAGACATTGTAACCACTACATGCACAAAGACTGTGGAGGTCCATCACTATTGTGTCACTGGGACACCCTGGCTCAAACATACCGTCCCACATGGGACTCAAGGGGTATGTGACATGACATACACAAACACCACTGTGAAATGTGACCATGGCACATGCACAGATATGAACAGTTGCACATCACAGTGGTCACGTACACGTAACACCCAGGATCCTGTCCCCATGAACACGTGCACAGCCTGGGGGTGGCTGCCCACAGGTGACACCCACAGGACAACATGTACACCAACATACACACAATAGGAAATGCAGCCTTACATGCCTTATGATAAGGTTTGGACAGGCTGTCGTGATGTAGGTGTGCCCCTCACTCCTGGGAGCTATCTGTGGCTGGCATATGTCCATCTGAGACAGGCATGCTGACATATGCCAGTCACATGTACAGTGATGCGTTGTACTGCAATGGACCGATCGGTGCCTCCGGCCGGCCCATTGC